>CM061752.1:188272362-188872362 GCA_030979885.1 Lolium multiflorum | reverse complement strand
GGGAGAAGAAAACTCATCAAACAACTCCAACCAAATAAGCACCACTCCAGAACCATCAACACCCTTGGACGTCTGTTGTGTAAGCGAGTGTAATTGCAATGAAAAAAAGCTAAGTTATAATAAAAAACCTATTATCAACAATATTCTTACAATATGCAAAATTCAAAAGCTTATGAAAACAAATAAATGCAAAGAAAATTTGTCCTACTTAAAATCATAAGATCAAAATCCTTATACCAAATCTAGAAGCAAATATTAGCATGACTTATAAAATCATAATATTATGAAGTAAATATCCAATGCATATCATAAAAACATAAGGATTCCTTGTACCAAATCTAGAAGAAAACATTAGTAACAACTTTCCTTTGTTTTACTTACTCTTTTGTTTCGTAAACATGTCATTCTAGTGGTTTTAGATCCACAAGTCTCATCGTGATAGCAGTGCTGACGACACAACCTAGACTTCCAGGTAGAACATTCTATCTACACGAAGGAAGTAAACGGGCGACATCAGTGCAAAACCATTAAGAAATGTACATTTAGTTCTCTCAAACGCCGAGCCTCCCCGACGCAGCTGAGAATCCGTCTATGAACCCGGAAAGATAGACCGCACCTGCCACACACTTCTCTAGTCTCGGGCCCTCTGTTCGGTAGCTCTGCCGAGTTTCATCGTGCACCACTGCTCCAGGCGGCCTTCCGACGATGATCTATCTTCAAGCCACCATTCGCGGGGGCGCGCAGTGACACACGGGGCACCTAGAGTATGCTAATAGCAAGTTATAGCATATCTGGAAAGCCCACGCTAAAATAATCAGCGTAAAATGTCTCGTTAATAGCATGCTATAGCACCTTATAGCATGCTAATAGCGTATTTTAAGGTCAGCGCTATTTTATCATAGCATACTATTTTATTTCCTTGGCAAAACATGTTTTAGCCAAGAGTTATAAATAACATAACTTAGCTTGTAGGGACGATTCACATTTAGAAAACTCGGCAGACACGCACTTCCTTTTCTTGCGAATTAAAAAGGTCACTTCAAATGAAGAAATCACACAGCAGCAGCGTAAGGAGTGGCTTTTGTACCGTGATGCGTTGGCAGTTCTCCCTTCTGTTGTAGACACTCAAGCTGTAAATCATACCATGTAATTTATCAAGTTAGTTATAGCGGAGTACTTTCTAACTCACATATATATACTGCTAGAGACGACAGAACAATGAAACAAATAAGCTAGACATCCTGATCTTGATAGCCAGGTTGATGGACTATGAGATTGGTGTCGGAGGTCGCATCTGGCTGCATCTCCAACGTCTAACCAAGGTGGCAAGTGAGATTATCAGGTCAGAAAATCATCCTGCAGGGACCAACGTGACAAGTGAGATTATCAGGTGAGAAAATCATCCACGAGAAGCTCCTGAAGGCACTCGGCGTCTTGCACATCGCACAGTTTAGCGGCGCTGATTTCAGGGCTCCTGCTTCACCATCGTCAACAGAGATTTGTGGGCCAAGACAGAGTCTACCAGCTACGGAACTCAGCCCCGGCCCTATGTTTTTCGGGACCCTTGGGCGAAGTCGATAAAAGGGCCCCTTGCCGCAAATATGTGTTCATATATTTATGATAAAAACAACAATACAATAGTAGAAAATATATTAAGTATTTTTTACTAGTTTAATTAACTCAAATAAAAATCAAATTATAATGATTTCGTCACCAATTATATTTCAATGCTTCACAAAAAAGCTTCTTCGTGCATTTTTAGATGCAAAATCATCAAGACAATTTCAAGATCAATGTTGTTCAGGATATACTTCTCAATACAACATGTAGTCAAGTCCTTCAATCTATCTTGTAACATAGTTGACCTCAAACAATTTTTCAGTAACTTCAATTTAGAGAAACTTCTTTCAACTGAGGCTACATTCACAGGTATAGTCAAGTGAATACGATATGCAACTGACACATTTAGATAGCAATCAACAGTTGTAATAAACTGAAAAATCTCAAGCGCTGACAAATCATCCGGTAAAGTTACTTGCAACACTTTCAATTTAGAAACAAAATCATCAAGATCAACATGTACTTACACAGAGGGGCAAAACGCTGACCAGCGAGAAACAATCCGCGAGACAAATGAGAAAGACACAGCCACACATAAACTAGTGATCGTCTATTCCTTTATATTCGAATTGATCGAGACAACAAGCAGGGATTCGGACAGATCGGACAAGCAGCCGCGTCATGCATTTGCGCGAACTGAATGCTCTTGATGGCGATGGGAGCTGGGCCGGAAGACCAGGCATTAAATTCTTTAAGCTGTTTGCCTTTCTCACTTCGATACGAAACATTTT
Source organism: Lolium multiflorum (assembly GCA_030979885.1). Taxonomy (NCBI): domain Eukaryota; kingdom Viridiplantae; phylum Streptophyta; class Magnoliopsida; order Poales; family Poaceae; genus Lolium; species Lolium multiflorum. The sequence goes on along the minus strand of CM061752.1, from coordinate 188,870,011 downwards.
TCAGCCCATAGTAGTATAGAGAAGGTTCTGTCCTGGGCCCCCCTTGGCCTGGGCCCTAGGCGGCCGCCCATGCCTGCCATGGGTCAGGGCCGGCCCTGACGGAACTCCGCGTGCCCTATTGCCTGACTATTGCCACCATAGTCCATAGATGATGTTGGCGGCTAACTGCTGAGCAGATGCCTTGCCCTCGCAGCTGTACGGTGTGCTGGACCGTGTCCACGCCGGCGGTACAAAGAGTCAATGCCGGGGTTAGTACGAATCCACGCCAGCGCAGTGGTTCGAGGGAGGGGCTTCGCCGGGGGAGTCCGAGAGGTTGGAGGGGCGATCGTCCCTCTACAGGTGGCGTGCGGAGTTACCGGCGGCGGCCGGAGTCTCCGGGCTACACGAAGATGTCCACAATCAACCTGCTGAGATATTGACTGTGCCCACGGCCGGCCATGAGATTATGGTCAATGTCACCTAGTTTTTTCCTCCCGTGGCTGGAATTTGCTCACAATCGCTGCGCCGGGCCTTTTGGTCCTCCAGATCGGGATGTTCCCGATCGGTGAGGAGGCGTAAATCCACATGAGGCCCCATTTGACTCGCATTGTGCCTGTTATACCAATCAATCTGAAAATATCTTCATCTTCGAGTATCCAATCTCTTGGACTGTCACCACTGAAGAGGGGTAACTCCACATGAGGAGTCCGTAACTGTGGCTCCTGGTAGTTGGTGTTGTGAGTTTCGTCCGCAGAGGGTTGCCATGTGTGCGCTCTGGGATGAGTCGGTGGTGGTGGCGGCACAGCGTGTCGTGGTTGGGAATAGGTGTTGGTCACACACGAGGAGCATCTGTATGGTTGTCCCTGGTGTTGTTGGGCCAACTCAGGTGGTGGGTGAGGAAAGGTGGTGTCTTGGTGGTAGTATACTAGTATTGGGGCTGGGTGGTTGGATTCGTGTGTTGGATGATTTGGTGACTAGAGGACGAAGCCTTCTCTGTATTGGACGTCGACTCAGTACCTTGGGCCATCGGAGCTTTTTGTCGAACGTCTTGGTCGGCTGGTGGAAGGGGGAGTTGCTCAGGAGTGAACTGACCGAGATTTGGCGGAAAGGAACGGTTTTGTGAAGAGTTTGGGGTGGATGTGGGTGTGTCGACCTCCGGAATGGGTGAAAGGATCGAACTTGTACGAGGTGGAGGTGTGATGAACTCTGTGCCATTACCGCGGTTTTGGGAAGGAGCGGTGTGCGTACCTGTTGCCTGCCAAAACCCACCGGCGAGTGGTTAAACACGAAGAGCGGGAGTCACACTGCTAAGTGTGGTGCCTCGCGTCTGGAGGCCCGCCCACCTGGCGGTTCCCGGCTGTATTCGATCAACAGGTGGGATTGTCAACTAGTCTCCGTGGTAGACACGTAAACGCGGCCCGATCGGCGTGGATCGCTCTGTGGATCGGCAAGGTTCCCCATGTTGGATTTACGATGACATGGGGATCTGCTGATCAAAACAAAGCTAAACCAATCTACGACAGTTTAGGGTTTTCACCGCATAATCGAAACATCCTACGCGTAGTTGGGCATAACAGATACGAAAGATGATGGAAACTACTCCTAAAAGAGGCCTAAAAACCAACGTTAAGTCAATTCCCGGAACATCCCTTATAGGAACGGTGAAACAACAACTCACGCACTACCGGATCGTCCAACCCCAGCATAAGGCCTAATCATGCAGATATTAAACTAATCCTTGGAATAAGGAGCAACTATAACAGATCGGATCTACTAAGTAACGAACAAGCAAGGTGCTGCCCTTACACCTAGATAGGTGTAAGGGCAGCTAGATGTCGAGGGACGGCATTGCTAAGCAAATAAGTATAAGAAAAGCATCAATGCATGCCCCAACACATCTACGATAAATAGTGCTACTCGCCATCAACAACGCTTCAGCACGAGTAACACAAGATAACGAATAAACGTATACTGCCTAGATCGCAAGATGCGATCTAGGCAGCATGATGCCGGAAGAAACCCTCGAAACAAGGGGTGGCGATGCGCCTGGTTTGTGTTTGTTGTGAACGTGATTGTCCTCCTTTCTCAATAACCCTAGATACATATTTATAGTCCGTAGACTGTCTAACGTGGGCATAAACCCAACTGTGTACGAGCTAGACTCTGTTTCTTAATTCTAACCGACACGTACACTACTATTATTTACAGATACACGGGCACGCTGGCCCAAATTCTAGCCCTAAGGCCGATTCAGAAACTCCTCTTAGATGTAAATCTTCCAAGCCCATCCTCATCACGGCCCAACTCCAATGCGGTCAAATTCTGGCGATAACACATGCCCCCCTGGTTTTGGCAATAGTAATTCCAAAACCACTCTGTTTTTCCCTTTCTTCATCGTGTCAAATCGGGGAAGAACAGAATCGCCACGGTATCCCTTCATCATGATGCCTTGCCTTCTCAACTTCTCCGCACGATTTGACGGTTTTGACACCACATCCTCGGGAACCGTTGCAGCATTGAATCATCTCCACTATATCGCCTCTATTTTAACCGCATCTGCAGTTCACTTCTTCATCCCCATTAGCACTCCAAAAGCCCTCCTTTGCCACCATGTCTTCTTCCTCCTCTGCCTCGTCGGGTCTTTCCTTCCAGTCCTCCCCCTCCCGCGAGCCAACGCCGGAGTGGGACCCACAGGAGGCCCACGGGGCCCACATTCGCCGCGCCATAGAAGACGGGGACGAGTCCAGCCACGACTTCTCCGTCTGGTCTGAGGACGACAAGTCCTCGACCAGACGAGTGACCTCCGCTTCCTTGCCGACGGGGAAACGGAGGAGGAGAGCGATGACGATCGCTTCTCCTGGACGACTTCACCTCCTTCGAGGAGGAGGAGGAGGACGACACCTCCTCCGAGAGCCGCCGGCCAAGCGCCCCCCGGCGGGGAACTCGCGACCGACGGCGACGCCGCGCCGACGAGGAGGACGAGGACAAGGAGCCTGCCGGCGACGCGGACGACGGCGAGGCCGGGAGTAGCGCCGACGGTGGCGCGATGGCGACGCGCGGGCGAGCGCGACCCATAGATAGGATCCTTAGCATAGGATCAGTAGTAGTAAATGGGGCAATGTATCCCCTGGTACTTCCTTTTGAGAGCAATCAGCTCTTTATGTAAGAAATCCCGTTATCAATGAAGAATTTCCTTTAATTTGATTTTGCCGATTTCCTTTATGCTAATTTAGCCGATTTCCCCTCATACTGACTTTGCCGATTGTCAACTTGGTCAATGTTCAATGAGCCGATGGCAACGCATCGGTCCCTCACGATAAATTACGAGATAGGTCAATTTAGTCACCCCCTCAAACGGTAACCTGCAAACCTCGCTCAAACTCAAATCCCCAAATTTCCAATCGAACAGGTCCAGACCGCAGTCGCGCGAACCCTAGATCTTGGACACGCAAATGCAAACTCCGCAGCGAACCCAATGGCGGAATCATCCAGCGCCAACGCCACGGTCTCTGGCCTGAAGGTAATCCTTAACCGCCCCAAGTCACCTGAGCGTAATGTTAGATTTAACGGCAAAACTCCTGAATTAATGCCTGGTCTCATCATTAATTTTAGGTTTCAGACATCCTGCTGCCGCATCCTTCTCTTCCAAATTCCCTTTGCCTTGGTCCCCGTTCCACCGAAAATCCATCCAATTTGATTTCCCACGAGGCCAATAGGATTCCCTTCGTGAACCAAAACCTGGATCTAACCTCCTGGGCCGACTGCTTACGAGCCTGGCCTAACCCTCCTGAGGACTGGGTTTCTTGGTACAATAGAGTAGCTAAAACTCACCAAGCCAAATGGGAAACCACAGGAATAGCCGATGCTCTGTCTTTGTCATTGTCTCCCCTTGAGAAACATGAAAATCTCCTGAAAACCATCGACTACTTTTGGTCTGACGCGCTAAACTGCTTCATGTTTGGCCATGGCCCCATGACGCCAACCTTGTGGACGTGGCCATGATCACTGGCCTAGACATTTCATCCCCCAGCCCCTCTGCTTTCATGCTGCCAAAGGTGCCATTCAAACTCTCCTCTAAGGAAGAGTGCACTAAGGGTGCCTATCTTAGACGCCACATGAAAACCAAGGGCCCTGTAGAAAGAACACACGGCCTTCTTGAACTTCTGGTTGGAGCATTTCATATTCTGTGGTCCTTCCCTCGCTCCCACCAAGAACTATCTCTCTTTGGCCTATGAACTTGCCAAAGGCACCCAACTTGGCATTGGCAAGCTGTTTCTGGGAGAAGTCTATCGATACCTCCAACGATGTCTGTCAAACTATTCTCCCAAAAGACAGTTAAAACAGAGGCCCCTGGTGGTTTATTCAGTTATGGGCTCAACTATACTTCCAGAACCACACCCCTAACTTTCCACCTTTGGCTACCTGCACCTTTCCAAACACCAACGGGAAGCCAATCCGCTGTACCAGCTATGGCCAAGCCCTGTACAGTCTTCTAGGCAGCAAACTGAACCCTAAGGAAGCATCAGGATGGTTCAGAACTTTTTACCAGGGCTTGGATGACCCTCTCTTCTTTCCTTATCAGGAGTCTGAAAATTTTGAAAATCTAGTCTCCTTCAGGTTAGATAGCTTTGCCGATGACGATAGCACTCGGCAGTTATATTCCATCATGATCCGTCCCTGCTTCCTCCCAGTTGGCATGAGCACCTCAAACAGGATCATAAAACCTGGTTATGAATCTTACCAGCCGGTCGTAGTAGGCCGGCAATTCGGTCTTGGGCAGGTGTCTCCTCACCTCTTCCTCCACCATCTAACTGAGAGCAGGGCTGACTTGCCTGATGTTATCACCAGTCAAAGATGTTACTCCTTTTTTGATGCTCTAGTCATCCCAATCCCTCACAATCTATCCTTCATCTCTTCGACTGATGACTTTGAGATCTGGTGGACAATGTGGAAGACCCATGCCTTCAGGAGAGCCCTAGGACCGTTGCTGAAACAACTTGACGCTGAAGCTGATACTTCTGCAGAACAGGTACCACTTGCTCACAAATTTCCTTGCGATAGTTTCCAGTTATGCTTTATAACCCTGCTCTGTTTCTTTGCAGCAACAAGATGGCTCAGAGCCTGTCAATGATGATGGACCCCCCTTCAAATTCCTCCCACCAGCTCCAGTGGTCCTCTTCTGCAAGAACTCACCACCTTTTAAAAAGGTTGTGATGCAGAGCCAGCCGATTCCAATAAAATCGGCTCCCAAGAGTAAAGACTCTTCAGGGCCAGCTGCCCCCGAGCCTCAGTCAGGGCGAGAACAGCAGTGAGAAAAGTAGCTGCCAGGAAAACTTTGAAGGGCAAAAACCCTACGCCAGCTCTAGAAAGCTTATATCTAAGCTGCTCTATACCCCGTCTTGTTCCATTCATCCTTCTAGGCTTTTATAGCATGTCAGTGATCCTGCTCTTGCAGACCTCTACTGAAGACAATACTAGCGAGGAGACGCAGTCCAGCCGACGAGGCTCAAGCTCGGGCACCTCTGAGGACACCACCACGCAAAAACATCCAGATGTGCCACCATCGGCTTCCAAGAAAAGGTCAGCCCCTGAACCTGCTGCCCTTCAAGCTCCCATCAAAACAGGGCAAGGAAGCTTACGCACAAAGAGTCAATGCACCAAGAGGGCTCGGAAGGATCAGCAAACCCCTTCCTCGAACCAAGAAGCTTCAAATGTAACGGCTCTCCAACTCCTCCTAGCTTAGTTCTTGTGCTTTGCTGCCCAGATCGGCTCACCATCTTTTTGCAGACCGATGAAACTTCCAGTGGGGATGTCGAGGAAGTTCGATGCCCTCCACAACTCGGAGGTAACAACCTCTAAAGGTGACATCGACCAAGTTGCCACCTTGGCCAAACCCCAGGACGCCACAGCCGATCGCTTCGTCATCGGCTGTTCCCATGGTCATAGGAGAGGTATGCTCCCTTTGTTGGGCTTGCCCTTACCCCTCTGCAGACTTATCTGCTTTTTGTTGTTTGTCGGGCTGTGATCTCTCAGCTTGCGTCGTTTGACCCAATCTATCGAGCCGGCCCACTCCACAACACGTGATGAACCGAGCCCCGGCGTCATCGCTGACCAACTCCAACGCCTCAAAGCTCGCTTTCTTCACCCATTGAGACATTAGTCAAAAACTCTGAGGAGGTGAAAAACATTCTTGAAGAAATCCAGCCTCACGTCCCAGTGACGCTGCAGTTGAAGCTCGGCCGTCGTGACGTTGTGCCTTCAGTCAAGGGTACATTGTCGTGGAGAATCGACTTACGCCACACCCAACTCCCGCTGAAAGCCGATATTGCAGACAAATGTCAACGGCTTAACGAGAAAAGGCAGCTTTGGATGCCAAGATCGACACTCGGCCTGCTGAGATCTTGCGAAAGGAGCTGAAGGATCTCGAAGAAAGGTGCGGGTCACCAAAGAGCTCATCGTGACAGGAAGCTTCCATTGCTCGCTCCCAACGGAAGCGAGGCCTCAAGGCTGAACTGAAAACGACTTGCGGAGATACGTTCCTTGAACAAGCAACTGGTGACAGGCAAGGACGATGACGACAAAGCCGAGATCGCAGAGGTGGATCACGTCCGTGCTGGTGCACTCCGCACCTTAGAAACTTTCCTTCAGTAGGGCCTCCGCATGTGGCAGTTTGTGCTTGTAATTCTAGAGTCGATGGCTGTGCATCGGCTTTTTATTCTAGAGTCGATGGTTGTACATCGGCTGTGCTTCAAAAATTTATATTTTTTCCGGCCGATCTACTTATGCATCGGCCCCGGTATTCCAATGTCCATCGTCTTTGAGGAATATATCTTGAGCTGCTGGCCATTGACAGTCACTTCATACTTCGTAACCTCGTATCTTATCCGTTTAAGTGCCCCCCGAGCCGATTTTTCAAAGGGATTGAAGATATCGGCTCTTCATCCTTTCTTAGATCAATGCTGTACACAGGCAAAATGCATGTCGAGGATAATTTTGGCCGATTGCTAGAATCGGCCTCCTTTTTCATTGCAATGCTCAATGAGGGTTTACAACTTCTTGGTGCTTCACTATGGCTACGTGACGCGCTTGAGATAAGATTACTACTTTTCATTTTTTGGGCCGATCGCAGGGATCGGCCTTGCCACGTACATCTACTGATTTAGATCTTGCTACTCTGTCAGGCCGGTAGATAAGACCAGCCTCACCCCGTTTTTTGAAGCTTCGATGCGTTCACAACCGTCCAAACTGATTCCAGAGAGCGGCTCTTGGTCGTTTGCATCCCAAATATTCATGGCAGCTAGTGAGATTTCGATTGAGTCATCTGCATGAACAACCTCCACTTCATCTCCATCCCAGTATGATGCATTGGTGCATTGTGGATGGGATGCAACAGATTGGCGTGAATCCAATCCCTTCCTAGCGGCCAACGTAATTGCTTTTCTTTGTCGACGATGAGAAAACGAGGTAGGTATGGTTTTTCGGCCTATGGTCGAGATCCACATTCGAACACCTTTTGCTTCGATGCTTGGCCGTTGAAATCGCTTAACGTGACGTTGGTCTTGATCAGATCGTCCTGGAGTGTCCCAAACGTCGTAGCGGGAATACGGCATTATGTTGACCGCTCCCGTGTCAACCAACATCTTGCGATAGCTGCCCATCGATATAACCTTTTAGGTATAGAGCTTTCAAATGCGTAGCTCCTCTCTCGTGGCTTCTCAAAGATCATGGCCGTGGACCGCAGTCGAATTGAGCCACCGATACTTCCTCGTCCTTTGGAGCACAAAATTCGACGGGAGTATAAACACCATGTTTATATCAGCCGATGCCTCTGCATCGGCTTTTGTCCGTTTAGGGCGCCACACTTTCTTTGGCGGGCGCATCTGGTTTCCAGCGTTTGCTGAATTTTCACGGCCGAGATCGGGCCGTGCCTTCCTCAACGTGTACAGTGCGTGCCTCGGCTTCCTCCAGGTTTCGTGCCGCCGCACCCTACGCTTCGTGAATGGCCGAGTCCATCAGGGCACCACCTTGGTCGGTGGTACCTATCCTCTTCTTCATCTGACTCCTCGAAGTCTTCATCTTGAAACGACTCAGCTCGTTTGTCCTGAGGTGGGAGAGGCCCGAGATGCTTGAACACTGAAACTTCATTTGTTCCCTTCCTCTGCGGTCTACATTCTGGGCAGTTCTCGATTGTAGGCAATCGGCTCATTCTGAGTCCCAGCAGTGTTTAAAGAAAGGACAGTTCCAATGCCTATCCATGTCTTCTTGCTCTCTTGACTTCCCTCTAGCGTGACGCTCGTACCCTTCATCGTCTCTATCATATCGACGATACCTCCTGTCATCTGCATCAAACCGACAATATCTTTCGTCATCCATGTCGTAGCACCAACGTCGGTCATACTGCTCATATTTGTTAAGGAGATGCGTGGAGAGTGGTCGTTGATACCGCACGCTTCTCACTTCTTCTTCTCAGTTGTATTATCATGTTGGGGCCATCGCGTGGATCGGCCTCCTCTTTCTCCTTGCCACGGAGTGCCTCTCTTTATCTTTGCCATGGCGGGTCCCAAGCCCTGCCATGTTGACACCAAAAGAGAAACCTGGCTCGCATCTTAGGGAGTGACTAAGATCCACCATGTTGACGCCGAAACGGATGTGTGTCTACTTTCATGGCAAACCGAAGATTAATCGCGACTCTATCGCCATTTGAATCTGTGCGCGCAACACTTTCGTTGGTGGCGTGGGTGAACGTGTGATGCCATTTGCGGTATGGCCTACCGTTCATCTCTTGTGACGTAGGAATTTTGTGGCCTTCGAGTAACTTCACTTTCTCCTTCAAAGACAAATCAAAAATCTGCTCGTTTTGCTTAAATCAAAGTCAAACCCTTTTGGAGGCCCTGGTTGTTTCACCCATTTGCAGGACACGGGAACTGCCGTCCGAGTCCATTCAGCCACGGCGACTTCATCTTCGCAAGGTCTTCATCCTCCTCAGCGTCGACCAGGCCTATCGTGCGCTTGAACTTGTCTTGGTACAATTAAGGTGGCATACGGTTAGTCTCGGACCATGTGCGCCAACGAATTGTACTCCACTTGGAACATCAGATTCTTGAGTGGAGCTGCGAGGCCTGCCACGGCCAGCTCGACTGCTTCTTTCTCAGATAAATGAACCGAATAACATCGGTTGTTGACAGTTCTGAAACGTTGACGTATTCAAACACCGTCTCTCCTCGCCTTTGCCGAACCTGTGTCAGATCGGCAATGCCAGCTTCGGTGGCTTCCGAATGATATTGTATGTGAAACTGTTCTTCACTGCTTCCATGTCCGAACTGAATCAGGGTGGCGAGGTGTACCACCCAAAGGCTGGACCCGTGAGAGATTGAGCAAAGAACCTTACACGTAGCGGTTCGATGCTGAACCATGCCCACTGTGCCAAGTATCGGCTCACGTGCTCGATGGAGCTAGACCCTTCTGATCCACTGAATTTTGTGAAGTCAGGGAGCCGATACTTAGGTGGCAGCGGGATCATGTCATACTCATTGGGATACGACTTGGAATAGCCGATTGTTTTCTTCTTCGGCAAGATACCGAACTGGTCTCTCAAGATTGCGCCGATCTGATCCACAGTAGGAGCTGTAGGGGTTGAGGTGTTCGGACTTGTTGTAGTGGCATATTTAGTTAGCCACGCCTGTTTCTCAGCATCTGCTCCGAACTCCCCGCTGCTCCAGCAATCCCTCCTAGTAACAATCGCTCCTGCTCCGACAATTCCTCCTGCCGAAGTTTGGATCGTGTGCATCCAGTTGTTCCAGTCCGGCACGTATGTGCACACGTATCCATGTGGGATCTCCTTGGGCGGCTCATACAAGAATTGGTAGTCGCCAGGATCGCCTCCAACCTTGTAGACAATGTATGCCGGTGAACCCTATTGCTGTGGAGCTGCCATCGCGAATGGCAGTGGTGGCCTGGTGTGGAATGGTATCTCTCCTTGGTGAGTCCCTAAAGCAGGTCCTGACGGAGAATACGATGTTTCATGATTTCTTGCACCACACGAAGCGCAACTCGCTCAAGCGTATTCACCAGGCTCTCAGAATGCCGATGTAGAGAATGAGCCACAGCATAGTTAATTTCTTGGCGTAGGGCTCTGGTATGTTCCTCCGAAGGAAGAGACAGATCTAATCCCTCGAACGCGCCTTCGGGTGTGAATCCTTTGAACGATGCCGTGCGAAGGGTCTTCTCAAAGAGCCGATGAGATCGACTTCAAAGATGGCCTTCAGCTCATCGTATTTCTTCTTATGCTCTCTGCAGGTAGATCCTCGTACTTGATCGGTTCGTCCGACATCTTGGCTGCCGATGTTGACGTGGTTGTTGTAGAAAGTGTTCCACCGGGCCGAAATGTGTTGCCTGCCAAAACCCACCGAGTAGTGGTTAAGCAACACGAAGAGCCGGAGACTCCCAAGACTGCTAAGTGGGCCCTGGTGCCTCGCGTCGTCCCGCAAAGTCCCAGCACACGTCCTGGCGGTTGCAAGGGCGTGCCACGACCTATACCTGATCAGGAAGGTGTTGGATTGCTTCAACTAGTCTCCTGCATGGTAGACACGTAAACATTAAATACGAGCCCGATCGGCTCTCAGGTTGCCCTGTGGATCGGCTCAAGGAGCCGATCGCCCCATGGTTCACGTTGGATTTACAATGACATGGGGATCCTGCTTGATCAAAACAAAACTAAACCAATCTACAACAGTTTAGGGTTTTCACCGCATAATCGGAACATCCTATGCGTAGTTGGGCCTAACAGATACGAAAGATGATGGAAACTACTCCTAAAAGAGGCCTAAAAACCAACGTTAAGTCAATTCCCGGAACATCCCTTATAGGAACGGTGAAACAACACCTCACGCACTACCGGATCGTCCAACCCCAACATAAGGCCTAATCATGCAGATATTAAACTAATCCTTGGAACAAGGAGCAACTATATCGGATCTATTAAGTAACGAACAAGCAAGGTGCTGCCCTTACACCTAGATAGGTGTAAGGGCAGCTAGATGTCGAGGGACGGCATTGCTAAGCAAATAAGTATAAGAAAAGCATCAATGCATGCCCCAACACATCTACGATAAATAGTGCTACTCGCCATCAACAACGCTTCAGCACGAGTAACACAAGATAACGAATAAACATATACTGCCTAGATCGCAAGATGCGATCTAGGCAGCATGATGCTTACCCGGAAGAAACCCTCGAAACAAGGGGTGGCGATGCGCCTGGTTTGTGTTTGTTGTGAACGTGATTGTCCTCCTTTCTCAATAACCCTAGATACATATTTATAGTCCGTAGACTGTCTAACGTGGGCATAAACCCAACCGTGTACGAGCTAGACTCTGTTTCTTAATCCTAACCGACACGTAGACTACTATTATTTACAGATACACGGGCACGCTGGCCCAAATTCTAGCCCTAAGGCCGATTCAGAAACTCCTCTTAGATGTAAATCTTCCAAGCCCATCCTCATCACGGCCCAACTCCAATGCGGTCAAATTCTGGCGATAACAGTACCTTGCTCGGGCGTAAGCCTGTTGATGCTCGTTTGCATCTGCGACATCATTGTGGTCATCATCTGCATCTGATTGTGCATCGCGTCGAGAGAGGCTGCCGTCTCCACCTGATGTTTCTGCACGCGGCGGCCCACCGAGCGCGCGTCGCGGTCGGCGCACTGCTGTGCTCGGATTATGGCGAGCTCCGCGTCCGTGGATGAGGCGGAGTGGACGACCGGAGAAGCGCGGCCGCGCTCGCGGGATATAGATCTTGATCTGTCTGACGGCATGGCGTTGGCGGCGGCGTGGTGTGTAGGGTTTTTGGGGTGGTTGCCGTGGTGTGGATCTGTGGAGAAAGGGGTTTGGGAGGGAGGGAAACGCCCCCCAACCAGTGGTCCAAGGGTCGTCGGCTTCTGATACCACTTGTCAGGCCATGGATTGGCCGTGACGGAGGGAGGAAGGAGAGCAGGAGGAAGAAGGGCTAGCGAGGCCCAGACGCTGCCGTGAGCTTGCGAGAGAAGAAAGATACATGGAAATATAAATTATTGTATTGCTTGGTTTCCACCCATCCACCCCTACCTGTCTCTTATAGCCACGAGACAGGCCCAAGCAAGTTCATTACAACGATAATATTCAATTCGAGATAACAAAGCTTAAACTAAAGACAATGGTACGTGGCACTTGTCAGGCCGTTGGATATATAGGCACCCATTGGTTAGGCCTGACATATCATCGCATTGACCTTGCCACCCTGCCGCGCCATGGCGCGGCACCACCATCTGCCGCCACCACCATCTGCATCGCGTCTCCACACGCACCATCCACGGAGACTCGATGATGCCGACACAGCAAAAAACACCGCTCCACCTCAGAACCACCACCATCTGTTGTCTGCTCCAAAGCAATGCCCCCAATAGGTAGAACGGCGCTGCACCCCGCCATCGTCCGATCCGGGAGACCCGGGTCTAGGGTTTCCCCTGGAGCATCCCAGGCGAAGAAACACAGACTGCAGAGACAATGCCTTCAACAAGGTAACGACGAACATGCGCCGCCATCATCCGCCATGACCGAAGTCGGGGCTGGCTTTCACCGGCAGCTACGCCTCGCCATCGGGAGCTAGATGACGGATCGCGAGATCCGCCAAAGCTAGCCACACAAACTAGCCGATCTCCTCCGGCGAAAGAGAAGACCAGCACCGCGGTGCTACGGTCAGCAACACCGGATGCCCGCCACCCGCCGCCAGATCGACGCCGTCTCCGCCATCCAGGGCCACCGCCCTTGATACCGTGGTCCCAGACCTGGACGAGGAGCAGCACCCCGTAGCCACCCAAGCACCGGCGAGGCCGATGCGAGGGAGGGAGAGGAGGCCGCGCCGCCAGGATCCGAGACCATCCCCCAGCGCGAGGCTTGCCTCCATACCGCCGCATCAGGGGACCCGGGAGAAGATCCCCGCCGCCCCCATCACTGGCTGCGCAAGGCTTCGCCAGCGGCAGCCTCAGGGGACGGCGAGGAGAGGGGAGATGGGTGGGGAAGGCAGCGACGGCGGGGTTAGGGTTCCGCCCCCGAGTCGCCTAGAGGAGACTACCCGAGGGGGTATTGTTGTGAAAAATAAAATCCTTGGAAAAGAAACACTAGAGCACGTACATCTGCCGCTTGAACCTCAGCTGACATGATCCGCTAAGAGCATGTCTAACAGGCCCCGTATAACCCGCCCACCCCGTAAAATTCCGGCGACATACGGGGCAGGCGCGGTTTGGGCCGTCTAGCAGGCCCCGTATTCGGGCCGCCCCGTTCGCGGAATACGGGGCCAGGAAATCGGCCCCGTCGCCCGTACATATAGTGGGCGCAGCGAGTGAGGTTAACCCCTCACTCGCAACCCTAGCTCCACCGCGCGCCGCCTCCTCCCCGCTGCTCCGGAGCAATTAGCCGCTCCCTCGCCACGCATTCCACCCCAAAGCTAGGATGGACTCCCGCCGCCGCGCCCTCGCCGGCGAGCGGATCGGCGATCCCGCTCGCCGGACACCGTAGAGAAGCGTGGCGGCTGAAGTGCAAGCTTTCCGCGCGGGAGCGTCGCGCGGCCTGCAAGTGCGCCGGCGCGCTACGTGCCGGAGCCGCTCCGCGGTTCGCCGCGGTGGGCGGTGGTCAAGCAGGACCCGCCGCTCAAGCCGATGAGCGGCGAGCGTTCGAGAAATGGCGCGCGCATGGCAGCGCGACCGCGCGGCGTTGGCGGAATGGAGGGCGACCATCGGCAGCGGCGGCGCGGCGGCGGAGGCGGAGGCGGCGAGGAGGAAGCGGCGGAAGAGAGGAAGAGGGCGGCCTACCGCCGTGCGTCGCTTGTCCGAGCGGATGCCGCCGAAAGCGCGGCGAGGCAGGAGGCGGCGGCCATCGCCGCCGTCCGGGAGTTCGAGCGCGGCAGGCGCGGGAGGCGCAGGAGGAGGCGGCGAGGATCGCCTTCATCCCCTACGTCATCCTTGACGAGTAGACGTAGGTTAGATGTAGTATGATCCGTAGTATGATCAAAATGTATGTATGATCCCTAGTATGATCAATGAAGATGAACTTCCCGGGGTTTTAATTTTTGAAAATACGGGGCGAAATACGGGATCTGCTAGACGGCATGGCTCGAAATGGAGCAGTTTTTCGATACGGGGCGAAATAAGAGACTTATACGGGGCAGCGAAATACGGGGCCTGTTAGACATGCTCTAACGCGAGTATCTCCAAACCTCGAGTAACCAAATATTGGATCTGACAAGCTCTAGAAAAAAAAGGCATAGTAAAACAAAACATCTATGCCATTTACAGCAGGAAACGGGAAAGAGAAAAAACGTGAGAATAGAGCAAATTAATCCAAAATACAAGTCTCGGTAGTAATGACGTGAATCAACAATAAGTGTGTATTATCATCAAGATTGCCGAGGACACAGCTACCTAGATAGGAGCCACAGTAGGGCGGGGTTCATCTTTATACATCGTGGCAGCATGCAACTCCCCGCCACTCTCCAGGAACTGCATTGCTGCAGCATCAAGTGAAGGTCGTTTGCTCGCAACTTCTTCACAGCATCGGAGGCCTAGGACAATGACGCGCTCCATCTGCACCCTGTCAAATTGGCCAGCTAGCCTCTCGTCAGCAACGTCCTCCACGAACGTATATGGTCGATTCCTATGAAGATGCCGTACGAGGCCCGGGTTATACTTTCCGTGTGCTATCTCTAGCAGGACGATTCCAAAGCTGTAGACATCAGAGCTGCGACGTAAATTGGCTTGTCCATCTGTCATGCTCTGTGGATCCATATAGCGCCTAGTCCCAGCAGCTGCTTCCGTCTGCACAGATGTTACATTGTTGTTTTCAGCGACCCTAGACAGGCCAAAGTCGCCGAGCTTGGGGTTGAATTCACTATCCAGAAGAATGTTGCCTGGTTTTATATCTCTGTGCAAGATGTATTGGGCACATTGGTGGTGGAGATAATTAAGGGCGTTACATAAACCCTTCACAATTTTGTGCCTGCAATATTTTCCCGTACAACACATATACTTCACTGAGGTTTCTCCCATTTTAAGATAAAAGATATATTTCAATAAAATAAGCTATAGAGCAATAAAACAAAAAATCGAAAACGTAACGAAATTAGATACCTGTTTTCCCATGATAGCACTTCCGGCTTTTCATACAGATGCTGGTGGAGGTTTCCATTTGGCACAAGTTCATACACAAGAAAGAGCTCGACATTCGTCCTTCCCATGCACCAAAACATATAATTGTTTATGCTGCAGCACCAGCCTTCCAGCCTCACCAAGTTCACGTGGCCCGTTCCGTCAATGGCACCAAGCTCCGCGAGGAAGTCCTTAAATTCTCCTCTCGAGTCTTTGAGGATTTTCTTCACAGCCACATGCTTCTTCTTGAGACTCCCACTGTAGACTACTCCAAAGCCACCCTTTCCTATCTCCTTCTTCTCGGAGAATCTGTCTGTTGCCATGGACAGGTCGCTGTACTCGAATTGTTTAAGCCGACTATCCTTGCCGAAGGAGTCGCGTATGCGTTTCAACCTACACCATGAAAGGGTCGACCAGATTGCCACTACTACGGCTAACACGAGAATCACCAATCCTCCAATAACCAAAGATTGTCCCTGGCGACCTACGGAAAGGAAGAAGGGCAAGAAAAACTAAGCATATGTATATCTACTATTGTCGGTGAAAAAGCATGCACTCCATAAATAAGTAAATGGGTGGGTAGTCATTGATACGTGCAAAGAGAGGCAAAGACTTGTACAATGTCAACATTTCATATAGGATAGTTGCTAACATGAAATTCTCTAAGTCAATAAATGGTCTGTGTAAATAAAAGACAACATACAGTTCCCTTGATTCTACAATATGTTCCTCTTTTCATCACTGCTTATCTTATTTAATTTTAACTCGCTAATATAATTTTGTTATACATGGATACCTTAATGGCAATGAATAACACTATGATAATTGTAGGATATATTTATAAGTACTGAATGTACATAGGACTTACCTGTAACTCTCCATGTGTATAACATATAGAAGAGAGAAGTATCAAGAAAAAGAGAGTGACAGCCAGAAAACTCCCGAAGCCTCCTCTGTCCCCGGCGGCTGGTGAAATCCGGCGAGATTTTCCGGCGGTTTCAACATGGTATCAGAGCACGGGCACGAGTCGGGCGTTGGAGGGTGCGTCGGTGGTTCTCGTTGGTGCTGAGCCAGATTAGGAGAAGTGGGGAATAGATCTGCAGTGATCTGAAGGGCTGCAGGGGTGATTCGGCCAAGAGCAGAGCTCGGAGCTGCGCGGACTGGTGTGGAGGCGAGACAAGGCGGAGCCTCAATCGGCAACAAGCTGCAGCCATAGGTACGTGTGGTCCTGGAAAAAAGGAAAAATAGGAGATTGGCTTGGGATTCTGTAGGCTTGTGAAGCACATAGTGCGACTGGTTCCTGGAAGAAAATTGTTGGTAGGCTGTACAAAATATAATCTGTGGAGATGGGTGATGGTGATGAGTCTGGATCTACTTCTGGGGTGACGACGAAGGAGCTGGCAGCTCTGCTTCAAGCCATGGATGAGAGGTACAGGGTGATGTTTGATGCTATGTGTAAGCAGAGTGATAATTCCAGACCTGAGATTGAAGCCAAGGAAGATGTTCATCCGTTGCAAATGCCGCTTGTCAAACTGGAGGGAGCTGAAAATTATTCAAGCTGGGCAGAACATGCGGAGACTATTCTTGTCTCTAGGAAGTTGGAGGGCTACGTTCTGGGCACAGCTGAGAAGCCAAAAGAGGAGGACTCCAAGGAAGGTTAAAGATGGAAGACAAGCAATGCTCTGGTAAGAGCCTGGTTACTCAGTTCCATATCTCCCCAAATTGCTAAGCAAGTTGAAAGGATCAAAGAAGCATCGGAGATTTGGAGATTGTTGAAGGGGACATATTCAGGTGTTGGCAATGAGATGTTGGCCTGTAAGATTCAGAAGGAGCTACAGGATCTGAGTCAGGGGGAGAAGACAGTGGTAGAGTATGTGTCTGAATTGAAGAAGTTGTGGAGTGATTTGGAGTTTTATGATCCTATTTGTTTGGAGTGTGGTAAATGTGCTGAGGAGTACCATAAGTGGATCGAGAGAAGGCATGTTAGAGAATTTCTAAATGGTCTCAACCAAAAATATGAGCCAAGGAGAGCAGCTTTGTATGGCATCGGCAAGCTACCTAGCCTAGAACAGGCGATATCAGCCATTGTAAGTGAAGAAACAAGACTGAAGTTGGAAGAATCTGGAGGTGCGAGTGTTAGTCATGGACGCTCTGCATTGTTTGCTGGTGAGAACACACGGTCACATGGACGTACGATGAATGTGGGGGATCGAACCTGCTTTGAATGTGGGAAGCCGGGGCATTTGATGGCTTCATGCCCTGAACTGTTTGGAAGTGGTGGCCGTGGTCGTGGACGAGGACGAGGACGAGATGGCTATGGAAGAGGACGAGGACGTGGCTTCTATGGATATGGTATTAATCTTGGGCGTGGTACTTCGACAATTGGGAGAGCTAATTTATCAATGACTGCTAGAGAAGAAGCACAAACAATCAATGTCCAAATGACTCCCGATGACCTGGTGAAATGGCGTCAATTCAAGGAAACTGCTATAGATGAGAAGCCAGTGGCCGCATCTGCAGCATCTACTAGTCATCCTGGTAATACGTCCCAACTTGCTAAGCTTAATTGTGGCGATTTATTATGGCTAATTGATTCCGGTGCATCTCAACATATGGCTGGATCATACAAACATTTCGTTAATTATATTCCCGACTTCAAAAAACAGAATGTCAAACTTGCTGATGGATCCACTCAACATATGTTTGGGTCAGGAACGGTCAAATGCAATAATAATTTAATTCTTCCAGCTGTACTACATGTTCCCTCATTCCCAATTAATTTGTTATCTGTCAGCCGCATCACCAATGAGTTAAACTGTGCTGCTATCTTCCTCCCATTCGGGTGTATATTTCAGGAACTTGGGACTGGAAGGCGGCTTGGGACAGGGACTATGCGTGAAGGACTATACTACCTAGACGATCACTTACCATATGTAGCAGCAACAAGTCTATCATGTTCTCCTACAGATGAGTTTTTACTGCAACATCGTCGCCTAGGGCACCTATGTTTTGTTAATTTGGGTAGACTTTATCCTAATCTGCATGACAAAGTTGATAAGACCAAGTTGGTGTGTGATGCATGTGAGTATGGGAAGCTTACTAAGAGCTCTTATGTACTATCTGAAAATAGAAGTGTGCATCCACTTCATACCATACACTCTGATGTTTGGGGCCCTAGTGGAGTTTATTCAATTAATGGATATCGCTACTTTGTAACCTTTATTGATTGTTGCACTAGAACCACATGGGTTTATGTACTGAAACACAAGAGTGATGTTTTTGAATGCTTTAGGGACTTCCATAAATTAATCATGACTCAATATGATGCATGTGTTAAAATATTGCGCACGGACAATGGCACTGAGTACGTAAACAAGAACTTTGATGAATATCTCTCAAGCTTTGGGATTCTTCATCAAACAACTTGTCCTGGAACTTCAGAGCAAAATGGCTTAGCTGAGAGAAAAAACAGACATCTTTTGGAAGTAACTAGGTGCTTGATGATGAATATGAATGTTCCTAAATATTTATGGGCAGAAGCTGTGATGACAGCATCCTATTTGATAAATAGAATGCCAACTCGAGTACTTGATTACAAAACACCCATAGAATGTTTGACAGGAAAAACAACATATGTGGTTCCACCAAAGGTTTTTGGATGTGTGTGTTTTGTGAGAGACCATAGACCATCAGCAGGAAAACTAGATCCTAGAGCATTGAAATGTATATTTGTGGGTTATTCTGGGACTCAAAAAGGCTATAAATGTTGGTGCCCAACAGAGAAAAGAATGTTTGTGAGCATGGAAGTTACGTTCAGGGAAAATGAGACATTTTATGGAGAATCTCCTGATTTGACTAATGTATTTCCCGACTTATTTACTGATGATGCTTCAGTTTTAAGACATGAGACAGGTGAAGAAGGAGCAAACATACAAGTTACAAGTGAAGATGTAATTGTCGGTGTAATACCAAGGTACGTTTCAAATGATAATCAAGAAAAGAACTTAGCAGAAGCTCACCAAGACCCAAGACAGGGGGAGGAACTTGAACTACTAGGAGAAGAGCCAACTGATGCAGAAATAATTACGGATCAAGAGAATCCAGAAGGTATTTCAGTGGTGCCAGACATTGATCATGCTCCATCTACCTCGGACACCGGTAATCTCATGTCTTCCTATGGCGATTTGGATGTACCCATTGCATTGAGAAAACCATTACGCACTACTACTGGGAAATTGCCTTCAAAATTTAGTTCTTATGATATGTCAAATCATGTGTCATATTCATCTATTGGTCCTACGTATAAAGCATTTATTGCAGCCTTGGACTCGACAATTCCTATACCACATGACTGGCAGGAAGCGAAGAAGTACCCTCAATGGAGAGCGGCCATGTTAGAGGAAATGTCGGCTCTTGATAAAAACCACACATGGGAATTATCTACTCTTCCAATGGGTAAGAAAGCTGTAGGCTGTAAGTGGGTTTTTACAATAAAGCATACTCCTGATGGAAAAGTTGAAAGGTACAAGGCTCGGTTAGTGGCTAAAGGTTACAGCCAAACGTATGGAGTAGATTACGATGAAACATTTGCTCCGGTAGCTAAGATGAACACCATCAAAACTCTAATTTCTGTAGCGGCAAACCGAAGGTGGAAGTTATTTCAACTTGATGTAAAAAACGCCTTCCTTCATGGTGATCTACAAGAGGAAGTCTATATGGAAATCCCCCTGGTTTTAATACTAGAGAGAGTGAAGGGAGAGTATGTAAATTGAAGAAATCGTTGTATGGTTTAAAACAATTGCCTAGAGCTTGGTTTGGAAAATTTAGAAAGGAGATTTGTAATAAGGGCTTCTCACAGAGTAATGCTGATCATACCTTATTCTACAAGCATAATCAGGGCAAGGTTGTTATTCTAATTGTATATGTCGATGATATTATAATAACAGGCAATGATGAACAGGAGATGGTTCAGCTAAAGAAGGATTTGGCAAAGTCCTTTGAAGTCAAGGATCTGGGGTACCTTCATTATTTCCTAGGAATTGAAGTGGCATATAGTGCTCAAGGTATTTATCTCTCTCAAAGAAAGTATGCTCTTGATTTATTGAAAGAAACTAGAATGATGGACTGTCAACCGGTTTCCACACCAATTGAACGAAATCATACTGTACAGGCAGATCTGGGAGAACCGGTGGATAAAATGAGATTTCAACGATTAGTGGGTCGACTGATATATTTGTCACATACTCGACCTGATATTACATATGCGGTCAGTATAATAAGTAGATATATGCATGATCCCCGGACTAGCCACATGAATGCAGTCAATAGAATCCTTCGATATCTTAAAGGTAGTCCTGGAAAAGGAATTTTATTCTCTAATTATGGACATCTTAACGTGGAAGGATTCACTGATGCAGACTGGGCTGGGAGTATTGATGATAGAAAATCTACTTCAGGGTACTGTGTATTTGTGGGTGGGAATATTGTTAGCTGGCGAAGCAAGAAGCAAAGCGTGGTTGCTAGATCCACTGCTGAAGCTGAATTTAGATCAATGGCATTGGGCATTTGCGAATTAATGTGGGTGAAAATATTGCTCTCTGAATTGCTACTGTTTAATGGCGTGCCATTAAAATTATACTGTGACAATAAAGCTGCCATCAATATAGTGAATAATCCTGTTCATCATGATAGAACAAAGCATGTTGGGATAGATAGACACTTCATTAAGGAAAAGTTAGATGCGGGAGTCTTGCAAGTGGTATATGTCAAGTCATCTGATCAACTAGCTGACATTCTAACCAAGGGCATTGATGGTGTATCTTTTATGAAACTATGTAACAAGATGAGGTTGTGTGACATATTTGCCTCATCTTGAGGGGGAGTGTAGAAGGATATATTTATAAGTACTGAATGTACATAGGACTTACCTGTAACTTTCCATGTGTAACATATAGAAGAGAGAAGTATCAAGAAAAAGAGAGTGACAGCCAGAAAACTCCCGAAGCCTCCTCTGTCCCCGTCGGCTGGTGAAATCCGGCGAGATTTTCCGGCGGTTTCAACAATAATATTATACGATGATATACTGTATAATATTTCTTTTCTCCTTTCTAGATGATGGTTGAATGTCTAAGACTAATGGAGTATAAAGAGATTAATTTCAACTAAAATGCTTATACAATTTTTTTAACACGCATCAGCTAGGTAAGTATGGGCTGTCGTTGAATATTTATGAATCTATATGAGATGCATACTTTAACAACTAAAAAAAAAATACCTAAGGTTCCCCATGTGTCCACACCAAGTCGTGCCATGGAAGATATTCTCGGAAAGGATAAGGATGCAAAGACACATAAAAGGGACGTATCTCTAGTTTGGTTACAGAGTGGATCGTATCTTATCGTACTGAACATCATCGAAGACTTCGAGAATAAAGTCATGCTTCGAGATAAAGGGGCAAAGAGCCGTGCCAAAGGGTCAATATATCCTAGAATCCATTCTAGATAGCCATTATCTAGACCTAGGTATGTAGATGTAATATAGCTCCTGACTTCTTAAACACTAGTAAATAATCACCGATGTATCCCTTGTACTTCTACCCCATATTATCGCAATCTTAAGATCAACGGTAAATTAATCATTGACAATATGTTTGTAGGTTTCGCTTGATTAATCAGTCTTTGGTCGAAAGTGATCATAGTAAGTGCAATATTAAATATTCATGTCTTTTGAAGGAATATCATAAATTATTACTAGTATACCAATCATGTGTAAGATGAAATGATTGTATGTCCAATATGATGAATTTGGTTCCATATATACCTCTGATGCCAAACACCTCGCCTTGATTTGGGTGAGATCCGTTAGCTCCCGTTGGTGTATCTGCAGAACGTACATGTCAATTTCAAAGAGGGACTAAATTATATCCTACTGTCAGGCTTTAGATATTACTCCCTCCGCCCAATAATATCAGATGTTATTGCAACCAATATAAGACTATATATATATTAACTGAGCTTATACTATGGGACGGATGCTGTATTTATTAGTTCATGTATACTGAAGCATGAATTATAATCTCTGATGTGTTAAATATGATGCTTTTGATCATATATAGGTTACTACTACTTCTGAAAATCCAGACAATCCATACCTCTGGCTGCCATAGTTGAGTTGAAGGACCAAGAGTGTATCTGATGGAGCTCAGTGTATGCACCGGTGACGGCCGAGAACCCCACGGCCACCACAGGTGGCAGCAAGGCATCGAGCTGGTCTGGTAACTGGGTCTTGACACTAACGGGGTCAAGAGAACGATCAGCATCAAAGTGCAGGGTGGCCTCCAGCATCCGGGTGGCGTTGTCGAAGGTGATGGTCGCTGTCATGGTGCCGTTGAGGCTGTAGCTCGGTAACCTCAACGCGCTGACCGAGGTCAGCGAGTTGATGTCGATGCCGATGTGGTCTGAGGATCCCGTGGGATCATTAGCCCCATTGTTGAACGTGTCAAACTCGATGGCGATGAACCGGTCTGCTCCGGTGGGGATTGTTGCGCTGCTGTTGATGAGGCCAAGGCCGCTAGTGCCCCAGCCCTTCAGTAAGCTTGAGGGGTAGCCTGTGAGGAAGAAGGTCATGCCATCCCCCTTTTGGGTTGTGTTGGGAGACAGTTTGATGGAGAAGGTGAAGGTGGTGACGAAGCTAGCCACCTCGCCGGTGGTGTTGTCGTACAAGGCAACCGGGTGGTTGTACGACATCCGCCCCATGCAGAACAAGGTATCATCGCTGCAGGTGAGGTCAACTAGGTCGCGGTTCAGGTTCAGGGCGGCGTCAAGCTCGAACCGGAGATCTCCTACACTGTACTTGGAGGTGTTTGAGAAGTCGAAGCTGAAGGAAGGAGGCGGCGAAGTGGCCGCGGCAACATTGTGGAATAGGAAGACGAGGACACAGGCTGCGACGAAGGTGCGTGCACTAGCACTTTCAGGTGCCATAATGGCTGTAACCTGAGCGCTCTCTTCAAGCTTGCACTCTGTCAAGTTGGAGTGTACTTGTGTGTGCGGCACTTGTATTGCTTGCCATGGATATATAAGCAAGGTAGATGGGGAGCAACTGAAGCGGTTTGGGTACTTACGTCAACACGCCAAATAAAGAACGAGCTAGCCAATTCGTAACGTTGACTCTAATGTGGACGACGACCATGACTGGACGAGACCAACCGCTCTCCCGCCTAGAAAAATGTTTAAATAATTCGTACACAAAATGACAAAGCAGGATCTGCAAACATAGACCAGGGCATCAAATATATGATGTCTTCATACTTTGTGCTAACATCGTTTGTTGATGTGCATTTGTTGGAGAAAGGGACATTCCACTGGCACAAATAATCTTCCCCAGGGAGCTTACATCGGCCTCTGCATTACTAGACATGCACCGAGCCCACCAACAATACTTATTACCACAACGAGATAAAAAAATTGTTTCCTTCAAAAATAAAATACAGTTTATGGCATGGGCACTACGGGAAAAAATGGCATTGTCGTGCATTAAATCATCTTTGCCGTGCGCAGCAAGCAGCACGTACGGCAAAGACAATTTGCACGGCAACTTCTGAAGGTAGCACGCGGCAACGAAACACCGCACAACAAAGTCCGAAGATAGCACACGGCAAAAAAATGTCGACGGCAAAGACCCAACACGCCGCACGACAAAGAACTACTGCACGGCAAAGGCTCTTGGCGTTGCCGTGACACACCCTTTGCCGTGCGAGCAGCTAGGTTGCACGACAACGTTACCTTTGCCGTGCGTTCCTTTCTTTGCCGTGCGCCAACAAGCATTTTCTTTATTTTCTTTCTATTTTATTTCATCTAATACTTTTATTTTTTTAATTAGTTTTACTTTTTGATGACTATTTATTAGTGTTATTTAAGACAATGTGCAATACAAAATTACTCTCCATGTTCATACCCCCACATATACCAGGGTTTCGGAGCAAACCGCGCTTCGAAAAATCTGCTAAGTGTTATCGCCCAAATGTGAGGAAGTTCACACCGGGGAGCTACTTTTGCACCATTACACCTTCCACCACACTTTCATACATATCATAGGTACACATGCAAGATTTGGTGGGATTCCGGTGCTCCGGCGGTCGTTCTCCCCCTCCTCTCCCCAAAACAGTGGTGTGCCCCAACGGGTCCACCCCCCTAGATTTCTCCGCGCGAGGGTGCACCAATGTACATTTTCATTTTTAGGTTTGTTTAGGACATATACACATGGAAAACCAAGTTAGTGACCCTTTGGCACATGGTAGCCTCCGGCATACCCGCAGTTAGAGCCATTATCACACGAGAGTGAGACTGATCTACTGGTTAGGGTTAGGTTTAGGGTTAGGGTTAGGATTTAGGGGTAGGGCTAGGGTTTAGGTTCAAGGTTAGTATTTATGGTTAGGTATAGGTTTAAGGTTAGGTTTTATGATGCAGGGTTTTGCAGCTCCCGTGTCAGCACTTGTAGTTAATGGTTTAGAGTCTAGGGGTTTAGGGCTCGAAGCCTCCCCTGTTAAGGGTTTAGGGTTTAGGGGAGCTATTTTTGCACCATTACACCTTCCACCACACTTTCACACATATCATAGGTCCACATGCAAGATTTGGTGGGATTTCGGTGTCCGGCGGTCGTTCTCCCCTCCTCCCCCCAAAAACAACGGTGTGTGCCCCGGCGGGTCTACCCACCTAGATTTCTCCATGCGAGGGTGCACCAATGTACCTTTTCATTTTTTTAGGTTTTTTTAGGACATATACACATGGAAAACCAAGATTGGGACCCTTTGGCACATGGTAGTCTCCGGCATACCCGCAGCTAGAGCCATTATCACACGAGGGTGTGCTTGATCTACTGGTTAGGGTTAGGTTTAGGGTTAGGGTTAGGATTTAGGGGTTGGGCTAGGATTTAGGGTCAAGGTTAGGATTTAGGATTAGGTATAGGTTTAGGGTTTAGGGTTAGGTTTAGGGTTTATGATGCAGGGATTTGAAGCTCCCGTGTCAGCACATGTAGTTAATGGTTTAGGGTCTAGGGGTTTAGGGCTCGAAGCCTCCCCAGTTTAGGGTTTACGGTTTAGGGGAGCTACTTTTGCACCATTACACCTTCCACCACACTTTCACACATATCATAGGTCCACATGCAAGATTTGGTGGGATTCTGGTGCTCCGGCGGTCATTCTCCCCTCCCCCCCCCTCAAAAAACATTGGTATGTGTGCCCCGGCTGGTCTACCCCTAGATTTCTCCGTGTGAGGGTGCACCAATGTACTTTTGATTGTTTTAGGTTTGTTTAGTACATATAGACATGGAAAACCAATATTGGGACCCTTTGAAACATGGTAGCCTCCGGCATACCCGCAGCTAGAGCCGTTATCACACGAGGGTGTGCCTGATCTACTGGTTAGGTTTAGGGTTAGGGTTAGTATTTAGGGGTAGCGCTAGGGTTTAGGGTCAAGGTTAGTATTTATGGTTAGGTATAGGTTTGGGTTTAGGGTTAGGTTTAGGGTTTGCAGCAGGGTTTAGCACCGTGTAGTTAATGGTTAATGGTCTAGGGGTTTAGGGGAAGCCTCCCCATTTAGGAAGGGTTGCCCATTACATTCCACACTTCACAGATATCATAGGTCCACATGAAAGATCTTGTGGGATTCCGGTGCTCCGACGGTTGTTTTCCCCTCCTCCCCCCAAAAACAGCGGTGTGTGCCCCGGCGGGTCTACCCCCTAGATTTCTCCATGCGAGGGTGCACCCATGTACTTTTTCATTGTTGAGCTTTGTTTAGGACATATACACATGGGAAACCAAGATTGTGACCCTTTGGCACATGGTAGCCTTTGGCATAGGTCCACCATTACACCTTCCACCACACTTTAACACATATCATAGGTCCGGATGCAAGATTTGGTGGGATTTTGGTGCTCCAGCGGTCGTTCTCCCCCTCCTCCCCCAAAAACAACGGTGTGTCCCCCGGCGGGTCTACCCCCTAGATTTCTCCGTGCGAGGGTGCAACAATGTACTTTTTCATTGTTTTAGGTTTTTTTAGGACATATACACATGGAAAACCAAGATTGGGACCCTTTGGCACATGCTAGCCTCCGGCATAACCGCAGCTAGAGCCATTATCACACGAGAGTGTGCGTGATCTACTGGTTAGGGTTAGGGTTAGGGTTAGGTTTAGGATTTAGGGGTAGGGATAGGGTTTAGGGTCAAGGTTAGGATTTAGGTTTAGTTTTAGGGTTTAGGGTTATGTTTAGGGTTTATGATGCAGGGTTTTGCAGCTCCCGTGTCAGCACCTGTAGTTAATGGTTTAGGGTCTAGGGGTTTAGGGCACGAAGCCTCCCCAGTTTAGGCTTTAGGGTTTAGGGGAGCTACTTTTTTACCATTACACCTTCCACCACACTTTCACACATATCATAGGTCCATATGCAAGATTTTGTGGGATTGTGGTGCTCCGGCGGTCGTTCTCCCCCTCCTCCCCCCAAAAATAGCGGTATGTGTGCCCCGACGGGTCACCCCCTAGATTTCTTCGTGCGAGGGCCCACCAATGTAATTTTTCATTGTTTTAGGTTTTTTTTAGGACATATACTCATGGAAAACCAAGATTGGGACCCTTTGGCACATGGTAGCCTCCGGCATACCTGCAGCTAGAGCCATTATCACACGAGGGTGTGCCTGATCTACTAGTTAGGGTTAGGTTCAGGGTTAGGGTTAGGATTTAGGGGTAGAGCTAGGGTTGAGGGTCAAGGTTAGTATTTATGGTTACGTATAGATATAGGGTTTAGGGTTAGGGTTAGGGTTTATGATGCAGGGTTTTGCAGCTCTCGTGTCAGCACGTGTAGTTAATGGTTTAGGGTCTAGGGGTTTAGGGTTTAGGGGAGATATTTTCACACCATTACACCTTCCACTACACTTTCACACATAACATAGGTCCCACATTCAAGATTTGGTGGGATTCCGGTGCTCCGGTGGAATTCTCCCCCTCTCCCCCCAAAACAACGGTATGTGTGCCCCGGCGGGTCTACCCCCTAGATTTCTTCGCGCGAGGTTCCACCAATGTACTTATTCATTGTTCTATGTTTTGTTAGGACATATACACATGGAAAATCAATCCTGGGACCCTTTAGCACATATGGTAGCCCCCGACATACCCGCGGGCTAGCCATTATCACATGAGCAGCCTTGATCTACTAGTTAGGGTTAGGGTTTAGGGTTAGGCTAGGTTTAGGGTTAGGATTTAGGGGTAGGGCTAGGGTTTTGTGCCAAGCTTAATAGTTTAGGGTTAGGGTTAGGTTTAGGGTTAAGGGTTAGGGTTAAGGATTTAGGGTTCTAGGGTTAGGGTTAGGGATTCCGGTGCTCCGGCGGTCATACCCGCACCTACAGCCATTATCACATTTCTTGAGCTTAACCGGAGTGAATCACACATTTCTTGAAAAGCATGGTACATACATTATTAAATAATACACATGTTGAAAAATAGGTTTAATATAATTTTAAAATAAAAATGAATGGTGTTGAAAATTTTAAAAATCTTTGCTGTGCATAGCCGCACGACAAAGAGCCAATGCCACACGGCAAAGGTTGCTCTGTACGACAAAGGTCTTTTGCACACGACAAAGACCAGTTTGCACGGCAAAGGCCTTTTGTCGCATGGCAAAGGCGTCCTCACGGCAAAGGTGTGGATAAGGTGCAGATAAGGGGCTCCCGACCAACCACTTCCCCACAACGCCGCCATCTACGCCCCACGCGACCCCCTCCCCATCCACTTCCCCACGATACCGCCGCCACCTCCTGCTCCTCCCAGCCGCCGCCGGCCCCCACGACCACGCAGCCACCACCTAGCTCAGCCTCGGCCCCCACCTCCCACGCACTCGCTGCCGGCCTTGCCCCTCCCCCCGGCCTCGCGTGCCCTGGTCCTCCCCCGTACGCCGTCGCCGCCCCTTGCTCTTCCCCTGCCGATCCGCCAGCAGCGCCGGGTCAGCTCCGACGGCCACCACGCTCCGCCTCCCGCGCCCAACCTCCACCGCTGCTACGCCCTCTGCTTCCCGTGCCCCTGCATATGTAAGGTATGACATATGTTTAGCTAGTGTTAGATTTAGATGATTTTAGTGTATAGAATTTAGTGTTAGATTTTGGTGTATCTTTTAGATGATTTTAGTGTATAGGATTTTAGTGTTAGATTTAGATGATTTTATTGTATATATTATTTTAGTGTAGTATATGATTTAGGGAATTTCGTGTTCACTTGCATGACTATTTTATTTTCTCGCTATGCAGGTGATGCTTCGAGGTGGACACGTGGGGCAGCGTCGTGGGGGTGTTTGATGGGGGGCGGCATCCCGAATCTTCTTCGACGATTCTCTCACGCGTCTTGGGTATAAATCTCCCTCCCACTTTTACATGTACCTAGGTTTTTTTTTGTGTCTAGATCACCAAGTCTGTCGCGATACCTAGGCATCTCTTCCCGATCGTAAGGGTTACGCGGATAAATATGCATTAGTGGTCTCGCATATTATGAACCGTAACTCTTACGGCATTTATCGGGACAGCCGGCGGATGCGTAGTTGGGTACGTTCTCCCTGCTCTACCAGATCCGAGATAGGATTTCGGTAGCGCCTCCCCGTTGTTCTCTGGATGCACACCCCTCCCGGTTTTTTGCCGAGACGTGTATCGGGAGAGCAGCGGGGAGGTGCTGCTGAAATTCTGTCTCGGATCGGGGTAGAGCTGGGAGAACATACTCAATCAACGGATCCGGCGGTTGCTAGGAGCCCACCTAGTAGAGTTTCAGGTTGATGCACATGTAAAAAAATAAAGATATACTGCATTTATTTCCTATTTGATATAATGCTATGTTTGTCTGTTTTGGTGCTGATTAGAGGATGGATAATCGTGGCTAGATGTACGATGGTAGAATCAGTCAGTGGAACTATACTGATGAATGGGGAGAAAAGATTGAGCAGTTTTTGGATAGGGCGTTTGCCATCCCTAGCAGACCTAGAACAACTTGGTTCCCTTGTAGTAAGTGCGCTAACGAAAAGCCACGGGACAAGGAAACTATGAGTATTCACCTGATCAAGTTTGGGTTCACACCGTCCTAGAAGATTTGGACTTACCATGGAGAAAAGGCAAAGAAATGTGCTAGGAAGGAGGTGTGGCAGATTCAACCTAGGGGAGAATATGACACTGGTTTTTATAGGTGCTTAGAAAACTTGGCTAATGGTAATGTGCCTGAAATCCCTCATGTAGAGGCGGAGACACCTTAGGATGCAGAGACAAGTGAGGACCCGGAGGAAAACACAAAGGAGTATTATGAGGCTCTGTTTGCTTCGCGGAAAATCCTACATGAAAATACAGAGGATACCCAACTATATGTCATCGCTCGCCTTATGGCCTTTAAGTGCCATAGGAACTAGTGCAGAGATGGGTTCGATGAACTTCTGGTCGTCGTTCGGAGCATTCTGCCAAAAGGGCACCTCTTGCCGCAAAACTTCTACTATTCGACCAAATTGCTCAGTGACCTTAAGATGTCATCTCAGCAGATACACGCTTGTCCAAAGGGATGCATGTTATTCAGAGAGGAGCATGCTGACACAAATTATTGCATCAAATGCAATTCCTCTAGGAACTTTGAGGTAGACCGCAATGGTGATGGTCAGAAGAGGCAGACCACGATTGCCAAGAATATCCTCATCTATCTTCCAGTCCTACCGAGGATCAAGCGGCTCTTCATGATCGAGGATACTGCCCAACAGATGAGGTGGGCCGTGGAAGGAAACAGATACACCGACAAGATGGTACATCCGTCGGATGGTAGTGCATGGAAGAACTTTGTCAAGAAATTTCCATTGAAAGAAGGTGACATGAGGAGCGTAGCAGTTGCGATATCAACCGATGGGTTTAATCCATATGGTATGTCGGCTGTAGTATACAGTTGTTGGCCAGTGTTTGTTATTCCCATGAACCTCTCCCCTGGCGTCTGCATGAGATCAGAGATTATGTTTGTGTCGATGATAATCCTAGGGCCCAAATACCCGGGTAAGAACATGAATGTGTACCTGGAACCGCTGGTGGATGACTTGGTTCGTGGCTAGGAATTTCGCGGGATCCGAACATATGATGCATCAAAGAAGGAGTACTTCGATATGTATGTCTGGTACCACAGTCCCTGCATGACCTGCCAGCACGTGCTTTGTTCTGCAGGTGGTGTACTGATACGTCTCCAACGTATCTATAATTTCTGATGTTCCATGCTAGTTTTATGACAATACCTACATGTTTTGCTCACACTTTATAATGATTTCATGCATTTTCTGGAACTAACCTATTAACAAGATGCCGAAGTGCCAGTTCCTGTTTTCTGCTGTTTTTGTTCCAGAAAGGCTGTTCGGGCAATATTCTCGGAATTCGACGAAACGAAGACCAAATATCTTATTTTCCCGAAAGGTTCCAGAACACCGAAGGAGAGTCGGAGGCGGGCCAGGGCCCCCACACCACAGGCGCGGGCCCAGGCCTGGCCGCGCCACCAGGTGGGGAGGGCGCCCTGGTGCCCCTCCTGCGCCACCTCTTCGCCTATATAAGCCCTTGCGACCTAAAAACGCGATACGAATAGACGAAACTCCAGAAAGACTCCAGGGACACCGCCGCCATCGCGAAACTCCAATTCGGGGGACATAATCTCTATTCCGGCACGCCGCCGGGACGGGAAAGTGCCCCCGGAAGCCATCTCCATCGACGCCACCGCCTCCATCATGCTCCGTGAGTAGTTCCCCCATGGACTACGGGTTCTGTTAGTTGGTACTCTCTCCCTATGTACTTCAATACAATGATCTCATGAGCTGCCTTACATGATTGAGATTCATCTGATGTAATCGGTGTTGTGTTTGTTGGGATCCGATGGATTGTTACATTATGATTAGTCTATCTATAAAGTTTGTGAAGTCATTGTTGTTGCAACTTGTTATGCTTAATGCTTGTCACTAGGGCCCGAGTGCCATGATCTCAGATCTGAACATGTTATTGTTTCATGATGATATTCATTGTTTTATGATCTTACCTGCAAGTTGGATACACATATTGCTGTCCGGAACCCGAGGCCCCAAAGTGACAAGAATTGGGACAACCGGAGGGGAATGCGGTGATATGAGGATCACGTGTGTTCATGGAGTGTTAATGCTTTGCTCCGGTGCTCTATTAAAAGGAGTACCTTAATTTCCAGTAGATTCCCTAGAGGCACACCAGCTGGTAGGACAAAAGATGTTATGCAAGTTTCTCATTGCGAGCACGTATAATTATATATGGAAAACATGCCTACATGATTAATAATCTTGATGTTCTGTCTTAATGCTATTTCAATCCTATAAATTTCCCAACTGTAATTTGTTCACCCAACACTTGTTATTGGAGAGTTACCACTAGTGTAGATAGCTGGGAACCCCGGTCCATCTCTCATCATCATATACTTGTTCTATATTTCATTGGAAGTAGTATCAACTATTTTGGTTGCCATTGCCTCTGTGTTACTATTCATGCTGTTGTGTTCATTTTACTATTGCTCTCATATGCTGCTGCTTTCACATCACCTGTTACTAGTGCTTTTCAGGTGCAGCTGAATTGACAACTCGGTTGTTAAGGCTTATAAGTATTCTTTACCTCCCTTGCGTCGAATCAATAAATTTGGGTTTTACTTCCCTCGAAGCTGCTGCGATCCCCTATACTTGTGGGTTATCAAGACTATTTTACGGCGCCGTTGCCGGGAGGCATAGCTCTACTCATAAGTTCACTGGGGAGTACATACCTCTCTCTCTGTTTTATTTATTTTGTTTTGCTTAGTTTAATTTTGTCTAGTTTATTTGTGCTTAGTTTATTCTGTCTAGTATTATTTTGCTTAATTTACTTTTGTCTAGTTTGTTTTTGTCTTGTTTTATTTTCCTCATATACCCAAAAATCCATAAAATTTGAAAAACCGAAAAATTAAAAACTGTTGTTATGGAAGAACCTACAACCTATTTGGAGCTTATTGAATTATATAATAATTATAGAGAATCAAGAACGGGTAAAGTTATGAGTGCTGTGATAGAAAAATTGAATACAATTGCTAAAATCTTGCTTAGCCATGATATAAACTGTTGCTCTAAACAGGATGCTAAACATCTTAAATTTCAATGTGGCTTTAGTGAGGAATTTTTAATTA
Organism: Lolium multiflorum; assembly: GCA_030979885.1. Taxonomy (NCBI): domain Eukaryota; kingdom Viridiplantae; phylum Streptophyta; class Magnoliopsida; order Poales; family Poaceae; genus Lolium; species Lolium multiflorum. The sequence continues at coordinate 188,837,656 of CM061752.1, read as the reverse complement.
AGAACTATAATTGGAATAGCTATATTCATTTTGGGTTCGAAGAGGTAGAACAATTTGTCATATTTATGGGAGCCTCTGAGATAGAATCCTTCATGGCTAAAAATTATGAAACTTGTGTTGTTTGTAAGGACCTTAAAGATTATGTCTCTTCTATCCTTAATTTTTGCATAGAAAGTTACAGTGATAATCCTTATATCATTGATTATAAAGAGAGACTCATTAATGCACACGAATGCACTCACAATTTGCAGGAACCAGTGAAAGAAATTGATGAACCTGAAAGCTCATTGGATGAAAAGAAGAGGAGAGTGATGAACAAAAGGAGGAAGAATGGATTAGCTACCCATGCCAACCTTCTAATAAGAGTAACTCTTTATCTCTTACACTATTTGATTGTCCTCCATGCTTACCAAAGGAGGATGAATGTTATGTTCCTGTGAATTCTCTTGAAATAGTACCCATGAGTAAAACTTGTGAGAATAATTATGCTACTGTTATTCATGATAATCCATGCTATTTTTTATAAATCTTATGATAATGCTTTGTTTGTGCCTGATGTCGAAATGCATGATACTAAAGAGTTTTGCTTGGCAAATGTTTATGATAAATCTCTAGATGATGGTCCTATGTTACTTGATAATATTAATTGTACTACTAATGAAAATGGGACTGGAAAGGTCTTGACTTTATCTATGAGTCCCATATCTTTTGAGATTGATCAATCATCTTGTTATATTATTGATAAAAATGGTTTTGGAAGTGTTAATCCCACTATTTTTGAGCTTGATAAAAATTATGTGTTTATGGATCATAAAAAATATGCTTTATGTGATAGTTATATTGTTGAGTTTATCCATGAAGCTACTGAAAATTATTATGAGAGAGGAAAATATGGTTCTAGAAATTTGCATGATACTAAAACGCCTCTCTATATGCTGAAACTTTTGAAGTTACTCTTGTTTTATCTTCTTATGCTTGTCACTTTGTTCTTAATGAATTTATTTGTGTACAAGATTCCTATGCATAGGAAGTGGGTTAGACTTAAATGTGTTTTGAATTTGCTTCTTGATGCTTCTTGATGCTCCTTTTGCTTCATTCTCTATTTTCATGTGAGCATCATTAAAATCTACTGAGCCCATCTTAATGGCTATAAAGATAGCACTTCTTGAGAGATAACCCATGTTTTTATTTTGCTACTGTTTTGTTGTGTCTTGGAAGTTGTTACTACTGTAGCAACCTCTCCTTATCTTTATTTTACTACATTGTTGTGCCAAGTAAAGTCTCTAATATAAAGTTGATACTAGATTTGGATTTCTGCGCAGAAACAGATTTTAGGTCACGAATTTGAGTAAATCTCTCTGTGGGACTCTAAAATTCTGCCAATTTTCATGCGTGTTCCTCGGATATGTACGCAACTTTCATTAGATTTAAGTTTTCTGATTTGAGCAACGGAAGTACCTCTTAAAAATTCGTCTTTCTGGCTGTTCTGTTTTGACATATTCTGTCTCTGTTTTTTGCATTGTCTCTTGTGGACTTTAAGTGAGGCTTTCTAGACATGGAGAGCTGTAGCTAATGTTTTATTGAGTTCTTGCAATGTGTCACTACAGGACTAAAGTGGATTAATTTTTTTGAGTACTAACCCCTCTAATGAAGTTTATGAGAAGTTTGGTGTCAAGGAAGTTTTCAAGGGTCAAGAGAGGAGGATGATATATGATCAAGAAGAGTGAAAAGTCTAAGCTTGGGGATGCCCCGTGGTTCATCCTGCATATTTCAAGAAGACTCAAGCGTCTAAGCTTGGGGATGCCTTGGGCATCCCCTTCTTCATCAACAATTTATCAGGTCACCTCTAGTGAAACTATATTTTTATTCGGTCACATCTTGTGTGCTTTACTTGGAGCGTCTGTGTGTTTTTATTTTTGTTTGTGTTTGAATAAATTCGGATCCTAGCAATCCTTGTGTGGGAGAGAGATACGCTCCGCTTTTTCATATGAACACTTGTGTTCTTCGTTTTTCATATTCATGGCGGAAGCTGAAAGCCGCAACACTTATTGTTATTTGGATGGAAACAGAAAATGCTTCATATTGTCTTGAATAATTTGATAATTGGCAATTGTTTTGAGCTCTCAAGTGGATCATGTTTCTCTTGCATCATGTAGTTTAAACCTATTAGTGGAGAACTACCGTAGAGCTTGTTGAAATTTGGTTTGCATGATTGGTCTCTCTAAGGTCTCGATATTTTCTGGTAAAAGTGTTTGAGCAACAAGGAAGACAGTGTAGAGTCTTATAATGCTTGCAATATGTTCTTATGTAAGTTTTACCGGTTCATACTTGTGTTTGCTTCAAACAACCTTGCTAGCCAAAGCCTTGTACTGAGAGGAATGCTTCTCGTGCATCCAAAACCTTGAGCCAAAACCTATGCCATTTGTGTCCACCATAACTACCTACTATGTGGTATTTTTCTGCCATTCCAAGTAAATACTTCCTGTGCTACCTTTAAACAATTCAAAACTTTATTACTCCTTATTTTTGTCAATGTTTTATAGCTCATGAGGAAGTATGTGGTGTTTTATCTTTCAACCTTGTCATTTAGTCTTGACAGACTTTCACCAATGGACTAATGGAATATCCACTTATCCAATAATTTTGCAAAAAGAGCTGGCAATGGGGTTCCCAGTCCCAATTAATTAACCTTCACTAATAATAATTCTATTCACGTGTTTTGCCCTGATTCATCAGTAAGCAACTTAATTTTGCAAATAGACACTCCTTCATGGTATGTGTTGGGGGGATGACCCCCGGTATGCCAAAGGCATGCCGAACCGGATGGTTTGAGCCATCAAGATACCGGTTTAATGTTCGTACCGGAGCATAGAGATAAGAAATTAGCTAAGTGAGGCTAAGCCGGTATCCCCAAGAGGGTATGCCGGAACGAGAAGATACCGGGCTACCGGAAGGAAGAGCATGTCGGCAGGCTGTCAAGATTCTCTCCAGAGCTAGAAGACAAGGATGAGCTAAGCAAAGTAGCTTTAAACGAAGGGCTGACGATAAAGAGAAGGATGACGGTCAAAGAAGCCGGAGGACGTCAGCCTCCCTGATTAAAGAGGACTCGGTGTCATTTATGATTAAAGTAGCTTTATGAAGTAGTTTGTCTAGTCAAAGATGCCATTAGGGTTTCTTGCCCTGTAAGCCACCCTCTCCCCTATATAAGGAGAGGGGGCAGCCCTTCTTACGGGCACGCACGAAGAGAGCTAGGTCTATAAGAACACTTGTACTGAGAAACTTGCAACCTGTTGAGATCAATAAAGAAGATGATCTAGAGCGAGTTCTTCCTTATGTCTTTCTTCTTCAACCTCTAGCCTTGGCTAAGTTCTTGAGGAAACCATCCGGAAGTTCATCACGTCTAATCACAAACCCTCCCCCGAATCCTCTTGCATCCATTCGGCCCCAACTTAAGCCATCCTATGGCATCATGCATTCACCACGACGACAGTTGGCGCCCACCGTGGGGCATGAAGTGGCGCTTGCTGGAGTACACATTTGGGCGGGCATCCTCGAGGTCGCCGGCGAGCGGACAGTGTCTGCGCTCGTCCAGCGCTTCTACTCCATCGACTTCATCAACGACAACGCGGGCTGCTTCGCCAACGGCGGCATCTTCCCCAGAACGGCCGCATCATCGAGTTCGGCAGCCACCGCGTCTACTTCGGCACCGTCCCCGTGCGCCAGCGCCTCTCGCCGGTGCTGGTGGCACCGGACCGGCCAAGGTGGCTCTGTGCTGGCGCGCCGCCGCGGCGTCGAGGTAATGATGGCTGGCGCAGCCGGCGCGAGCAAGGAGGCTGCGGACGAAGGTGCTGGTCGTGCGGCTTCAACCGTGCCGCCAAGCCGGAGCGCGACAGGCGCACGGGAGCGTCTTCCGCACCCGGCAACACCTCTCCAAGCGGCGATGAACGAGGCCAAGGCCCATCGCGCGGAACATCGATCGGCAGCGGCTCGGCGGAGCTGGAGCGCGGCCGAGAAGATGCTCGCGACAGGCGCCGACATCGCCGGGCGCAGCGCGAGCTGAACCTAACCCTACGTGAGTACAACGCTGCCCATGGCTTTGTTAGTTAGCGCTCATGCTGCTAGGATACCGGAGAACCGGCTTAAGGCTCGCAATCTAGATCAAGATTTGCGTAAGGAAGTTCTTACCGGCAAGAGTACCTCTGCATCTGCTAGTATCATAGAGAAACCTAAGTACAGTAGCCCGGATAAAACCATAAAAGCTGCTAAGGCTGCTGTAGAGCTGTGTGATTCGCTTACCGGTGATGCTCTAGCAAAACAGCAAGAGCGTGTTAGAGAGCTGCTAGACACTATCGAGCAGCAAAACGCCGAGCAGCTGGCTAAGCTGAACAAGGTTGTGGCCTCAAAATCCGCGCGTTCAACAAAGAATGCCGGAAGCAAGTCCCATGGGCAGGCCTCGTCCCCATCGGACAGAAGAAGAGAAAAAGAGGTAAACGCGCGCAACAGATGACTGTGTACGATCCGGTCCTTGCCGGTAAACAACAAGCCGGGCAACACGATGCCGGTAGAAAAAGCCAAGGGGCAGATCGAGGCTACGCCAAAGGATGCTATGCCGGAAACAATCATGCCGGTAGACACGAAACCGGGCAAAACTATCCGGCTGCAAGGGCAGCGTATGATGATGAGGAGATGCCTCCACCAAGGTACCGGTAGGCAAGGGCCGCAGTACCGGAATATTACGATGAAGCTGATTCAACAAGACTCACCGTTTACCGGAAACCTTTGGGAGAGCGGTTGGGAGAAAGAAACTTGCCGGAACGGGATGCGAGGCACCGTCTGGACAGAGTGTACTTGTCTGAAATGATTGAAGCAGAGGGTCCTCCGGGTCCAAAATGCTTTGGCCCAAGGATCATGAAAGAGCAACCACCAGTTCGCAACTTTCAGTTGCCCCGTGACACTAAAACATACGATGGCACCACTAAGCCGGAAGACTGGCTCGCGGATTATGTGACCGCGGTATACGTCGCTGGTGGCGGAGGTTGCGTAGCCGGAGGAGGAACCGGCGTTGGCCGAGAATCGTGACGTTCCTAGTGGGACCGGCCGGAATCTGGCTGAACAACTTGCCGGAAGGAAGCATAAATGGATGGTTGGACTTTGAGGAAGCTTTTGTGAGCAACTTCAGCAGCACCTATAGAAGGCCAAACAGGCCTCAGCAGCTCGCCTTGTGCGTGCGGCGCATAAAAGCAGACCGGGATTACGACCGGTGGAACTCCACTAGAAACTCTTGTGAAGGAGTGATAGAGGCACAAGCCATTGCTTGGTTTAGCCAAGGATGCCGGCGAGGTTCGCCTTTGTGACAAAGGCTACAGAGGAACATGCCAACAACGTTGGCGGAGATGATACGAGTGGCGGATAACTATGCGTTGGGAGACCCAATGCAACCGGCGATAAGCTGAGCCGGAACAATCAAACCCGCCTCAGCAGCATACAGATAACCGGAACAACAAAAGAAGGAAGATTTCACGATCGAAGGTATAGCTCGACAGAATTCTTCTTTGTGCAAGAAAACTACGATGCCGGCGGAGACGAAGAACCGGATCGCGGTGGGCAGGTCTAAACAGTGGGTCGAAAAGAAACCTAGGGCCGAAAAGAAGGGCAAGAACCCGCAAAATACACCATGGAAGCCGCCATGGATCAACCTTGCCCGTGGCACACGCCGAATCCGGCTCACCCGTCAAACCACGACAAAGATTGTACCTGGACCAAGTACTTAATGCAAAAGGGGGCGGTGAAAGACGCCCAGGGACAAGGGGGCAATGCAATGATGCCACCACCACCGGACATGCCGCGGCAGCAACAGCTACCACCACCACCGCTTACTGGGCAAATGCTTTACCGGTACAGCCTCGGCCAAACAGGCAGCACTACCAGCAAGTCAATCAGGTGGGAGAGGGCCACAGCCAACCACCTCCACCGGCACCGTTGGGCCAGAATGTTTATGAGGATCCAGATGTGTGCTGTGTCGTGTTCGTCACCGAGCCGACAGACAAGCAAAGCCTGCGCCGTTGTTCCATGGAGGTGAACGCGTGATGTCGGCAGTGCCAAAATACATGTTGTGGTCAGATCAGGAACTCACATGGTCATACCGGGACCACCCCAAAATCATGCCGAACCCGGGTGGCTACGCTCTCGTGGTGGACCCAATCATGAAGGGTGATACGTCTCCAACGTATCGATAATTTCTTGTGTTCCATGCTACATTATTGATGTTATCTACATGTTTTATGCACACTTTATGTCATATTCGTGCATTTTCTGGAACTAACCTATTAACAAGATGCCCGAAGTGCCAGTTTCCTGTTTTACGCTGTTTTGGTTTCAGAAATCCTAGTAAAGAAATATTCGGGAATTGGATGAAATAAAAGCCCAGAGGCCTATTTTCTCACGAAGCTTCCGGAAGACCGAAGGCGAGACGAAGAGGGGCCACGGGGAGCCAAACCCTAGGGCGGCGCGGCCCCCCCTGGCAGCGCGGCCACTGGTGTGGGCCCCGTGCCGCCTCTTGACTTGCCCTTCGCCTACAAATAGCCTCAGTGACGAAACCCCCGGGCGAGCCACGATACGGAAAACATTGCGAGGCCGTCGTGCGATCCCATCTCGGGATCCGGGAGATCGCCTCCGGCACCTGCCGGAGAGGGGATTCATCTCCGGAGGACTCTACACCGCCATGGTCGCCTCGGAGTGATGAGTGAGTAGTCTACCCCTGGACTATGGGTCCATAGCGGTAGCTAGATGGTTGTCTTCTCCCCATTGTGCTATCATTGTCGGATCTTGTGAGCTGCCTATCATGATCAAGATCATCTATATGTAATTCTATATGTTGCGTTTGTTGCGATGAATAGAGAATACTTGTTATGTTGATTATCAAAGTTATGCTTATGTGTTGTTTATGATCTTGCATGCTCTCCGTTATTAGTAGATGCTCTGGCCAAGTAGATGCTTTTAACTCCAAGAGGGAGTACTTATGCTCGATAGTGGGTTCATGCATTCATTGACACCTGGTTCTAAGGTTGTGTTGTGCTGTTGCCACTAGGGATAAAACATTGATGCTATGTCTAAGGATGTAGTTGTTGATTACATTACGCACCATACTTAATGCAATTGTCTTGTTTGCAACTTAATACTGGAGGGGTTCGGATGATAACCTGAAGGTGGACTTTTAGGCATAGATGCGGTTGGATGGCGGTCTATGTACTTTGTCGTAATGCCCAATTAAATCTCACTATACTCATCATGATATGTATGTGCATTGTCATGCTCTCTTTATTTGTCAATTGCCCAAGTGTAATTTGTTCACCCAACATGCTGTTCGTCTTATGGGAGAGACACCTCTAGTGAGCTGTGGACCCCGGTCCAATTCTCTTTCCTGAAATACAATCTACTGCAATACTTGTTTTTACTGTTTTCTCTGCAAACAATCATCTTCCACACAATACGGTTAATCCTTTGTTACAGCAAACCGGTGAGACAAGCTCTCTTTGTTCGTTGGGGCAAAGTAGCTTGGTTGTGTTGTGCCAGGTTCCACGTTAGCGCCGGAATGCAGTGTTGCGCCGCACTACATCTCGCCGCCATCAACCTTCAACGTGCTTCTTGGCTCCTCTGGTTCGATAAACCTTGGTTTCTTTAAGGGAAAACTTGCTGCTGTGCTCATCATACCTTCCTCTTGGGGTTGCCCAACGAACGTGTAAATACACGCCATCAAGCATATTTTCTGGCGCCGTTGCCGGGGAGATCAAGACACGCTGCAAGGGAGTCTCCACTTCTCAATCTATTTACTTTGTTTTTGTCTTGCTTTATTTTATTTACTACTTTGTTTGCTGCACTAAATCAAAATACAAAAAAATTAGTTGCTAGTTTTACTTTATTTGCTATCTAGTTTGCTATATCGAAAACACAAAAAAATTAGTTTACTTGCATTTACTTTATCTAGTTTGCTTTATTGTCTTGCACTCTATATTAAAAATACAAAAAATTTTAGTTACTTTTGTTACCATGTCTAGCTCTGAACTTGTTACTTCTTCACCTGAAGAATTAGTCTTCACTTTTAAACAAGGGGATGAGGAGAGTTTTAAGGATGCTTGGTCTAGAATTTTTACTTCTTATCGTGAAACTGAACCTCAAATGACTCTAAGTTTGCTCCTTAGTAATTTTTATTTTGGTCTTATGGTTCGTTATAGATATGCTTTGGATACTTTAGTGGGAGGAGATTTCCTTCATTGCAATGGGGATCAAGCTTTTAATGCCATAAAGAAGTTGGTTGCATCATATGATTCAGCTAATAACTTTGATTCAGTCCTCGCTAGCATATATAGTAGATTAAATACTCTGGAGATAAGTACATCTCGCTTGAATGATAACTATTGCCACATTCGTAATCGTCTTGAACAAGTCTTAGTAAACTCTAAACTCTCATTGTGGGATCTTCTGTTAAAATTTTTATCGGTGATCGAACACTCCATGCCTACTGTGATATTATGTATGAATTTTGCCTTATGCCTGAAAGTATTTATAAATCTTTGAAACTTTGGGGAGTTGAGGAAACAGGAGAAAAGATAACTCTCATTGATAACTCTACTATAATCCCTAAAGGAATAGCTGCAGTGTGCATACAACTATTTGTGGGAGAACAATATCCATTGATTATCTTGTTGTTGAAACAGGAAAACTCACACTCGGAAGATCCCTTTGAAACTATTGGGAGCAGTCATTGATGTTGGAGAAGGCACGTTGAAATTCACCTCTATACCGGAGAAACTCGTATATTTCCTAAACCAAAGGGAAAGAAAACAATAAGAAAGGTAAGGGTAAGGCCCAAGGTAATGTTGATGCCCACCTTCGATAATACTTGATACACACTTTGCGCGCCTGAAAGGCGTTAAAAAAGCGCTTATGGGAGACAACCCATGTTTTTACCTACAGTACTTTGTTTTTATTTTGTGTCTTGGAAGTTGTTTACTACTTTAGCAACCTCTCCTTATCTTAGTTTTGAGTTTGTTGTGCCAAGTTAAGCGTTGATAGAAAAGTAAGTACTAGATTTGGATTACTGCGCATTCCAGATTTCTTTGCTGTCACGAATCTGAGCCCACTGCCCTGCAGGAAGCTCAGAAAATTATGCCAATTTACGTGCATGATCCTCAGATATGTACGCAACTTTCATTCAATTTGAGCATTTTCATTTGAGCAAGTCTGGTGCCATTTTAAAATTCGTCAATACGAACTGTTCTGTTTTGACAGATTCTGCCTTTTATTTCGCATTGCCTCTTTCGCTATGTTGGATGAATTTCTTTGATCCACTAATGTCCAGTAGCATTATGCAATGTCCAGAAGTGTTAAGAATGATTGTGTCACCTCTGAATATGTCAATTTATATTGTGCACTAACCCTCTAATGAGTTGTTTCGAGTTTGGTGTGGAGGAAGTTTTCAAGGATCAAGAGAGGAGTATGATGCAACATGATCAAGGAGAGTGAAAGCTCTAAGCTTGGGGATGCACCCGGTGGTTCACCCCTGCATATATCAAGAAGACTCAAGCGTCTAAGCTTGGGGATGCCCAAGGCATCCCCTTCTTCATCAACAAATTATCAGGGTCCTCTGAAACTACATTTTTATTCGGCCACATCTTATGTGCTTTTTCTTGGAGCGTCGTTTTGTTTTTGTTTTTGTTTTGTTTGAATAAAATGGATCCTAGCATTCACTTTATGGGAGAGATACACACTCCGCTGTAGCTTATGGACAAATATGTCCTTGGTTTCTACTCATAGTATTCATGGCGAAGTTTCTCCTTCGTTAAATTGTTATATAGTTGGAATTGGAAAATGATACATGTAGTAATTGCTATAAATGTTTTGGGTAATGTGATACTTGGCAATTGTTGTGCTCATGTTTAAGCTCTTGCATCATATGCTTTGCACCCATTAATGAAGAAATACATAGAGCATGCTAAAATTTGGTTTGCATATTTGGTTTCTCTAAGGTCTAGATAATTTCTAGTTTTGAGTTTGAACAACAAGGAAGACGGTATAGAGTATTATAATGCTTTCAATATGTCTTTTATGTGAGTTTTGCTGTACCGTTCATCCTTGTGTTTGTTTCAAATAACCTTGCTAGCCTAAACCTTGTATCGAGAGGGAATACTTCTCATGCATCCAAAATACTTGAGCCAACCACTATGCCATTTGTGTCCACCATACCTACCTACTACATGGTATTTTCCACCATTCCAAAGTAAATTGCTTGAGTGCTACCTTTAAAATTCCATCATTCACCTTTGCAATATATAGCTCATGGGACAAATAGCTTAAAAACTATTGTGGTATTGAATATGTAATTATGCACTTTATCTCTTATTAAGTTGCTTGTTGTGCGATAACCATGTTCCTGGGGAACGCCATCAACTCATTGTTGAATTTCATGTGAGTTGCTATGCATGTTCGTCTTGTCTGAAGTAAGGGCGATCTACACTGAGTTGAATGGTTTGAGCATGCATATTGTGAGAGAAGAACATTGGGCCGCTAACTAAAGCCATGTTCCATGGTGGAAGTTTCAGTTTTGGACAAACATCCTCAAATCTCTAATGAGAAAAATTAATTGTTGTTGAATGCTTAAAGCATTAAAAGAGGAGTCCATTATCTGTCTATGTTGTCCCGGTATGGATGTCTAAGTTGAGAATAATCAAAGCGAGAAATCCAAATGCAAGCTTTCTCCTTAGACCTTTGTAGGGCGGCATAGAGGTACCCCTTTGTGATACTTGGTTAAAGCATATGTATTGCGGTGATAATCCAGGTAGTCCAAGCTAATTAGGACAAGGTGCGAGCACTATTAGTACACTATGCATGAGGCTTGCAACTTATAAGATATAATTTACATGATGCATATGCTTTATTACTACCGTTGACAAAATTGTTTCATGTTTTCAAAATCAAAGCTCTAGCACAAATATAGCAATCGATGCTTTTCCTCTATGAAGACCATTCTTTTTACTTTTATGTTGAGTCAGTTCACCTATTTCTCTCCACCTCAAGAAGCAAACACTTGTGTGAAGTGTGCATTGATTCTTACATACTTGCTTATTGCACTTATTATATTACTCTATGTTGACAATATCCATGAGATATACATGTTACAAGTTGAAAGCAAGCTGAAACTTAATCTTCTTTGTGTTGCTTCAATACCTTTACTTTGAATTATTGCTTTATGAGTTAACTCTTATGCAAGACTTATTGATGCTTGTCTTGAAGTGCTATTCATGAAAAGTCTTTGCTTTATGATTCACTTGTTTACTCATGTCATCACCATTGTTTTGATCGCTGCATTCTCTACATATGCTTTACAAATAGTATGATCAAGATTATGATGGCATGTCACTCCAGAAATTATCTTTGTTATCGTTTTACCTGCTCGGGACGAGCAGAACTAAGCTTTGGATGCTGATACGTCTCCAACGTATCGATAATTTCTTGTGTTCCATGCTACATTATTGATGTTATCTACATGTTTTATGCACACTTTATGTCATATTCGTGCATTTTACGGAACTAACCTATTAACAAGATGCCGAAGTGCCGATTCGTTTCTGCTTTGTTTGGTTTCAGAAATCCTAGTAAAGAAATATTCTCGGAATTGGACGAAATAAAAGCCCAGAGGCCTATTTTTCTCACGAAGCTTCCAGGAAGACCGAAGACGAGACGAAGAGGGGCCACGGGGGAGCCAAACCCTAGGCGGCGCGGCCCCCTTGGCCGCGGCCTGTGGTGTGGGCCCCCGTCAGCCTCTTGACTTGCCCTTCCGCCTACAAATAGCCTCCGTGTGAAACCCCCAGTGCCGAGAGCCACGATACGGAAAACATTCGAGACGCCGTCGCCGCCGATCCCATCTCGGGGGATCCACGGAGATCGCCTCCGGCACCCGGAGAGGGGATTCATCTCCCGGAGGACTCTACACCGCCATGGTCGCCTCCGGAGTGATGTGTGAGTAGTCTACCCCTGGACTATGGGTCCATAGCAGTAGCTAGATGGTTGTCTTCTCCCCATTGTGCTATCATTGTCGGATCTTGTGAGCTGCCTATCATGATCAAGATCATCTATATGTAATTCTATATGTTGCGTTTGTTGGGATCCGATGAATAGAGAATACTTGTTATGTTGATTATCAAAGTTATGCCTTATGTGTTGTTTATGATCTTGCATGCTCTCCGTTATTAGTAGATGCTCTGGCCAAGTAGATGCTTTTAACTCCAAGAGGGAGTACTTATGCTCGATAGTGGGTTCATGCCTGCATTGACACCTGGGACGTGTGAGAAAGTTCTAAGGTTGTGTTGTCTTGTTGCCACTAGGGATAAAACATTGATGCTATGTCTAAGGATGTAGTTGTTGATTACATTACGCACCATACTTAATGCAATTGTCTGTTGTTTGCAACTTAATACTGGAGGGGGTTCGGATGATAACCTGAAGGTGGACTTTTTAGGCATAGATGCAGTTGGATGGCGGTCTATGTACTTTGTCGTAATGCCCAATTAAATCTCACTATACTCATCATGATATGTATGTGCATTGTCATGCTCTCTTTATTTGTCAATTGCCCAACTGTAATTTGTTCACCCAACATGCTTTTCGTCTTATGGGAGAGACACCTCTAGTGAACTGTGGACCCCGGTCCAATTCTCTACTGAAATACAATCTCTTGCAATACTTGTTTTCTGTTTTCTCTGCGCAAACAATCATCTTCCACACAATACGGTTAATCCTTTGTTACAGCAAGCCGGTGAGATTGACAACCTCACTGTTTCGTTGGGGCAAAGTAGCTTGGTTGTGTTGTGCAGGTTCCACGTTGGCGAATCTGGTGTTGCGCCGCACTACATCCGCTTCGCCATCAACCTTCAACGTGCTTCTTGGCTCCTCCTGGTTCGATAAACCTTGGTTTCTTTCTGAGGGAAAACTTGCTGCTGTGCTCATCATACCTTCCTCTTGGGGTTGCCCAACGAACGTGTGAAATACACGCCATCAAAGGGGCCAACAACTCGCGTCAAGTTCAGCAAGGTGCTGATAGACAATGGGAGCAGCATAAACATAATGTACAAGCACACCATGCATACGCTGGGCATAACAGAAAACATGCTTCAGCCAACTCATACGACGTTCCACGGAATCGTTCCGGGTCTGTCCTGCGCACCGGTTGGAAAAGTCCGGGTGGATGTGTCGTTTGGAGGACGTGACAATTGCCGGGTTGAAAACCTTGAGTTTGAAGTGGTGGATTTAGATAGTCCGTACCATGCATTGCTGGGGACGCCGGCATTGGCAGCCTTCATGGCCTCGACCCACACGGCGTATCTCAAGATGAAGATGCCGGCGCCTCGTGGACCCTTGACTGTGGTAGGGAACTACAAAATCTCACTGGAAACAACATCTGCCGGATCGAACTTAGCGGAATTGCTGGTAATCGCGGAGGAAAAAAGGAGGATGCAAACCGCAGTTGCGCTGGCTCAGTCTTCGCAATTGAGCTTAGCGGCAATGAGTGCAAGTCTGAGCGCTCCAGCGTTGAAGCCGACGAAGGAAACAAAGGACATAGTGCTGGACCCGGCTTTCCCTGAGTGTACCGTTCGTATCGGTGCCGGTCTCAGTGAGGCATAGGAAAGCGCTCGTCCGGCTTCCTCCGTGAGAATCGGAATATCTTTGCTTGGTCTACGATGACTTGGTAGGTGTTAGGGAGCTGGCTGAGCACTCTCTGAACGTCCGGAAGGATGCCAAGCCGGTGCATCAACCACTGCGCCGGTTCGCTGAGGATAGGAGGAAGATTATTGGAGAAGAGGTAACGAAGCTGCTGGTTGCCGGTTTCATTGTGGAAGTCACGCATACCGAGTGGCTGGCCAATCCGGTGATGGTCGAAAAGAAGAAAGATGAGAACCTGGAGGCAAAAGCTCCAAAGGTGTGGCGAATGTGCATCGACTACACCAACCTCAACAAGGCTTGCCCAAGAGACCCTTTTCCTTTACCACGGATCGATCAAGTGATTGATTCCACTGCTGGGTGTGAGTTGTTGTCTTTCCTGGATGCTTATTCCGTTTCCACCAAATCCCCTTGAGAAAGGAAGATCAAATAAAAGCTGCGTTCATTACCCCGCACGGGGCTTATTGCTATATCACTATGCCTTTTGGTTTGCGCAACGCTGGTGCAACGTACCAGCGCTGTATGCAAAAATGCTTGTTCGATCAAATTGGAAAGAATGTGCAGGTGTATGTGGATGACATTGTGGTGAAAACTAAGATAAAAGATACCCTAATTGACGATATCCGGCAAACGTTTGATAATTTAAGAAGGTTCCGGATGAAACTTAATCCGGCAAAATGTACCTTCGGGGTTCCTGCCGGCAAGCTGCTGGGTTTCCTCGTCTCAAGCCGGGGCATTGAGGTCAATCCGGTAAAGATCCGGGCAATTGAAAGAATGACGATACCGCAAGATCTAAAGGACGTACAAAAGTTTACTAGAAGCTTAGCATCGCTGAGCCGGTTCATAAGCAGGTTAGGGGAAAAGGCCTTGCCGCTTTATACTTTGATGAAAAAATCCGATAAGTTCGTCTGGACCCCTCAGGCGGACGCGGCATTTAAAGAACTGAAGACAATGCTAGCTACCGCGCCAATATTGGCTTCGCCGTTGGAAAGAGAACCCATGTTGCTATACATAGCATCAACCAACCGGGTCGTGAGTGTTGTTGTGGTAGTAGAAAGAAGAGGAAGGGAAAAAACCGTCCAGAGGCCGGTATACTACCCGAGAGAGGTGCTCTCCCTCTCAAAACAAAACTACCCGCACTTCCAAAAAATGACCTATGGCGTGTTCATGGCCGCCACAAAGCTCAAGCACTACTTCGAGGAACATCCTATGAAGGTGGTGAGTGAAGCACCCATCTCCGATATCATGTGCAACAAAGATGCTAGCGGCAGGATTGCGAAATGGGCAATACAGATATCACCATATGTGCCGGTGTATGAAAGAAGAGACGCCATCAAATCGCAAGCTTTAGCTGATTTCTTGGTTGATTGGGCGGAAATGCAGTACAAGCCCCCGGATCAAAGAATGGAATACTGGAAGATGCACTTTGACGGATCCAAGCTCAAAGAGGGTCTAGGTGCCGGTGTGGTGCTAACCTCACCAAAGGGAGATCATCTCCGGTATGTTTTACAAGTACATTTCAGGGCATCAAACAATGTCGCTGAATACGAGGCTTTGATCCATGGGCTTAAGGTCGCAAAAGAAATCGGTGCACACCGGATCATTTGCTATGGAGACTCAGATCTTGTGGTACAACAATGTTCCGGAGATTGGGACGCAAAAGATGCCAACATGGCCTCATACCGGTTTCACGTGCAAAAGATTGCCGGCTTCTTTGAAGGGTGTGAGTTTCACCATGTGCCGCGTGCAGAAAATGAAGCTGCGGATGCTTTGTCCAAGTTGGGCTCGTCCAGGCAAGAGATTCCTCCCGGAATAGCCTTGGCACACTTAAGAGTACCATCAATCAAGCCAAGTCCGGAGTCGGAATCAATTTTTGTACCAGAGTCACACATTGTACCAATGGATATCGACGAAGGAAACCCGGGGACTGTTCCGGTAGGCTCGGGGACTGCTCCGGTAAGATCGGCCGCTGCTGCGCCAATACCGGAAGAAATAATGCTGGTGGACAACATGGACATAGACGTACCGGTGTTCCTAGTTCGGGAGAACCATCTGGGTTAAACCTATTAAGGAATTCCTAGTCAACGGCACCTTGCCGGTTGACGAAAATGAGTCAAGGAGAATCCAAAGGAGGTCCAAGGCTTACACCATCATCAATGGCGAGATGTACAAGAAAGTGTTACCGGTGTCCTCCAAAGATGTGTGGAACCGGAAGAAGGAAAGGAAATGCTCGAGGAGGTTCACCAAGGAGAGTGTGGGCATCACGCTTCGTCAAGGGCGCTGGTGGCAAAAGTGTTCCGGCATGGGTTCTATTGGCCAATGGCTTTGGAGAACGCGGAGGATCTGGTAAGAAAATGCAATGGGTGCCAGAGGTACGCCAAGCAAAATCATACCCCAGCCTCCGGCTTAAAAACAATACCATTAACTTGGCCGTTTGCCGTTTGGTGCCTGGACATGGTAGGCCCATTCAAAAAAGCAAGGGGAAACATGACCCACATCTTGGTTATGGTGGACAAGTTCACCAAGTGGCTAGAAGTGAAACCCATTGCGAAATGTGATGGGCACACAGCAGTGAAATTCTTGAAAGATGTCATTTTGCGGTATGGATACCCACATAGCATTATCACGGACAATGGCACAAAGTTTGCTCAGGGTGAGTTCAAAAGATTTTGTGAGGACAACAACATCCGGTTGGATTTGTGCTCAGTCGCACACCCGCAAGGCAATGGCCAAGTTGAAAGGACAAACGCTTTGGTGCTTTCCGGTATCAAACCAAGACTCATCGATGCGGTGGAAAAATCGCCGGGCTGTTGGCTTGATGAGCTACCATCAGTGCTGTGGAGTATAAGAACAACTCCAAACCGGTCTACCGGATACACTCCATTTTTCATGGTTTATGGAGCAGAAGCGGTCATACCAACCGACATTCTCCATGATTCACCAAGGGTGCAACTCTATAACGAAGAAGAGGTAAAGGAGGCTCGAGAAAACGATGTGGACTTGCTAGAAGAAGCAAGAGAATTAGCCTTGGCAAGAACAACCATTTACCAGCAAAACCTCAGACGCTATCACAGCCGGAAGGTTAACCCGAGAGTTCCGGGAAGGAGACCTGGTGCTACGCCTAGTGCAGCGCCTGAAGGCCGGCACAAGCTTTCCCCTCCGTGGGAAGGGCCTTTCATTGTGAGCAAGGCTCTCCACAATGATGCCTACTACCTAATTGATGCACAGGAATGGAAGAAAGGAAAGGCGGACAGGTCCGGAGAAGAAACCAAGCGTCCATGGAATGTAGCCTTGTTGCGTCCTTTCTACACTTGAAGTTGTGGTGTAAGAAGTTCCTTTTTGTGCCTTATTTGCTATGAATAAAAGATGTCGGAACCTCGAATAAATCTCGGGGACTACCCCACTAAGGTTGCATGTAACTTGTCTATTTTTTCAGTTTACTGGTTGCTTATTGAACGTTTTTTTCTTTCCGGTTTAGTAGTGTGCTAAACCCTACCGAAGTCTTCGACTCTGCTGCTGTCCGCAACCCGGCTTCATGGCAAGCAAGATAAACCGGTAGGGGATAAGCACATGAAGCTGCGAAAGGGAGAGCGGGCAGAACAATCCGGAAAAATTAACTAACCCGGTTATAGGTTTTTGCAAAATTTGAGGTTATTTCTAAGTTCAAGAAAGTGCTTGCTTGGTAAAAGAACTTTGTGCTCATACGCCAAAAAACGCCCAGAGAAGGTAGGAGAGCCAAAGCAAAAGAGCCAAGTGTGCATCGAATTGGATGCGGAAACAATTTCGGAATCATTGCAGTGCAAGACAAAAATCAAAACGATAAGCAAAGTGCCAAGTAGAAAACAAACATAACTTAATAAGTTACCGGTGTGCAAGACACCGTCACAAACTGTAGCACCGCAAGCCACAAGCATAAGTTTTATGTTACATCATGAACCCCGGCATACCGGGGGCAATTTAACAAGCATTGTTTCCAAGTTCAACAGGGCAAACATCATCCATGTAAACTTCAAGCCACAGGAGCTTCAGGAGGAACGTCTTAGGCGTCAGGACCCTCTGGAGGCGCCTCACCGGCTCCGGCCTCATCAGCGCCCTCATCTTCCTCCTCCTCGCTTAAATAGTCCTTGATGTCTTCAGGAGGGGGGATGAAGGTGCGCATTTCAGCGTACTCCGCGATGCGGTACGCGCGATCCGCTTAGCGGTGAGGACCGGGTCAAGTCGGTGGGAGCTCCTTCGCGCACGCCAATGAGGGCATTCGGGTCCAGCTCGGGTACTAGGGCCGAGGCAACGCGAGCGCTGAGTCACACTCCAGCGCGGGCAGCGGATCTTGCCACTCCCGGATCCTTCGCGGCACCTTTCAGACGGTCAGATGAGGGAGAAGTTGTCGAGCACCACTTCGCCGAGCAGAGTCCTGAAAGGCTGGGAGGCCACCTCGGAATGTGAATGTTCCGGTCCATAGCGCATGTGGGAGCTCGCGAGTTCGGCGCAACAGTGGTCATAAGGATCCAGGCCGCAGCCAAGTCCGTGCACCCCTGGGCAACCCGGTGCTCGTCGACCTTCTTCACAGCATGCGCTGCGAATCCGGAAAGAGCCCTACAAGACAAAGAAAAGAAGCTAAGTGCATGTTACCGGAACAAATAAGCTTATAAAGAAATCGAGAAAGAGAAAGGAAAAACATACGGAGGGCAAGCGCATCGAGTCCCGCGTAACCGGAAGGTCGTACTCATGCAGTCGTAGCCAGCCGCGCGACCTCGTCCTCGAGCTAGCTGCCGGGTGCCACAGGCGGCCTCCTCGCGGCAGCTTGTGCGCCTTGGCGGCCTTGCCCTCGGGCACTTTGCGCCTTGGCGGCCTCTTCCGGCTCGGCCTGCAACACTGCCGCCGGCATTGGTGGCATCCTCGGTGCCTCTTGAAGCTTGGCCTCGGCGGCAGACTCGGCGACTTCCGGGTGCCTTGGCATGGTCAGGCCAAAGAGTGGACATCACGATGCCAGCTAGCGGGTCTCCTGGGCGCTCAGCTCTTCCCGGTGCTTCAGGACAAGTTTGTCCTTCTCCTCTGAAAACCGGAAAGAAGATGATTGGCAAAATTGCACTGATACAATGCAGAGGAAGCAGATTAATCGGAAAGAAGGAAGCTATACCTTGGAGTGCGGCAACCTGGACCTTGAGGGCCTCAATGGAGGCTTCCGGGATAGCTGTTATGTGAAAAACTTGTAAGTAACAAAGAAAAGAAAAGAAAGTCTTCAGGTAAAAAAGATGCCGGAGGCGCAAGAAGCTACCTTGGCATTTGCTATGCGCCTCACAGAGGTCCCGGTGCTCCCAGAGGAGCTCCTCGAAGAGATGCTTGCGGGCGGCCGCCGTGCTCTGTTCAAACGAGAACAATTGTGAAAAAGGTGTCGGTTTCGGAGATCCTTTAAAGAAAGTTTTGCGCTAAGAGCTGCGCTCTCAACCCAAAACTCGGGGCGGGAGTTCGAGGTATCTTTAAAGAAAGTTTTGCGCTAAGAGCTACGTTCTCAACCCAAAACTCGGGGACTGGGAGTTAACGGTATCTCTAAGAAAGTTTTGCGCTAAATGCGCTCTCCAACCCAAAACTCGAAAGGGAATTTGGGGAGGATATATATAGATGGGAAGAATAAAATGGGCATCACTTAAAAATTACAAAAAGCGTGATGGAACTTACCACCACATTGCTGGTAGCGTCATGCACGGCGTTTGTCGAACTCCCTTTTGGCTGGCATTAAACGCGTGAAATGCCCTTGATGCACTTGAGGCCGGCCCGGGGATCGGCAATGGGGGCGGTCTTTTTTTTTCCACATGCGCGTAGCCGCGGACACATCCGCTTGATTCCACTTCTCAGCGTAATCAGCGGATGCCCCCAAGTCCTTGCCCTCGCTTCAGCTCCGCGATCCGGCCCCGGGAGGCCGGAAGGTTTTCTTGGACCGCAGCGGCGGGCAGAACATGCGGCACTGAGGCCAGCGGGCCGGTTGGCCTTGTTGCCGTCCTTGCCTTTCCGCGGGACGCCCCGGCAGGAATTGGCGATCTTGGGGGCTGCGGCGAGGCCCAGGCGTGAAAGTAGCGGGAGGTCACTGTCGGAGGAGGTGTTGTTGGCGTAGCTCCGGTTGCCTCAGGAACAGAGGTCTCCGGCGGCGGCGTTGGTGTGGCGTCAGCATGCTCAGGAGTTGGAGCCTCTGGCGCTGATGTGGAGGTTGCCGCTATATTGTCATTATTTCCCAATATGATCTCTTTCTTCTTCTTCTTTTTCTTTCTGGAACGGGAGGAACGAGAAGGTTCCGCCCCGCCGGCTCTTCTTCGGCGCCGATATTTGCGGCGCCGGTATCTTGGGTTTCGGGGAGGTAAGATCCTCCTCGCGCGGTGATCGGGGGTAGGGGCCGCGCGCCCCGAACTTGTTCCCGAAAGGGAGGCAGAGATGTTACCGGCACCGGATGTGTCGGACTTAAGTGAGGAGAGGAGGAGTTGAGGCGCGGACGGCGGAAACCCTTGGGCACAGGCCCAAGCTTGAGCGCGGGCTGAAAGAGAAGAAGAAGAAAGAGTTGAAAAAAACAGCCGGAAAGAACAGGCAAAAACGAAACAAGCAGAGAAACGGGGCCTTACCCAGAAGAGGTCGGCATCTGCTTGCCCTTGTGGCGCCTCGTGCCTACTTGCTTCCCCGCAAAGGGTTCAGTCCGGAAGCGTTTGGCAGGAGGGGCTTGGCTTGACCCGGCATCCGTCGCCGGGGTCTTGTTCTTCTTGCCCCCAACGGTGAGTTTGTCCAGGAACTCCTGGCCAACCTCGGCCTGCAGCGGGGTGACATGCTCGTGAACCTGTGGGTTGATGTTGGCTGAGGGAAGATCTACAGAGGAACAATAACGGTAAAATATGAGAGATCAAATAGAGAAGCTACCTCAAGCAAGGTCAGGTCGTCAGACGAACCGGCGGGTTCCGGCGGAGACTTGCCGAGGCGCGAGGCTGGGGTCCTGCCCATCTTCAGATCCCGCCAATGAATGACGGGGTCGGGGTCAAACTTGTCCAAACCACGCTTCTGGGGAGGGCCTCGTCGGTCAGACTCGATGCCGGGGAAACGGTCCTTGGCCTGAAAGAACAAGAAAGATAAAAAGGGGTTAATCACAGTGCAAAAGTTACCGGTACGCCGACCCGAGTTGCGTAACTTCTTACATCTTGGGTCGGGGGGTTAGTGGAACTGAGAGGCCGAAGGCCCCATTCCCAGTCTTCCGGCATGGCGGTCTGGCAGATCTGCCCAGCCTTGAGGACAACGTCCTTCTTGCTAAGAGGAATTCCGGTGATCTTCGTAGGATCACCGGGACCGTACATCTCGCTCATCTTGTGCATGCGGCGCTTGAGCGGAAGCACCCGGCGCGAGATAAAGGCGCGGATAATATCATCTGAGCAGATGTTGGTGTCCTTCATCAGCTGTCTCATAAAGCGTATAATCCGGTTGGTCTCAATGTGAGACTCCTTCGGATTGTAGCTCCAGTTGGCCCTCGTGGGTGGCGCCGGATTGAAAGGCGGCAGATCGATGAGGTCCGCGGTTGTTCTTCACGTAGAAAAAGGTCCCTTGCCATAGCCGGCATGACTCGAGACCGGAAAACTTGAAAAAAGGGCTCCCTTGACGGGAGCCGA
Organism: Lolium multiflorum; assembly: GCA_030979885.1. NCBI lineage: Eukaryota > Viridiplantae > Streptophyta > Magnoliopsida > Poales > Poaceae > Lolium > Lolium multiflorum. Next base: position 188,816,309 of record CM061752.1, on the reverse strand, counting down.
TGATGCAAGACCCGCATTGTACGGGGGGTTTGGGTTTAGGAATTTCCTTGCCCTGAACGGAGTTGATCCGAAGAGCAAAGAAACGGGCAAACGTCTCGCGAGTGGGACGAATGCCGATATAAGCCTCCATGAAGGTGGCATAGCAAGAGAGGTAGAAGATGGCGTTGCCGGGGAGATGGTGAGGTTGAAGTTGATAAAAATCAAGGAAACGCCGGAAGAAAAGGGAGAAGCTGGAAGGCCGAAGCCGCGCTCAAAGTGGCGAAAGACAACTCGTTCCTTAGGGTTGGAACTCAGTGCGATCTGTGATGGCAGGAAACGTGGACTACTCTTTCCCAGGAATCCTCACGGGACCGGTAAAGCTTCGATCGATCTCGTGTTATTTGCTAACGTTGGAACCCGGCATCCAGGGCCACACGATACGTCTCGAAACGTGTCGATAATTTCTTATGTTCCATGCCATATTATTGATGATACCTACATGTTTATGCCAAACTTTATGTCATATTCGTGCATTTTATGGAACCTAACTTTATTAACAAGATGCCGAAGTGCAGTTCCTGTTTTCTGCTATTTTTGGTTTGAGAAATCCTAGTAACGAAATATTCTCAGAATCAGATAAATCAAGACCAGGTTCCTATTTTCAGGAAGCGAGAACACCGAAGGACCGAGAGGGGGAGCCACGGAGCCACCAGGACCATAGGCTTGTGTGACCAGACCTGGCCGCCTTCGCCTATGGTGTAGCCACCCCTTACCGACCCTCTGCCCGCCTCTTCGCCTATATAAAGCCCCTGGATCAAAAACCCTGAATGAAAAACCACGATACGGGAAAACCTTCCGAGACGCCGCCATCGAAGCCAGATGCACCGGGGACGGGGAGTCTCTGTTAGAGGCACCACTACTTGGAGGAAAGTACCGGAAGGCTTCTCCATCGACTCCGCTGCCATCTCCACCGCCATCTTCATCCCGTTGCTGCTCCCATGAGGAGGGGGTAGTTCTCCATCGAGCTCGGAAATTTTGTCTTGGTAGCTATGTGGTTAATCTCTCTCTATGTGCTTCAATACAATAATCTCATGAGCTGCCTTACATGATTTGAGATTCATATGATGATGCTTGTAATCTAGATGTCATTATGCTAGTCAAGTGAGTTTTACTTATGTGATCTCCGGAGACTCCTTGTCCCATGTGTAAAGGTGACAGTGTGTGCACCGTGTGGGTCTCTTAGGCTATATTTCACAGAATACTTATTCATTGTTGAATGGCATAGTGAGGTGCTTATTTATATCTCTTTATGATTGCAATGTGTTTGTATCACAATTTATCTATGTGCTACTCTAGCAATGTTATTAAAGTAGTTTTATTCCTCCTGCATGTGTGCAAAGGTGACAGTGTGTGCACCGTGTTAGTACTTGGTTTATGCTATGATCATGATCTCTTGTAGATTGCGAAGTTAACTATTGCTATGATAATATTGATGTGATCTATTCCTCCTACATATGCATGAAGGTGACAGTGTGCATGCTATGCTAGTACTTGGTTTAGTCTTTTGATCTATCTTACACTAAAGGTTACTAAAATATGAGCATTATTGTGGAGCTTGTTAACTCCGGCATTGAGGGTTCGTGTAATCCTACGCAATGTGTTCATCATCCAACAAAAGTGTAGAGTATGCATTTATCTATTCTTTATGTGATCAATGTTGAGAGTGTCCACTAGTAAAAGTAATCCTAGGCCTTGTTCCTAGATACGCTATCGCTGTTTGTTTCTTGTTTCTGCATTACTACTCTGCGTTACTACGCTTGTTTACTGTCCTGGCAAAGCACTTTTCGGTGCGTTGCTACTACTTATTCATACCACTGTATTTCACTATCTCTTCGCCAAACTAGTGCACCTATTAGGTGTGTTGGGGACACAAGAGACTTCTTGCTTTGTGGTTGCAGGGTTGCATGAGAGGGATATCTTTGACCTCTTCCTCCCTGAGATCGATAAACCTTGGGTGATCCACTTAAGGGAAACTTGCTGCTATTCTACAAACCTCTGCTCTTGGAGGCCCAACACTATCTACAAGAATAGAAGCTCCCGTAGACATCAAGCACTTTTCGCGCCGTTGCCGGGGAGGAAAGGTAAAAGGCACTCATACTCCGGTTCCAGGTAACAATACTTTTCTGGCGCCATTGTGTTTGTGCTCGAAGCTATTTCCTTTAGATCCTGCAATTGCATCTTTTTGTTTCTTGTTTACACTAGTTTGGCATAATGGACAACAATGAGCTTCTTATTCTATTTCCTGATTTAAAACATGGATTGTTTGATGCGAAAATTAAAAAACCTATGAAATCTTATTTGCATGCTGGTAGTAATATTAGTATGAACGCTTTGAACACCATTGTTGATAATGATATAGAAAGTTCTAAGCTTGGGGAAGCTGGTTTTTCATGATCTTTTTAGTCCCCCAAGCATTGAGGAGAAAATTTTCTTTGATGATACTTTGCCTCCTATTTGATGATTATAATGATAGTGGTCTTTTGGTGCCACCTACTATGGAGAGTAAATTTTGTTGTGATTATACTATGCCTCCTACACTTGATGAGAATAATAATGATAGCTACTTTGTTGAATTTGCTCCCACTACAACTAATAAAATTGATTATGCTTATGTGGAGAGTAATAATTTTATGCATGAGACTCATGATAAGAATGCTTTATGTGATAGTTATATTGTTGAGTTTGCTCATGATGCTACTGAAAGTTATTATGAGAGAGGAAAATATGGTTGTAGAAATTTTCATGTTACTAAAACACCTCTCTATGTGCTGAAATTTTTGAAGCTACACTTGTTTTATCTTCCTATGCTTGTTACTTTGCTCTTCATGAACTTGTTTATTTACAAGATTCCTATGCATAGGAAGCATGTTAGACTTAAATTTGTTTTGAATTTGCCTCTTGATGCTCTCTTTTTCTTCGAATACTATCTCTTGTGAGTGCATCATTAAAACTTTTGAGCCCATCTTAATGGCTATAAAGAAAGAACTTCTTGGGAGATAACCCATGTGTTATTTTACTACAGTACTTTGTTTTATATTTGTGTCTTAGAAGTTGTTTACTACTGTAGCAACCTCTCCTTATCATGTTTTTGTGCCAAGTAAAGTCTCTATGGTAAAGTTGATGCTAGATTTGGATTGCTGCGCAGAAACAGCATTGCTGTCTGTCACGAATCTGGGTCTAATTCTCTGTAGGTAACTCAGAAAATTATGCCAATTTACGTGAGTGATCCTCAGATATGTACGCAACTTTCATTAGGTTTGAGTTTTTCCATTTGAACAAGTCTGGTGCCATTTTAAAATTCGTCTTTACGGACTGTTCTGTTTTTGACAGATTCTGCCTTTTATTTCGCATTGCTTCTTTCGCTGTGTTGGGTGGATTTCTTTGTTCCATTACCTTCCAGTAGCTTTGAGCAATGTCCAGAAGTGTTAAGAATGATTGTGTCACCTCTGAACATGTGAGTTTTTGATTATGCACTAACCCTCTAATGAGTTTGCTTAAAGTTTGGTGTGGAAGAAGTTTTCAAGGGTCAAGAGAGGAGGATGATATACTATGATCAAGGAGGTGAAAGCTCTAAGCTTGGGGATGCCCCGGTGGTTCATCCCTGCATATTTCAAGAAGACTCAAGCGTCTAGCTTGGGGATGCCCAAGGCATCCCCTTCTTCATCGACAACATTATCAGGTTCCTCCCCCGAAACTATATTTTTATTCCGTCACATCTTATGTACTTTACTTGGAGCGTCTGTTTGTTTGTTTCTATTTTTGTTTGTGTTTGAATAAATTGTATTACATCATGCTTGCGTGGGAGAGAGACACGCTCCGCTGGTTCATATGAACACATGTGTTCTTAGCTCATAATATTCATGGCGAAGTTTCCTCTTCGTTAAATTGGTATATGGTTGGAATTGGAAAATGATACATGTAGTAATTTGCTATAAAGTCTTAGGTAATGTGATACTTGGCAATTGTTGAGCTCATGTTTAAGCTCTTGCATCATATATTTTGCACCCATTAATGAAGAAATACATAGAGCATGCTAAAATTTGGTTTGCATAATTGGTCTCTCTAAGGTCTAGATAATTTCTAGTAAGGTGTTTGAACAACAAGGAAGACGATGTATAGTCTTATAATCCTTGTAATATGTCTTTTATGTGAGTTTTGCTGTACTAGTTCATACTTGTGTTTGTTTCAAATAACCTTGCTAGCCTAAACCTTGATCGAGAGGGAATACTTCGCATGCATCCAAATACTTGAGCTTGATGGCGTGTATTTCACACGTTCGTTGGGCAACCCCAAGAGGAAGGTATGATGAGCACAGCAGCAAGTTTTCCCTCGGAAAGAAACCAAGGTTTATCGAACCAGGAGGAGAAGAAGCACGTTGAAGGTTGATGGCGGCGGGATGTAGTGCGGCGCAACACCGGAGATTCCGGCGCCAACGTGGAACCTGCACAACACAACCAAAGTACTTTGCCCCAACGAAACAGTGAGGTTGTCAATCTCACCGGCTTGCTGTAACAAAGGATTAACCGTATTGTGTGGAAGATGATTGTTTGCAGAAAAAACAGTAAAACAAGTATTGCAGTAGATTGTATTTCGAGTGAAATTGGACCGGGGTCCACAGTTCACTAGAGGTGTCTCTCCATAAGACGAACAGCATGTTGGGTGACAAATTACGCTTGGGCAATTGACAAATAAAGAGAGCATGACAATGCACATACATATCATGATGAGTATAGTGAGATTTAATTGGGCATTACGACAAAGTACATAGACCGCCATCCAACTGCATCTATGCCTAAAAAGTCCACCTTCAGGTTATCATCCGAACCCCCTCCAGTATTAAGTTGCAAAGCAACAGACAATTGCATTAAGTATGGTGCGTAATGTAATCAACAACTACATCCTTAGACATAGCATCAATGTTTTATCCCTAGTGGCAACAGCACAACACAACCTTAGAACTTTCTGTCACTGTCCCAGGTGTCAATGCAGGCATGAACCCACTATCGAGCATAAGTACTCCCTCTTGGAGTTAAAAGCATCTACTTGGCCAGAGCATCTACTAATAACGGAGAGCATGCAAGATCATAAACAACACATAAGCATAACTTTGATAATCAACATAACAAGTATTCTCTATTCATCGGATCCCAACAAACGCAACATATAGAATTACATATAGATGATCTTGATCATGATAGGCAGCTCACAAGATCCGACAATGATAGCACAATGGGGAGAAGACAACCATCTAGCTACTGCTATGGACCCATAGTCCAGGGGTAGACTACTCACTCATCACTCCGGAGGCGACCATGGCGGTGTAGAGTCCTCCGGGAGATGATTCCCCTCTCCGGCAGGGTGCCGGAGGCGATCTCCGGGATCCCCCGAGATGGGATCGGCGGCGTGGCCGTCTCGGAAGGTTTTCCGTATCGTGGCTCTCGGTGCTGGGGGTTTCGTCACGGAGGCTTTAAGTAGGCGGAAGGGTAGGTCAAGAGGCGGCACGAGGGCCCCACACCACGGGGCCGCGCGGCCAAGGGGGCCGCGCCGCCCTAGGGTGTGGCCCCCTCGTGGCCCCTCTTCGTCTCGTCTTCGGTCTTCTGGAAGCTTCGTGAGAAAATAGGCCCTGGGCTTTTATTTCGTCCAATTCCGAGAATATTTCTTTACTAGGATTTCTGAAACCAAAAACAGCAGAAAACAGGAACTGGCACTTCTCTTGTTAATAGGTTAGTTCCGAAAATGCACGAATATGACATAAAGTGTGCATAAAACATGTAGATAACATCAATAATGTGGCATGGAACACAAGAAATTATCGATACGTTGGAGACGTATCAGCATCCCCAAGCTTAGTTCTGCTCGTCCCGAGCAGGTAAAACGATAACAAAGATAATTTCTGGAGTGACATGCCATCATAATCTTGATCATACTTTTGTAAAGCATATGTAATGAATGCAGCGATTCAAAACAATGTGTATGACATGAGTAAACAAGTGAATCATAAAGCAAAGACTTTTCATGAATAGCACTTCAAGACAAGCATCAATAAGTCTTGCATAAGAGTTAACTCATAAAGCAATAATTCAAAGTAAAGGTATTGAAGCAACACAAAGGAAGATTAAGTTTCAGCGGTTGCTTTCAACTTGTAACATGTATATCTCATGGATATTGTCAACATAGAGTAATATAATAAGTGCAATAAGCAAGTATGTAGGAATCAATGCACAGTTCACACAAGTGTTTGCTTCTTGAGGTGGAGAGAAATAGGTGAACTGACTCAACATTGAAAGTAAAAGAATGGTCCTCATAGAGGAAAAGCATCGATTGCTATATTTGTGCTAGAGCTTTGATTTTGAAAAACATGAAACAATTTTGTCAACGGTAGTAATAAAGCATATGCATCATGTAAATTATATCTTATAAGTTGCAAGCCTCATGCATAGTGTACTAATAGTGCCCGCACCTTGTCCTAATTAGCTTGGACTACCTGGATTATCACCGCAATACATATGCTTTAACCAAGTTTCACAAAGGGGTACCTCTATGCCGCCTGTACAAAGGTCTAAGGAGAAAGCTCGCATTTGGATTTCTCGCTTTTGATTATTCTCAACTTAGACATCCATACCGGGACAACATAGACAACAGATAATGGACTCCTCTTTTAATGCTTTAAGCATTTGACAACAATTAATTCTTTTCTCATTAGAGATTTGAGGATGTTTGTCCAAAACTGAAACTTCCACCATGGATCATGGCTTTAGTTAGCGGCCCAATGTTCTTCTCTCACAATATGCATGCTCAAACCATTCAACTCAGTGTAGATCGCCCTTACTTCAGACAAGACGAACATGCATAGCAACTCACATGAAATTCAACAATGAGTTGATGGCGTTCCCCAGTAAACATGGTTATCGCACAACAAGCAACTTAATAAGAGATAAAGTGCATAATTACATATTCAATACCACAATAGTTTTTAAGCTATTTGTCCCATGAGCTATATATTGCAAAGGTGAATGATGGGATTTTAAAGGTAGCACTCAAGCAATTTACTTTGGAATGGCGGGAAAATACCATGTAGTATAGGTAGGTATGGTGGACACAAATGGCATAGTGGTTGGCTCAAGTATTTTGGATGCATGAGAAGTATTCCCTCTCGATACAAGGTTTAGGCTAGCAAGGTTATTTGAAACAAACACAAGGATGAACCGGTGCAGCAAAACTCACATAAAAGACATATTGAAAACATTATAAGACTCTACACCGTCTTCCTTGTTGTTCAAACTCAAAACTAGAAATTATCTAGACCTTGAGAAACCAAATATGCAAACCAAATTTTAGCATGCTCTATGTATTTATTCATTAATGGGTGCAAAGCATATGATGCAAGAGCTTAAACATGAGCACAACAATTGCCAAGTATCACATTACCCAAGACATTTATAGCAATTACTACATGTATCATTTTCCAATTCCAACCATATAACAATTTAACGAAGGAGAAACTTCGCCATGAATACTATGAGTAGAAACCAAGGACATATTTGTCCATATGCTACAGCGGAGTGTGTATCTCTCCCATAAAGTGAATGCTAGGATCCATTTTATTCAAACAAAACAAAAACAAAAACAAACCGACGCTCCAAGAAAAAGCACATAAGATGTGGCCGAATAAAAATGTAGTTTCAGGGGAGGAACCTGATAATTTGTCGATGAAGAAGGGGATGCCTTGGGCATCACCAAGCTTAGACGCTTGAGTCTTCTTGATATATGCAGGGGTGAACCACCGGGTGCATCCCCAAGCTTAGAGCTTTCACTCTCCTTGATCACGTTGCATCATACTCCTCTCTTGATCCTTGAAAACTTCCTCCACACCAAACTCGAAACAACTCATTAGAGGGTTAGTGCACAATATAAATTGACATATTCAGAGGTGACACAATCATTCTTAACACTTCTGGACATTGCATAATGCTACTGGACATTAGTGGATCAAAGAAATTCATCCAAACATAGCGAAAGAGGCAATGCGAAATAAAAGGCAGAATCTGTCAAAACAGAACAGTTCGTATTGACGAATTTTAAAATGGCACCAGACTTGCTCAAACGAAAATGCTCAAATTGAATGAAAGTTGCGTACATATCTGAGGATCATGCTCGTAAATTGGCGTAATTTTCTGAGCTACCTACAGGGAGATAGACCCAGATTCGTGACAGCAAAGAAATCTGGAACTGCGCAGTAATCCAAATCTAGTACTTACTTTTCTATCAACGGCTTAACTTGGCACAACAAAACTCAAAACTAAGATAAGGAGAGGTTGCTACAGTAGTAAACAACTTCCAAGACACAAAATAAAAACAAAGTACTGTAGGTAAAAACATGGGTTGTCTCCCATAAGCGCTTTTCTTTAACGCCTTTCAGCTAGGCGCAGAAAGTGTGTATCAAGTAACATCAAGAGATGAAGCATCAACATCATAATTTGTTCTAATAATAGAATCATAAGGTACCTTCATTCTCTTTCTAGGGAAGTGTTCCATACCTTTCTTGAGAGGAAATTGATATTTTATATTACCTTCCCTCATATCAATAATAGCACCAACAGTTCGAAGAAAAGGTCTTCCCAATATAATTGGACAAGATGCATTGCATTCAATATCCAAGATAACAAAATCAACGGGGACAAGGTTGTTGTTAACGGTAATACGAACATTATCAACTTTACCCAAAGGTTTCTTTGTAGAATGATCAGCAAGATTAACATCCAAATAACAATTTTTCAATGGTGGCAAGTCAAGCATATTATAAATTTTCTTAGGCATAACAGAAATACTTGCACCAAGATCACATAAAGCATTACAATCAAAATCTTTAACCTTCATCTTAATGATGGGCTCCCAACCATCTTCTAGCTTTTTAGGAATAGAGGCTTCGCGCTCTAGTTTCTCTTCTCTAGCTTTTATGAGAGCATTTGTAATATGATGCGTGAAAGCCAAATTTATAGCACTAGCATTAGGACTTTTAGCAAGTTTTTGCAAGAACTTTATAACTTCAGAGATGTGGCAATCATCAAAATTCAAACCATTATAATCTAAAGCAATGGGATCATCATCCCCAATGTTGGAAAAAATTTCAGCAGCTTTATCACAGGCAGTTTCAGCAGTTTTAGCAGTTTCAGGCAGTTTTTCGCGCTTTGCATTAGAAGTGGAAACATTGCTAACACCAATTCTTTTATTAGTATGAGTAGGAGGTGCAGCAACATGTGTAGCATTAGCATTACTAGTGGTGGTAATAGTCCAAACTTTAGCTATATTCTTCTCTTTAGCTAGTTTTTCATTTTCTTCTCTATCCCACCTAGCACGCAGTTCAGCCATTAATCTTATATTCTCATTAATTCTAACTTGAATGGCATTTGCTGTAGTAGTAATTTTATTTTCAATATCCCTATTAGGCATAACTTTTGATTTCAAAAGATCAACATCAGAAGCAAGACTATCAACTCTAGAAACAAGAATATCAATTTTATTGAGTTTTTCCTCAACAGATTTGTTAAAGGCAGTTTGTGTACTAATAAATTCTTTAAGCATAGCTTCAAGTCCAGGGGGTGAATTCCTATTATTGTTGTAAGAATTTCCATAAGAATTACCATAGCCGTTGCCATTATTATAAGGATATGGCCTATAGTTGTTACTAGAATTGTTCCGGTAAGCATTGTTGTTGAAATTATTATTTTTAATGAAGTTTACATCAACATGTTCTTCTTGTGCAACCAATGAAGCTAACGGAACATTATTAGGATCAATATTAGTCCTATCATTCACAAGCATAGACATAATAGCATCAACCTTATCATTCAAGGAAGAGGATTCCTCAACAGAATTTACCTTCTTACCTTGTGGAGCTCTTTCCGTGTGCCATTCAGAGTAGTTGATCATCATATTATCAAGAAGCTTTGTTGCTTCACCAAGAGTGATGGACATAAAGGTACCTCCAGCAGCTGAATCCAATAAATTCCGCGAAGAAAAATTTAGTCCTGCATAGAAGGTTTGGATGATCATCCAAGTAGTCAGTCCATGGGTTGGGCAATTTTTAACTAGAGATTTCATTCTTTCCCAAGCTTGAGCAACATGTTCAGTATCTAATTGTTTAAAATTCATTATGCTACTCCTCAAAGATATAATTTTAGCAGGGGGATAATATCTACCAATAAAAGCATCCTTGCATTTAGTCCATGAATCAATACTATTCTTAGGCAGAGATAGCAACCAATCTTTAGCTCTTCCTCTTAATGAGAAAGGGAACAATTTTAGTTTAATAATATCACCATCTACATCTTTATATTTTTGCATTTCACATAGTTCAACAAAATTATTAAGATGGGCAGCAGCATCATCAGAACTAACACCAGAAAATTGCTCTCTCATAACAAGATTCAGTAAAGCAGGTTTAATTTCAAAGAATTCTGCTGTAGTAGCAGGTGGAGCAATAGGTGTGCATAAGAAATCATTATTATTTGTGGTTGTGAAGTCACACAACTTAGTATTTTCAGGGGTAGCCATTTTAGCAATAGTAAATAAAGCAAACTAGATAAAGTAAATGCAAGTAAACTAATTTTTTTGTGTTTTTGATATAGCAAACAAGATAGCAAATAAAGTAAAACTAGCAACTAATTTTTTTGTATTTTGATTTAGTGCAGCAAACAAAGTAGTAAATAAAATAAAGCAAGACAAAAACAAAGTAAAGAGATTGAGAAGTGGAGACTCCCCTTGCAGCGTGTCTTGATCTCCAGCATGCCAGAAATATGCTTGATGGCGTGTATTTCACACGTTCGTTGGGCACCCCAAGAGGAAGGTATGATGAGCACAGCAACAAGTTTTCCCTCAGAAAGAAACCAAGGTTTATCGAACCAGGAGGAGCCAAGAAGCACGTTGAAGGTTGATGGCGAGCGCGGATGTAGTGCGGCGCAACACGAAGATGGCGCCAACGTGGAACCGCACAACACAACCAAAGTACTTTGCCCCAACGAAACAAAGGGTTGTCAATCTCACTTCTGTAACAAAGGATTAACCGTATTGTGTGGAAGATGATTGTTTGCAAGAAAACAGTAAAAACAAGTATTGCAGTAGATTGTATTTCAGAAGAGAATTGGACCGGGTCCATTCACTAGAGGTGTCTCTCCCATAAGACAGGCATGTTGGGTGAACAAATTACAGTTGGGCAGTGACAAATAAAGAGAGCATGACAATGCACATACATATCATGATGAGTATAGTGAGATTTAATTGGGCATTACGACAAAGTACATAGACCGCCATCCAAGGCATCTATGCCTAAAAAGTCCACCTTGGGTTATCATCCGAACCCCCTTATTAAGTTGCAAACAACAGACAATTGCATTAAGTATGGTGCGTAATGTAATCAACAACTACATCCTTAGACATAGCATCAATGTTTTATCCCTAGTAGCAACAGCACTCACAACCTTAGAACTTTCTGTCACTGTCCCTTCAATGAGGCATGAACCCACTATCGAGCATAAGTACTCCCTCTTGGAGTTAAAAGCATCTACTTGGCCAGAGCATCTACTAATAACGGAGAGCATGCAAGATCATAAACAACACATAAGCATAACTTTGATAATCAACATAACAAGTATTCTCTATTCATCGGATCCCAACAAACGCAACATATAGAATTACATATAGATGATCTTGATCATGATAGGCAGCTCACAAGATCCGACAATGATAGCACAATGGGGAGAAGACAACCATCTAGCTACTGCTATGGACCCATAGTCCAGGGGGTAGACTACTCACTCATCACTCCGGAGGCGACCATGGCGGTGTAGAGTCCTCCGGGAGATGATTCCCCTCTCCTGGGAGTGCGAGCGATCTCAGGATCCCCCGAGATGGGATCGGCGGTGACGGCGTCTCTGGAAGGTTTTCCGTCGTGGCTCTCGTGCTGGGGGTTTCGTCACGGAGGCTTTAAGTAGGCGGAAGGGTAGGTCAAGAGGCGGCACGAGGGCCCCACCTGGGGCCGCGCGGCCAAGGGGGGCCGCCGCCCTAGGGTGTGGCCCCGTGGCCCCTCTTCGTCTCGTCTTCGGTCTTCTGGAAGCTTGAGAAAATAGGCCTGGGCTTTTATTTCGTCAATTCGAGAATATTTCTTTACTAGGATTTCTGAAACCAAAAACAGCAGACATAGCTAGCCTTCGGCATCTTGTTAATAGGTTAGTTCCAGAAAATGCACGAATATGACATAAAGTGTGCATAAAACATGTAGATAACATCAATAATGTGGCATGGAACACAAGAAATTATCGATACGTTGGAGACGTTGAGCCAACCACTATGCCATTTGTGTCCACCATACCTACCTACTACATGGTATTTCTGCCATTCCAAAGTAAATTGCTTGAGTGCTACCTTTAAACAATTCAAAATTTATCACCTCTGATTTGTGTCAATGTTTTATAGCTCATGAGGAAGTATGTGGTGTTTATCTTTCAATCTTGTTGGGCAACTTTCACCAATGGACTAGTGGCTTCATCCGCTTATCCAATAATTTTGCAAAAAGAGCTGGCAATGGGATTCCCAGTCCCAAATTAATTAACAAAAATAGACACTCCTCCATGGTATGTGATTGTTAGACGGCACCTGAAGGATTCGGTTAGCCATGGCTTGTGTAAAGCAAGGTTGGGAGGAGTGTCATCATAATAAAGCTAAAATAAAAGGCACTCCTTCATGGTATGAGATTGTTGGCAGGCACCCGAGGGTTCGGTTAGCCATGGTTTGTGAAAGAAAGGTTGGAAGGAGTGCCATTGATACGTCTCCAACGTATCGATAATTTCTTGTGTTCCATGCTACATTATTGATGTTATCTACATGTTTTATGCACACTTTATGTCATATTCGTGCATTTTAAGTTTAACCTATTAACAGAATGCCCAGTGATTCTTGTTTTACTGCTTTGTTTGGTTTGAGAAATCCCTGGTAAAGAAATATTCTCGGAATTGGACGAAATAAAGACCCCAGAGGCCTATTTTCTCACGAAGCTTCCCGGAAGGCAGGAAGACGACGAAGAGGGGCCACGGGAGCCAAACCCTAGGGCGGCGCGGCCCCCTGGCCGCGCGGCCATGGTGTGGGCCCCCGTGCCGCCTTGACCTTCCCCCTCTGATAGCCTCCGTGACGAAACCCCCGGTGCAGGAGCCACGATCCGAAACATTACCGAGACGCCGTCGCCGCCGATCCCATCTCGGGGGATCCTGAGATCGCCTCCGGCACCCTCCGGAGGGGTTCATCTCGGGAGGACTCTACACCGCCATGGTCGCCTCCGGAGTGATGAGTGAGTAGTCTACCCCTGGACTATGGGTCTATCAGTAGCTAGATGGTTGTCTTCTCCCCATTGTGCTATCATTGTCGGATCTTGTGAGCTGCCTATCATGATCAAGATCATCTATATGTAATTCTATATGTTGCGTTTGTTGGGATCCGATGAATAGAGAATACTTGTTATGTTGATTATCAAAGTTATACATGTGTTGTTTATGATCTTGCATGCTCTCCGTTATTAGTAGATGCTCTGGCCAAGTAGATGCTTTTAACTCCAAGAGGGAGTACTTATGCTCGATAGTGGGTTCATGCCTGCATTGACACTGGGACATGACGAGAAAGTTCTAAGGTGTGTTGTGCTGTTACACTAGGATAAAACATTGATGCTATGTCTAAGGATGTAGTTGTTGATTACATTACGCACCATACTTAATGCAATTGTCTGTTGCTTTGCAACTTAATACTGGAGGGGGTTCGGACGATAACCTGAAGGTGGACTTTTAGGCATAGATGCAGATTGGATGGCGGTCTATGTGCTTTGTCGTAATGCCCAATTAAATCTCACTATACTCATCATGATATATATGCATTGTCATGCTCTCTTTATTTGTCAATTGCCCAATGTAATTTGTTCACCCAACATGTTGTTCGTCTTATGGAGAGACACCTCTAGTGAACAGTGGACCCCGGTCCAATTCTTTACCTGAAATACAATCTACTGCAATACTTGTTTTACTGTTTTCTCGCAAACAATCATCTTCCACACAATACGGTTAATCCTTTGTTACAGCAAGCCGGTGAGATTGACAACCTCACTGTTTCGTTGGGGCAAAGTAGCTTGGATTGTGTTGTGGTTCCACGTTGGCGCCGGAATCTTTGTGTTGTGCCGCACTACATCTCGCCGCCATCAACCTTCAACGTGCTTCTTGGCTCCTCCTGGTTCGATAAACCTTGGTTTCTTTCTGAGGGAAAACTTGCTGCTGTGCTCATCATACCTTCCTCTTGCGGAGTTGCCCAACGAACGTGTGAAATACACGCCATCAAGCATATTTTTAAAATGATTGGGAATGGGCACACTGCAAGGGGAGTCTCCACTTCTCAATCTCTTTTACTTTGTTTTTGTCTTGCTTTATTTTATTTACTACTTTGTTTGCTGCACTAAATCAAAATACAAAATTAGTTGCTAGTTTTACTTTATTTGCTATCTGGTTTGCTTATATCGAAAACACAAAATTAGTTTACTTGCATTTACTTTATCTAGTTTGCTTTATTGTCTTGCACTCTATATTAAAAATACAAAAAAAAAATTTTTAGTTACTTTTGTTACCATGTCTAGCTCTGAACCTGTTACTTCTTCGCCTGAAGAATTAGTCTTCACTTTTAAACAAGGGGATGAGGAGAGTTTTAAGGATGCTTGGTCTAGAATTTTTACTTCTTATCGTAAAACTGAACCTCAAATGACTCTAAGTTTGCTCCTTAGTAATTTTTATTTTGGTCTTATGGTTCGTTATAGATATGCTTTGGATACTTTAGTGGGAGGAGATTTCCTTCATTGCAATGGGGATCAAGCTTTTAATGCCATAAAGAAGTTGGTTGCATCATATGATTCAGCTAATAACTTTGATTCAGTCCTCGCTAGCATATATAGTAGATTAAATACTCTGGAGATAAGTACATCTCGCTTGAATGATAACTATTGCCACATTCGTAATCGTCTTGAACAAGTCTTAGTGAACTCTAAACTCTCATTGTGGGATCCTGCTGTTAAAATTGTTATCGGTGATCGAACTCTCCATGCCTACTGTGATATTATGTATGAATTTTGCCTTATGCCTGAAAGTATTTATAAATCTTTGAAACTTTGGGGAGTTGAGGAAGGAGGAGAAAAGATAACTCTCATTGATAACTCTACTATAATCCCTAAAGGAATAGCCGCAGGTGTGCATACAACTATTTGTGGGAGAACAATATCCATTGATTATCTTGTTGTTGAAACAGGAAAACTCACACTCGGAAGATCCCTGCTGAAACTATTGGGAGCAGTCATTGATGTTGGAGAAGGCACTTGAAATTCACCTCTATACCGGGAGAAACTCGTATATTTCCTAAACCAAAGGGAAAGAAAAACAATAAGAAAGGTAAGGGTAAGGCCCAAGGTAATGTTGATGCTTCACCCTTCGATAATACTTGATACACACTTTCTGCGCCTAGCTGAAAGGCGTTAAAGAAAAGCGCTTATGGGAGACAACCCATGTTTTTACCTACAGTACTTTGTTTTTATTTTGTGTCTTGGAAGTTGTTTACTACTGTAGCAACCTCTCCTTATCTTAGTTTTGTGTTTTGTTGTGCCAAGTTAAGCCGTTGATAGAAAAGTAAGTACTAGATTTGGATTACTGCGCAGTTCCAGATTTCTTTGCTGTCACGAATCTGAGCCCACTGCCCTGCAGGAAGCTCAGAAAATTATGCCAATTTACGTGCATGATCCTCAGATATGTACGCAACTTTCATTCAATTTGAGCATTTTCATTTGAGCAAGTCTGGTGCCATTTTAAAATTCGTCAATACGAACTGTTCTGTTTTGACAGATTCTGCCTTTTATTTCGCATTGCCTCTTTTGCTATGTTGGATGAATTTCTTTGATCCACTAATGTCCAGTAGCATTATGCAATGTCCAGAAGTGTTAAGAATGAGTGTGTCACCTCTGAATATGTCAATTTATATTGTGCACTAACCCTCTAATGAGTTGTTTCGAGTTTGGTGTGGAGGAAGTTTTCAAGGATCAAGAGAGGAGTATGATGCAACATGATCAAGGAGAGTGAAAGCTCTAAGCTTGGGGATGCACCCGGTGGTTCACCCCTGCATATATCAAGAAGACTCAAGCGTTAAGCTTGGGGATGCCCAAGGCATCCCCTTCTTCATCAACTTATCAGGTTCCTCCCTGAAACTACATTTTTATTCGGCCACATCTTATGTGCTTTTTCTTGGAGCGTCGTTTTGTTTTTGTTTTTGTTTTGTTTGAATAAAATGGATCCTAGCATTCACTTTATGGGAGAGATACACACTCCGCTGTAGCATATGGACAAATATGTCCTTGGTTTCTACTCATAGTATTCATGGCGAAGTTTCTCCTTCGTTAAATTGTTATATGGTTGGAGTTGGAAAATGATACATGTAGTAATTGCTATAAATGTTTTGGGTAATGTGATACTTGGCAATTGTTGTGCTCATGATTAAGCTCTTGCATCATATGCTTTGCACCCATTAATGAAGAAATACATAGAGCATGCTAAAATTTGGTTTGCATATTTGGTTTCTCTAAGGTCTAGATAATTTCTAGTTTTGAGTTTGAACAACAAGGAAGACGGTATAGAGTATTATAATGCTTTCAATATGTCTTTTATGTGAGTTTTGCTGTACCGTTCATCCTTGTGTTTGCTTCAAATAACCTTGCTAGCCTAAACCTTGTATCGAGAGGGAATACTTCTCATGCATCCAAAATACTTGAGCCAACCACTATGCCATTTGTGTCCACCATACCTACCTACTACATGGTATTTTCCGCCATTCTAAAGTAAATTGCTTGAGTGCTACCTTTAAAATTCCATCATTCACCTTTGCAATATATAGCTCATGGGACAAATAGCTTAAAAACTATTGTGGTATTGAATATGTAATTATGCACTTTATCTCTTATTAAGTTGCTTGTTGTGCGATAACCATGTTTACTGGGGAACGCCATCAACTCATTGTTGAATTTCATGTGAGTTGCTATGCATGTTCGTCTTGTCTGAAGTAAGGGCGATCTACACTGAGTTGAATGGTTTGAGCATGCATATTGTGAGAGAAGAACATTGGGCCGCTAACTAAAGCCATGTTCCATGGTGGAAGTTTCAGTTTTGGACAAACATCCTCAAATCTCTAATGAGAAAAGAATTAATTGTTGTTGAATGCTTAAAGCATTAAAGAGGAGTCCATTATCTGTTGTCTATGTTGTCCCGGTATGGATGTCTAAGTTGAGAATAATCAAAAGCGGGAAATCCAAATGCGAGCTTTCTCCTTAGACCTTTGTACAGGCGGCATAGAGGTACCCCTTTGTGATACTTGGTTAAAGCATATGTATTGCGGTGATAATCCAGGTAGTCCAAGCTAATTAGGACAAGGTGCGAGCACTATTAGTACACTATGCATGAGGCTTGCAACTTATAAGATATAATTTACATGATGCATATGCTTTATTACTACCGTTGACAAAATTGTTTCATGTTTTCAAAATCAAAGCTCTAGCACAAATATAGCAATCGATGCTTTTCCTCTATGAGGACCATTCTTTTACTTTTATGTTGAGTCAGTTTCACCTATTTCTCTCCACCTCAAGAAGCAAACACTTGTGTGAACTGTGCATTGATTCTTACATACTTGCTTATTGCACTTATTATATTACTCTATGTTGACAATATCCATGAGATATACATGTTACAAGTTGAAAGCAACCGCTGAAACTTAATCTTCTTTTGTGTTGCTTCAATACCTTTACTTTGAATTATTGCTTTATGAGTTAACTCTTATGCAAGACTTATTGATGCTTGTCTTGAAATGCTATTCATGAAAAGTCTTTGCTTTATGATTCACTTGTTTACTCATGTCATACACATTGTTTTGATCGCTGCATTCTCTACATATGCTTTACAAATAGTATGATCAAGTTTATGATGGCATGTCACTCCAGAAATTATCTTTGTATCGTTTTACCTGCTCGGGACGAGCAGAACTAAGCTTGGGGATGCTGATACGTCTCCAACGTATCGATAATTTCTTGTGTTCCATGCTACATTATTGATGTTATCTACATGTTTTATGCACACTTTATGTCATATTCGTGCATTTTACGGAACTAACCTATTAACAAGATGCCGAGTGCCTATTTTTTGCTGTTTTTGGTTTCAGAAATCCTAGTAAAGAAATATTCTCGGAATTGGACGAAAAAAAGCCCAGGCCTATTTTCTCACGAAGCTTCCAAGACCGAAGACGAGACGAAGAGGGGCCACGGGAGCCAAACCCTAGGCGGCGCGGCCCCCCTTGGCCGCGCGGCCCTGGTGTGGGCCCCGTGCCGCCTCTTGACTTGCCCTTCCGCCTACAAATAGCCTCCGTGACGAAACCCCCGATCAAGGAGCCACGATACGGAAAACATTGCGAGCCGTCGCCGCCGATCCCATCTCGGGGGATCCCGGAGATCGCCTCCGGCACCCTGCGGAGGAGGATTCATCTCCCGGAGGACTCTACACCGCCATGGTCGCCTCGGGAGTGATGAGTGAGTAGTCTACCCTGGACTATGGGTCCATAGCAGTAGCTAGATGGTTGTCTTCTCCCCATTGTGCTATCATTGTCGGATCTTGTGAGCTGCCTATCATGATCAAGATCATCTATATGTAATTCTATATGTTGCGTTTGTTGGGATCCGATGAATAGAGAATACTTGTTATGTTGATTATCAGTTATACATGTGTTGTTTATGATCTTGCATGCTCTCCGTTATTAGTAGATGCTCTGGCCAAGTAGATGCTTTTAACTCCAGAGGGAGTACTTATGCTCGATAGTGGGTTCATGCACATTGACACAGGACGATGTGAGAAAGTTCTAAGGTTTGTTGTCTTTGTTGCCACTAGGGATAAAACATTGATGCTATGTCTAAGGATGTAGTTGTTGATTACATTACGCACCATACTTAATGCAATTGTCTGTTGCTTTGCAACTTAATACCGGAGGGGGTTCGGACGATAACTGAAGGTGGACTTTAGGCATAGATGCGGTTGGATGGCGGTCTATGTACTTTGTCGTAATGCCCAATTAAATCTCACTATACTCATCATGATATGTATGTGCATTGTCATGCTCTCTTTATTTGTCAATTGCCCAACTGTAATTTGTTCACCCAACATGTGTTCGTCTTATGGGAGAGACACCTCTAGTGAACTGTGGACCCCGGTCCAATTCTCTTTCTTTGAAATACAATCTCTGCAATACTTGTTTTTCTGTTTTCTCTCTGCAAACAATCATCTTCCACACAATACGGTTAATCCTTTGTTACAACAAAGCCGGTGAGATTGACAACCTCACTGTTTCGTTGGGGCAAAGTACTTTGGTTGTGTTGTGCAGGTTCCACGTTGGCGCCGGAATCTCTGGTGTTGCGCCGCACTACATCTCGCCGCCATCAACCTTCAACGTGCTTCTTGGCTCCTCCTCTGGTTCGATAAACCTTGGTTTCTTTCTGAGGGAAAACTTGCTGCTGTGCTCATCATACCTTCCTCTTGGGGTTGCCCAACGAACGTGTGAAATACACGCCATCAGCCATCCAAAAATAAAATAAAATGGGAGCCGCTCTTTGAAGGTTTGTCTGGCAAGGGGGTTAGAGTACCCGCTACCATTCATTGACAACAACATACACCTCTCAAAACTTTATTTTTATGCTCTCTTTATGTTTTCAAAATCAAAGCTCTAGCACAAATATAGCAATCGATGCTTTCCTCTTTGAAGGACCATTCTTTTTACTTTTATGTTGAGTCAGTTCACCTATCTCTCTCCACCTCAAGAAGCAACCATTTGTGTGAACTATGCATTGATTCTTACATAGTTGCTTATTCATTTGTTATATTGCTTTGCATTGACAATTATCCATGAGATATATATGTTATAAGTTGAAAGCAACCGCTGAAACTTCATCTTCCTTTGTGTTGTTTCAATGCCTCTACTTTGATTTATTGCTTTATGAGTTAACTCTTATGCAAGACTTATTGATGCTTGTCTTTAAGTACTATTCATGAAAAGTCTTTGCTTTATGATTCAGTTGTTTACTCATGTCATTACCATTGTTTTGATCGCTGCATTCATTACATATGTTTACAATATGATCAAGTTTATGATGGCATGTCACTTCAGAAATTATCTTTGTTATCGTTTTACCTGCTCGGGACGAGGAGAACTAAACTGGGATGCTTGATACGTCTCCGACGTATCGATAATTTCTTATGTTCCATGCCATATTATTGATGATACCTACATGTTTTATGCACACTTTATGTCATATTCATGCATTTTCTGAACTAACCTATTAACAAGATGCCCAAGTGCCAGTTCCTGTTTTCTGTTGTTTTTGGTTTCAGAAATCCTAGTAACGAAATATTCTCGAAATCGGACGAAATCAAGCCCAGTTCCTATTTTCACCGGAGCATCCAGAACACCCGAGAAGGACCAGAGGGAAGCGACAGACCACCCAGACCATGGGCAGGCGCGGCCCAGGCCCTGGCCGCGCCGCCCTGGTGTGGCCACCCCTTCGACCCTCCTGCGCCGCCTCTTCGCCTATATAAAGCCCCTGGATCAAAAACCCTGAGGCGAAGAAGCCACGATACGGAAAACCTTCCAGAGCCGCCGCCATCGCGAAGCCAAGATCTGGGGGACAGAAGTCTCTGTTCCGGCACCCTGCCGGAGCGGGGAAGTGCCCCCGGAAGGCTTCTCCATCGACACCGCTGCCATCTCCACCGCCATCTTCATCACCGCTGCTGCTCCCATGAGGAGGAGTAGTTCTCCATCGAGGCTCGGGGCTGTACCTGTAGCTATGTGGTTAATCTCTCTCTATGTACTTCAATACAATAATCTCATGAGCTGCCTTACATGATTGAGATTCATATGATGATGCTTGTAATCTAGATGTCACTATGCTAGTCAAGTGAGTTTTACTTATGTGATCTCGGAGACTCCTTGTCCCACGTGTGTAAGGTGACAGTGTGTGCACCGTGTGGGTCTCTTAGGCTATATTTCACAGAATACTTATTCACTGTTGAATGGCATAGTGAGGTGCTTATTTATATCTCTTTATGATTGCAATGTGTTTGTATCACAATTTACCTATGTGCTACTCTAGCAATGTTATTAAAGTAGTTTTATTCCTCCTGCACGTGTGCAAAGGTGACAGTGTGTGCACCGTGTTAGTACTTGGTTTATGCTATGATCATGATCTCTTGTAGATTACGAAGTTAACTATTGCTATGATAATATTGATGTGATCTATTCCTCTACATATGCATGAAGGTGACAGTGTGCATGCTATGCTAGTACTTGGTTTAGTCTTTTGATCTATCTTACACTAAAGGTTACTAAAATATGAGCATTATTGTGGAGCTTGTTAACTCCGGCATTGAGGGTTCGTGTAATCCTACGCAATGTGTTCATCATCCAACAAAAGTGTAGAGTATGCATTTATCTATTCGTTATGTGATCAATGTTGAGAGTGTCCACTAGTGAAAGTGTAATCCCTAGGCCTTGTTCCTAGATACGCTATCGCTGTTTGTTTCTTGTTTTCTGCGTTACTGCTGCTTGCATTTCTTGTCTGGGCAAAGCACTTTTCCGTGCCGTTGCTACTACTTATTCATACCACCCGTATTTCACTATCTCTTCGCCAAACTAGTGCACCTATTAGGTGTGTTGGGGACACAAGAGACTTCTTGCTTTGTGGTTGCGGGTTGCATGAGAGGGATATCTTTGACCTCTTCCTCCCGAGATCGATAAACCTTGGGTGATCCACTTAAGGAAACTTGCTGCTGTTCTACAAACCTCTGCTCTTGGAGGCCCAACACTGTCTACAAGAATAGAAGCTCCCGTAGACATCAGGCCCCACGGGTGATACCGGAGGAATCCATACCAGAACCCTCACTAGAACTACCGGATTCATGGTTGCTACCGGAGTCGGTGTCCATCCGGGCAAGATCGGCAGACAGTCCGTCGGAGGATTTGATGCGCCGGCTAGCGGGGAAGGCGAGGAAGAAGAGAGTAGAGAAGATTCCCGCTAGACATGAAATTTGGCGAAGAAAACAAGAATCCCACGATCTCCCCCGAGGATCTACGAAAAGAGAGAAAAAGCAAGAAGAAAAAGAAGAAGTAAATAAACTACCGGAGTCGAGATGCGGAAAACAAGCAAAAGAGGGTGGCTCGGATAAGGCCTAACCGAGGCGGCGGAGTCGCGAGGGAAAGAAGTTCGCCGGTGGATTGGTGAGCTTGCCGTGGGCGAGGGCGTCCGTCGGCGGCGAGGTGAAAGAGCACAAGGAAGCACCAATGCCGCGGGCGGGGGCAGGCGGCGCAGGAGTTCTTCACGCGGCCCGAGTTTTGGCGGCGTCCGGCGGGCTACGGCGGAAGTCCGTCGGCGGGCCTGAAGGGCGAAACGGAGCGGCGCGGAGGCTCGGAGGGCAAGAACGCGTGCGCGAGGAAGTGGAGAATGCGAGAAGAGGAAGAAGGAGGAGCGGTTCCCCCTTATAAAGGAAGAGGGAGACGTGGGGCTGAAAACCGCGGGCCTCGGTGGTTGGGGTCGTGGGCTGCGACGGTTCGCTCACGGGCCGCCACGTGGCATGGTGGTACACGCGAGAAAATAGAAAGCCACAGGGAGGTGCACACGGATCCGCAGAGGTGGTTGGGATTCGCTGAGAAGCAATTAATGCAGCGAAGCCGAAGGGAAGTGACCCCGACCTGGGCGCGTCGATTACTGCGCATGTCACGACGAGCGCGGGGCCCGAGATATTCTCGACTTCGCCGAGAAGTGTTTAATGACTAAGATGCCGGAGGATAAGACACCGGGATAGTGTCTTACAAAAAGAGATAGCGATAATCCGGGCAAAGATGGGATCCAAGCCCATGTGGATAGATTAAACCGGTATCCTAAGATAAAAGAACCGGCATGGTCTGTTGGATAGGATCCGCCGACTATACCAGCCGGGACTAATGTTGGGGGATGACCCCGGTATGCCAAAGGCATGCCGAACCGGATGGTTTGAGCCATCAAGATACCGGTTTAATGTTCGTACCGGACATAGAGATAAGAAATTAGCTAAGTGAGGCTAAGGCGGTATCCCCAAGAGGGGTATGCCGGAACCGACAGAAGATACCGGGCTACTCGGAAGGAAGAGCATGTCGCAGGGCGAGTCAAGATTCTCTCCAGAGCTAGAAGACAAGGATGAGCTAAGCAAAGTAGCTTTAAACGAAGTGCTGACATAAAGAGAAGGATGACGGTCAAAGAAGCCGGAGGACGTCAGCGTCCCTGATTAAAGAGGACTCCGGTGTCATTTATGATTAAAGTAGCTTTATGAAGTAGTTTGTCTAGTCAAAGATGCCATTAGGGTTTCTTGCCCTGTAAGCCACCCTCTCCCCTATATAAGGAGAGGGGGCAGCCCTTCTTACGGGCACGCACGAAGAGAGCTAGGTCTAGAAGAACACTTGTACTGAGAAACTTGTAACCTGTTGAGATCAATAAAGAAGATGATCTAGAGCGAGTTCTTCCTTATGTCTTTCTTCTTCAACCTCTAGCCTTGGCTAAGTTCTTGAGGAAACCATCCGGAAGTTCATCCCGTCTAATCACAAACCCTCCCCCGAATCCTCTTGCGTCCATTCGGCCCCAACTTAAGCCATCCTATGGCATCTGTCTGTTCACCACGACGACAGTATGTGAATGTTGGAAGGCACCCGAGGATTCGGTTAGCCATGGCTTGTGAAAGCAAAAGGTTGGGAGGAGTGTCAACCATAAATAAAACTAAAATACATGTGTAAACAAAAGAGAAGAGGGATGATCTACCTTGCTGGTAGAGATAACCTTCATGGGAGCCGCTCTTGAAAGTCTGGTTGATGAGGTAGTTAGAGTGCCCACTACCATTCGTTGACAACAACAAACACCTCTCAAAACGTTACTTTTATACTCTCTATATGATTTCAAAACTTAAAAAGCTCTAGCACATGATTTAATCCATGCTTCCTCTGCGAAGGGCCTTTCTTTTACTTTATGTTGAGTCAGTTTACCTACTTCCTTCCATCTTAGAAGCAAACACTTGTGTCAACTGTGCATTGATTCTTACATACTTGCTTATTTGCATTCATCATATTACTTTGTGTTGACAATTATCCATGAGATATGCATGTTGAAAGTTGAAAGCAACTACTGAAACTTAAATCTTCCTCTGTGTTGCTTCAATGACTTTACTTTGAATTTATTGCTTTATGAGTTAACTCTTATGCAAGACTTTTTGCTGCTTGTCTTGAAAGTACTATTCATGAAAAGTTTTGCTATATGTTATCTATTTGTTAGCAAACTATAGATCATTGCCTTGAGTCACTTCATTCATCTCATATGCTTTACAATAGTATGATCAAGAATATGTGTAGCATGTCACTACAGAAATTATTCTTTTTATCGTTTACCTACTCGAGGGCTTAGGAACTAAGCTTGGGGATGCTTGATACGTCTCCAACGTATCTATAATTTCTGATGTTACATGCTAGTTTTATGACAATACCTACATGTTTTGCTCACACTTTATAATGATTTCATGCATTTTTCCGGAACTAACCTATTAACAAGATGCCGAAGTGCAGTTCCTGTTTCTTGTTTTTGGTTCCAGAAAAGCTGTTCGGGCAATATTCTCGGAATTCGACGAAACGAAGAGCAAATATCTTATTTTTCCCGAAAGGTTCCAGAACACCGAAGGAGAGTCAGGGGCGGGCCAGGGGCCACCACACCACACCTGGGCGCGGGCGGGCCGGCCGGGCCCAGGCCGGCCGCGCCACCGATGGGAGGGGCCCCAGGCCCCTCCGCACCGCCTCTTCGCCTATATAAGCCCTTGCGACCTAAAAACGCGATACGAATAGACGAAACTCCAGAAAGACTCCAGCGCCGCCGCCATCGCGAAACTCCAATTCGGGGGACAGAATCTCTGTTCCGGCACGCCGCCGGGACGGGGAAGTGCCCCCGGAAGCCATCTCCATCGATGCCACCGCCTCCATCATGCTCCGTGAGTAGTTCCCCCATGGACTACGGGTTCTAGCTGTAGCTAGTGGTTACTCTCTCCCCTGTGTACTTCAATACAATGATCTCATGAGCTGCCTTACATGATTGAGATTCATCTGATGTAATCGGTGTTGTGTTTGTTGGGATCCGATGGATTGTTACATTATGATTAGTCCATCTATAAAGTTTGTGAAGTCATTGTTGTTGCAACTTGTTATGCTTAATGCTTGTCACTAGGGCTCGAGTGCCATGATCTCAGATCTGAACATGTTATTGTTTCATGATGATATTCATTGTTTTATGATCTTACCTGCAAGTTGTATACACATATTGCTGTCCGGAACCCGAGGCCCCAAAGTGACAAGAATTGGGACAACCGGAGGGGAAGGCGGTGATATGAGGATCACATGTGTTCACGGAGTGTTAATGCTTTGCTCTGCTCTATTAAAAGTACCTTAATTTCCAGGAGATTCCCTAGAGGCCCGGCTGCCATAAGGTAGGACAAAATATGTTATGCAAGTTTCTCATTGCGAGCACGTATAACTATATATGGAAAACATGCCTACATGATTAATCTTGATGTTCTGTCTTAATTCTATTTCAATCCTATCAATTGCCCAACGTAATTTGTTCACCCAACACTTGTTATTGGAGAGTTACCACTAGTAGATAGCTGGGAACCCCGGTCCATCTCTCATCATCATATACTTGTTCTATATGTCATTGGAAGTAGTATCAACTATTTTCGGGTGCCATTGCCTCTGTGTTACTATTACTATCTGCGTGTTCTGTTACTATTGCTCTCATATTACTGCTTTCACATCACCCCCGTTACTAGTGCTTTTCCAGGTGCACTGAATTGACAACTCAGTTGTTAAGGCTTATAAGTATTCTTTACCTCCCCTTGTGTCGAATCAATAAATTTGGGTTTTACTTCCCTCGAAGAATGTTGCGATCCCCTATACTTGTGGCTTATCATGTACACATGGGAAGTGGCCTTGCCCACAGTGCAGGCAGGCCGTGACTTTCTTCTAGCTAAACAATGGAGGCAAGTATTCATGCTTTGATGAAGCTCGACAGTTCCTTGAGCGGAGGCATGCATACAGGAGTGATGTAAAGAGTTTCAAGAAAGGTCGTGTTGTCCGTGACCCGAAGCCAATTCCGAAGACCGGAACGGAAATCAAGGCCGAGTTAGATGCTCTTCAGCCTAGCCCTGATGGGAATGGTTTCTTGGGATATGGGGAGACACACCAATGGACTCACAAGCCGTGCTTATGGAAGCTCCCTTACTTTGAGTTTCTCGAGCTCCCGCATAACATTGATGTAATGCACACCGAGAAGAATATCAGTGAAGCCATTTGGAGCACCATTGTGGACACTGAGAAGACGAAGGATAACATAAAGGCTCGAATTGATCAAGAAAGGTGGTGCGATAGGCCGGAGTTGAACATGCAGCCACCTCATGGTGCCAAAAAAACATGGACTAAGCCACACGCTCCATTCTGCCTCACAAAGGCCCACAAAAGGGAGGTCTTCCAATGGATGAAGGACTCCTTGTTTTTCCCTGATGGGTTCGCAGCCAACTGGATGAGGAGTGTGAACTTGGAAACGTTGCGAGTACAAGGACTCAAGAGTCATGACTACCACATATGGCTTGAGCGGATAATGTGGTGATGATTCGAGGCTATGTCCCTGAGCAGACTTGGCGAGTGCTGTCGAGGTTGAGCTTTTTCTTCCGCCAGATTTGTGCTAGGGAGTTAGACACTAAAGTGATTGAGAAGCTGGATAAAGAGGCACCCGTGTTGCTTTGCGATCTAGAGAGGATCTTTCCTCCAGGGTTCTTTAATCCGATGCAACATATGATCTTGCACCTCGCGGAGGAATGCTTAAAGGGGGGGCCGAATTGGGGCCGTTGGCAGTTTCCGCCCGAGAGAGAAACACAGAAGCTTCGTCAAATGACAGGCAATAAATGCAAGATCGAAGCATCCATAGCCGAGGCAGTCCTTAACCTGGAGGTGGCAAACTTCACCACGAAGCACTATGATCCCAACATTCCCACAAAGCACAACCCGGTCCTCCGTTACAATGCCGCCAACAATGAAGAAGTACCCAAGCTTAGCATCTTCATAGGGCTTGGTGGCAAGTCAAGTGGCTCGAAGCCGTACAAAACGAACCTACATGAGCGGACCTTGATCCACTCGTATGTCTTGACCACCATGGTGGAAGTGAAGTCGTACATCAAGTAAGTGCTAACCATTTAGTTATTCGCAAACATTCACGACCTTGATCCACTCGTATGTTCGTGGCTAACTCTTCCTCTTTTCATCGGTATAGGCAATTCACGGCTATACATTGGAAGAATACCCACAGGGAGCCTACCCCGGAAGAATCCAAGGAAATTTTCGATAAGGGCGGCGGTTTCGGTTTCAGTAGCTGGTTCTGTAATTTGGTACTATTCTATCCAAATTAGCTAGCACTTCCGACATTTATCGGTCATTTCTCGTTCTAAACTTCTCGTGCTAAACTTGTAGGCAAGAACTGACAAAGAGATGAAGTCAGAGCTAAGAAAAATTGCTAGGGGCTTTGACCATTCCGTCGAAGCGTTCAACTCCTATGACGTGAACGGGTATCGCTTCCAGACCCATAAATACACAACAAGCCGGCCCAACGCGAAGACAATAAATAGTGGGGTGGTATGTCAAGGTGATGATGGGCTCCATTACTATGGAAGAGTCGAGGGTATATACGAGCTGAATTACGGGTTTCACAAAGGGCTAAATCCCGTCGTCTTCAAATGTCATTGGTTCGACCCACGTCGGGTGAGACGGGATCCTGAAATTGGGTTGGTCGAAGTTGAAAGGAACTCTGTTTATAAGGGAGAGGATGTGTACATTTTGGCTACCCAGGCCTTTCAAGTATTCTATCTCCCGTACGCGTGCAAAAACCCGACAAAACGTCTACATGGATGGGATGTTGTGATGACGGTACCTTCACGCAATAGGCCGCCCCCGCCAAACAAGGACGATTACCGCCGCGTAGACCCCTCAACAAAGAATGTCGAGTTTTATCAGGAAGAAGGGCTCCCCGGCCATTTCACAATCGGCTTGCCGGCTGTCGATGACATGGTCGTAGACGATGAACAAGAAGATGCGGGCATGGATGAAGACAATGCAGAAGATGAAGCTGAGGATGTTTGCCCCGGAAGACCTGAGTTTGCTCGAGGCGTTCAGAGCAGGGATGGACCTCGATGCAGATGGACCACCTCTAAGTTTCATTGATCATTATTGGTTCGCCGAGCCTGATGATGATGACGAAACATGCGGTCCAATTACGGATGGCGACACATGCTACTGATCTATGTAGTAGTAATTGTGAGGCTGGCCTGTTTATAATAACTGTGTGCAATAGTGATGGTCCAGCTAGGTTATTTGTAAGAACTCAGTGCTATGTTTGAGAGAACTCTATGCTAGCTATTTGTTGCTTCCTAATGTTCATCTATTTGTATTATTGTTGCTTTCAGTAATATTCATCTACTTATATCTTTGTTGCTTTCACTAATATTCATCTCTTTACATTGCGTACTAATAAACCACTCTCTTCATTTGTGTTTGCAGGTGATTGAAACATGCTGCCAAAAAAAGGGTGGCGGTCTTAAAAAGAAGCTCAAGGACTTGGTAGGTGTAGGGACTTCGAGGCGGGGCCGAGCTACTACCCCCCTCCTAGCCCCCTCCTGTCGCTCCCCTAGTGCGGGCGCGTAGGAAGAATCCGACGCGGGTACTCACTCCTAGTCCTAGCCCCCTCCCGCAGCCGATGATGATGATGAGGTGGAGGATGGGAGTGAGGAGGACCAGGAGCAGCACGGGGGTGGGGAGGACCAGGAGCAGTACGGGGGTGGGGAGGACCAGGAGCAGTACGGGGGTGGGGAGGACGAGGAGGAGGAGGGGGACGAGGAGGACACGAGGAGGACCTCTCGGAGGATGAGGGCTTAGGGGACTTACCGTACGAGCCTGATCCAAACCTAGTTTGGGTAGCGCCGGTGGAGGAGCAGTACGTTCCAGCTGTGGAGAGGCTGAGGCCACGTGATAAGAGGCCATATCAGCGTGGGAAAACACGGCTCCCCGCGCTGAAGCAGTGGCCCTACAGCCATGTTGTTCTAGAGCCCGCTGGAAGGAGGTACATGTTAATTTTGGCATTTCGTTATCGCAATTTTGTCATTATCAAAATTATTATCACATACATATTGATGTTGTCGTTTCATGGTGCAGTTCGTTCAAGTATGAAGACCCGTTGCAGAAGCTGCCATTTGGGTACACGAACATCCTTGGGGGCCTACTTAGAAGATATTTCCCTGGGATAGTCGATCTCCCTACTGGTGGCTGCGACGTAGCTTGGAGGTGGGCGCACTACAGCGCCAGATCCTCTTGGCCGCGGCAGCATGGCGGACGTGGTTGTTGGCAAATTCTGGGTACGTGACTTTTGACTTCTTACAATTCATACACTCTCCTTGGTTGACAATACGTGCACTAATGCCCCTTGTTTTACCTATGTGCATGGTTGCAGAAATACTTCAAGAGGGCCGAGGGTAAGGAAATTGCGAGCGATGATGTCCTACACCAGATGGCAAGGACGAGGGTGACTGGCATGCACTACGAGGCACGTATTCAGTGCATCCGCAACTGGCACGCCGACTGCTTCGTTCATATGACTAAGGACACGCTCATGGCACCGTGGCAGTACCTGCAGGTATTTGCATTTATGTGTTATTGATTTTTTTATCGCCATGTAGTTTATTTTACCATAATGGGTTTATCTTGTGTATGTAGAACCCTCCTCAGTACGTCGGCAACGACGAAAAGTGCTTTCTGGCGATGGTCATGTGGTGGACATGCCCCAGTACCTCAAGAAGCACGAGGAGGGCAAGCTGAAGCGGGCAGAGATGCGAGGTGGATCGCATATCCAAGGCAGCATCCCCATCTCTCTTCACATGCAGGCCGAGGTGAGCAAATGGTTCCTTCATTCTTTGAATTCACGTTATATATTGTTAACTTCGCAAGGGTGTGCCACTTCACTTAATTACATGTTCTCTTTTGCAGGAAGTCAGGACAGGAGTGAAGCCTAAAGTTTTTGGCTTGATAAAAAATATGAAGCAAAGGAAGACGCCGCATCCTGAGACGGATTCCTTGTGGGTTAACCCGCAATCCGAGACCCAGTGCACGTCGTATGTCTCCAAGTTCAAGCAGAAGTACGGCGAGGACACCAACCCGAGGACTTTGACCCTGAGGTTGTGGTGCTTGCGGGAGAAGGCATGAAGCATGGCCGCCTATGGCTTGGTGACGGGTGCGTCGACCCAGCGACTGTTCCATCTCTCCGCCAGATCCATTGTGGTCGTAAGAGCGGCTAGCCTCAGGTAGAGACCCGGCCACGGGCTTTAGATCTAGCTGTCGAGCGGTTACAGGTATGTTCTTCCTCGGGCCTCTACATTCCTTTATGCTTTCCATTGAAATGTTAATGACATCGCGGCAACACAACATAGGCGAACATGGCAGCAAAGGAGCAGGAGGCCCAGGAGCAAAGGGCACATATGGAGCAGCAGATTAGGGAGTACCAGCAGCAGCAGGCGCAGCTGATGCAGCAGATGCAACAACAGCAGCAGATGATCCAGCAGCACCAGACACAGATGAGCTGGATGATGAGCCAAACCAATCTGTCTTCTCCACCGGGGAGTGGTCTTCCTCTTCCTCCTTTCTCCTTGCCGTGGGTAAGTGGTTAACTCCATATCTCCATCTTATTTTCTCTTGTCTTATTGACTAATCATATCACCAGCAGCAGATGCAGGGGCCTTCGCAGATGATGCCGAACATGCCGCTCATGCCAGCCACCGTCCCACTCAGAGCCCGGTGACACCTTTCACCGTGAACAACACGAACATCATCCGGAGCATGAACCGCGGTGAGTCCTCCTACACTTGTGCCCAACCCGCTTCGAGGTTGTAGAATACCATGACACCATGTTCAATTCCATGTCAATATGCAAATGCTAGTACTTGTTGAAGTGTAGCCATGGAGCCATGCTTGTTCAATTCCATGTCAACATGCAAATGCTACTACTTGTTCAATTCCATGTCAATATGCAAATGCAAATGCTAATTCCATCAACCTTGTAGGAAGAGGACAAGGCAATGACGATGGTGCCATGGGAAGCAATGAAGGAGGACAAGGTTGCTGGCATCTATTCTATGAACTCATCATTGTGCTCCTGTCGTTGGTCGATATGCACTTGTCGTTGTTGTAATTGATTGTAATGGACATTGCTATTTAACTTGTATGGATGGACTCTATGTATGGACCTTATGCATGAACTATATGTGTTCGACGTTTTTGTGGTGTTGTTGATGTGTTTGGTGATGATCTGTTGAATATATATGTTGTATATGCTATGTTTTCAAACGCAGGGATTAAAGAAAAATAGCAAAAAAAAGGAAAAAAACAGGGACCTTTGCCGTGTGTATGCACACGCATGGCATAGGCGTCACGTGGCTGCAGCCTGCGCTCCTGGGAGCCTGGGGGATGTGCCTGGAGGTTTCTTTTTTCGTGCAGGCTGGGTGTACGCGCACAGCAAAGTGACCTGCACGGCACAAAGCAGGCGCACGGCAGCCCTGGCCGGACGGCACTGGCCTTGCGCACGGCAAAGCCAGCGGACGCACGACAATGGCGATGTGCACGACAAAGTGTTTCCGACGCACGGCAGTGAACGCATGCACGGCGATGGTTTGCCCGCACGGCAAAGAATCAAACGCACGGCAACATCTTTGCCGTGCAACATTCGCGACGCACACGGCAATGATGTCGTTGCCGTCGGATTGTTTGCCGGGCGATCGTTGCCGTGCGTAGCAAAGCCTTTGCCGGGCAAATAGGGTCATTTGCAGTGCGATTTGTGCACGGCAACGTCGTGTTTTTCCGTAGTGGGGATTGGTGTGCATATGTCTGCATACACATTTCCACACAAACAAATAAGAGATGCTTGTATGCCAGCTGGCTACACGGTCAATGGATACACACCTGCATGACAACAAACTCAAAGAAGACGTGTAAAGACTTGCTATGCTAGTCTCTATAAATAGTCTTTCTATTCGACAAAGTCAATTCCAATTAACAAAAACAGGTTTGATACGACAAAAAAGATAGAACTTGTTAGCAAATGTTTGCTGTTAGCGATGAGCGTCCTAGCCGTGGAGGAACCAAGAGGAGGTCACACTCCCACCCCCTCCTCCGCCACTGGATTAAATCCAGTCTAGATAGATGTTTCCTCCGTGTCACGATCAAGGGCCTGCCGACAGCCCACATATAGATGACACTAGTAGATCATACCAGGTGATGGATGTGTTTACCAATTACCTACACGGGCTGCCACTGGAACTCAGACTTCAGGATGGTGAAAAAGTATGTTCAAGAAGAGATCGGAAAAAGGACGGTCAACATCTCATGCCCTGCCAGGGCAGACGCCAGTCCAACAGCACCCTTTCCTCCCAACTTAGCTCCCACCTTAATTACTTGCTGAACTACCTCTGGACATGCTTAATGACCAGGGACTAGAGGAAGAGCCATTGGCCGCAACGATTGCTTTCAAAATTTTCGAGATACACTATTTTTTGACTAGAACTGATGATATTTTTTGTTAGCTCGTGGACTGGAAAGCCTTGGTCTACTGGTCTTTGCATTTTCATCATTTTTTACGAGGCCTAGCCGCGTAGGTGTACCATAAGTTCTTGTCTCCAATCGTTTGCGCGGAAGCACCATACATATAAACCAAAGGTTCTACTACTAGTTAATTGCTACAGAAATATTGATGACTCAACTAGATCGTAGAAAGCGATCCCATATATTATTCTACCAGAAAAGCTGAATCATCCCGTATTATGTCAAGGAAGAATCTATATCACGGTCCGACTCAACACAACATGTGAAACAAGCCCACCCAGGGTCTTAAATTTTGCAATAGTTATTTTACCAGTACCATCGATAACTGTATTTTAGCTGGTCAATGCAACACCACTTGGGTAGATTTTATATGCAGTTTTGTGATTTTTTTTGTATGGAGGTGGAACGGTGCTTGTCAGGAATATTTTTTACTGAGCAACATATATAACCACCAAACATTTATACAAATAGTGGCCATGGAATTCACCACACCAGTTTTGAAGTCATGGTGTAAAAAGAAAAGGAAAAAAGTCTTTATTTGAACGTAGGAGGGGACCTTAATACGTTACGGTTAGGTTTATCACATGACTTGCATGTTTTTTTTTCAAAAAATGAAACAGTGTCTAGAAGAAACTAGAACACTATTGATATAGTAGAAGCGAAACTTGGCGTAACAATTCTAGAAATTCATCCCTGACAGGGATCGAACCCCTGGTTGTTGAGGTGCCACCGCGACCTCAACCACTGGGCTATGCCCACGTCGTCTAACTTGCATGTATTCACTTGCATTAGACTAATCATACTGAGAGTAACATAGATAGTAACATGCAAACACATGGAGTGCCAATTAAACATTATGGTGACATGTCAGGCCATCAAATGAGTATAGAGACGCTTGTGGTGGCAACATATTATGTTACCATAACATCACAAATTCTTAGACAGAATGAGTCTTTCTATGTTACAACCTCTGTTCCAACAAATAAGTCTTTTGGTGTTTTAAAAGAAAATACGTAAAGTTTAAGCAAAAATAGTATGCGCAATTCACAATCACCGTTAGATACATCATGAAATATATTTTCATATGATATATATATATATATATATATATATATATATATATATATATATATATATATATATATAGGAAGCTCAATTGGGCACCAAGGAGCATACCAATGCATCATGGCCATCTGATGTGATCTATTGATCTGCGCCTGATCGGGTATGTTAAACGGGTTGACCCGTTAGCGTAGGTATATTTGGTAATACTTGCATGGACCTGTATGAGGAAAAAAACGATTTTTTTTTAACTTATGAAATACTTTCTTTCCTTTTTAGATCAGTCGTATAAAAATGCATGCATTACTTTCCATGTATGCACGGGCTGAATTACAGGGCTTCACGAAATGGTATGTGCAGTTTTCGTGTGCAAGATTTAAGGTATATGGTGGGCCACCGTTTGTTGATTTGGAAGATTGCATCAACCATTAGTTTTGGGCTTTCAATACGTGGTATTAGGAAAGTACAACCTAGAAACGGGGAAATTGATGGCCCAACGTTTCAGCGTCCATGCAACAGAGTTTCCAATATGCAACCGGTTGCAGAATAATATTCTGAACACCGACTTGTACTTTTCTGAACACAAGGTTGTACTTCCCGGATAACATGGTTCAACTTACTGTCGAACTTACTTGAACTTCCCGTTTTCTTCATAGGTACTGATTATACCTCGAGTTTCTCAACCATTTGTTGGAAATATGCAAATGATATACCGTTGGATAGATAATAAAAAACCGCAACTTTTTCATGTTCACAACTTTCGCAGATTATGCACGATTTAAATTTAATTTTGAAAATACGAAAATGCTTCTATATGGCCAGAAAACGAACTTTTAGTTCGATTTTCGAGTCGCTTATCGAAACTGTGCAAATGATATACCGTTGGAAAGGTATTAAAATTGCGCAACTTTTTCATGTTTTACGTTTTTTCGAAATCCTCACAGTTTTTGAAAAATTTTGAAAATACCGAAATTCGGACGTACTCAAAAAACGAGCGGACAGTAATTTGGATGATTTGTTTCAACCGTATGTCGGAATGATGCAAATGATATGGCGTTGGAAAGCTATGGACTAGGCGCAACTTTCTTATTCCAATTGTTTTCTCTAATTCCTTACAGTTTAAGAGAAAATCTCGAATTACTGTCCGCCCGTTTTATGTGACGGGCACCGAATGATTTCCCCGCGATTTTCATGCAGTATATTTAAACAATGGTTATGATATACGGTTGGAAAGGTGTCAAAATGGTGCATCTTTTTTGTATCTACCATTTTTGGCAAATCCGAACGGTTTAAAACTAATTTTAGAAGTTTTAAAATCATGTTTCCGGTATATTTTGTGGATAACAATTTGAATTTGATGGATTAGATCCAGTTATTTGTTGGAAAATGTTGTAGGTAATGAAATTAGACATATACTCTACCATATAAAGCTTTTGGTGACAATGATTGAAGTGGTTGGTGATCAAATCGATGAGATTTGGACAATAGATTTCCGCCCCGTAAAAACAGAGCACTGAACTTCCCTCGACATGAACTTGTACTTATCGGGAAATGCGGTTGTACTTATCGGTGCGGTTTCATGATAGTGTTCAGTAAAATAGCTACAATTCCTGTATTTTCTTTGGACATTTTTGTAGTTCCTGTAATTACCGCTTGTACTTCATGTAGTCTATGCTTGTACTTCTCGAAATCACTGCTTGTACTTCCTCGCGAATGATGTAATCATTTTGTTTTTTTGACATTTGGATTTTTCCGATTTTCTTATACCTCCTATATTAAGTGCGTGTACTTCTTATGTTGAATGGTTGTACTTCTTGTATTCAAGTATTTGAGCTTCCTCACGGGGTGGTGGTATTATTTTGTTTTTTTCTACATTTAGATTTTGTCGGTTTTCTTGTACTTCCTATATTAAGTGGGTGTACTGCTTATGTCGAATGGTTGTACTTCTCGTAAACAAGTATTTGAACTTCCTTGTGGGTGGTGGTATTATTTTGTTTTTTCTACATTTAGATTTTGTTGGTTTTCTCGTACTTCCTGTATTAAGTGGGTGTACTGCTTATGTAGAATAGTTGTACTTATCGTACTCAAGTATTTGAACTTCCTCGCGGGTGGTGGTATTATTTTGTTTTTTCTACATGTGGATTTTGTTGATTTTCTTGTACTTCCTACATTAAGTGGGTGTACTGCCTATGTCGAATGGTTGTACTTCTTGGCATTCACGAATGTGTTCAGTAAAACAACTATCATTTTCTCGTATAGTGTCCATTTGAGGTCCACGGCCACACAAAATGCTTAGCACAACCACGCGCATCTGAACTTTCCTCGACATGTCCTTGTTCTTCTTGGCCTTCGTGATTGTACTTCCTGGAAATGTTTTGATACTAGTGTGTTTTACAAAAACTAAGCATGTGTGCTTCGAAATGATAATTTTATATTGTCCCTATATTCTATTTAAGAGATTATGCAGTTCCCGGATCTTAATATTTGAACTTATGTGGGGGTATTTTCTTTGAACACTTTCAATTCTTGTAATTACCGCTTGTACTTCCTGTTGTCTCCGCCTGTACTTCTCGGAATCACTGCTCATACTTTCTCGCAGATGACGGGATTATTTTGTTTTTTCCACATTTGGACTTTGTCGGGTTTCTTGTACTTTTCTATATTAAGTGGGTGTACTGCTCGTGCCGAATGGTTGTGCTTCTCATTTTCAAGTATATGAACTTCCTCGCGGGTGACGGGATTATTTTTGTTTTTTGTACATTTGGATTTTGTCGGTTTTCTTGTACTTCCTATATTAAGTGGGTGTATTGCTCGTGTTGAATGGTTGTACTTCTCATTGTCAAGTATATGAACTTCTTTACGGGTGATGGGATTATTATTGTTTTTTCCTATGTGAACTTAGGTGGGAGTATTTTTCTTTGAACACTTTTAATTCATGTAATTACCGCTTGTACTTCCTGTTGTCTCCGCCTGTACTTCTCGGAATCACTGCACGTACTTCCTCGCAGATGTCAGGATTATTTTGTTTTTTCTACATTTGGACTTTCTCGGTTTTCTTTTACTTCCTATATTAAGTGGGTGTACTGCTCGTGTTGAATGGTTGTACTTGTTACATTTTACATTTCATGAATTTTCTCTTCTCGGAAATTCAAAGTTCACATGAATCGGAGGTACTACTCCATATGTACATGGCACTATGTGCGTTTTGATACAAAATTAGTGACACTTTTCCGCACTAAAAGTTGTGTCTTTTTTCCTCCACATGCATTGGTCTTATCCTTTGACCATCACCACGTATTGTCTCTCATCTTCACAGGTTCATTGTTAATGCATCCGACGCCATCTACAATATATCAATTTCAACCACATAAGTAAAGAGATTCACCGCAGTTGTGCAAGCATTTTTTCGTGACAACAATTTGCTCTGTGTTGTTCTATCATGTAGTGACGATGTCGATGGACATCTTGCTTCTAGGAGCGGCAACAAAGAAAGATAAAATCACATGATATGTACTTTCAGCAAATGAACTAGTGGACTACGCATGTTCAGCAGAGAATGAAACAGAGATGTGGAGAGGAAGCATCACGGTGCTAAGATCCTCGCCGACAGCAGAAGGAAACAACATCATGTACAGTTCCCCGCGAATGATGGGATTATTTTGTTTCTTCTTCATTTTTTTGTCGATTTTCTTTGTACTTCTTATCTTAAGTGGGTGTACAGCTCTTCTCGAATGGGTGCACTTCCTATTTTTGTTTCCCAATTTATCCATATATTTTTATAATGTCCGAATGATTATTTTCTAGACAGAAATGTGAAGACGATGGATGCGGTGAGTGAATTGCTTTAATCAAATCACCAGTTATCCTCGGCGTTTGAAGTGAGTTTCAGCCACTTTATGCACTAAACTTCTAGGAGCTGACTATTCGGTAAAAGTAATAACCTGGTGCATTTGACAGAATAATTATAATATACTTTGAACTCCGTGTGAAATTTCGACAAAAATAAAATGTGT
Source organism: Lolium multiflorum (assembly GCA_030979885.1). Lineage (NCBI taxonomy): Eukaryota > Viridiplantae > Streptophyta > Magnoliopsida > Poales > Poaceae > Lolium > Lolium multiflorum. The sequence goes on along the minus strand of CM061752.1, from coordinate 188,778,357 downwards.
TCCGTTGTTAAGAGTATGCATACGTCGGGGATTCACTTTTAATCTCTCTTGGGTATACAATTACAAGTTTTTTTTTCTTTTTTCGGATTTATTTTTCTGGGCGGCGAGAGATGTATTTCATGGTAGCAAGTTCTTGTACTTCTCCATAACAATTTCTTGCACTTCCTAAAGAACACTTTTAGGAACGACAATTTCACTTGCTGAGTCGATCTCACTTTTGTATACTAATTATACACGGCAACACATTTGTACTTCTGTACCACCCATCCAGATTCGAAAATAACACTGAAAATCAAGAGGAATATGAGAAAAAGAGAGAAAAAAAATTCAATGGAAGTGTCATCTCGGAGGACCTCATCCCCGAGCTCGCCTCGCCATAGCCGAACGTGGCCGGAACCGGGCGCCATAGGGGTAGGCCGGCAGCTGGTGTGTGGTGGCCGCCGCGGCGATTCCCATGGAGGAGAACTTCCTCGGGTGACGCCGGCGAGGATTCGGCCGGCGGCGTGGTGGCTTGGTTTTCGCGGGGGGCGGCGTGGAAGCCAGCAACACGTAGAGGGGCGGTTGCGCGTGGGTCAAGGGTGGCCGCGTGCGGGTCATGGGCGACGGCGGCGCGAGGTTCAGGGCCGAGTCGATGGCCGGCGGTTGCTTGCGGATGCTGGGAGATGTCATGGGGAAGGAGGTTGGCCTTTCTTTTCGGAGCGAGTGGACTTGCCCTATACTGAATCGGTGGTGCTCAAAATAATATTCTGAGCACCGATTTCAAGATAGTGGGGCCTATTTAATTTATGTTTCTTTTCCGTCTGTACTGCTCTTTATTCATTATGTATACTTCGCCATATAAAAGAAGAAGTACTTCTTGGTTTTAATCATCCAAAAACACACACGATTTTTCAATGGAAAGTGAACGCTCTGCACATTTCCATTGGCACGTAGTGTTTTAGACTAAATTGCAGGTCAATTTCTACTTGTACTTCTTGTATAATCGGGTCAACCTTTCGCTGATAGGCACAGTTGTACTGCACTCTGTCCTGAAACTCTCTGCACCGAGAATAGAATCTTTTCCAATTTTTCTGCACTTCGTATATTGAATGTTACACTTTTTGTCAGTGTGCAGTTCGCTCCCCTATCTGTACTGCTTCCATTAGCACAGCCGATTCTGAATAAGAACGGAGACCACTCTGGTCGTGGCCGCCCGCGCCCAGGCAATCTGGTTGAGCAGAATCTGGAGCTCGCGCACGGCATCGGGCAGGAACTGCTCGTGGTCGGGAGGTCGACCTGGGAATGGAGGATGAAGGGGCGGCCGCGCTGGGCTTCGCCAGCCCTTCGATTGGCGGTGCTCGAACCTTCCGTCAGGGCGCGCAGATCTCAAGGCGGCAGCGCGCGGACCAGACCATGCGGCGCGCGGGTTAGCTCTGGCGGCGGCGCTAGAACGGGAGTTGGCCGGCAGGGATATCTGAGATCGGCAGGCCAAGGTGGTGGCAGCGGAGGCCATGGGATGTGCTACAGACGGCGCCGGCCGGAGCAACCGGGGGATCGTAGCGGCCATGATTTGTGGCGGCGGGAGCAACCAGGGGTTTGGCGCAGCCATGGTAGGCCGTGCGGAAAATATGGCAGGGAAGAAGCCGGTCCCGGCGAGGTGCGGCGGCGCTGCCTGCGCAGGCTCCGGCGGCGGGGAGGCGCGGTGGGGCTGGTGTCTGCGGGTGCGGGAGGTTAGGGACGGGAGCGCGTGGGTTGGGCGTTCGGGTGGGTTTTCATTTTCGTGTTGTTTCGGTCCACATCGATCCTATATAAGACCGGATGGTGCTCAGAATAATATTATGAGCATCGGTTTCAAAATAGTGCGACCCTATATATATATATATATATATATATATATATAATATTATAGCTCTGAATTGTTTTTTAATTTATGTAAAACTTTACTTAGCTTGTCATTTAAAGAAAAAATAGGCCTTATTCATTGGAATGAGGGAGTATCACCCTTATATCACATCTCACTATTAAGGTAGTAACAAAAACTATCTATGTTAGTAGTCTATGTTACTCGTCGTTATGAGCCTTTCATGTGAACACGCTTAGCTCACCTCCTTTATTCAATTTTTAGTGCATTATTAATAACCAACGGCCAACATTGTATTTAATTAGCTGACGCATAGAAGGAAAGCACATTTATGTGGTGGGAACGTCTCAGTCTACAGTACTATACCTCTCATGAGGATATTAAATGTACATATCACTCTGAAGTCAGTTTCGATCATGCATTATCATTCTACAAAAGAACCCTAACACAACAAAAATTTACATGAATTGGCCCTGACCAGTTTGATTTTCTTCTCATCACTCCACTCTATGGATTAACTAGGGACTCGGTGAAGGGTGCTGTTGGAGTAATTCTGAATGAACTTGTCAGGGAAGTGTGGTTGTGTAGGAGTAGTTGGGATGAAAATATCAATCCAGACCCATCTCCGTCGTGCCTACGCTGATGCCATGGTTCAAACTCCTTTGTATTAGGTTGGCAGGTGGATCATGTCTGTAATTAGTTTTGGTTAGCATGGGATAGCTATGAAACAATAAGGCCATGAAAGGTGGGCCCCACTCGTTAGTGGGACATCTGGAAATAAACAGTTCAGAAAGCAAGGGATCATCAGCCGAAATATCAATCCAGAAGGACCTGCTGGGCGCCGATCTTCAAGATGGCCTGGTCATCCCGGAGCTTGCGGCCTCGGTTGCTAGGGCGCCGCGGAGCAGGGCATCACCGGTGGAAGTGGCGCGAAGAGCGCCCGGGGCCAAGGGCTAACAGAGGGCTCGGTGTTGGAGAGGGCCATGCGTGCTGCAGCTGACAAGGATCCAGGTAACCACTGCTCTAAATCCATTTCCGATTTTGCTATCTTACAAGCTCCTCCTGTCGATCATCTCCTTACGGTAGCAAAGGATAGTTGTGTTGTGTTCCCCTCTTCTTTTGGCTCCCCTCTGGAGGCTATCTCCTTGATTCGTGCTAAGGAGTTGGCGCAAGCGGAGCTTGCGCTTGCCCGCCACAAGATTGAATCCGACGCTGCCCGTGAGAAGGAAGAAGCTGCTCTGAAGAAGGATCAGTCCACTCCCGTGGCTCCCTCCATGCCAGAAGGGTCTGGCACAGAGGGAGTCGAACCTGCGCCTGCGACCAAATGACGACGTGGGGTTAAGGTGGCGCTGCCACAGAGAAAGAGGCCGCTAACCCACCAAGCACGGGCTAATGGGATGGGTTCCTAATGTGGTGCCTTCTCTAGAATATCAGGGGGTTCGGCCGACGGGGGCGCCGTACTCTCCTCAAAGACTACCTCCGTACCCACCACATCGATGTGGTTTACAAGAAACGGTGAAACAAGACTTTACTGGCCAGGAGCTAAGGAGCTTAGAGATAGGGGGAAAAGTTCATTTGGTACTGGCTACATGCGAATGGGAGATCAGGTGGCATTCTTATTGGCCTGAGGGAGAGCCATTTCGATGTTGGAGCTATTGACAGGGGTCAATACTTCCTTAGTATGACGGCCATTTACAGATCCTTGAACTTAAAGCTTGAAATCGTAGGGGTCTACAGTCCGGCTGATCATTCCTTCTCCAGAGAATTCCTGGAGGAGATCTCCAATAAGATTGCAAGCTTTGAGCTTCCCCTCCTCATGGGAGGTGACTTCAATCTAATCCGCAGCCAAGCGGACAAAAGCAATGATCGGGTGAACAGGGCTAGGATTAACATGTTCAACGAGGCTATTGGGGAATGGGGTGTCAGGGAAATCCCTCGCACTGGGGCGCGATTCACCTGGACTAATAAGCAGCTTAACCCGGTTCGCAGTGTGCTTGATAGAGTGTTCATCTCTTCGGCTCTGGAACCTCGGTTCCCTCTGTGCTCGGTCTGTGCAGAAACCAGTCTGGGATCGGATCACACCCCTCTGATCCTGGACACAGGAGAGGATAACCCGATCAGAAGCAATAGGTTCTTTTTTGAAACTGGTTGGTTTGAGGTGGAGGGGTTCCCTCATGTTCTCACCTCCACCTGGGATAGGTTGGCAAGGTCGGTGGGAGGAAGAGATGTTATGGACTGGTGGCATTAAATGTCTGGGGGCCTAAGACAATACTTGAGAGACTAGAGCAAAAACCTGGGTAAAGAACAAAGATTGCAAAAACTCCACATGTTAGAACAAATCAAACAGTTGGACTCCGAGTCAGACGCGGCCGGCCTTGAGGAGGACAGCTGGGCCTTCTGATATTATCTTGAAGACCAGCTCTTGAATATTTACCGGATCGAGGAGGAGTTTTGGCGTCAGAGGGGACGCGTCCGGTGGTCGCTTCAAGGGAAAGCGAACACGGCTTACTTCCATGCGGTGGTGAATGGCAGGCGGCGGAAATGCCTTATCACCAACTTGGTTACGGATGACGGACCAATCTCAGACAAGCTCCTGATCCAACAACACGTTTACGCTTTCTACAAAAAATATGCTTGATGCGTGTAGTCGACACGTCCGTTGGGAACCCCAAGAGGAAGGTGTGATGCGCACAGCAGTTTCCCTCAGTAAGAAACCAAGGTTATCGAACCAGTAGGAGTCAAGGAAGCACGTGAAGGTTGTTGGTGGCGGAGTGTAGTGCGGCGCAACACCAGGGATTCGGCGCCAACGTGGAACCTGCACAACACAATCAAGTACTTTGCCCCAACGTAACAATGAGGTTGTCAATCTCACCGGCTTGCTGTAAACAAAGGATTAGATGTATAGTGTGGATGATGATGGTTGTTTGCGAAGAACAGTAAAAAATTGCAGTAGATTGTATTTCAGATGTAAAGAATAGGACCGGGGTCCACAGTTCACTAGTGGTGTCTCTCCCATAAGATAAACAGATGTTGGGTGAACAAATTACAGTTGGGCAATTGGCAAATAAAGAAGGCATAACAATGCACATACATATATCATGATGAGTACTATGAGATTTAATCAGGGCATTACGACAAAGTACATAGACCGCTATCCAGCATGCATCTATGCCTAAAAAGTCCACCTTCAGGTTATCATCCGAACCCCTTCCAGTATTAAGTTGCAAACAACAGACAATTGCATTAAGTATGGTGCGTAATGTAATCAACACAAATATCCTTAGACAAAGCATCGATGTTTTATCCCTAGTGGCAACAACACATCCACAACCTTAGAGGTTGCTGTCACTCCCCAGATTCAATGGAGGCATGAACCCACTATCGAGCATAAATACTCCCTCTTGGAGTCACAAGTATCAACTTGGCCAGAGCCTCTACTAGCAACGGAGAGCATGCAAGAACATAAACAACATATATGATAGATTGATAATCAATTTGACATAGTATTCAATATTCATCGGATCCCAACAAACACAACATGTAGGATTACAGATAGATGATCTTGATCATGATAGGAAGCTCACAAGATCTAACATGATAGCACAATGAGGAGAAGACAACCATCTAGCTACTGCTATGGACCCATAGTCCAGGGGTGGACTACTCACACATCGATCCGGAGGCGATCATGGCGATGAAGAGACCTCGGGAGATGATTCCCCTCCGGCAGGGTGCCGGAGGCGATCTCCTGAATCCCCCCGAGATGGGATTGGCGGCGACGTCTCTGGAAGGTTTTCCGTATCGTGGCTCTCGGTACTGGGGGTTTCGCGATGAAGGCTTTAAGTAGGCGGAAGGGCAGGTCAGGAGGCGTCACGAGAGGCCCACACAATAGGGCCGCGCGGCCAGGACCTGGGCCGCGCCGCCCTGGTGTGTCGCCACCTCGTGGCCCCACTTCGTTTCCTCTTCGGACTCCTGGAAGCTTCGTGGAAAAATAGGACCGTGGGCTTTGATTTCGTCCAATTCCGAGAATATTTCCTTACTAGGATTTCTGAAACCAAAAATAGCAGAAAACAACAACTGGCTCTTCAGCATCTCGTCAATAGGTTAGTGCCGGAAAATGCATAAATATGACATATAATGTGTATAAAACATGTGAGTATCATCATAAAAGTAGCATGGAACATAAGAAATTATTGATACGTTTGAGACGTATCAAGCATCCCCAGCTTAGTTCCTACTCGCCCTCGAGTAGGTAAACGATAAAAATGGTAATTTCTGAAGTGACATGCTATCATAATCTCGATCATACTATTGTAAAGCATATGAGATGAATGCAGCGATTCGAAGCAATGGCAAAGATAATGAGTAAACAAATGAATCATATAGCAAAGACTTTTCATGAATAATACTTTCAAGACAAGCATCAATAAGACTTGCATAAGAGTCACTCATAAAGCAATAGATTCAAAGTAAAAGCATTGAAGCAACACAAAGGAAGATATAAGTTTCAGCGGTTGCTTTCAACTTCAACATATTTATGTCATGGATAATTGTCAACACAAAGTAATATAACAAGTGCAATAGGTAAACATGTAAGAATCAATGCACATAGTTGATACAAGTGTTTGCTTCTAAGATAGAAAGAAGTAGGTAAACTGACTCAACATAAAGTAGAAGAATGGCCCTTCGCAGAGGGAAGCATGGATTACTATTTTTGTGCTAGAGCTTTTCATTTTGAAACATAGAAACAATTTTGTCAACAGTAGTAATAAAGCATATGTGTTATGTATAAGATATCCTATAAGTTGCAAGCCTCATGCATAGTATACCAATAGTGCTCGCACCTTGTCCTAATTAGCTTGGATTAACATGGATTATCATTGCATAGCATATGTTTCAACCAAGTGTCACAAAGGGGTACCTCTATGCCGCCTGTACAAAGGTCTAAGGAGAAAGCTCGCATTGGATTTCTCGCTTTTGATTATTCTCAACTTAGACATCCATACCGGGACAACATAGACAACAGATAATGGACTCCTCTTTAATGCATAAGCATTCAACAACAGTTAAAATTCTCATAAGAGATTGAGGATTAATTGTCCAAACTGAAACTTCCACCATGAATCATGGCTTTAGTTAGCGGCCCAATGTTCTCTAACAATATGCATACTCAAACCATATGATCATGAAAATCGCCCTTACTTTAGACAAGACGAACATGCATAGCAACTCACATGATATTCAACAAAGGTAAAAGTTGATGGCGTCCCCAGAATCATGGTTACCGCTCAACAAGCAACTTATTAAGAAATAAGACACATAAGTACATATTCTTCACCACAATAGTTTTAAGCTATTTTTCCCATGAGCTATATATTGCAAAGACAAAAGATAGATTTTTTAAAGGTAGCACTCAAGTAATGTACTTTGGAATGGCGGAGAAATACCATGTGGTAGGTAGGTATGGTGGACACAAATGGCATGGTTATTGGCTCAAGAATTTGGATGCACGAGAAGAATTCCTCTCAATACAAGGCTAGGCTAGCAAGGTTGTTTGAAGAAAACTCAAGTATAAAACGGTGCAGCAAGACTCACATATGAACATATTGTAAGTATTATAAGACTTTACATTGTCTCCTTGTTGTTCAAACACCTTAACCAGAAAATATCTAGACTCTAGAGATCAATCATGCAAACCAAATTTTAACAAGCTCTATGTAGTTCTTCATTAATGGGTGCAAAGTACATGATGCAAGAGCTTGAACATGATCTATATGAGCACAACAATTTCCAAGTATGATAAGGGGTGGCCCGATCTTCTCAGTAAGCAACGGAGGTGATGATGATCACGGGGTGATGGCAGCGGAGAAACACGATGATGTAGTGGATGATAACTTGTATGACGCAACGAGATCTCTCGATTGGTCCCTGTCGCCAATGCAACAGCTCTCAACCCTGCAAGATATTCGCAACTCCACACACTTGCGCACGTAGCCGCCGACCACGAAGCGGTAAGTTGCAACCGTCTAATTCCCAATGGAACAACAGATCACACAAGACTTAAACAGGATCTACACGATATCCAAGCAATATGGTGTAGGGAATTCAATAGTTTTGCAGAGCAAACAACTAAGAACTAGGGTTTATCTTAAACATGGTCTAAAGCAGCTAGGGGGGCGTCCTGGGCACTTATATAGGTGTCCGGGACGAGTTCTGGTCGAAAAGATACAAAAATAACCGACCCAGAATAGATCGGTCGAGACAGACTCGGACTGGTCCCTGGAATCCGGTCGACCGGCGCTGGACCGGGCGGTCCGGTGTGGTCCGGTCAAGCGGGCTGTGGACCGGGCGGTCCGTCAGGTCCGGTCAATGGTCGGAAACCGGAGCTGCGAAGTTTCCGGTCTCGCCCGCACGATAAATTTCCTCCGTTGGTGACCGGTTTACGGCCGGTCGAGGACGAGGACCGGACGGTCCGGGGGCCGGTCGGACCGGGTTCTGGACCGGCCTGGACTTCTTCTTCTCCTCTCGCGCATTCCTCCCGCTCCTCCCTCGCGCGTCCATGAGATATCTTCATGTCCAGCTCCACGTCCAGCTTCACGGCCTTCTTGACGTCCAGCTGCTCCTCTCCTCTCTCGTGCGATGCTTGTCTCCTCTTGATACCTGATGATACACAGTAATAGGACTTAGGCAGTATAAAGTTCTCATCAATCAAAGTATCGTTTAGGAACAAGTTCACCTGTTGTTTAAGTAGCTTCGCACGAGCTCTTGTAATTGGTCCAATCCGAACTTCATTGGACTTGAGCTTCACAGCAGGTTCATCTTCATTTGTTAATGACGGAGGTAGTAGTGAGGTAGGGATGTCCTCATCATCTCCCCCCAAAAGGCGTCGACCCCGACGCTCCAAGGTCTTCTCCGTCATATGGTGTCAAATCAGCAACATTGAAAGAATTACTGACACCAAACTCATCAACTGGAAGATCTATCGAGTATGCATTATCATTGATCTTGGCAAGCACTTTGTAAGGACCAGCACCACGCGGCTTCAACTTAGACTTCCTCAGCTTCGGGAACCTATCCTTGCGAAAATGTACCCAGACCAAATCACCAGGCTTGAACAACATCTCTTTGCGCTTCTTGTTCATCCTTGCAGCATTGCTCTTGCCTTTCTTCTCGATCAACTCTTTAGTCTTCACATGGATCTTACGCACAAAATCTGCCCTCTTGGATGCCTCCATATTAACTCTCTCATGTATGGGCAAAGGCAACAAGTCAAGTGGAGTAATGGGTTTGAAACCATACACCACCTCAAAAGGACACAGCTCCGTGGTAGAATGTACCGCCCTGTTGTAAGCAAACTCCACATGCGGTAAACACTCTTCCCACTCCTTCAGGTTCTTCTTGATCATGGATCTCAACAGTTGTGACAAGGTTCGATTCACCACCTCAGTTTGACCATCAGTTTGGGGATGACAAGTAGTACTGAACAGTAGCTTTGTCCCCAGCTTTCCCCAAAGTGTCTTCCAGAAGTAGCTCATGAACTTCACATCACGATCAGAAACAATAGTCTTCGGGACTCCATGTAGTCGAACAATCTCCCTGAAAAACAGGTTAGCAATATGCGACGCATCGTCGCTCTTGTGGCAAGCAATAAAGTGGGACATCTTAGAAAATCTATCCACTACCACAAATATAGAATCATGGCCTCTCTTAGTACGCGGCAAACCCAACACAAAATCCATACTAATATCTTCCCAAGGTGTAGTAGGTGCCGGTAAAGGAGTATACAAACCGTGAGGCTTCAGCTTGGACTTGGACTTGTTGCAAGTAATGCACCTCTTCACATACCTGTCCACGTCCCGCCTCATCTTTGGCCAATAAAAGTGGTCAGCGAGCATGAGTAGCGTCTTCTCACGCCCAAAGTGACCCATCAAACCTCCAACATGTGATTCCTGCAATAAGAGCAAACGCACAGACGATTCTGGAACACATAGTTTGTTAGCTCTAAACAAGAACCCATCATGTATGTGATATTTTTCCCATGCTTTACCAAGAGCACATAAGCGATATGGTTCAGCAAAATCATGATCAGTAGCATACAAATCACATAGTATCTCTAAACCAGGAATTTTAACATCAAGTTGAGTTAATAGCATATTCTTCCTAGATAGAGCATCAGCAACAATGTTATCTTTTCCCTTCTTATGTTTAATAATGTGGAAAAGACTCAATGAACTCAACCCACTTAGCTAGACGCTTATGCAAAGTAGATTGGGCTTTCAGATATTTTAAAGCTTCATGATCAGAATGTATGATAAATTCTTTTGGCCACAAGTAATGTTGCCAAACCTCAAGAACTCTAATTAAAGCATACAATTCTTTATCATATATAGGATAGTTCAACTTAGCACCAGATAGTTTCTCAGAAAAATATGCAATCGGGCGACCCTCTTGCATCAACACACCACCAATTCCAATACCACTAGCATCACATTCAATCTCAAATTGCTTATTGAAATCAGGAAGTGCAAGCAACGGTGCAGAAGTTAACAATCGTTTCAGTTCATCAAAAGCATGATCTTGGGCAACGCCCCACTCAAAGACAACACCCTTTTTAGTCAATTCATTCAAAGGTGCAGCAATAGTAGAAAAATTGGGCACAAAACGGCGATAAAACCCAGCTAGACCATGAAAACTTCTAACTTGACTCACATTCATGGGAGTAGGCCAATTTTGAATAGCTTCAATTTTAGACACATCTACTTCTACTCCATGCTTAGAGACAACATAACCCAGAAATATGACCTTATCTTTGCAAAATGTGCACTTCTCAAGATTACCATAGAGTTTACTATCACGCAACACTTGCAAAACATGTCGAATATGTATAATATGATCAGATTCATTGCGGCTGTAGATTAATATGTCATCAAAATACACAACCACAAACTTGCCAATAAAATCACGCAAAACATGGTTCATCAGTCTCATGAAAGTGCTAGGTGCATTAGTCAAACCAAAAGGCATTACTAACCACTCATATAAACCAAATTTTGTTTTAAAGGCTGTTTTCCACTCATCCCCTTCTTTCATCCTAATTTGATGATAACCACTACGCAAATCAATTTTAGTGAAAACAGCAGCACCACTCAATTCATCTAGCATATCCTCTAAACGGGGAATAGGATGACGATATCGAATAGTAATGTTGTTTATCGCTCTACAATCTACGCACATACGCCATGTACCATCTTTCTTAGGAACAAGAATAACAGGAACAGCACAAGGACTAAGGCTTATGCGGATATAACCTTTGTCGAGTAGCGCTTGTACTTGCTTCTGTATCTCCTTCGTCTCTTCGGGATTAGTGCGATATGGCGCCCTATTGGGCAGCGATGCTCCGGGAATCAAGTCAATTTGATGCTCAATACCTCGCAATGGTGGTAGTCCTGCGGGTACCTCCTCCGGAAACACGTCGCCGAATTCCTGCAAAACACTAGAAACACCAAGAGGAAGAGGGGTCATGTCGTTAGAAACCAAAACCGTACCCCTGTACAAAAGCACAAGAGGCATGGCCGTAGGATCCTCACTAAATTCTCTCATGTCTTCTTTGGTGGCTAATGAAACTAAGGAATTCACTCTCTCACTTTTCGTTATATCACTCACGACATTACAATTCTCTCGCCTATCTATGGATGCATCCTCCAAGTTTACTTCAATCTTCTGACGAGACTCATTGACAATCTGTTGTGGTGACATAGGCTGTAAGTTAATTTTCTTGCCCTTGTACTCCAAGTGATATGTATTGGCGCGGCCATTGTGTTGCACAGAACGGTCATAGAGCCAAGGCCGACCCAATAAGAGGTGACAAACCGTCATAGGAACCACATCAAAATCAATGCAATCCTTATACGGTCCAATCTCAAACTCAACACGCACCATATGGTTTACCTTCATCTCACCATTGTCGCTCAACCACTGGATATAATATGGATGCGGGTGCGGTAGGTATTTCAACTTCAGCTTGGTGCATAACTCCTTGCTAGCTAAATTGCGGCAACTCCCGCCATCAATAATGACCTTGCAAGCCTTGTCAGGACCAACCAAAGCTTTGGTTTGGAACAAATTGCAGCGCTGAGTAGATGCACTAGGCAACACATTAAGAGCACGCTGCGACACAACAATGGTGCGAGCATCAGAAGGATATGCATCTTCACCATCAGTGTCATAGTCATCATTGTCTGGAGCATTTGGATCAACATCATCTCCAGTCTCATACTCATTGTCCTCATTGATAAACATGACTTTGCGGTTAGGACAATCTCTCTTGAAGTGACCCTTGCCACCACATGTATGGCAAAGCATATCGCGGTTGCGCGTTGTAGACACACTAGAACCACTCGTACTTGCCGCAGATTCGGACTTCTTTGCATTAGATACATTGGAGACCGGTTTGCTAGGCGGAGTAGAGTAAGGAACGGAGCGCGTCGAAGGTGCCGGCGCCGTAGAAGGCGCGCGGGGTGTAAAACGCCCAGCTCCCGTAGCACGTCCTTTAACCTTTGCTTCTTCAGCCAACTGTGATTCAGCTTCTCTTGCATGATGTAACAATTGATTCATATCGGTGTAGGTGTAATGACGAACAATGCCTTTAACATCATACTTCAATCCATTGAGAAAACGCTGCATTGTCATCTCGAGAGACTCACGGACACGACCACGCTGCATAAGCATCTCCATCTCCATGTAGTACTCATCAACAGTCTTCACACCTTGCCTCAATAGTGTTAGCTTATCAAATATATTCCGCATGTAATTTGTAGGCACAAAACGAGAAGTCATAACTTCCTTCATAGCACGCCATGTACGGATAGGTTGTGCACCATCTTCGTCGCGGTTACGAATCAAAGAATCCCACCAACGTAATGCATAACCATCAAATTCAGAAGAAGCAAGCTTGATCTTCTTATCTTCAGAGTAGTTGGGATGTAAGCTCCATAACTTCTCAATCTTGAGCTCCCAAGTGAGATATTCTTCAACATCAGCTCCCCCTTCAAACTTGGGTATGGAAAACTTGGGCTTACCCAATCCATCTTCTTCATCTTGCCCACGACCATTACGGCCAAGTGGAACCCAACCACGCGGACGATGACCACGAGGCGCACCACGAGCATTGTGTGCGTCATCTTCAAGCTCAGGATCTTCATCATCGTCTTGTTGTTGTTGTGTAGTCAAATTCTCAATAGCGAGGCGCATATCGGCAAGATTGCGCTGTATATCGGTCATTTGATCAGCCAATCCAGTGACGGTGATATTAGTAGCATCCAGCGTCTGTTTGATCTCGTCAACTGTATCCTTAAGCTCATCATCCTTAGTGCGGAATTCACGTCGCATCTCGTTACGAAGAGCTTCATACTCCCTCCATGTGACGATATCTGCCGAATTCTTGTTTTCCTGGTTAACAATCTTATTATCACTAGCATACATGATTAGTAGGTTAGTGCACTAAATCAAAAATATATGGTGGTACTCTCACAACTCACTCAAAACTGATAAGAAAAGGAAATCTTACCGTTCCAAAGTAAATTAGTGTTGCTTACCACTTGTAGGAACAACTAGTGCACGGATGTAGCGAAGCGAATATCAAGGGTATAAGAACAATCACACGACAAAGCAGGATATATGTGGGGCTGTAGGTAGGCTACCTATTTGCACCAATAACAAGCTCTAGTGCTGACCGTAGACAACCAATGATACTCACACAAGGCGATATAATGGGGCAATGCAACTATATGGAGGAAAAGTTGCAATGCACTAGAGAGACGCTAGCAAAGCTCAACGAGACAGGCACAAGATTGCTCAACTACAGGTGCAGTAAAGTAAACTTAGGCCTTCACTTGATTCAACTAGCACGACACTTTTCTTTTTGTATTTTTCTTTTTGTATAACACACGCAGCTATGTAGCTCTTTTTGCTTTTTTTGACTCAACTCCTTGATAACACGGCCAACAGAAATTGCAAAGCACCAAAACCCTAATGAGCAGCCTGTCGAGCGGTAAAACTAGTCTCTTCTGGGAAGTTCCTAGTCACTTTATATCGATAGGCTGTGTCTATGGTTGGGAACAAGCACACTGTACGCTATGTGGACTCGGAGTAACAAAAACTGACACACTATGATAAACTAGACACAAGATGATAGGGTAAACGCAAACCCTAACAATTCTACTAGAAGAAAGATAAAGATACGCAAAAACAACTACGAAAAGCAACTAAAACTCGAAATTAGTGCAATCTAAGGCTATGGCAAACCCTAACCCTAACTTTTTATGGCTTTTTCTGGATAGGAAACACTCACAACTCAACTATGGGGTGGATTGTGGATGGCTTACCGAGGAAAACTCTGATACCAAGATGATAAGGGGTGGCCCGATCTTCTCAGTAAGCAACGGTGGTGATGATGATCACGGGGTGATGGCAGCGGAGAAACACGATGATGTAGTGGATGATAACTTGTATGACGCAACGAGATCTCTCGATTGGTCCCTGTCGCCAATGCAACAGCTCTCAACCCTGCAAGATATTCGCAACTCCACACTTGCGCACGTAGCCGCCGACCACGAAGCGGTAAGTTGCAACCGTCTAATTCCCAATGGAACAGCAGATCACACAAGACTTAAATAGGATCTACACGATATCCAAGCAATATGGTGTAGGGAATTCAATAGTTTTGCAGAGCAAACAACTAAGAACTAGGGTTTATCTTAAACGTGGTCTAAAGCAGCTAGGGGGGCGTCCTGGGCACTTATATAGGTGTCGGGACGAGTTCTGGTCGAAAAGATACAAAAATAACCGACCCAGAATAGATCTGGTCGAGAGAGACTCGGACTGTCCGGTCTGGAATCGGTCGACGGCTGTGGACCGGGCGGTCATCGTGGTCCGGTCAACCGGGCTGTGGACAGGCGGTCCGATCGGGTCGGTCAACCGGTGGAAACGACTGCGAAGTTTGGGTCTCGCCCCGTACGATAAATTTCCTCAGTTGGTGGCCGGTTTACGACCGGTCGGCCGGGCCGGGACCGGACGGTCCGGTCCGGGGCCGACTCGACCGGGTTGGACCGGCCTGGACTTCTTCTTCTCCTCTCGCGCATTCCTCCCGCTCCTCCCTCGCGCGTCCATGAGATATCTTCATGTCCAGCTCCATGTCCAGCTTCACGGCCCTCTTGACGTCCGTCTTCATGTCCAGCTGCTCCTCTCCTCGTGCGATGCTTGTCTCCTCTTGATACCTGATGATACATAAGTAATAGGACTTAGGCAGTATAAAGTTCTCATCAATCAAAGTATCGTTTAGGAACAAGTTCACCTGTTGTTTAAGTAGCTTCGCACGAGCTCTTGTAATTGGTCCAATCCGAACTTCATTGGACTTGAGCTTCACAGCAGGTTCATCTTCATTTGTTAATGACGGAGGTAGTAGTGAGGTAGGGATGTCCTCATCAAAGTATCACATTATTCAAGAC
Source organism: Lolium multiflorum (assembly GCA_030979885.1). Taxonomy (NCBI): domain Eukaryota; kingdom Viridiplantae; phylum Streptophyta; class Magnoliopsida; order Poales; family Poaceae; genus Lolium; species Lolium multiflorum. Next base: position 188,763,012 of record CM061752.1, on the reverse strand, counting down.
ATTATACCATTTACCACATGCGGCATTTTCCGTTTCCAACCATATAACAATGAATGAAATAGTTCAACTTTCGCAATGAACATTAAAGATAAAGCTAAGAACATATGTGTTCATACGAAACAGCGGAGCGTGTCTCTCTCCCAAACAAAGAATGCTAGGATCCGATTTTATTCAAACAAAAACAAAAATAAAAAAACAGACGCTCCAAGTAAAGCACATAAGATGTGACGGAATAAAAATATAGTTTCACTAGAGGTGACCTGATAAGTTGTCGATGAAGAAGGGATGTCTTGGGCATCCCCAAGCTTAGATGCTTGAGTCTTCTTAAAATATGCAGGGATGAACCACGGGGCATCCCCAAGCTTAGACTTTTCACTCTTCTTGATCATATTGTATCATCCTCCTCTCTTGACCCTTGAAAACTTCCTCCACACCAAACTCAAAACAAACTCATTAGAGGGTCAGTGCATAATTCATATATTCAGAGATGACATAATCATTCTTAAAACTTCTGGACATTGCACAAAGCTACTGAAAGTTAATGGAACAAAGAAATCCATCAAACATAGCATAACAGACAATGCGAAATAAAAGGCAGAATCTGTCAAAACAGAACAGTCCGTAAAGATGAATTTTTAAGAGGCACCAGACTTACTCAGATGAAAATGCCCAAATTGAATGAAAGTTGCGTACATATCTGAGGATCACGCACGTAAATTGGCAGATTTTTATAAATTTCCTACAGAGACTGCTCAAATTCGTGACAGCAAGAAATCTGTTCCTGCGCAGTAATCCAAATCTAGTATTGACTTTACTATCAAAGACTTTACTTGGCACAACAATGCAATAAAATAAAGATAAGGAGAGGTTGCTACAGTAGTAACAACTTCCAAGACTCAAATATAAAATAAAGTGCAGAAGTAAAATAATGGGTTGTCTCCCATAAGCGCTTTTCTTTAACGCCTTTCAGCTAGGCGCAGAAAGTGTGTATCAAGTATTATCAAGAGACGAAGCATCAATATCATAATTTGTTCTAATAATAGAATCATAAGGTAACTTCATTCTATTTCTATGGAATTGTTTCATACCTTTCTTAAGAGGAAATTTATATTTAATATTACCTTCCTTCATATCAATGGTAGCACCAACAGTTCGAAGAAAAGGTCTTCCCAATATAATGGGACAAGATGCATTGCATTCAATATCCAAGACAATAAAATCAACGGGGACAAGGTTATTGTTAACCATAATACGAACATTATCAATCCTCCCAAAGGTTTCTTTATAGCATTATCAGATTAACATCCAAATAACAATTTTTCAATGGTGGCAAGTCAAGCATATCATAGATTTTCTTAGGCATAACAGAAATACTTGCACCAAGATCACATAAAGCATTACAATCAAAATCATTGACCCTCATCTTAATGATGGGCTCACAACCATCTTCTAACTTTCTAGGAATAGAAGTTTCAAGTTTTAGTTTCTCTTCTCTAGCTTTTATGAGAGCATTCGTAATATGTTTTGTAAAGGCCAAATTTATAGCACTAGCATTGGGACTTTTAGCAAGTTTTTGTAAGAACTTTATAACTTCAGAGATTTGACAATCATCAAAGTCTAAACCATTATGGTCTAAAGCAATGGAATCATTGTCCCCAATATTTTGAAAAATTTCAGCAGTTTTATCAATTTCAGCAGTTTTAGCAGTTTCAGGCAATTTTGCACGCTTTGCACTAGGAGTAGAAACATTGCCAACACCAATTATTTTACCATTGATAGTGGGAGGTGTAGCAACATGTGAAGCATTATCATTACTAGTGGTGGTAATAGTCCAAACTTTAGCTACATTATTCTCTTTAGCTAGTTTTTCATTTTCTTCTCTTTCCCACCTAGCATGCAATTCGGCCATCAATCTAATATTCTCATTAATTCGAACTTGGATGGCATTTGCTGTAGTAACAATTTTATTATCAATATCCTTATTAGGCATAACTTTCAATTTTAAAAGATCAACATCAGAGGCAAGTCTATCAACCTTAGAAGCAAGAATATCAATTTTATCAAGCTTTTCCTCAACAGATTTGTTAAAAGCAGTTTGTGTACTAATAAATTCTTTAAGCATGGCTTCAAGACCAGGGGGTACACTCCTATTATTGTTGTAAGAATTCCCATAAGAATTACCATAACAATTACCATTAGCAGGATATAGTATAGTTGTTACTAGAATTATTCCTATAAGCATTGTTGTTGAAATTATTACTTCTAATGAAATTCACATCAACATGTTCTTCTTGGGCAACCAATGAAGCTAAAGGAACATTATTAGGATCAACATTAGATCTACCATTCACAAGCATAGACATAATAGCATCAATCTTATCACTCAAGGAGGAGGTTTCTTCAACAAAATTTACCTTCTTACCTTGTGGAGCTCTTTCTGTGTGCCATTCAGAGTAATTTATCATCATATCATCAAGAAGCTTTGTTGCCGCCCCAAAGTGATGGACATAAAGGTACATGCAGCTGAATCCAATAGGTTCCGCGAAGAAAAATTCAGTCCTGCATAAAAGGTTTGGATGATCATCCAAGTAGTTAGTCCATGGGTAGGGCAATTCTTCACCAAAGATTTCATTCTCTCCCATGCTTGAGCAACATGTTCATTATCTAATTGCTTGAAATTCATTATGCTACTTCTCAAAGATATAATTTTAGCGGGAGGATAATATCTACCAATAAAAGCATCCTTACATTTAGTCCATGAATAAATACTATTCTTAGGCAGAGATAGCAACCAATCTTTAGCTCTTCCTCTTAAGGAGAAAGGAAACAATTTTAATTTTATAATGTCACCATCTACATCCTTATACTTTTGCATTTCACATAGTTCAACAAAATTATTAAGATGGGCAGCAGCATCATCAGAACTAACACCAGAAAATTGCTCTCTCATAACAAGATTCAGTAAAGCAGGTTTAATTTCAAAGAATTCTGCTGTAGTAGCAGGTGGAGCAATAGGTGTGCATAAGAAATCATTATTATTTGTGCTAGTGAAGTCACACAACTTAGTATTCTCAACAGTACTGATGACCCACAAGTATAGGGGATCGCAACAGTCTTCGCGGGAAGTTAAACCCAATTTATTGATTCGACACAAGGGGAGACAAAGAATACTTGAAAGCCTTGAGTTGTCAATTCAGCTGCACCTGGAAACAGACTTGCTCGCAAGAGTTTATTAGTAGTAACAGTTTTATAGCAGTAGCAGTAGTGATTATAGTAAACAGTAGGATTAAAATACTGTAGGCACAGGGATGGATGAACGGGCGTTGCATGGATGAGAGAAACTCATGTAACAATCAAAGCAGGGCATTTGCAGATAATAATAAAACGGTATCCAAGTACTAATCAATCAATAGGCATGTGTTCCATATATAGTCGTACGTGCTCGCAATGAGAAACTTGCACAACATCTTTTGTCCTACCAACCGGTGGCAGCCGGGCCTCTAGGGAATCTACTGGAAATTAAGGTACTCCTTTTAATAGAGCACCGGAGCAAAGCATTAACACTCCGTGAACACATGTGATCCTCATATCACCGCCATCCCCTTCGGTTGTCCCAATTTCTGTCACTTTGGGGCCTCGGGTTCCGGACAGCAATATGTGTATACAACTTGAGGTAAGATCATAAAGCAATGAATATCATCATGAATCGATAACATGTTCAGATCTGAAATCATGGCACTCGGGCCCTAGTGACAAGCATTAAGCATAACAAGTTGCAACAATATCATAAAAGTACCATTACGGACACTATGCACTATGCCCTAACAATCTTATGCTATTACATGACCAATCTCATCCAATCCCTACCATCCCCTTCAGCCTACAGAGGGGGAATTACTCACACATGGATGGGGGAACATGGCTGGTCGATGGAGAGGCGTGGTGATGATGGTGATGATCTCCTCCAATTCCCCGTGGGCGGAGTGCCGAAACGGAGTTTCTGTCCCGAGACGGAGTTTCGCGACGGTGACGGCGTACTGGATGGTTTCTGGCGATTTTGACTTCTCCCCGTGCGTTTTTAGGTCGAAGGCAATAAGTAGTCCGAAGGAGGGCGTCGGGGGCCAGCCGAGGCCGCCACACGCTAGGGCCGCGCGCCCCCTCCTGGGCCGCGCCGGCCTAGCGTGTGGGGCCCTCGGGTCCCCACCTGGCTTGCCCTTCTGGCTCCGTCAGTATTCTGGGAAAATAGGACCTTCCGCATAAATTCCGAGGATTTTCTGAAAGTTGGATTTCTGCACAAAAACGAGACACCGAGCAATTCTGAGAAAACAGCGTTAGTCCGTGTTAGTTGCATCCAAAATACACAAATTAGAGGCAAAACAATAGCAAAGTGTTCGGGAAAGTAGATACGTTTTGGACGTATCAACTCCCCCAAGCTTAGCTTATTGCTTGTCCTCAAGCAATTCAGTTAACAACTGAGTGCGATAAAAGAACTTTCACGAACACATTTGTTCATATGATGTAAATATTCTCATGATATGGCAAGTACTTAAGCAATTCATAATAAGATACATGCAAATAAAATCATCTAATAGCTATGTCAATCATGGAAAAGGTACCAACAAATTAATAATGAGCATCATGAATCATGTCTATCAGCAGGATTGCAATGTTCATAGAATGATATGATAAAGTGGTATCTCGCTTGCCCGTAATTGTACAGCAAAACATAAATGCTTGGGCACCTTTGAAGTTCGTGAGAAGACTGGAAATAGAAATTATCAAAGATAAAAGCATCAAAGTTATACCATAGTTAATCACATTTTGGGACAAGCATATTATACTAAGAATGACAGTTGTGCTCTCAAGAAAGTGCTCAAAGAAAGGATGGAGACTCAATGTAAAAGTAAAAGATTAACCCTTCGCAGAGGGAAGCAGGGATTAACATGTGCTAGAGCTTTTCATTTGTAAAGCAGGAGTAAAATTATTTTGAGAGGTGTTTGTTGTTGTCAACGAATGATAGTGGGTACTCTAACTACCTCGTCAACCAGACTTTCAAGAGCGGCTCCCATGAAGGACGTTATCTCTACCAGCAAGATAAATCATCCCTCTTCTCTTTTGTTTACACACGTACTTTAGTTTTATTATGGATGACTGATGTCTACGGGAGCTTCTATTCTTGTAGACAGTGTTGGGCCTCCAAGAGCAGAGGTTTATAGAACAGCAGCAAGTTTCCCTTAAGTGGATACCCAAGGTTTATCGAACTCGGGGAGGAAGAGGTCAAAGATATCCCTCTCATGCAACCCCAACCACAAAGCAAGAAGTCTCTTGTGTCCCCAACACACCTAATAGGTGCACTAGTTCGGCGAAGAGATAGTGAAATACAGGTGGTATAAATAAGTATGAGCGGTAATGTGACGAGTAATGTGCTTGAGATAACGCAAGAAATAAACAAGCAGCGATAGCGATATTTAGGAACAAGGCCTAGGGATTAGACTTTCACTAGTGGACACTCTCAACATTGATCACATAACAGAATAGATAAATGCATACTCTACACTCTTTTGTTGGATGATGAACACATTGCGTAGGATTACACGAACCCTCAATGCCGGAGTTAACAAGCTCCACAATTCAATGTTCATATTTAAATAACCTTAGAGTGCAAGAAAGATCAACACGACTAAACCAAGTACTAACATAGCATGCACACTGTCACCTTCACACTATGTAGGAGGAATAGATCACATCAATACTATCATAGCAATAGTTAACTTCTCAATCTACAAGAGATCATGATCATAGCATACGCCAAGTACTAACACGGATGCACACCATTACACCGTGCAGGAGGAATAAAACTACTTTAATAACATTGCTAGAGTAGCACATAGATAAATTGTGATCCAAAACACATTGCAATCATAAAGAGATATAAATAAGCACTTCACTACGCCATTCATAACAGTGAATAAGTATTCTGAAATATAGCCTAAGAGACCCACACGGTGCACACACTGTCACCTTTACACACGTGGGACAAGGAGTCTCCGGAGATCACATAAGTAAAACTCACTTGACTAGCATAGTGACATCTAGATTACAAGCATCATCATATGAATCTCAATCATGTAAGGCAGCTCATGAGATTATTGTATTGAAGCACATAGGAGAGAGATGAACCACATAGCTACCGGTACAGCCCCGAGCCTCGATGGAGAACTACTCCCTCCTCATGGGAGCAGCGGTGATGAAGATGGCGGTGGAGATGGCAGCGGTGTCGATGGAGAAGCCTTCCGGGGCACTTCCCCGCTCCCGGCGGGTGCCGGAACAGAGACTCCTGTCCCCGGATCTTGGCTTCGCGATGGCGGCGGCTCGGAAGGTTTCTGTGGGTTTCGTCCTTCGTAATAGGGTTTTCGCGACGGAGGCTTTAAATAGGCGAAGAGGCGGAGTCGGAGGGCTGAAGCGACGACACTATAGGCGGCCGGCTGGGGCCGTGCCGGCCTATGGTCTAGGGGCCCGTTGCCCCCTCGGTCCTTCTCGTGTGTTCGGATGCTTCGGTGAAAATAGGAACCTGGGTCTTGATTTCGTCCGATTCCGAGAATATTTCGTTACTAGGATTTCTGAAACCAAAAAAAACAGGAACTGGCACTTCGGCATCTTGTTAATAGGTTAGTTCCAGAAAATGCACGAATATGACATAAAGTGTGCATAAAACATGTAGATATCATCAATAATGTGGCATGGAACATAAGAAATTATCGATACGTCGGAGACGTATCAGCATCCCCAAGCTTAGTTCTGCTCGTCCCGAGCAGGTAAAACGATAACAAAGATAATTTTGGAGTGACATGCCATCATAAACTTGATCATATTGTAAACATATGTAATGAATGCAGCGATCAAAACAATGGTAATGACATGAGTAAACAACTGAATCAAAAGCAAAGACTTTTCATGAATAGTACTTAAAGACAAGCATCAATAAGTCTTGCATAAGAGTTAACTCATAAAGCAATAAATCAAAGTAAAGGTATTGAAGCAACACAAAGGAAGATTAAGTTTCAGCGGTTGCTTTCAACTTGTAACATGTATATCTCATGGATAATTGTCAATATAGAGTAATATAACAAGTACAATATGCAAGTATGTAGGAATCAATGCAAAGTTCACACAAGTGTTTGCTTCTTGAGGTGGAGAGAGATAGGTGAACTGACTCAACATAAAAGTAAAAGGTCCTTCAAAGAGGAAAGCATCGATTGCTATATTTGTGCTAGAGCTTTTATTTTGAAAACATGAAACAATTTTGTCAACGGTAGTAATAAAGCATATGAGTTATGTAAATTATATCTTACAAGTTGCAAGCCTCATGCATAGTATACTAATAGTGCCCGCACCTTGTCCTAATTAGCTTGGACTACCGGATCTTTGCAATGCACATGTTTTAACCAAGTGTCACAGAGGGGTACCTCCATGCCGTACAAAGGTCTAAGGAGAAAGCTCGCATTTTGGATTTCTCGCTTTTGATTATTCTCCACTTAGACATCCATACCGGGACAACATGGACAACAGATAATGGACTCCTCTTTAATGCATAAGCATGTGGCAACAATTATTATTCTCATATGAGATTGAGGATATATGTCCAAAACTGAAACTTCCACCATGATTCATGGCTTTAGTTAGCGGCCCAATGTTCTTCTCTAACAATATGCATGCTCCAACCATTAAGGTGGTAGATCTCTCTTACTTCAGACAAGACGGACATGCATAGCAACTCACATGATATTCAACAAAGAATAGTTGATGGCGTCCCCAGAAGCATGGTTATCGCACAACAAAGAACTTAATAAGAGATAAAGTGCATAAGTACACATTCAATACCACAATAGTTTTTAAGCTATTTGTCCCATGAGCTATATATTGCGAAGGTGAATGATGGAATTTAAAGGTAGCACTCAAGCAATTTACTTTGGAATGGCGGATAAATACCATGTAGTAGGTAGGTATGGTGGACACAAATGGCATAGTGGTTGGCTCAAGTATTTTGGATGCATGAGAAGTATTCCCTCTCGATACAAGGTTTAGGCTAGCAAGGTTATTTGAAACAAACACAAGGATGAACGGTGCAGCAAAACTCACATAAAAGACATATTGTAAACATCATAAGACTCTACACCGTCTTCCTTGTTGTTCAAAACTCAATACTAGATATTATCTAGACTCTAGAGAAACCAAATATGCAAACCAAATTAGCAAGCTCTAAGTATTTCTTCATTAATGGGTGCAAAGTATATGATGCAAGAGCTTAAACATGAGCACAACAATTGCCAAGTATCACATTATCCAAGACATTTTATCAATTACTACATGTAGCATTTTCCGTTTCCAACCATATAAAAATGAACGAAGCAGTTTTAACCTTCGCCATGAACGCTAAAAGATAAAGCGAAAAACACATGTGTTCATATGAACCAGCGGAGCGTGTCTCTCTCCCACACAAGCATTTATTCAAACAAAAACAAAAACAAAAGCACACAGACGCTCCAAGTAAAGTACATAAGATGTGGCCGAATAAAAATATAGTTTCAAGAGAAGGAACCTGATAATTTGTCGATGAAGAAGGGGATGCCTTGGGCATCCCCAAGCTTAGATGCTTGAGTCTTCTTGAAATATGCAGGGGTGAACCACCGGGGCATCCCCAAGCTTAGACTTTTCACTCTTCTTGATCATAGTATATCATCCTCCTCTCTTGACCCTTGAAAACTTCCTCCACACCAAACTCAAAACAAACTCATTAGAGGGTTAGTGCATAATCAAAAACTCACATGTTCAGAGGTGACACAATCATTCTTAACACTTCTGGACATTGCCCAAAGCTACTGGAAGTCAATGGAACAAAGAAATCCATCCCACATAGCAAAAGAAGCAATGCGAAATAAAAGGCAGAATCTGTCAAAACAGAACAGTCTGTAAAGACGAATTTTAAAAGGGCACCAGACTTGCTCAGATGAAAATGCTCAAATTGAATGAAAGTTGCGCACATATCTGAGGATCACTCATGTAAATTGGCATAATTTTCTGAGTTACCTACAGAGAATTAGACCCAGATTCGTGACAGCAAAGAAATCTGTTTCTGTGCAGTAATCCAAATCTAGTATTCACTTTACTATCAAAGACTTTACTTGGCACAACAAAACACAAAACTAAGATAAGGAGAGGTTGCTACAGTAGTAAACAACTTCCAAGACACAAATATAGAACAAAGTACTGTAGCAAAATAACACATGGGTTATCTCCCAAGAAGTTCTTTTTTTATAGCCATTAAGATGGGCTCAGCAGTTTTAATGATGCACTCGCAAGAAATAGTATTTGAAGCAAAAGAGAGCATCAAGAAGCAAATTCAAAACACATTTAAGTCTAACATGCTTCCTATGCATAGGAATCTTGTAAGTAAACAAGTTCATGAAGAGAAAAGTAACAAGCATAGGAAGATAAAACAAGTGTAGCTTCAAAAATTTCAGCACATAGAGAGGTGTTTTAGTAACATGAAAATTTCTACAACCATATTTTCCTCTCTCATAATAACTTTCAGTAGCAACATGAGCAAACTCAACAATATAACTATCACATAAAGCATTCTTATCATGAGTCTCATGCATAAAATAATTACTCTCCACATAAGCATAATCAATTTTATTAGTTGTAGTGGGAGCAAATTCAACAAAGTAGCTATCATTATTATTCTCATCAAATGTAGGAGGCATAGTATAATCACAACAAAATTTACTCTCCATAGTAGGTTGTACCAAAAGACCACTATCATTATAATCATCATATATGGGAGGCAAAGTATCATCAAAGAAAATTTTCTCCTCAATGCTTGGGGGACTAAAAAGATCATGAAAACCAGCTTCCCCAAGCTTAGCATTTTCCATATTATTATCAACAATGGTGTTCAAAGCGTTCATACTAATATTACTACCAGCATGCAAATAAGATTTCATAGGTTTTTTAATTTTCGCATCAAACAATCCATGTTTTAAATCAGGAAATAGAATAAGAAGCTCATTGTTGTCCATTATGCCAAACTAGTGTAAACAAGAAACAAAAAGATGCAATTGCAGGATCTAAAGGAAATAGCTTCGAGCACAAACACAATGGCGCCAGAAAAAGTTACCTGGAACCGGAGTATGAGTGCCTTTTTACCTTTCCTCCCGGCAACGGCGCCAGAAAAGTGCTTGATGTCTACGGGAGCTTCTATTCTTGTAGACAGTGTTGGGCCTCCAAGAGCAGAGGTTTATAGAACAGCAAGTTTCCCTTAAGTGGATACCCAAGGTTTATTGAACTCGGGAGGAAGAGGTCAAAGATATCCCTCTCATGCAACCCCAACCACAAAGCAAGAAGTCTCTTGTGTCCCCAACACACCTAATAGGTGCACTAGTTTGGCGAAGAGATAGTGAAATACATGTGGTATAAATAAGTATGAGCGTAGTAACGGCAGTAGTAACGCAGTAGCATCGCAGTAGTAACGTAAAACAAGTCAAGCACGATAGCAGTATTTAGAAACAAGGCCTAGGGATTAGACTTTCACTAGTGGACACTCTCAACATTGATCACATAACAGAATAGATAAATGCATACTCTACACTCTTTTGTTGGATGATGAACATATTGCGTAGGATTACACGAACCCTCAATGCCGGAGTTAACAAGCTCCACAATTCAATGTTCATATTTAAATAACCTTAGAGTGCAAGAAAGATCAACACGACTAAACCAAGTACTAACACAGCATGCACACTGTCACCTTCACACTATGTAGGAGGAATAGATCACATCAATACTATCATAGCAATAGTTAACTTCTCAATCTACAAGAGATCATGATCATAGCATACGCCAAGTACTAACACGGATGCACACACTGTCACCATTACACCGTGCAGGAGGAATAAAACTACTTTAATAACATTGCTAGAGTAGCACATAGATAAATTGTGATACAAAACATATTGCAATCATAAAGAGATATAAATAAGCACTTCACTACGCCATTCATAACAGTGAATAAGTATTCTGTGAAATATAGCCTAAGAGACCCACACGGTGCACACACTGTCACCTTTACACACGTGGGACAAGGAGTCTCCGGAGATCACATAAGTAAAACTCACTTGACTAGCATAGTGACATCTAGATTACAAGCATCATCATATGAATCTCAATCATGTAAGGCAGCTCATGAGATTATTGTATTGAAGCACATAGGAGAGAGATGAACCACATAGCTACCGGTACAGCCCCGAGCCTCGATGGAGAACTACTCCCTCCTCATGGGAGCAGCAGCGGTGATGAAGATGGCGGTGGAGATGGCAGCGGTGTCGATGGAGAAGCCTTCCGGGGCACTTCCCCGCTCCGGCGGGGTGCCGGAGGAGACTCTGTCCCCCAGATCTTGGCTTCGCGATGGCGGCGGCTCTGGAAGGTTTCTGTGGGTTTCGTCCTTCGTAATAGGGTTTTCGCGACGGAGGCTTTAAATAGGCGAAGAGGCGGAGTCGGAGGGCTGAAGGGGCGACGACACTATAGGGCGGCGCGGCCAGGGCCTGGGCGCCGGCCTATGGTCCGGGGCCAGTGCCCCCCCGGTCCTTCTCGTGTGTTCGGATGCTTCGGTGAAAATAGGAACCTGGGTCTTGATTTCGTCCGATTCCGAGAATATTTCGTTACTAGGATTTCTGAAACCAAAAACAGCAAACGGCACTTCGGCATCTTGTTAATAGGTTAGTTCCAGAAAATGCACGAATATGACATAAAGTGTGCATAAAACATGTAGATATCATCAATAATGTGGCATGGAACATAAGAAATTATCGATACGTCGGAGACGTATCAATGACACTCCCCCCAACCTTTGCTTACACAAGCCATGGCTAACCGAATCCTCGGGTGCCTTCCAACAATCTCATTCCATGGAGGAGTGTATATTTGCAATTTAAGTTGCTTACTGATAAATCAGGGCAAAACATGTGAAGATAATTATTAGTGAAAGTTGATTAATTGGGGCTGGGAACCCCGTTGCCAGCTCTTTTTGCAAAATTATTGGATAAGCGGATGTGCCACTAGTCCATTATGAAAGTCTGTCAGGAGTAAATGACAAGATTGAAAGATAAACACCACATATTTCCTCATGAGCTATAAAACATTGACACAAATTGAGAAGCATTTTGAAGGTTTAAAGGTAGCACATGAGAATTTACTTGGAATGGTTTGAAATGCCATGCATAGGTATTTATGGTGGACACTCTGGAATAACTTGGTTTTCATGTGTTTGGAAGCACGAGCAGCGTTCCCGCTCAGTACAAGTGAAGGCTAGCAATAGACTGGGAAGCGACAATCAAGAGAGCAATAACTGTCATAATCATGCTTGCGACAAAATAAATTAACGGAGGCATAAAAGTGATACAAGAACTCTGAGGTAAAGTAAATCATCGAGGCTTAATTGACATTTTGTTCAGTCATATGCATGCGTGAGCATGTGCCAAGTTGATTCAAGAGAATTATTCAGAGGAGGATACCACAATGTCATACCTATCTATGAATAAAGCAATGCAAGCAAATATTTATGACATGCTACTCATATTAATAAATTGGAGCTAATCATGAGAGATCATGAACTACTAGACTTTCTTAAATGACATATACCTCACATGAACCAACTAAGCATGCTCACATGGATGAGTATATGTACAAAAATGAAAACAAATAGAGTTCATACCAGCCTCTCACCACAATCAGATCGTCGTATATCGTCATTATTGCCTTTTCACTTGTGTAGCTTGAATAATATGGAATGAAAACCACGCTCCAGCCACCGAAGACCATTGAACTCATGATGAACTTTACAAAACCAAAGAAGAACAGCAAATATTTTTGGTGTTTTCGAATTTGAAGCAAGAACAAAAGGAAACAAGCAAACAAAGCAAAATCTTTTGGGTTTTCTTATAGCAAACCAACGATAGCAAATAAAGCAAGATAAAAGCAAGAAACTAAAATAAACAAGTGGTGAAGAGAAACAACAGAAATATTTTTGGTCTTTTTGTGTTTTAGGAAAGAAACAAAGCAAGAACAAGAAAATGAAAACTAAAAGAAACACAGAAAAGCAAGATGGCAGAAATCTGCCAAAACTTGACAGCAGTACAGTAATCGATTTTTAAGAAAATCTTACGCTGCTCAGCTCGAAAAGTGTTCAACTAATGAAAGTTAGATAACAACCTGGGGAACATGCACAAAAATTGGCAGCTCAAAATAACGTTCTGGCTGTGCGCACGAATTTTTTTAGTAACAGCCCAGAATCTGTTTTCAGGCAGCACTTCCCCAAATATCATCTCCCTCTCATTAGAAAACCACTCAAAGAAACTAAACAAGTATATACAAGTATCCAGCAACCATAATATGCAAAGAATGAGTGATGCCGGTATACCTCCCCCAAGCTTAGGCTTTTGGCCTAAGTGGAGATCAATCCCATGGTGCCCATGAAGTAGCACCTCCGTAGTACGACGAAGATGGATCATATTCCGGGTATGTGCTGGAAGAAGCACCCGGATACGTGACGGTGTAGTCGTAGGAGGGCTCGGCGTCCTCGGAGTCATGCTGCTGGTGGAAGCCTTGTATCTTCAATTTCTCATCCACCTCCTCCTTAGTGCGCGACCATGGTTTCCTGTCAATACTGAACAAATCTGGCTGCGGCAAAAGGATTTCCCTCTCTTCCCCGTCAGCAAACAATATTCTATAGACAATATTATCTAAACTAGAGTCGGTTGTAACAAATTGATGACTCTTCATAGCAGCAATATCGAGCCTCATAGGAGTTATTTTTACATCAGTAGGGTCAAGAGGAAGCTCTAAATATGCTAAAACGCGCGAAGCAATAATTCCTCCAAATATAGGCCCCTTGTTAGACAAGCGGCGAGCAACAAGAGCACCAAGATGATAAGGCGTGTCCCCAGTGAGTGCAGCAATTAAGAAACCAAGGTGATAGCTAGATATGTTACTAGTGTTCTCCCTACCAAGAATGCTAGTACCAATGTAATAAGCAAAATACTTAATGGCGGGGAGTTGAATGTTTCTTATCTTGCCACGCTGAATGGTGCGACAATCATCATTGGTGATCCCTCGATAGAGCTCCAGCAATTCCTTGGGGTTGTCCTCGATCTTCCTTGCTGTACCTACAGGGGCAATACCCAATGCAGCACAAAAAATTTCCAACTTCATAGTAATAGGTTTACCATAGATCTTGAATGAAACTGTCGGGTGAAAGTGCTTATTGTTGAACTTGAAGCTCTCCACAAAGATTTTAGTGAGCGTATAGTATTGCTCACTCTCATCTCCCACATAGGTGGTTAAACCTGCCTTACCGACGAGGGTCAAGAAATCATCCAACAACCCTGCATTACTCAAAAAGTCATAACATGGGAAGGATGAAGCATTAGGGACTCCATTGTCCTCTTCGGGTGCGAAGCTTGGTGCGATGAGGTCCTCATTATAGGATTGCCTGAATCGGGTGGATGACCTCGAGGGCCTCCCCGTGCTTGTTGTCTCTCTTTCAAACACTTCTCCAAAGTTACAATTATCCATCTTCCTTTTCTGAAATTTTTCAACAAACATTATAAAATTTGATTTGGTGACATATAATTGAGGGAAACTACCATAGGAACTTGCTAGAGTACTAATCATGCATCAAAACTAGTTTCTACCACTTAGAACAAGCATGCAAGCTCACTAAACATGTTACCTACAGCAGCAAAATATTCAAGATATACTCCACCAAACAAAATTCTACTTGGATAATCGGAGGAGTCACATACCGAAGAGCAAATGTGCCAAATTTCAGACAGAAATCTGGGCTGAGCAAAGAGATCGAGAAATCTGGAGCTCTTGAGCAAAAACGCGAGAGGAACCTGGTGCGAGTTTTTTCGGGAGAGAGAAGAGAGTGGGAGGAAGAGATGATGAAGTGGGGCAAGGAGGGGCCCACACACCAGGGTGGCGCGCCCCCCTTGCTGGCCGCGCCGGCCTGTGGGGTGCCACCCTGGGGTGCCCCACTGGTCATCCCCAGGTGTTCCCAGGTGCCTCGTCGAAAAATAGGACCAATGGTATAATTTTTGTGAATTTTTGAAAACTTTGAAAAATGCACATTTCTGGGTGTTAAATTTATTATTACTGGGCAGAAAAAGATTTTGAAATCTCTAATTAACTAAAGAACTTTGCAAAACAAAAGTGCTACAGCAAGTAGAACAAGTGGAGGGAGAATGAGATGTTGTTTAGTTCTTCTATGCATATAAAATGAATTTGTTAACAAGGTTGATCAAGTCTTGCCACCAAATAAATTTTACATAACATAAGAAGAATTAAACCTCAAATCAATCATGTTACCTTGTATTGTATTGATATGGATCCAATCACAAGAGTTTGATATTCTTCTTTAGGCTCATATATTGGACAATCAATAGTTCCCACTTTGATAGTTCTCACATTAGAAATTGTATTAACTCCACATGCTTTCTCAATCCTCTTGGGAAAATAAACGGTATGCTCCTTGTCATCGACATTGAAAGAAACTTTTCCCTTATTGCAATCAATAACAGCCCCTGCGGTGTTAAGAAAAGGTCTCCCAAGAATAATAGACATATTATCATCTTCAGGAATTTCCAACACAACAAAATCAGTTAATATCAAGCAGTTATTAGTAACTTGAACAGGAACATCCTCACATATACCAACAAGAATAGCAGTAGATTTATCAGCCATTTGCAAAGATATATCAGTCGGTATCAACTTATCTAAATAAAGTCTCTTATAAAGAGAAAAGGCATAACACTAACACCCGCTCCCAAATCACATAGAGCAGTTCTAACATAATTATTCTTAATAGAACAAGGAATAGTCGGAATACCTGGGTCGCCAAGCTTCTTTGGAACCTTACCATTAAAAGAGTAATTAGCAAGCATAGTGGAAATCTCCTCATTAGGAATTTTCCTTTTGTTAGAGACAATATCTTTCATATACTTTGAATAAGGAGGCAATTTAATAGCATCAGTCAAAGGTATTTGCAGGAATAAAGGTTTCATCCAATCGCAAAATTTATTATAGTGTTCTTCTTCCTTTGATTTTAGTTTCTTAGCAGGAAAAGGCATTTGCTTTTGAACCCAAGGTTCTCTTTCACTACCATGTTTCTTAGCAATAAAATCTTCTTGGGATTTCTAGTTTCGTGCTGGTTCGTTAGTTGTACTCAGTTTTCCCCAGTCCCTTAGTTTTTCCTCAGTTTTCCCCTCCTCTAGTTTGAAACACGCACAAGTGCTGGAACGGCCGGTAGCCGTCAGGTCAGAGGCCTTGACCGTTAGTCTGACCGGGTGGGGCCGCACAGGGGCAGCTCCTCCCTGACCGTCTCGTGCTGACGGGTAGGGTCAGGAGACACGTCGGAGCAGCCATCCATCTATCGCTGACGTGTGGGCCGTTTTATTTCATGATTTTATACGCGGTGCTGCCAATGACAAATGGGGCCGCTCTATAGGGCTGCCGCAGCCAATGACCAGTGGGGTCGTATATTTTTCAGTAAAAGACATATATTGCCGCTCTGTGGGGCTGCCGCAGCCAATGACCAGTGGGGTCGTCTATTTATTTAGGGAAACTCATATATTGCCGCTCTGTGGGGCCTCCGCAGCCAATGACCAGTGGGGTCGTCTATTTTTCAGGAAAAGACATATATTGCCGCTCTGTGGGGCTGCCGCAGCCAATGACCAGTGGGGTCGTCTATTTATTTAGAGAAACTCATATATTGCCGCTCTGTGGGGCCTCCGCAGCCAATGACCAGTGGGGTCATCTATTTTTCAGGAAAAGACATATATTGCCGCTCTGTGGGGCTGCCGCAGCCAATGACCAGTGGGGTCGTCTATTTATTTAGAGAAACTCATATATTGCCGCTCTGTGGGGCTGCCGCAGCCAATGACCAGTGGGGTCGTCTATTTATTTAGAGAAACTCATATATTGCCGCTCTGTGGGGCTGCCGCAGCCAATGACCAGTGGGGTCGTCTATTTATTTAGAGAGAAAAAATCATATATTGCCGCTCTGATATATGTCTTTAGAGAATATCATAGAGAGAAGCAACAAGTTCGCTAATTAATTATTCTTAAGCTAGACCGGAGAACCGCTGGCAGCTCGTTCCCCACCGTCGGACGGAGCAGCCATCGCCGGCGGCGCGCCGGCGCCTCGTCGCGCCGCCGGCTCTGTCCCCCGGCGGCGTCGGACGAACTGCGGCGCTGCACGTCAACCACGGCTCCAGCACTTGTTTCGTCCGCACGCATTGTACCCACCGCAGGAAAGTCCGCCGCAAGCAGATCCGCCGCCCACGACGACCGGGATTTGTTCCGCGCACCAATTGGTAGACCTCCGCTTCTGCCTCCCCCGCCCCCTAATCGATTCGGTTCCCGTAATTTATTGGAGTTTGCAGGTACGAAATAGTCCTCAATGTCTCGTCGTAGCGGGTACACCGGCGAGGGTGGGGATTCGATCATGTCGTGGCCACGTTCTACTTCTCCTACCTCGTCGGAAGTGCAGGTATATAGCTTCAGCTCTCTGTACTACCGTTGAATTTGAAGTTCCGCCATGGCCTGTTGGGGTGATTTCAGTTGTTCTTTTTTCCATTATTGTTACAGTTAGCCAGGCAAGCCGATGATCCATGGTACATTGCATACCAAGATGAATCAACCCAGTGGTGTAGCCAGAGGATGGATTTGGAGGAGAAGGTGGCCAATTTAGGTGATGAATTGGCCCGTAAAAACCTGATGATATTCGAGCTGAAGCGTATTGTGGATGAAGAAAAGAAGAATTCAGAGCTTATTCGCAAGGAGAAGTTGAGAGTTGAGACAGATCTTGCCGTATTTGATCAAGTGGTAGAAAATCTAGAACATGAACTTAAAGTGATGGGAGAGGAGAAAAGTAGATTCATCTGTGCAGTTTTATTAGGTGTCATCCCTGTCCTAGCAGTTATGTGGTTCTGGTAGACGATTTAGTATAGAATTGTTATTCAGTAGATGGCTCTAACCACTGTATTTTGTTGTGGCTCTAAGCACTGTATTTCGGTGTACAATTTCCTACTTGTGCTAAGTAATGCGCACGATAATTTTAGCATGCATGAACATTTTATAAAAGTGAAGGGATCCCAAAAGTGAAAGCATGTACCAGCCTCCGGATCAAATACATATCAATATCTTCCCAATCAAGTTGGGATAGAATTCAAATCATACATACGGATGTACATGGACACATCAAGAACGTGAAGAAGCTTTTTTTGAGACGGAGGTAGTAGTTCGAACAATTTTATCCCATTTGGAAATTGAAAAATACAAATTTATAATAATTTATCCCAATTTGCGGCGTCGAACACGGTCGCGCAGCGATGGGCAAGAAAGGCCGGGACGACGGGCGGCTGAGGGGTGGTCATCTGCGCCATCAAACGTTGAAGCGATGTTATCGGCGATGGCTTCAATGTTCGTGGCATCGATGACCAGTGTCGGAACCGCCGCTGTCTTGGTGTACTTCATCAGCGACGGATCTGCGGAGGGCTGGATCGGCGGCTTTGCAGCGCGGTTGTAGACGATGGCTTCAATCGTCTTGGCATCGATTCGCACTCTCGGCACCGGAAGTGAGACATCAACAGGCTCCGACATTGAAGGCTGGGTCTGCGCCGTCGAAGCGATGTTGTAGGCGATGGCTTCAATGTTCGTGGCATCGATGACCACTGTCGGCACGGCCGCCGTCTTGGTGTTCTTCATCATTCAACAGATCTGAGAATAGAATCGAAAGTGAGACAGAGAGAGACATTTCAACTATTTCTGACGGTTAGATCCTCACCGGCACTCTTAGATCCACGGCGCACGCACGGTTAGATGCACGCCGCCGCACGCACGGTTAGATCCGCCGCCGCACGCCGCACGCACGGTTAGATCCGCGCCGCCGCACGCCGCCGCACGCACGGTTAGATCCGCGCCGCCGCACGCACGGTTAGATCCGCGCCGCCGCACGCCGCCGCACGCACGGTTAGATCCGCGCCGCCGCGACCGCCGTAGTAAGAGAGGAAATACGAGAGAGGAGGATGCGACTGGAATATGCGACTGCCAGGGTTGGTAGGTATGTGCTCTGCTCTTGTCTCCGTATGCGTCCATCGTGGTAGAGAGAGAGATACAGGCCGTCCGATCATAAATGATCGAACGGTGCAAGCGTTCGTTGAGCTTTCAACTAACCAAGATCCGTGTGACATACATCTCGACCAATCAGAGATCAGCCAGTGAGTACAAGTTAGGAAAACTGAGTAGAACTAAGAGGGGGAAAAGTGAGGAAATGTTTATCGGAAGGGCAAAACTGAGTATGACTGAGTAAAACAAGTGGGCCCGGAGGGGAAAACTGAGTAACACTAAGTAAAACAGGGGCACCCAAATAATAAACGGACTAAGGGAAATTGAAGCTTTTGGCATAAAAATTGTAAAATTGTGTTATTTGAACAATATATTACATTTTGGCCGACTAGATATTGTTTGCAACTCAAAGATACACAAGTGTGACGAATTTGGACTCATTTGGACAAAGTTTGTAAGCATAGTGGGTATTTGGGAGGTGTATTGAGCAGAAAGCCCTGCATCTTCATATCTAGTAGCTCATGGACTAGGAAGTGGTTTTGAAGCTTTTGGCATAAAAACTTCATATCTCTATATTTCCTTTTCCATTATTATTTCTCTAGGTTGTAGGTAACATAACAAGGCTCCATGGGAAGGTTCCACCATGTTTTGAATTATTTTGAATTGAACCCTAAAACCCTAAAACCCTAAAACCCTAAAATGATAAATGTGGCTTAAATGTGGCATACAAATTGTTCATACAAATTCAAATTGTTCAACACAAAGGGATCCCCAATACAAAGGGAACCACAATACAAATTGTTCATACAAATTCAAATTGTTCAACACAAAGGCATCCCCAATACAAATTGTTCAACACAAAGGGATCGCCAATACAAAGGGAACCCCAATACAAATTGTTCATACAAATTCAAATTAGTTGTTCAGAATAAAATCTTTCTCTTGCTCCTGGTGTGACTCGCCGGGGCCACCACCTTACTCCGGGTAACCCTAACAGGGATATTACCGGTGTCTACCTTCCTTTTGCCCTCTTTCTTGTTCTTCTTCTTCTGCAAAGCTTGTGCTTTTTCTTCTGCCATGTACTCTTCGAAGTTAGCTTCTATCATGGCCTTACTACTTTCGAGGCATTCTCGACTATACTGTTCCCTCTCCTCTAGACTCATCGGTTGAAGCCATTCTACATCCATCTGTTCCCTCTGCTCTCCATCCAATGGTTCAAGCAGCTCTACATCCATCTGTTCCCTCCGCTCTCGATCCATCGGTTCAATCTCCTCATGTTGAACTGCTGCTTCAATCTCCTCTGCATTTGCTGCTTCAATCTCCTCATGTTGAACTGCTGCTTCAATCTCCTCTGCATTTGCTGCTTCAATCACCTCATGTTGAACTGCTGCTTCAATCTCAAGTTGAATTGCTGCTTCATTCTCCTCTGCATTTTCTGCTCCCGCCTGATCTTCCATTCCAAAAGCTGGGTCAACTCCATTTTTACAAAGCCTAGCAATGTGTCCAGGGATTCCACAACGTTTGCACTTACGTTTTCGAATCGGTGCACCACCCTCTGCACTAGCTCTGATCCTATTCTTCCTCGGCCTACCTGCCGGTCTAGTCAATACTGGAGAGTACAGTTTGAAGCCTGGATCGACTTTCATCCATTGGTCTTTTCCCAACAAGGTAGGAACATTCATAGCATATGCAGCCCTAAATTTGGCAACAGAGAAATACTCTGACACATACTGATCAACTTCACCATCTTCACCCCCTATAACACTCATGAAAAACAATGCGTGTATGCAGGGTATCCCACGGATCTGCCATCCCCTACAATGGCATGTCCTATCAACCAAACTCACTGGATACCTCCACTGCCTGTTTTCTTTGTCAGTGTAGGTTACCTCAGCCTCCATTCCTTTTCTGACGCATTGCATCCTCAATTGTTTTGCCCTGGCATGCAAAGACTTAATCAAAGATGGGAGCATGAGATGGCCAACATAATTTGTGGATGCAATTCTTTGATGCAGATCGATCTTTATCATGATCATCTGCCTAATCTTATCAAATATTTGCCACAGCATAAGCCCTTTCAATGACTTGACCTTTGAATTGAAACTCTCCGCAAGGTTACTTGTTACATAGTCTACCTTGCAAATTTCATTGAATTGGCTTCTTGACCACACCCTACCATGATGTTCATCCAAGTACTCCTTCACCCCAGGTTTTTGTTTATACAACACATCCAAATGAAACAGATGCTTCCTAGAGCTGCATGTGTATGAAGCTGGCCATAGGTTGTCAGTAAAAACTTTACCCTTGAATTTCTTTGTAAAATTCTGTACCAAGTGTCGCATACATTCCCTATGCTCCACTCCAGGGAATACTGCTTCTACCGCAGTCTCCAAACCTTTGCAAGCGTCTGTGTGGATAACAAGTCCTGGTGGATGACCTATAAGGTCGCGCAAATTCTGCAGAAACCAAGTCCAACTTTCCTGTGACTCAACCTCCAAAACCCCATAAGCAACAGGGAACATCCAATTATGTCCATCAACTGCAGTAGCAGCAACTAGCTGTCCTTTAAACCTGCCATGAAGAGCTGATGCATCCACGGCCAAATAAGGCCTGCAACCGTCCAAAAAGCCTTTCCAGCAAGCTTTGAAACAAACAAAAGCCCTTCTAAAACATTCCTTGTGCATTACCTTCCCGCTTTTCAATTTGTAGGGAACTGTATGCTTGTCTATCGCTACAACACTGCCTGGACTAGCCATCTCCACTTCAGCTTTGAAAGTGTAAAGCAACTGAAAGCTTTCATTCCATGGACCATTGATCTTGTCAAGAGCCATTTCCTTTGCATAGAACATCCTCATGTAAGGTACTTTCATTTTATACTTCTCAACCACCTTTTTTACGAGTGCTGTTGGACCAAGTGAAGGATCTTCTCTCAGCCAATCTAGGATTACATCTGCCAACCACCTAGTCTTCGCTAGCTTTGTTTTCAGCTCTGGCTCTCCCCCTAGAGGTGGACACCTATGGATCTCATTATTCTTCTTTATCTGAAACATAATGATAAGGGATGTCAGTAATAGATAACAAATTTTACACCGTGATCTAAATACACAACTGGTTGGCGTAGTACCTGAACCAAGCTGCTTCTGCGCATTGTGGATGCATGCAGCCTAAACCTACACCTTGGGTATGGGCATTTAATTGTGAACCTACCTGGCTCACTTTTAATAACCTCAAAATTATTCTTAGTGAGAATGTGATATGTAGTAATTGCATTACGGCAGTCCATCATCGTTTGAAACACGGTGCCTTCTACAAGCTGGGGATTCTCCCTGTTCCACTCAATTGTTGGCAAGTCTTCACCTTCGTAATCGGCTAAAACGAGGCTGTCATCATTCTCATTCTTCTCTTCATCATCAGTGTCATCAAATCTGGCACCAAAAGCCATATCTTCCATGTATTGATCCTCCATTGCCTGCTTACTGCATCGATCTACCAATTCAGGAAACATCAACTCATCCTCATCATCTTGAGGAGGCTGATCCTCAATGTCTGCATCGTCCTCCACATCGACCGTACGAACGATCTGGCTACCACTAGCACTGGGGACAGATGGTGCTGCTGTGGACCTACAAGGAGCGCCACGGCGCACACTATTAGCAGAGGCAGCAGCAGTAGAGAGACATGATGCCCGACCACCTGATGATGCCCCAGCACCAGATGATGCCTGGCCCCTGTCCACATGGATACGAATTTTACCGAACCGGCAAGAAGCATTCAAAGCAAAAAGAATTCCCAGATCGTCTTCGGAAATTAGTGGAACAAATCTTCCCTCCGAGCTGTTGAAATATTCGAAATGAACTGCATCGAGAGAGCTCCAGGTGTAGTTATCGTAGATGTTAGCTTTGAAATCCGTTAACGAGATGGTGGTTGCAACCACCGCAGGGAAGTTAAACCCAGTCTTACAGCGTTTAGAATCACGCGTAAAGCTAGAATCCAGCCTAACCACCAGCCGAAAAGCCAGCGCTGGATCCATCCTATTCGAAAAGCAACGCAGTTAGTTGAGCAACAACGATTGGCGCTCAAAAACTGCCTACTGTTAATTCACATGGGATAGGCAGACGATGCTTACCCAGATGGAATCCATGCGTTAGATCCCTCCGATTCCCAATCTTCTCCACGGCTGGCGGGAATAGTCTGCACACCAGACGGAATTACAAAGAGGACAGGGGTAGATCCAGATCTGGTGGAGGCGGAGCCCGGGGGTGGTGGTGGGGGCGGGGCCGGCTCGGCGGCGGACGACGCCATAAGGTAGGTGGGCAGGATGGCGTGGCGGCGGAGGGGCGGTGTGTGAGCTCCTCCAGTCTCGGACGGAGGGGAAAGCTTTGGGTCAGCTCTTCCAGTCAATAGTCAACACATTTCGAAAGCAACGGTCAAGTCAAAACCACCGCGGCTCCCTAGCCGTCACCGGTAACGGAAGGCCTCTGAACAGACGGCAACCCTCCCGTCCGAGCCTCTGCGAGGGGTTTCAAACTAGAGGGAGGGGAAAACTGAGGAAAAGTTAAGAGGCTGGGGAAAACTGAGTACAACTAACATTACCATGTTTCTCAGCAATAAAATCTTCTTTAGTATACTTTTTATTTTTAGCATGCTTTTTAGGTTCTTCTTCAACCTCTTCTTTATCAGAAGCATCATTCTTATCATTATCTTTATCATGTTCATTACCACTTTCAGTTTCAGCATCAGAAATAGAAATACTATTAGGATCATTAACAGGTTCAGAGGATTCTACAACAGTTTTATGTTTCTTTTTCTTTTTCTTAGATGGAGCACTAGTTTCAATTCGTTGAGAATCTTGTTCAACTCTTTTGGGATGCCCTTCAGGATATAGAGGATCCTGGGTAGAAACACCGCCTCTAGTTGTTACTTCATAAGCATGTTTTTCTTTAGAATTATCTTTTAACAAATCATTTTGCACTTTAGTGAGTTGATCAATTTGAGTTTGAACCATTTGAAAATGTTTAACAAGCATCTTAACATCATTGGAGGTTCTCTCCACAATACCATGCAATTCACCAATAGCTCGAGAATTTTCCATTAAATGATTCTCTACTCTCATATTAAAATTACTTTGCTTAACAATATAATTATCAAACTCATCTAAGCATTGAGCAGGAGGTTTTGAATATGGAATATCTTCTCTAGTAAAGCGTTCAAGAGAGTGTACCTCAATCATGGATGAAGGGGGAGTGATCTTACATGAATCTTCTATGGGAGGTAAATTCTTCACATCTTCGGATTTAATACCCTTCTCTTTAAGAGATTTCTTGGCTTCCCTCATATCTTCATCATTTAATTTAATCATACCCCTCTTCTTCAATATTGGTGTCGGGGTTGGTTCAGGTGTAGACCAATCATCATGATTCCGGCCTATTCTAGCCAATAATTCTTCAGCGTCGTCTGGAGTTCTTTTCCTGAAAACACAACCAGCACAACTATCCAGGTATGCCCTAGACTCAATGGTTAGTCCACTATAAAATATATCAAGTAAATCATGCTTTTCCAAATCATGGTCAGGCCGAGCTCTAATAAGAGAGCAAAATCTCGCCCAAGCCTCAGGCAATTTCTCTCCATCTTCCTGATCAAAATTATAAATTCTCTGCAAAGCAATATGTTGAGCACTAGCAGGAAAGTATTTCCGGAAGAAAACATCAAGCAATTCTTTTGGACTATTAATAGAATCAGGTGGCAAACTATTATACCAAGTTTTAGCATCATCCTTTAATGAGAAAGGGAAAATTTTAGCAACGAAATAAGTACGCTTCTTAACATCATCAGAAAACAAGCTACTAAGAGTAGATAGCTCAATCATGTGTTCTACAGCACTTTCTTTTTCAGTACCACAAAAAGGTGTTTTCTCAACAATAGATATATGAGACAAATCAAGAGAAAAATCATAATCCTTATCCTTAATGTTTATAGGAGATGTGGCAAATTTAGGATCAGGAGACAGTTTATATCTAACAGTATGTTGTGCAAGCAACTTTTTAATTTTTCTTGCATCAGTAGTAGCATTGCATTTATCAATAAAATCATCATCAAGTTCTACATAATCCTCATCAAGATCATCACTAGAGTATTCAACAGACTCAGGTGAATTAACAGGTGTAGCAGCATTTTCATTAGGAGTTTCAGCATTTTCAATTTGTCTAGACCTAGCAATTGTAGCATCTAGAAAAGATCCCAATGAACCACTATCATCAAGCACAGCAGAAGCATCATCAATATTATAAGAATTTTCAGATCTAGCAGAAGTACCAGCATGTGAAGCATGTGGTGGTGAAACAAGTTTATCAATCACAGATGGTGAATCAAGAGCAGCAGAGGTACTCAGAGTTGTACCTTTTCTTGTAGTGGATGGTAATATGGCGACTTTAGGATCGCGAGGTTTACCCATGATGGAGAATTTGCAGCGAACAATATCAATCCAAGTGAACTTCCAAATAAAGCTATGCTCCCCGGCAACGGCGCCAGAAAATAGTCTTGATGACCCACAAGTATAGGGGATCGCAACAGGGAAGTAAACCCAATTTATTGATTCGACACAAGGGGAGACAAAGAATACTTGAAAGCCTTAACAGCGGAGTTGTCAATTCAGCTGCACCTGGAAACAGACTTGCTCGCAAGAGTTTATCAATGTAACAGTTTTATAGCAGTAGCAGTAGTGAAATAACAGCAGAGTAACAAAGACAGCAGTAGTGATTATAGTAAACAGCAGGATTAAAATACTGTAGGCACAGGGATGGATGAACGGGCGTTGCATGGATGAGAGAAACTCATGTAACAATCAAAGCAGGGCATTTGCAGATAATAATAAAACGGTATCCAAGTACTAATCAATCAATAGGCATGTGTTCCATATATAGTCGTACGTGCTCGCAATGAGAAACTTGCACAACATCTTTTGTCCTACCAGCCGCAGCCGGGCCTCTAGGGAATCTACTGGAAATTAAGGCACTCCTTTTAATAGAGCACCGGAGCAAAGCATTAACACTCCGTGAACACATGTGATCCTCATATCACCGCCATCCCCTTCGGTTGTCCCAATTTCTGTCACTTTGGGGCCTCGGGTTCCGGACAGCAATACGTGTATACAACTTGCAGGTAAGATCATAAAGCAATGAATATCATAATGAACCGATAACATGTTCAGATCTGAAATCATGGTCATGGCACTCGGGCCCTAGTGACAAGCATTAAGCATAACAAGTTGCAACAATATCATAAAAGTACCAATTACGGACACTAGGCACTATGCCCTAACAATCTTATGCTATTACATGACCAATCTCATCCAATCCCTACCATCCCCTTCAGCCTACAGCGGGGGAATTACTCACACATGGATGGGGGAAACATGGCTGGTCGATGGAGAGGCATCGGTGATGATGATGGCGATGATCTCCTCCAATTCTCCGTCCCGGCGGAGTGCCAGAACGGAGTTTCTGGTCCCGAGACGGAGTTTCGCGACGGTGACGGCGTACTGGATGGTTTCTGGCGATTTCGACTTCTCCCCGTGCGTTTTTAGGTCGAAGGCAATAAGTAGTCCGTATTTTTAAGTAGAGGCTCTAGCCAAGTTTTTGCTCTTAACTCCAAGAGGGAGTATTTATGCTCGATAGTGGGTTCATGCCTCCATTAAATCTGGGACAGTGACAGAAAGTTCTAAGGTTGTGGATGTGCTGTTTCCACTAGGGATAAAACATTGATGCTATGTCTAAGGATGTAGTTATTGATTACATTACGCACCATACTATTAATTTGTTGTTTACAACTTAATACTGGAAGGGGTTCGGATGATAACTGAAGGTGGACTTTTTAGGCATAGATGCATGTTGGATAGCGGTCTATGTACTTTGTCGTAATGCCCAATTAAATCTCACAATACTCATCATATCATGTATGTGCATGGTCATGCCCTCTCTATTTGTCAATTGCCCGACTGTAATTTGTTCACCCAACATGCTATTTATCTTATGGGAGAGACACCTCTAGTGAAATGTGGACCCGGTCCTATTCTTTTACATTAAATACAATCTACTGCAATACTTGTTCTACTGTTTTCTGCAAACAATCATCATCCACCCTATACATCTAATCCTTTGTTACAGCAAGCCGGTGAGATTGACAACCTCACTGTTTCGTTGGGGCAAAGTACTTTGGTTGTGTTGTGCAGGTTCCACGTTGGCGCCGGAATCCCTGGTGTTGCGCCGCACTACATCCCGCCGCCATCAACCTTCAACGTGCTTCTTGGCTCCTACTGGTTCGATAAACCTTGGTTTCTTACTGAGGGAAAACTTGCCGCTGTACGCATCACACCTTCCTCTTGGGGTTCCCAACGGACGTGTTAACTACGCGCAATCACTGCTCGGCTTCATAGTCTGGCCATTTGAATAGCCAGGGACAAAGCCGTGAGTACTTTACGTACTCGCAAACTAATACTAAGGTAAGTATTAACAACTATTGAAAGTATTCTAAGCTCTAAGGTTATTTGCGTAAAGCCAATTTTAGTTTAGAAACATTTTAGTAGACAACTCCTCATGTGCTAACTAACTCAAGTGGGAACATTAGTGTCATTCCCACAGCTCTAGTGTGATTCAAAGTCAAAGTCACCATTCAAGTTCAAAAAGATATAAAATTCTGATGACGGAAACAGTATGGCCTTTCCAACTGTCCATGACCACGGACGCGGCTATTCGAATAGGTTTACACTCTGCAGAGGTTGCACACTTGTGCCACAACATTTGATTACATCCGTCGGGATAACCCCGAATAATCGTAACTCAGTACGCGGATCATCAACCATTAACCTTTCACTTACACACCCTAGTATAGGCACCTCTCCCCATGAGCTTGGCCTCCCGGTGAAAACCAACTGTTAACCCGGGAACTGCACAGGGCTTGGCCGTACAATTCACCTCAATTCACATCATTTCTCAACAACGGAGGCAGCCTCAAGCATAACCCCTATGATGTGTGTTCAGAGGGAACCCATACTAAGACACGTAAATTTCCAGCTAAGCCTTACCCATAATCAGGTATTGTGGGGGTACTCAAAAATTGGAATGGTATCGCATCCAACTCAATCATCAGTTTTTAGCCATTTCACCAAGTCAAATTCATGTCATATTCACCTTCAAAATCTTTCAATGGAAATGACTCATCATTCCAAGGTTTTCACCATCATCATTTCACAAACACATGTTCCCATCTAGAGTAGTCATTTTTAATTTAGCACTAGCATCTAGGTGTGAGGGGTGCTAAGTAACTTGCTTTGCTTCTAGGCTAAGTTTGATACTCTTGTACTAATTCAATACTAACCAAGTGAATCATGAATCAAAAAGTACTTTGATAAAACAAAAGTAAATAAAGCTTGTAAAGTAAAAACTGGGAAAATAGGATCATAAGCATAAAGTAAATGGGTAATGCCTTGCTCATGGTGAGCTTTGCACTTTGCAAGAGTATTATCTTGCCTTGGTTGGGGAATTGGTCAAAGTGGTCTTCTTCTCCTTGGAAGTAGACCTCCTCCTCCTCCTGGTACTCCTCGGTACTAGCGTCTAAAATACGAATACGGGGTACACAATCATCATACCAAACTTATTTACTAAACTAAGCACACACATGATTCACACAACTTAAACTAGCATCACACATTACTATTAAGTTGGTGGATGTGTTTTTCTTATTATTTAAGAAAAATAATTCCTCTCATACTAACTTAGGTGTTATTTTCAATTACTTAGAGAAATAATTTCCTCTCATTATCTTCTTAAGATTTAATTTCTCTCATGAATAATATGTGACCTAGGTTGACCAAAGTCAACCTCTTCACACTTATCATTTAAGAAAATGATTTAAATGAGGTGAACACCTCATACCATTTAATCCTAACATGGTAAAGATTTAATATCATCAACAATTCATATGAGACCTAAATGACCAGAGTCTCTACCTCATTTTGAATTGTTCATGACAAGATTTAAATGAGAGAAACACTCCCATAAGATTTATTAATAGTTTTGGACAATATCTTTGACTAGAAATAGCCATAAAGTCCTTTAATTAAACTAGGCCATGATCATTCAAAGTAAGCATGGCATATTTTTGCAGAAACAATTAGTACAAGTGAAATGTGAATTATAGGAGTTGGAATCAACTCAAAAGCATTTTTGGTTGATTTTTCATAATTATTCTAAGGCAGAAAAGTCCATGCCTTGTTTATTTTCTCACTTTAATTATATAGCAGATCTAGGTTTCAAACTAGCGGCATTGTGTAGATAAAACTCCTAAGTCAAATTTGGCCAATTTGTCCCTAAGAAATTTCAAAGTTGACATCAGATTGTATTATTTCTCTAATTTTCATTTTAGAATTTGAAACGTGGGCTGGCGGGAGAAATAACGGGCTGTGCAGTGCGGGAAGGAAATGGGCCGGCCCAGCTTTGCAGCGGGCCAGCTGACATGGTGGGTGATACGTCTCCGACGTATCGATAATTTCTTGTGTTCCATGCCACATTATTGATGTTATCTACATGTTTTATGCACACTTTATGTCATATTCGTGCATTTTCTGGAACTAACCTATTAACAAGATGCCGAAGTGCCAGTTCCTGTTTTCTGCTGTTTTTGGTTTCAGAAATCCTAGTAAAAATATTCTCGGAATCGGACGAAATCAACGCCCAGGTTCCTATTTTACCCGGAAGGCTCCGACAGAAGAGTCGGAGAGGGGCCGGGGGCCCCACACCATAGGGCCGCGCGGGCTGGCCTCTGGCCGCGCCGGCCTAGGGTGAGGCCACCCTGTCGACCCTCCTGCGCCGCCTCTTCGCCTATATAACCCCTTTCGACCTAAAAACACGGTACCAATTGACGAAACTCCAGAAAGACTCCAGGGCGCCGCCACCGTCACGAAACTCCAATTCGGGGGACAGAACTCTGTTCCGGCACCCTGCCGGAGCGGGGAAGTGCCCCCGGAAGGCTTCTCCATCGACACCGCTGCCATCTCATCGACACCGCTGCCATCTCCACCGCCATCTCATCACCGCTGCTGCTCCCATGAGGAGGGAGTAGTTCTCCATCGAGGCTCGGGGCTGTACCGGTAGCTATGTGGTTCATCTCTCTTCCATGTACTTCAATACAATGATCTCATTGAGATTCATATGAGTTTGTATCACTACTATCTATGTGCTACTCTAGTGATGTTATTAAAGTAGTTCTATTCCTCCTGCACGTGTGTAAAGGCGACAGTGGGTGCACCGTGTTAGTACTTGGTTTATGCTATGATTATGATCTCTTGTAGATTATGAAGTTAACTATTGCTATGATAATATTGATGTGATCTATTCCTCCTACATATGCATGAAGGTTACGGTGTGCATGCTATGCTAGTACTTGGTTTAGTCTGTTGATATATCTTACACTAAAGGTTACTAAAACATGAGCATTATTGTGGAGCTTGTTAACTCCGGCATTGAGGGTTCGTGTAATCCTACGCAATGTGTTCATCATCCAACAAAAGTGTAGAGTATGCATTTATCTATTCTGTTATGTGATCAATGATGAGAGTGTCCACTAGTGAAAGTGTAATCCCTAGGCCTTGTTCCTAAATACTGCTGAGTTACTACTACTTGTTTACTGTTTTACTGTGTTACTACTGCTGCAATACCACCACCATCAATTACGCGCCAAGCACTTTTCTGGCACCGTTGCTACTGCTCATACTTATTTATACCACTTGTATTTCACTATCTCTTCGCCGAACTAGTGCACCTATTAGGTGTGTTGGGGACACAAGAGACTTCTTGCTTTGTGGTTGCAGGGTTGCATGAGAGGGATATCTTTGACCTCTTCCTCCCGAGTTCGATAAACCTTGGGTATCCACTTAAGGGAAACTTGCTGCTGTTCTACAAACCTCTGCACTTGGAGGCCCAACACTCTACAAGAATAGAAGCTCCCGTAGACATCAAGCACTTTTCTGGCGCCGTTGCCGGGGAGGAAAGGTAAAAGGCACTCATACTACGGTCCCAGGTAAAGTATTTTTCCGGCGCCGTTGTGTGTGCTCAAAGCTATTTCCTTTAGATCCTGCAATTGCATCTTTTTGTTTCTTGTTTACACTAGTTTGGCATAATGTACAAGAGTGAGCTTCTTGTTCTATTTCCTGATTTAAAACTTGGATTGTTTGATGCGAAAATTAAAAAACCTATGAAATCTTATTTGCATGCTGGTAGTAATATTAGTATGAACGCTTTGAACACCATTGTTGATAATGATATAGAAAGTTCTAAGCTTGGGGAAGCTGGTTTTCATGATATTTTTAGTCCCCCAAGCATTGAGGAGAAAATTTTCTTTGATGATACTTTGCCTCCTATTTATGATGATTATAATGATAGTGGTCTTTTGGTGCCACCTACTATGGAGAGTAAATTTTGTTGTGATTATACTATGCCTCCTACACTTGATGAGAATAATAATGATAGCTACTTTGTTGAATTTGCTCCCACTACAACTAATAAAATTGACTATGCTTATGTTGGGAGTAGTAATTATTTTATGCATGAGACTCATGATAAGAATGTTTCATTTGATAGTTATATTGTTGAGTTTGCTCATGTTGCTACTGAAAGTTATTATGAGAGAGAAAATATGGTTGTAGAAATTTTCATGTTACTAAAATGCCTCTCTATGTGCTGAAATTTTTGAAGCTACACTTGTTTTATCTTCCTATGCTTGTTACTTTGCTCTTCATGAACTTGTTTATTTACAAGATTCTTATGCATAGGAAGCATGTTAGGCTTAAATGAGTTTTGAATTTGCTTCTTGATGCTCTCTTTTGCTTCACATACTATCTCTTGCGAGTGCATCATTAAAACTGCTGAGCCCATCTTAATGGCTATAAAGAAAAGAACTTCTTGGGAGATAACCCATGTGTTATTTTGCTACAGTACTTTGTTTTATATTTGTGTCTTGGAAGTTGTTTACTACTGTAGCAACCTCTCCTTATCTTAGTTTTGTGTTTTGTTGTGCCAAGTAAAGTCTTTGATAGTAAAGTAAGTACTAGATTTGGATTACTGCGCAGAAACAGATTTCTTTGCTGTCACGAATCTGGGTCTAATTCTCTGTAGGTAACTCAGAAAATTATGCCAATTTACGTGAGTGATCCTCAGATATGTACGCAACTTTCATTCAATTTGAGCATTTTCGTTTGAGCAAGTCTGGTGGCCTAATAAAATCCATCTTTACGGACTGTTCTGTTTTGACAGATTCTGCCTTTTATTTCGCATTGCCTCTTTTGCTATGTTGGATGAATTTCTTTGATCCATTAATGTCCAGTAGCTTTATGCAATGTCCAGAAGTGTTAAGAATGATTGTGTCACCTCTGAACATGTTAATTTTTATTGTCCACTAACCCTCTAATGAGTTGTTTCGAGTTTGGTGTGGAGGAAGTTTTCAAGGGTCAAGAGAGGAGGATGATATACTACGATCAAGGAGAGTGAAAGCTCTAAGCTTGGGGATGCACCCGGTGGTTCATCCCTGCATATATCAAGAAGACTCAAGCGTCTAAGCTTGGGATGCCCAAGGCATCCCCTTCTTCATCGACAACATTATCAGGTTCCTCCCCTGAAACTATATTTTTATTCCATCACATCTTATGTGCTTTTTCTTGGAGCGTCTGTGTGCTTTTGTTTTTGTTTTTGTTTGAATAAATTGGATTACATCATGCTTGAGTGGGAGAGAGACACGCTCCGCTGGTTCATATGAACACATGTGTTCTTAGCTCATAATATTCATGGCGAAGTTTCCTCTTCGTTAAATTGTTATATGGTTGGAATTGGAAAATGATACATGTAGTAATTGCTAAAAATGTCTTGGGTAATGTGATACTTGGCAATTGTTGTGCTCATGTTTAAGCTCTTGCATCATATGCTTTGCACCCATTAATGAAGAAATACATAGAGCATGCTAAAATTTGGTTTGCATAATTGGTCTCTCTAAGGTCTAGATAATTTCTAGTATTGAGTTTGAACAACAAGGAAGACGGTGTAGAGTCTTATAATGTTTACAATATGTCTTTTATGTGAGTTTTGCTGCACCGGTTCATCCTTGTGTTTGTTTCAAATAAGCCTTGCTAGCCTAAACCTTGTATCGAGAGGGAATACTTCTCATGCATCCAAAATCCTTGAGCCAACCACTATGCCATTTGTGTCCACCATACCTACCTATACTACATGGTATTTTCCGCCATTCCAAAGTAAATTGCTTGAGTGCTACCTTTAAAATTCCATCATTCACTGTTGTGCAAACCCACCGCCGGGCAGCGCAGTCAGCACTAGTAGAGCCGGGAAGAGCCTAGAGCTGCGGCTGGCTGAGACCCCTCCGAGCGACGGCCCGCAATGCTCTTCTGGTCACACGCGGCGATGCGAAGTGCAAGGGCGTGCCACCTGACCTATACCTGGTCAGGAAGGTGATGGGGAATGCCTCGCTTAGTTCCTGCATGGCATACACGTAAACGTTAAATACGAGCCTCGATCGGCTCTCAGGTTATCTGTGAATCGGCTCAAAGAGCCGATCCACCCATGATCCGTACGGGGTGCACGAATACTTGGTGATCCTGCTTGATCAAGATAAAGCTAATGAGATCTACGACGATTTAGGGTTTTCACCGCATAATCGGATCATCCTACTCCAGGTTGGGCCTCGCGGCCACGCACGGTGCTCATAAGCCGATCCTAAACAAGGCCAAAGAACCAACAATGTAGTTGATCCACGGAACATCCTGTTTAGGACCTGCGAACGCCACCCTACGTGCCACTGGATCCTCCCCCCCTTTGTAGGGCCTAACTATTGCAGATATTAAACTAATCCTTGCAGAGCAAGGAGCAATCGTAACGGATCAGATCTACTAAACGATGAACAAGCAGGGTGCCGCCCCCATGCCTGAGATAGGCATGAGGACGGCTAGATATGCAAGGGTTGCACTACGTAAGCATGTTTATACGAAGAACAATGCTAACCCTAACACATCTATGATAACTACGTTGCCCGCCATCAAAGACGCTTCAGTACGGGCAACGCATGAACAACGTGGAGCTTGTGCTGCCTAGATCGCAAGATGCGATCTAGGCAGCATGTCGCTTACCTGATTGAAACCCTCGAGACGAAGGAGTTGGCGATGCGCCGAGATTGGTTTGTTTTGGGGTGAACGTTGTGTTGTTGTTTATTCCATAAACCCTAGGTACATATTTATAGTCCAGGGGACTTTCTAATCACATCCCCTCGTGCACGATACAAACTCTAACTCTTATCTAAAAGGGTAAACTACTAAATAAAGATACACGGGCAATTCAGCCCAAAACCCTTCGTGCCAGGCCGCTTCAGAAATCTTCCACATGTAATCTTCCAAGCCCGGCCCACCTCTGGATTTGTCTAAAATCTGGTGATAACACATGCCCCCCTGGTTTTGGAAATAACATTTCCAAAATCATTATGCTTTCCCTTCGAAGGGTCATGTCGTGGCAGAGCAGAACCGTTACAGCATCCGTCATCATTATGCCCTGTCTTCTCAGCTTCTCTAAAAATTTGACAGCTTTAGCATCGATCCCTCGGAAGCTGTATTGGCATTAAACCTTCACCAGATTCCTCATTACTTAACCATGCCGACTGGTTAGCTCTCTCTATCCTCTATTCCATCCCAGCTATCGGCACCAAAAAACCCTCTCCTCCTGTAGCAATGTCTTCCTCTTCCTCTTCCTTCTCAAAACTCTTCCCCCAACCTTCGCCGAAGAAGAAGAACGAGGACAGCCTCCACCCCGCAGTGAATCCCTTCTCCTCCGACAAGGAGGAGAAAGAAGGAGAAGCAGCAAAGGCCAAGGCCTCCCCAAGCTCCCACCGAAGAAGCGCTCCCGCATGTGGGCGGACAGCGAGGACGAAGATGATGACGAAGAGGAAGAGGAGGAGGATGACTCCTCCTCCTCCATCGGGTATCCGCCGACCAAGCGCTTCCGCTCCTGGGCGGACAGCGAGGATGATGATGATGACGAGGAGGAAGAGGCTCCGGCCAAGGGCTGGGGCAGCAGCGACGAGGAGCTCCCTGGGAGCAGCGCCGACGACGTCGACGGCGGCGATGACGAGGACAGCGACGACTAGTAGTATAGGACTAGTAGTAGCAGTGCACTAGGCACCAGATCCCTCTTTTGAGAGCCATCGGCTCTTTCTTGTAAAGCCGCTCCTTGGAATTAATGAAATTGTTCTTTCCATTCATCTTTAAATCGCTCCAATTTCATTCCTCCCGTTTGTCATGCTAAGACCGATAGCAATGTATCGGACTTCTTTCCTTTTCTTGCAGCAACAGCACAGTCCAAGCCGGACTTTCCTTCCCGGTTCCTCCCGAGACGACCATAACGCAGCCGCAGCCGAGGTGACCCTGATCGGCTCTTAAGAACAGGGCATCTTCAAGGCTTGTTGCCCCGCGAGTCTTACTCGAGGCGAGAATGTCGGAGAGAATGTGCCACAGCCGATCCTCTTTCTTCCTCCGACAGCCGATAGTCTTCCGTTTCAGCTGCACTAGCCCCACAGATTGGAAATCCTGGATTTGGTGAAGGCTTGATAAACATCGCACAACTAGAGTCGATGGCTACGCATCGGCTGTTTCTTGATTCTGAAGTCGATGCCTGCTGCATCGGCTATGCTCGAAAATTTTCGATTTTTTTTTTTACGGCCGACCTGTGCATCGGCCCCCATATTCCAATACCCATCACCAGAAGATGAGATGCTTCCGTTGCATATCCTCGTATTTTCATATACCTGGGTGCCCCCCGAGCCGATTCTGTCAAGAGAATTGATGGTATCGGCTCGTGTCGGATAACATGTTGAACCCAGGCAGAATGGTGGGTGAGGATAATTTTGGCCGATTGCTGGAATCGGCCTCCACGCTGCTTGCTCGTTGAAGGTTTTGTAAGTTCCCTTCATAAGTTTTTTGGGGCCGATCACAAGGATCAGCCTCTCCTGGTTTGCTCATTGGTTTGATCTTGCTACTTGGTCAGGCTGGATAAAACCAACCCGACTTCTGACTTGATGCGCTTGCTGTCGTCCACCTTGAGTGCTCCGTAGAGTCGTGGAGCGCTACGCTCTGTCGGCAAGACGAGTACCATGTTTGTGCCAGCCGATGTCTCATCATCGGCTTTCCTCTGTTTAGGGCGCCACTCCATTTTCTGTGGACGACCCTCTTCATCCAGGGTTCGCTGGACCTTTGCAGCCAGATCAGGCCGTGCCTTCCTTAGCGTATGCAGGTACAACCTCTCGGCTTCCTCTAGGCCGCGCAATCGCTGAACCCTGCGCTTTTGGGAACGGCTGAGTCCGTCAGGGCACCACCTTGGCCGGTGGTACCTATCTTCTTCCACTTCTCCCTCGTCTTCTAAATCCTCAAGATCTGCCCAACGAGGTGACTCAGCGCGTTTGCTTTGTGGCGGGAGAGGCCCTAGGCGCTCGAACACGGACACGTTGGCTGCCCCCTTCTTTTTCTGATTGCATTCTGGGCAATTGCCGATTGTGGGCAATCGGCTCATTCCTGAATCCCAGCAGTGTCTGAAGAAGGGGCAGTCCCAATGCCTGGCGTTGTCATCTTGCTCCCTTGATGCTTCCGTGGCACAGCGCTCGTGCTCCTCCTCATCGCGATCCTGCCGACGATGTCTTCTGGCTTCTCTAGCCAAACGATCTCCTTCATCATCATAGTTGGACCGTCGGCGTTGGTCATATTGACTCACATATTTGTTGAGGAGGTGGTCAGAGAGAGGTCGTTGATATCTTATATTCTTCACTTCTCCCTCTGTGACGTAGCGCTTGCCATCATGATGGAGCCGATCGCGTGGAGCGGCCTCCTCTGTATCCTTGCTATGAGAGCAGCTGCCCTCATCTCCATCTTTGCCAGAGTGGTTCCCAGGTCCTACCATGTTGATGCTGAACGTGGGACCTGGCTGGCAGCCCTCGGGGTAGATGACTTCTACCATGTTAACGGCGGGGAAGGGCTGGGTGTCTACCTTCATGGCGTACTGGTTGAAAATTAAACGCCCCTTCTCTATCGCCGCTTGGATGTGTTGACGCCACACCCTGCAGTCGTTGGTGGCATGGGAAAGCGAATTGTGGAATTTACAGTACGGCTTTCCGTTTAGCTCTTGCGCCGTGGGGAACTTGAGACCTTCAGGAATCGTCAACTGTTTCTCCTTGAGTAGGAGGTCGAAGATTTGTTCAGTCTTGGTCACGTCAAAATCAAATCCCCTGGGCGGCCCTGGTGGCTTTACCCATTTGCAGGACACGGGGGTTCCTCCCCGAGTCCACTCAGCCACTGCTACTTCTTGGTCTCCCGCAGGCACTTCACTTTCCTCTGTATCGACCATGACTACTGCACGCTTGAACTTGTCTTGGTACAGGTCTGGGTGGCG
Organism: Lolium multiflorum; assembly: GCA_030979885.1. Classification (NCBI taxonomy): domain Eukaryota; kingdom Viridiplantae; phylum Streptophyta; class Magnoliopsida; order Poales; family Poaceae; genus Lolium; species Lolium multiflorum. The sequence goes on along the minus strand of CM061752.1, from coordinate 188,725,351 downwards.
CTGTTCATATGCTGATAGTTTCTGAACCATGTGCGCCAGCGAGGGATAATCTGCTTGGGAGGCCATGTCCTTGAGCTGTGTTGCAAGGCCAGCTACTGCCAACTCGACTGCTTCCTTTTCAGTTATACGAACCGAATAACATCGGTTCCTAAGGTTCCTGAAGCGCTGGATGTACTCTGTCACCGTTTCTCCGCGCTTCTGACGTAGTTGTGCTAGATCGGCAATGCTAGAATCGGAAGCTTCTGAATGATATTGCATGTGGAACTGTTCTTCCAATTGCTTCCAAGACTGGATGGAGTTTGCTGGCAAAGAGGTATACCATCCAAAAGCCGATCCCGTGAGGGACTGTGAAAAGAGCCTCACGCGTAGTTGATCCGACACCGAAGCCGGTCCTAGTTGCGCCAAATATCGGCCGATGTGCTCGATGGAGCTGGAGCCATCTGATCCACTGAATTTGGAGAAGTCAGGGAGCCGATATTTAGGTGGCAGCGGGATCATCTCGTACTCATCGGGGTACGGCTTGGAATAGCCGATTGCCCTCCTTTTCGGCATAATGCCGAACTGGTCTCTCAGTATGGTACTGATCTGATCCGCTGTGCTGGCTGCAGGAGATGCGTTCTGAAGATTCGCCGGGGTGGCGTACTTAGCCAGCCATGTTTGCTTTTCTAGCTCTGAGCCAACTGCAGGAGCTGGGCTCGGGAGTTTCGTCGGGGTGGCGTACTTAGCTAGCCACGTCTGCTTCTCAAGCTCTGTCGCTGACGTTCCTCCTGTTTGCGCCGGAGTCCCTGACGTTGTGGCCTGGTTTGAGAGTGCCCAGTTGCCACAATCTGGCACATACGTGCACGCGTATCCTTGAGGGATCTCCTTAGGCGCCTCAACCAAGAACTGGTAGTCATTAGGGTCACCACCGATCTTGTAGACGACGAATGCCGGTGTAGCCGGCACTTCAGCTGGTGCTGCCAACGCATATGGCAGCGGTGGACGGGACTGGAGTGGCAACTCTCCTTGGTGCGTCCCGAGAGCTGGTCCGGACGGCGAGTACTGGTGGCTCATGATCTCCTGGATCACGCGCAGAGCGAGACGCTCCAACACGTTGACCAAGTTTTCAGAGTGGCGGTGTAGCGAGTGAGCCACCAAGTAGTTAATCTCCTGCCGCAGGGCCATGGTGCGTTCCTCCGACGGGGCAGAGAGATCTATCCCATCGAGTGCACCTTGTGGTGAGAATCCCTTCCATCTGATGCCATGGGTACGGGTTCTCTGAAAAGAGCCGATGAGGTCGGCTTCGAGGGTGGCCTTGATCTCGTCATGTTTCTTCTTGAGCTCAGCAGGCAGCTCCTCGTAGGTGACTGGCGTGCCGTCCGTCCCATCTCAGATGTAGATGGCGATGTGGTTGATGTGATGGTCCCACCGGGCGTGCCAGAATGTGTTGACCGCCAAAACCCACCGCCGGGCAGCGACAGTCAGCACTAGTAGAGCCGGGAAGAGCCTAGAGCTGCGGCTGGCTGAGACCCCTCCGAGCGACGGCCCGCAATGCTCTTCTGGTCACACGCGGCGATGCGAAGTGCAAGGGCGTGCCACCTGACCTATACCTGGTCAGGAAGGTGATGGGGAATGCCTCGCTTAGTTCCTGCATGGCATACACGTAAACGTTAAATACGAGCCTCGATCGGCTCTCAGGTTATCCTGTGAATCGGCTCAAAGAGCCGATCCACCCATGATCCGTACGGGGTGCACGAATACTTGGTGATCCTGCTTGATCAAGATAAAGCTAATGAGATCTACGACGATTTAGGGTTTTCACCGCATAATCGGATCATCCTACTCCAGGTTGGGCCTCGCGGCCACGCACGGTGCTCATAAGCCGATCCTAAACAAGGCCAAAGAACCAACAATGTAGTTGATCCACGGAACATCCTGTTTAGGACCTGCGAACGCCACCCTACGTGCCACTGGATCCTCCCCCCCTTTGTAGGGCCTAACTATTGCAGATATTAAACTAATCCTTGCAGAGCAAGGAGCAATCGTAACGGATCAGATCTACTAAACGATGAACAAGCAGGGTGCCGCCCCCATGCCTGAGATAGGCATGAGGACGGCTAGATATGCAAGGGTTGCACTACGTAAGCATGTTTATACGAAGAACAATGCTAACCCTAACACATCTATGATAACTACGTTGCCCGCCATCAAAGACGCTTCAGTACGGGCAACGCATGAACAACGTGGAGCTTGTGCTGCCTAGATCGCAAGATGCGATCTAGGCAGCATGTCGCTTACCTGATTGAAACCCTCGAGACGAAGGAGTTGGCGATGCGCCGAGATTGGTTTGTTTTGGGGTGAACGTTGTGTTGTTGTTTATTCCATAAACCCTAGGTACATATTTATAGTCCGGCGGACTTTCTAATGTGGGCGTGCACTCCCCTCGTGCACGATACAAACTCTAACTCTTATCTAAAAGGGTAAACTACTAAATAAAGATACACGGGCAATTCAGCCCAAAACCCTTCGTGCCAGGCCGCTTCAGAAATCTTCCACATGTAACCTTCCAAGCCTGGCCCACCTCTGGATTTGTCTAAAATCTGGTGATAACACCACCTTTGCAATATATAGCTCATGGGACAAATAGCTTAAAAACTATTGTGGTATTGAATATGTAATTATGCACTTTATCTCTTATTAAGTTGCTTGTTGTGCGATAACCATGTTTACTGGGGAACGCCATCAACTCTTTGTTGAATATCATGTGAGTTGCTATGCATGTTTGTCTTGTCTGAAGTAAGGGCGGTTTTCACATCAAATGGTTTGAGTATGCATACTGTTAGAGAAGAACATTGGGCCGCTAACTAAAGCCATGAATCATGGTGGAAGTTTCAGTTTGGACATAAAACCTCAATCTCTTATGAGAATATTAACTGTTGTTGAATGCTTAAGCATTAAAAGAGGAGTCCATTATCTGTGTCTATGTTGTCCCGGTATGGGTGTCTAAGTTGAAGAATGATCAAAAGCGAGAAATCCAATGCGAACTTTCTCCTTAGACCCTTGTACAGGCGGCATAGAGGTACCCCTTTGTGACACTTGGTTGAAACATATGTTATGCAATGATGATCAGTGTTAACCCAAGCTAATTAGGACAAGGTGCGAACACTATTGGTACACTATGCATGAGGCTTGCAACTTATAAGATATAATTTACATGATGCATATGCTTTATTACTACCGTTGACAAAATTGTTTCATGTTTTCAAAATCAAAGCTCTAGCACAAATATAGCAATCGATGCTTTTCCTCTATGGAGGACCATTCTTTTACTTTCAATGTTGAGTCAGTTCACCTATTTCTATCCACCTCAAGAAGCAAACACTTGTGTGAACTGTGCATTGATTCTTACATATTTGCATATTGCATTTGTTATATTGCTTTGCATTGACAATTATCCATGAGATATACATGTTACAAGTTGAAAGCAACCGCTGAAACTTAATCTTCTTTTATGTTGCTTCAATACCTTTACTTTGAATTATTGCTTTATGAGTTAACTCTTATGCAAGACTTATTGATGCTTGTCTTGAAGTGCTATTCATGAAAAGTCTTTGCTTTATGATTCACTTGTTTACTCATGTCATACACATTGTTTTGATCGCTGCATTCACTACATATGCTTTACAAATAGTATGATCAAGATTATGATGGCATGTCACTCGAAATTATCTTGTTATCGTTTTACCTGCTCGGGACGAGCAGAACTAAGCTTGGGGATGCTGATACGTCTCCGACGTATCGATAATTTCTTGTGTTCCATGCCACATTATTGATGTTATCTACATGTTTATACACACTTTATGTCATATTCGTGCATTTTGGAACTAACCTACTAACAAGATGCCGAAGTGCCAGTTCCTGTTTTCTGCTGTTTTTGGTTTCAGAAATCCTAGTAACGAAATATTCTCGGAATCGGACGAAATCAACGCCAAAGTTCCTATTTTACCCGGAAGGCTCCAGAACACCGAAGAAGAGTCGGAGAGGGGCCAGGGGGCCCCACACCATAGGGCCGCGCGGGCTGGCCTCTGGCCGCGCCGACCTAGGGTGAGGCCACCCTGTCGACCCTCTGCGCCGCCTCTTCGCCTATATAACCCCTTTCGACCTAAAAACACAGTACCAATTGAAACTCCGAAAGACTCCGGGCGCCGCCGTCGCGAAACTCCAATTCGGGGGACAGAACTCTGTTCCGGCACCCTGCCGGAGCGGGGAAGTGCCCCCGGAAGGCTTCTCCATCGACACCGCTGCCATCTCCATCGACACCGCTGCCATCTCCACCGCCATCTTCATCACCGCTGCTGCTCCCATGAGGAGGGAGTAGTTCTCCATCGAGGCTCGGGGCTGTACCGGTAGCTATGTGGTTCATCTCTCTTCCATGTACTTCAATACAATGATCTCATTGAGATTCATATGAGTTTGTATCACTACTATCTATGTGCTACTCTAGTGATGTTATTAAAGTAGTTCTATTCCTCCTGCACGTGTGTAAAGGCGACAGTGGGTGCACCGTGTTAGTACTTGGTTTATGCTATGATTATGATCTCTTGTAGATTATGAAGTTAACTATTGCTATGATAATATTGATGTGATCTATTCCTCCTACATATGCATGAAGGTTACGGTGTGCATGCTATGCTAGTACTTGGTTTAGTCTGTTGATATATCTTACACTAAAGGTTACTAAAACATGAGCATTATTGTGGAGCTTGTTAACTCCGGCATTGAGGGTTCGTGTAATCCTACGCAATGTGTTCATCATCCAACAAAAGTGTAGAGTATGCATTTATCTGTTCTGTTATGTGATCAATGATGAGAGTGTCCACTAGTGAAAGTGTAATCCCTAGGCCTTGTTCCTAAATACTGCTGAGTTACTACTACTTGTTCTGTTTCTGTGTTACTACTGCTGCAATACCACCACCATCAATTACGCGCCAACACTTTTCTGGCACCGTTGCTACTGCTCATACTTATTTATACCACCTGTATTTCACTATCTCTTCGCCGAACTAGTGCACCTATTAGGTGTGTTGGGGACACAAGAGACTTCTTGCTTTGTGGTTGCAGGGTTGCATGAGAGGGATATCTTTGACCTCTTCCTCCTGAGTTCGATAAACCTTGGGTATCCACTTAAGGGAAACTTGCTGCTGTTCTACAAACCTCTGCACTTGGAGGCCCAACACTGTCTACAAGTATAGAAGCTCCCGTAGACATCAGTGGGGGCCACCTATCTGTGTGTTATAACCAGCGAAACGGTACAGGCTTTCTCAACCGTGCGATTAGAAGTGCATCGCACGGCCGTGGTGCGTCGTCGTCGACGGCGCTGAGAGGAAGGGTCGAGGTGGTGCGAGGACGCGGGCGTCAGCACGCTCTGGCGCGTCCAGGGTGGATGCCATGCGCGCTCTGGCGAGGCATGGGCGAGTTCTGGCGCCACTGGGCGCTAGTGTCCTGGCGTCTCCGGTGCATGGAATCGTCGAGTCAGTGGCTGGGCAGCATCAGGTGAGTGAGAGGGAGAGAATTGACACGGTGATGCAGTCCAGAGATGACCAGAAGCGATGGTGGCATGAGGGTGGCATGCCATGCCACGGCATGGCATGGTTTTGTTGATTTGATCAAACAAGGGTCAGTGCAAGTGGTGATACTGGTGTGGTGAAGTGAGAGGAGGCTCCAGGGTTGCAGTGGTGGCTCAGGTTGGACCAAGTCCATCTCCAATTTTCAGTATGGGCTCAATTGGATTTCCTGCCTGCAAGCTGTTCGATCAAATGCCCGAAAGAAAATAATTTTTGAATTTTGCAAATCTTTTTGGTGGGTTGTAAACATATATTAAAAGGAGTAGAATGGTGTTGGTTTGGGTCAATTTGGAATTGGTTTGCAAAATCTCAAAATGGCATAGGATCTTAGTTTTTTTTCAAAGTCTCATCTTGGCTTGCTTATATTTTGTTTTGAGCAAAGTTGTTGTCCTTGATGAGATCTTGGAAGAGGTGCAAGGAGTTGGCCAAGTGTAGAAAAGAAAAGTTGAAAACCAGGGGCTCAAAGTGGGTATCATGCTGAAATTGTCACACATGACCATAATCACATGTGAGCTCAAATTTGATTCAAATTTGATTTGAATTGAGTTTGATTGTTTCCAAAAGTGTTAAAAAGTGTTTAGTATCCATTTACAACTAATGGTGCAAACCAAAATGGTCTAGGTTAATGTTTTGCAAAAATGGCATAGGCCATATGTGTGTGTGAAGTTGATTTTTATAATTCTTTTCTATTTTCTTTTTATTTGACTTTGGGTGATCAAGTGATCATTGCTAGGGTTTTAGAGTGAGAGAGAACACATAAGCAAGCATCATGGCAAAAGCACACTCAAATAATTAATAAGGTGAGCTATATGCATAGTCCTATATGATGAGAAAAAGTTTTTGTTGGCTCTAATTTTTGGATTCTTGAAATCTCTCTCTTGTTCCTTTTATTGAAAACTTGGGATGTTACAAACCCTTCCCCCTTACAAAAGATCTCGTCCCGAGATCTAGAGAAAACTAGGTACTAAAGAGATCTGGGTATTCCTTCTTCATATCTTCTTCGCGTTCCCAAGTGGCTTCTTCTTCGGTGTGATTACTCCATTGTATCTTCAGGAACTTGATACTCCTGGTGCGGGTGGTCCTGAAAGCTTCTTCAAGGATGCGAATAGGCACTTCGCGGTATGTTAGATCCTTGTTGATATCAATGGCTCTGTGGTCGATGTTCTTGAAAACTTCGGTCTTCTCCGGTACTTCTAGGCACTTCCGAAGCAGTGAGATGTGAAACACATTGTGCACCGCGGACATTTCTTCCGGTAGTTCAAGCTGATAGGAGACCTCTCCTCGGCGACTCAGAACTTTGAATGGTCCGACATATCTGGGGGCGAGTTTTCCTCTGAGTTGGAATCTTTGCATTCCTTTGAGGGGTGAGACCTTGAGATACACAAAATCTCCAATCTCGAATGTCATCTCTCGGCGTCTCTTGTCGGCGTAGCTCTTCTGTCTTGACTGGGCGGTCTTGAGGTACTCGCGGATCTTGTGCACCTTCTCTTCGGCTTCGCGGAGAATGTCGGGGCCGAAGACTTGACTATCTCCGACTTCCGACCAGTTCAGAGGGGTACGGCATTTCCTTCCGTACAGGGCTTCAAAGGGGGCCATCTGTAAGCTGGCTTGATAACTGTTGTTGTAGGAGAATTCTGCGTAAGGTAGGCAGTCTTCCCATTTGGATCCATACTCTAGCACACATGCTCTCAACATATCTTCAAGTATCTGGTTGACTCTCTCGGTCTGTCCATCGGTCTGCGGGTGATAGGCTGTGCTGAAATTCAGACGGGTTCCTAGTCCTTCATGTACTTTCTGCCAGAATCTTGAGGTGAATTGCGATCCTCTATCTGACACAATTGACTTGGGGGTTCCGTGCAGGCTGACTATTCTGGAGATGTATAACTCAGCTAGCTTTGGGCATTGGTATGTGGTCTTGATAGGGATGAAATGTGCAACCTTGGTCAATCTATCTATGACTACCCAAAGGGAGTCATTTTCTCTACTAGATTTGGGCAATCCTGTGATAAAGTCCATACCGACAGAATCCCATTTCCACTCAGGAATCTGTAAGGGTTGCAACAGTCCTGCGGGTCGTTGATGTTCTGCCTTGACTCGTTGACAGATATCACACTTGGCGATGTAGCTTCCTATCTCTCGCTTCATTCCGTGCCACCAGAATTGTTCTTTCAGGTCTTGGTACATCTTGGTTCCTCCGGGGTGAATGGAATACAGGGTGTCGTGAGCTTCCTTCAGAATGACTTGCTTCAACTCTGAATCTGACGGTACACACAGGCGTCCGTTGTACCAAAGAACTCCTTCTTCATCTACGGTGAATCCTGGTGCCTTTCCTGCAGCTATCTGACTCTTGATTCCGTCAATGCTGGCATTTCCCTTCTGGGCTTCTTTTATCTGGCTCATCAAGGTGGGTTGGAGTTCAATGCTGGCTAAGAATCCTTCGCTCACTAGCTCTAGTCTGAACTGTTCAAACTCTTGATACAGGCTGGGTTGCTCTATTGCGATCATGGAGTTCAACTGACACGGCAGTCTGCTCAAAGCATCCGCTACCACATTGGCCTTGCCGGGGTGGTAGTGAATTTCCATGTCGTAATCCTTGATTAATTCTATCCATCTGCGCTGTCTCATGTTCAGCTCCTTCTGGGTGAAAATGTACTTCAGGCTCTTGTGATCTGAATATATCTCGCATCGATTACCCATGAGGTAATGACGCCAAACCTTCAGGGCTAAAACTACGGCTGCTAACTCCAAGTCATGAGTTGGATAGTTCTGTTCATGTTGCTTCAGTTGCCTTGATAGGTATGATATCACCTTGCCTTCTTGCATCAACACACATCCAAGACCAATCTTGGATGCATCACAATAGACATCGAATGGCTTGGTGACATCGGGCATGATCAGAATTGGGGCTGTGGTTAATCTGAGCTTGAGCTGCTGAAAGCTTTCTTCACATTTGTCATTCCAGTCAAACTTCTTGTCCTTCTTCAGCAGTTGAGTCATTGGTCTTGCGATGCTGGAAAATCCTTCAACGAATCTGCGGTAATATCCCGCTAATCCCAGAAATGCCCGGACTTCAGTCTGGGTGGTTGGGGCTTTCCATTCCTCAACGGTTTTGATTTTAGCGGGATCTACGGCAATTCCTCCTGCAGACAAGATGTGTCCCAGGAATCCTACTTCCTTCAACCAAAACTCGCATTTGCTAAACTTGGCGTACAACTGATGCTGCCTAAGGGTTTCTAGAACCACTTCCAAATGTTGCTCATGTTCTTCTTCTGATTTGGAGTAGATAAGAATGTCGTCGATGAAGACAACGACAAACTTATCCAGAAAGTCCATAAAGATCTTATTCATGAGATTCATGAAGTAAGCGGGGGCATTGGTCAGTCCAAAGGACATGACATTGTATTCATACAACCCATATCTGGTGGTGGCAGTCTTTGGAATATATGTTGCACGGATCTTCAGTTGATGGTAACCGTCCTAAGATCAATCTTCGAGAATACTTGGGCACCAGTCAGCTGGTCAAACAGGTCTTCTATCTTTGGCAAGGGGTATTTGTTCTTGATGGTGACATCGTTAAGCTTACGATAATCCGTAACCAAACGAGTGGCACCGTCCTTCTTATCCACAAACAAAACTGGTGATCTCCAAGGCGAGGCACTTGGTCGAATCAGACCTTTTTACAGCATATCATCCAGTTGCTTCTTCAGTTCCACTAGTTCTGCGGGGTTCATGATGTAGGCTCTCTGGGCTATAGGTCCTGTTCCAGGGATTAACTCGATGATGAACTCGATATCCCGATCTAGGGGCATACCGGGTAGATCATCTGGAAACACATCAGGGTATCGACAAACGATCCTGATCTGATCCAGGGTTGGTTTGGCTAAACTCTGGTTGCAAGTGAAATTTTTGGGTAGTCTTTCAGACACATGTTCTATTATTATTCCGGTGCTACTAGTCATGGTGATGGCCTTCTTGGCGCAGTCTATCAATCCATGATGTTTCTCCATCCAATCCATACCTAGTACTACTTCCAATCCTTTTGTTCCCAGAACAATCAAGTTTGCATAAAAGTCTATTTCATGGATTCTGATGGGTACATCTTTGCAAAATTTTCTAGCTTTAGTTGTTGATCCAGGTATTTGAACTATCATGACATGTTTCAAGCTGATTGGTTGAATCTTACTAGTGCACACAAAATCTTCTGTGACAAATGAATGTGATGCTCCTGAATCAAACAACACTCTTGCTGGTATTGAGTTAACAGAGAACATACCCAGCACCACGTCTGGTGCTTCCTGGGCTTCCTCGACGTTCATGTGGTAGAGGCGACCTCCACGGTTGTTCGGGTTGTTGGGGGCGAACTTCTTGCCGGTGGAGACACGGCGTTGCTGCTGAGCAGGTGCAGCGGTGTTGCCGGCGAGCTTGGCCAGCCTTTTGGGGCACTCATTGGAGTAGTGTCCCACAACTCCACATTCATAGCAGGTGATGGTGGACTTGTCCTTGGTTGCGACGGGGATGGCGTTGCTCCCAGTCCTTGGTGCGGTGTTGGTGTTGTTGTTGTTGTTGTTGGGGGCTCTCGGCGGAGCGCGGTTGAAGTTGTTGTTGTTGTTGTAGTTGCTGTTGTTGTGGTGGCCTCCTGGCCTGGGGTTTCCTCCACTCCGGTTCTGATAAACCGGACGTGACATCTGTGCATTGGGCTTGTTGGTCCTGAAGCCTCCGCCTGAGTTGGGGCGATACCTTGGGGCATTGCTAGGCCCACTCTGATTCATCATGCGGCGCTTGCGGTTCTCGCTGGCTTGGTGCAGTTTCCCCTCCATTTGGATGGCGGAGTCAACAAGGGCTTCGAGGTCGGCGAAGGGGATGTTGATCAACACAGTCTGCATCTCATCATGCAGTCCGTTCAGAAACCTTTCCTTCCTCTTCTCAGTAGTATCAGTCTCATCCGGGGCGTACCTTGACAAAGTTAGAAACTTGTCGCGGTATTCCACCACGGACATCCGGCCTTGCTTCAGTTCACGGAATTCATCTCTCATCTTCTTTATCAGACCCGGGGGCACATGGTACTTGCTGAACTTGAGCTTGAAATCTGCCCAAGTCATGAATTGTCCCGCGTTCATGGCACGGGTGCTTGTCCACCAAGCTCTTGCTGGTCCTGCTAAGTAGTGCGTGGCAAACAGCACTTTCTCATTTTCTTCAACTCCAGCTACTTCTAGATTGTTCTCCATAGTTTGGAGCCAATCATCTGCATCCAGGGGTTCCTCAGTCTTGCTGAAAACTGGCGGGTTGGTATTCTGGAAGTTCTTGAGCTTTGATCCTGGGTGATCATGATGGCCTTGATTGTTGTTGGCAAGCTGTTGAAGTGCTGCAATGTTGGCTTGCCTTTCAGCTCTTTCTGCTTCTCTATCTTCCAGCATAACTTGCAACATCTGCATCATAGCGTCTTGATTCGCGTTGCGAGTTGGAGGGGCCATCTGAGCATTGAGCTAGATCATGAGATAAGAGGGAAATCTCTATGGCTTATTTTGTTTTTAAGTTCAAAAGCTTAAAACTTGAAGTATTTTTATGATGACACAACATACATTCATTCATAACAAACATCACACATTACATGCTAACACACTAAGGGTTTTAAGAACCCTTCTTCTCCAAGCTACGATACATGGTGCGGGATACAACTCACACCTACGATAGTGCATAAGTGAACTACTCCTCATCCTCATCAACATCGATGGGGGTGTGGTCATCATCTTCGTCGTCCAGGAAGTCGTAGTCTTCCCCCTCGGTGTTCTCATCCTCCTCGAAGTCGTCGTCGTCACTCAGGTAGTTGCTTCCTCCCTGAATGTCTTCTCCATCTTCCTCCATCTTCTTCATCTGCTCCTCCTGGGCCTTGACAGTGGCCTCGAGTGCTGCTATCTTCGCGCGGAGGCGGGTGATGGTGGCATCCTTCTTCGCCCGCTGCTGGCGGAGAGTCCTGCGGTCATTGGCGAGCATCTTGATGGCGTCGCCTTGCTCGATGATGCGGGCGTGAGTCTGGTTGGCGTACTCACGGGAGTGGTCGAGATCCTGCTGAGTGTGGTACAGCATGAAGTCGAGATGCTCCACATGGTGCTTCAGCTCCGGGTGGGATGACATGTCCATGGGCTCTCCAGCAGAGTTACGCCTCGCGAGGTGAGAAAAGCGAGGGTGCTTGAGTGCCTCCCCGCTCATCCCGCACAAGCGTGCGAGTCCCTCCTGAAGGGCGCGGGCAAGTCCGTCCAGCCAGTTGCTCTCCATGAAGGAGAAGAGGATCCTCTCAGAAGTGGGAGGCTCCATCTTGCCCCTCAAGTCCGCAGTGATGATCCACTGCAGTTCGCCTCCTGGCTGGTCAGAGATCTGGGCTCCGTGGAACTCCGGGTGCGGGCGACCAAGGTGGTCGGACAGGGCGTTGAGGTCGTGCTCGAAGATCAAGCTTCCCCCATTCCCGAGCTGGTAAAACTTCGTGTTCACGGGCTCCATCTGAAAGTGAAGTGAAGGATTAAGTTAGAGAAGTGAACAAGTGTGGCAAAATTTTAGTTATATTTCTAAGGAAGAGCATGACTTCTTATTTTTCCAAAGAACTCAAGGAGAAGACAAAGACTTAAATTTTCAGAAATACTTCATTCCTTTTTGAAACTAAATTTTTCAGAACGTCCATTTCTAACTAGGGTCTCCTAAGGTCAAACAATGGCTCTGATACCAACTTGTCAACACCCGGATTTTTAAGTCCGAATGCCTATTATGTCATACATCGCAATCCCAGGAATATTGTTGTTGCGAGGCATAATAGTTAAGTATCATAGTCATCATTCATTACAAACCATAATGTCTTACAACTTGGAATCACATGATCCATATTACACGAATAGTTGATCTATTGATCAACGAACAAACACCAGTTCATAGAGGAAGCGTAAAGATAAATGGACTCTCTAGTCCACAGGCCAACGCTTGACGTCGGGAACTCCTAGTTGTGGTAGACGTCCTGCTGGTCGTCATCCTCGTACTGCTGCTTGATACGTCTCCGACGTATCGATAATTTCTTATGTTCCATGCCACATTATTGATGATATCTACATGTTTTATACACATTATATTTCGTATTTATGCATTTTCCGGCACTAACCTATTAACGAGATGCCGAAGAGCCAGTTGCTCTGTTTTTGGTTTCAGAAATCCTAGTAAGGAAATATTCTCGGAATTGGACGAAATCAACGCCCAGGGCCTATTTTTGCACGAAGCTTCCAGAAGACCGAGGGGGAAGGAAGTGGGGCCACGAGGCGCCGCCACAACAGGGTGGCGCGGCCGGCCCCGGCGCGGCCCTGGTGTGTGGGGCCTCGTGTGGCCCCCGCTGCCCTTCCGCCTACTTAAAGCCTTCGTCGCGAGTACCGAGGCCACGATACGGAAAACCTTACAGAGACGCCGCCGCCAATCCCATCTCGGGGATTCAGGAGATCGCCTCCGGCACCTGCCGAGAGGGGAATCATCTCCCGGAGGACTCTTCACCGCCATGGTCGCCTCCGGAGTGATGAGTGAGTAGTTCACCCCTGGACTATGGGTCCATAGCAGTAGCTAGATGGTTGTCTTCTCCTCATGTGCTTCATTGTCGGATCTTGTGAGCTGCCTAACATGATCAAGATCATCTATCTGTAATACTATATGTTGTGTTTGTCGGGATCCGATGGATAGAGAATACTATGTTATGTTGATTATCAATCTATTACCTATGTGTTGTTTATGATCTTGCATGCTCTCCGTTATTAGTAGAGGCTCTGGCCAAGTTTTTGCTCTTAACTCCAAGAGGGAGTATTTATGCTCGATAGTGGGTTCATGCCTCCATTAAATCTGGGACAGTGACAGAAAGTTCTAAGGTTGTGGATGTGCTGTTGCCACTAGGGATAAAACATTGATGCTATGTCTAAGGATGTAGTTATTGATTACATTACGCACCATACTTAATGCAATTGTCTGTTGTTTACAACTTAATGGAAGGGGTTCGGATGATAACCGAAGGTGGACTTTTTAGGCATAGATGCATGCTGGATAGCGGTCTATGTACTTTGTCGTAATGCCCAATTAAATCTCACAATACTCATCATATCATGTATGTGCATGGTCATGCCCTCTCTATTTGTCAATTGCCCGACTGTAATTTGTTCACCCAACATGCTATTTATCTTATGGGAGAAACACCTCTAGTGAACTGTGGACCCCGGTCCTATTCTTTTACATTGAATACAATCTACTGCAATACTTGTTCTACTGTTTTCTGCAAACAATCATCATCCACACTATACATCTAATCCTTTGTTACAGCAAGCCGGTGAGATTGACAACCTCACTGTTTCGTTGGGGCAAAGTACTTTGGTTGTGTTGTGCAGTTCCACGTTGGCGCCGGAATCCCTGGTGTTGCGCCGCACTACATCCCGCCGCCATCAACCTTCAACGTGCTTCTTGGCTCCTACTGGTTCGATAAACCTTGGTTTCTTACTGAGGGAAAACTTGCTCTGTGCGCATCACACCTTCCTCTTGGGGTTCCCAACGGACGTGTTAACTACGCGCAATCAAGCTCTTTTTCTGGCGCCGTTGCCGGGGAGATCAAGACACGCTGCAAGGGGAGTCTCCACAATCCAATCTCTTTACTTTGTTTTTGTCTTGCTTTATTTTATTTATTACTTTGTTTGCTGCATTATATCAAAACACAAAAAAATTAGTTGCTAGTTTTACTTTATTTACTGTCTTGCACTCTATATCAAAAACACAAAAAAATTAGTTACTTGCATTTACTTTATCTAGTTTGCTTTATTTACTACTACTAAAATGGCTACTCCTGAAAATACTAAGTTGTGTGACTTCACAACCACAAATAATAATGATTTCTTATGCACACCTATTGCTCCACCTACTACAGCAGAATTCTTTGAAATTAAACCTGCTTTACTAAATCTTGTTATGAGAGAGCAATTTTCTGGTGTTAGTTCTGATGATGCTGCTGCCCATCTCAATAATTTTGTTGAATTGTGTGAAATGCAAAAGTATAAATATGTAGATGGTGATATTATAAAATTAAAATTGTTCCCTTTCCCATTAAGAGGAAGAGCTAAAGATTGGTTGCTATCTCTGCCTAAGAATAGTATTAATTCATGGACTAAATGCAAGGATGCTTTTATTGGTAGATATTATCCCCTGCTAAAATTATATCTTTGAGAAGTAGCATAATGAATTTTAAACAATTGGATAATGAACATGTTGCACAAGCTTGGGAAAGAATGAAATCTTTGGTTAAAAATTGCCCAACCCATGGACTGACTACTTGGATGATCATCCAAACCTTTTATGCAATTTTTCTTCGCGGAACCTATTGGATTCAGCTGCTGGAGGTACCTTTATGTCCATCACTCTTGGTGAAGCAACAAAGCTTCTTGATAATATGATGATTAATTACTCTGAATGGCACACGGAAAGAGCTCCACAAGGTAAGAAGGTAAATTCTGTTGAAGAAACCTCCTCCTTGAGTGATAAGATTGATGCTATTATGTCTATGCTTGTGAATGATAGGACTAATGTTGATCCTAATAATGTTTCGTTAGCTTCATTGGTTGCCCAAGAAGAACATGTTGATGTAAACTTCATTAAAAATAATAATTTCAACATCGGAACAATTCTAGTAATAATTATAGGCCATATCCTTATAATAATGGTAATAGTTATGGTAATTCTTATGGGAATTCTTACAACAATAATAGGAACACACCCCCTGGACTTGAAGCTATGCTTAAAGAATTTATTAGTACACAAACTGCTTTTAACAAATCTGTTGAGGAAAAACTCAATAAAATTGATATTCTCGCTTCTAAGGTTGATAGTCTTGCCTCTGATGTTGATCTTTTGAAATCGAAAGTTATGCCTAATAAGGATATTGAAAATAAAATTATTACTACAGCAAATGCCATACAAGTTAGAATTAATGAGAATATAAGATTGATGGACGAATTGCATGCTAGGTGGGAAAGAGAAGAAAATGAAAAACTAGCTAAAGAGAATAATGTAGCTAAAGTTTGGACTATTACCACCACTAGCAATGCTAATGCTCCACATGTTGCTGCACCTCTTACTAATAATGGTGAAAGAATTGGTGTTAGCAATGTTTCCACTTCTAATGCAAAGCCTGCAAAACTGCAAAAAACTGCTAAAACTGCTGAAACTGCCTGTGATAAAACTGCTGAAATTTTTTCCAACATTGGGGATAATGATCCCATTGCTTTAGATTATAATGGTTTGGATTTTGATGATTGCCATATCTCTGAAGTTATAAAGTTCTTGCAAAAACTTGCTAAGAGTCCTAATGCTAGTGCTATAAACTTGGCTTTCACAAAACATATTACAAATGCTCTCATAAAAGCTAGAGAAGAGAAACTAGAACGTGAAGCTTCTATTCCTAGGAAGCTAGAAGATGGTTGGGAGCCCATCATTAAGATGAAGGTCAATGACTTTGATTGTAATGCTTTATGTGATCTTGGTGCAAGTATTTCCGTTATGCCTAAGAAAATTTATAATATGCTTGACTTGCCACCATTGAAAAATTGTTATTTAGATGTTAATCTTGCTGATCATTCTACAAAGAAACCTTTGGGGAGAGTTGATAATGTTCGCATTACCGTTAACAATAACCTTGTCCCCGTTGATTTTGTTGTCTTGGATATTGAATGCAATGCATCTTGTCCCATTATATTGGGAAGACCTTTTCTTCGAACTTGGTGCTATTATTGATATGAAGGAAGGTAATATTAAATATCAATTTCCTCTCAAGAAAGGTATGGAAAACTTCCCTAGAAAGAGAATGAAGTTACCTTTTGATTCTATTATTAGAACAAGTTATGATGTTGATGCTTCGTCTCTTGATAATACTTGATACACACTTTCTGCGCCTAGCTGAAAGGCGTTAAAGAAAAGCGCTTATGGGAGACAACCCATGTTTTTACTACAGTACTTTTATTTTATATTTGAGTCTTGGAAGTTGTTTACTACTGTAGAAACCTCTCCTTATCTTAGTTTTATGCATTGTTGTGCCAAGTAAAGTCTTTGATAGTAAGATTCATACTAGATTTGGATTACTGCGAAACGATTTCTTTCTACACGAATTTCGACCTGCCTCTCTGTACGTAGCTCAGAAAAATATGCCAATTTACGTGCGTGATCCTCAGATATGTACCAACTTTCATTCAATTTGGGTATTTTCATTTGAGCAAGTCTGGTGCCATTTTAAAATTCGTCTTTACGAACTGTTCTGTTTTGACAGATTCTGCCTTTTATTTCGCATTGCCTCTTTTGCTATGTTGGATGAATTTCTTTGATCCATTAATGTCCAGTAGCTTTATGCAATGTCCAGAAGTGTTAAGAATAATTATGTCACCTCTGAACTGTTGGATAATTAGGCACAATTTCCATGATTAATTCCAGAATATAAAACATGATGACAGCAACTACTAACATGTGAAACTCGAACATACTAGATGCATTAATCAACATGAGTAGCAGCAGCGCAAACGGTAAAGCATCCATCGCTAAACAGATCGAGATATGTCGCACGTACCGATCTGGTGGAGGTGGCGGTGGAGGTGTAGCAGATGATGTCGCAGCAGTAACGTTGTTGATGACAACGTTGTTGACGACGGGGACGACGGGTCGAAGTAGACGGCGTTGAAGACGACGGTAGGCAGCACCGCCCGACTTGGACGGAAGGCGACCCGTGATGAAGAGCTTGAGCAGTCGCGCAGAGCGCTTCCCAAAAACCTAATTCGCCCTCTCCCGTACAGGATCGCAAGGACGAGCGGTTCCGGAGACCTGCTCTCCCGTTCGCCGATGCACGTCGGCGCGCGGGATGGAGTAGACTACGATGGCGGCGCAAGCAGAGAGAGGTGGAAACCCTAACTCGTGTATTGGATGTATTTCTGCGGTAGCCGGGCAAGAGATTATATAGGCTCGGGAAACCCTAGGCAACGTGGGCCACGCCCACGTCGCACGAACGTTTCGAGTCGGTTACAGATAGCCCACGATCCGGGAGCGACCCGAACCGACTAACTGTGACGCGTCCGTCTAGGACTCTGTTCGTTTTCCTGAGCTGCAAAAAGTAAGGAAAGTCTCGGCTCGAGGCTCAATCCACTCACCACGAGCGCGGCGCGCGTCGTGTCGTGTCGTGTCGAGTCGAGACGAGCGAGGAGGAGGAGGAGCGCGCGTGTAGCACTCCTATTCTCACTCACTTACTAGTGGTGGAACAACCCACCTTATAAGGTGGTCTAACTTCCTCCCAACTTTCCATGTGGGACTAAACTTCCCACCTCTTGCCACTCCCTAGTGAGCTGCCATCAACTTGGGCTCAAACTCACAAGGCTGCCACTATGTGGGCTTTGAGATTTATAGGAAAAACTGAAATCTAATTTGGGCCACTAAAAGTGGGCCCAATATTTCAACAATCCCCCACCAGATCTCAAATCCCCATTTAGAGATTTACCAATACTCGCTGCTTGTTTATATACCAGTGTTTCAGCGGAGACTGTTAAGTTGAACTTCCGCCTAGAACCTTAAGCTACATCCATTCACACTTGAACAATGGACTAAGCCTTGAATTGCAAGTTTTGCGTGAACAGGGTTTCACTCAAAGTCATGACCAGTACATGGCTGCCAGTAGCCTACCCCGCGGGTGAAGCATATGCGTCATACTTCGTGGTCTCTTCATGAGTTTACTAGAGATCACCCAAATCTCATAGATTGCGACGTTTAACAATCGGACTCATATAGGTGTGTTATTTCAAGAATGCTCTGTAGGACAGCACCTTTGCTAAAATAGCCAACATAAACACATTAAGGCTTGTTGCCAACCTGCCTTACAGCAATTGAGAGTTGTGCATCTTCACATAGAGAGGGTTACATAATACTCTCCTCAATTAAACCACTAGTTTGTTCTTCCCAGGTCCTAATTCACGGGATCTCCGATCACAAAGGTTGGGTTACCACTATGGTGTAACATCAACGGGTCTCAAACCCATCTCCCTCGATGCACTTTCTATCACATTACGTGATAGTCCCTTTGTAAAGGGATCTGCCAGGTTTTTGTCTGTTTGAATATATGTAACAGTTATTACTCCGGAGTTTCGCAATTTCCTGACAGACTTCAAACGTCTCTTGACGTGTCTTGATGACTTCGCGTTATCCTTAGAATTGTTCACTTTGACAATTACAGTTTGATTGTCACAATTCAAAAGGATTGCCGGAACAGGTTTTTCAACCACAGGCAAGTCCATCAAGAGCTCACGCAACCATTCTGATTCAACAGTGGTTGTGTCTAAAGCAGTAAGTTCTGCTTCCATAGTTGACCTCGTCAATATGGTTTGCTTACAAGATCTCCATGACACTGCGCCACCTCCAAAGGTAAATACATACCCACTTGTGGCATACAGATCAGCTACATCTGAGATCCAATTCGAATCACTATATCCTTCAAGCACAGCTGGGTGCCCTGAATAGTGAATCCCATAACTCATTGTACCACATAGGTAGCGCATGACCCTATCAAGTGCATGCCAATGATCAGTACCCGGGTTTGACATGAACCTACTCAACTTGCTAACAGCAAAAGAGATGTCGGGTCTAGTCGCGCTCGCTAAGTACATGAGTGAGCCAACGATCTGAGAATATCTCAATTGATCTATGGCAATCCTCCGGTTCTTGCGTAGTGTCACACTGGGATCATAAGGTGTTGAAGAAGGCTTGCTATCAATATAGCCGAACCGGCTCAAGATCTTCTCAACATAATGGGATTGCGTTAGAGTAATCCCACTCTCGTTCTTAATCAGCTTGATGTTCAGAATCACATCAGCTTCTCCCAGATCTTTCATATCAAAACTCTTTGACAAGAAAGACTTGACCTCGTGTATTACTTTCATGTTTGTACCAAAGATCAGAATATCATCCACATACAAACATAGTATAACACCTTCGCCCCCACCATGGCGATAGTAAACGCACTTGTCAGCCTCATTGACAACAAAGCCTACAGAAGTTAAAGTTCTGTCAAACTTCTCATGCCATTGCTTAGGTGCTTGTTTCAGGCCATATAAAGATTTCAGCAACTTGCACACCTTTCTTTCTTCACCTTTTACTACAAACCCATCAGGCTGATCCATATAGATTTCCTCTTCCAACTCTCCATTAAGGAAAGTTGTCTTTACGTCCATTTGATGAACGATAAGACCATAGGAGGCAGCCATGGATAGTAGTACTCGAATGGTGGTAAGTCTAGCGACAGGTGAATAGGTGTCGAAGTAATCTTCGCCTTCTCTCTGTGTGTAGCCTTTCGCTACAAGCCGTGCCTTGTACTTTTCAATAGTACCATCAGGTCTTAGCTTCTTCTTGAACACCCATTTGCAGCCCACAGGCTTGCATCCATGGGGTCGTTCTGATAGCTCCCAAGTTCCATTAGAAAGAATCGAGTCCATCTCATTATGGACAGCTTCTTTCCAGTCATCTGCATCTGGAGATGCATATGCCTCTGCAATGGACGTGGGAGTATCATCCACAAGGTACACAATGAAATCATCACCAAAGGATTTTTCAATCCTCCGTCTCTTGCTCCGTTTAGGAGCTTCATTGTCATCCTTCTCAATAACAATCTCATGTGATTGTTCAAAATACTCATTAGATGTACTAGATTCAGGAACTATCTCAGTAGAAATTCTAGCAATGCTATGCATATCTTTCATAGGAAACATATTCTCAAAGAATGTTGCATCACGAGATTCCATAATAGTATCAACATGCATATCAGGTACTTCAGATTGAACTACTAAAAATCTATAGCCTACACTCCGCGGAGCATAACCTAGAAAGATACAATCCACTGTCTTTGGTCCGAGTTTGCGCTTCTTAGTAATTGGAATATTGACTTTCGCCAAACATCCCCATGTGCGCAAATACGAAAGTGATGGTTTTCTCCCAGACCACTCCTCGTAAGGGGTTTTATCTTTATTCTTGTTAGGAACTCTATTCAGGACATGACATGAAGTCAACAAAGCCTCCCCCACCATGCCTTTGATAAACCAGCAGTGGCTAACATGGAATTCACCAAGTCAGTCAGCGTGCGGTTTTTCCTCTCGGCAACCCCGTTTGATTGGGGCGAATAGGGAGGCGTCCTCTCATGAATAATACCATGTTCCTCACAGAATTCATCAAAGATTTTAGGAAAATACTCGCCACCACGATCCGACCTAAGACGCTTGATCTTTCTCTCTAGTTGATTTTCAACTTCGGCCTTATAAATTTTAAAGTAGTCTAAAGCTTCATCTTTAGTTCGCAACAAATAAACATAGCAAAATCTAGTCGCATCATCAATCAATGTCATGAAATATCTCTTTCCACCTTTTGTCAACACACCATTCATCTCGCATAGATCAGAATGTATGAGTTCTAGAGGTGCCAAGTTTCTCTCCTCGGCCGCCTTGTGAGGCTTCCGAGGTTGCTTTGATTGCACACAACTATGGCACTTAGAACCTTTGGCAATGGTGAAATTCGGAATTAAACTTAAACTGGATAGCCGAGACATTAAACCAAAATTAATGTGACATAAACGAGAATGCCAAACACTGGTATCATCACTAACATTGCCACAAATATGGTTCACAGACTTATTACTGAAATCAGAAAGCGAAAAGCGGAACAAGCCTCCGCACTCATAGCCTTTACCAATAAATTGTCCAAACTTGGAAACAACTACTTTATTCGACTCTAAAACAACCTTAAACCCATCTCTGCATAGAAGGGAGCCGCTAACGAGATTCTTGTTCATAGTAGGGACATGCTGCACGTTCCTCAGCTGCACGATCTTCCCCGAAGTGAACTTCAGATCTACCGTGCCAACACCACGAACAGAAGCATGTGACCCATTCCCCATCAAGACGGAAGAATCCCGGGCGACCTGGTAAGAAGTGAACATGGATATGTCAGCACACACATGAACATTAGCACCTGTATCAATCCACCAACATGGAGATTGAAATACCGAAAGAACAGTAAAGAGATTACCGTACCCATCAGCATTGCTAGCGGTCACCGTGTTGACTTGCCTCGCCTTTTTCTTGCGGTCTGCCCTCTCTGGACAGTCCTTAGAAAAGTGGCCAGCCTCTCCACAGGTAAAGCAGCTCAGATCTGCTTTGTTTATCATCTTCTTCTTCTTGAAGGTTGTAGTCTTCATAGGCTTATTGAAGGAGGGCTTGTTATTCCCTTTGTTCTTGCTGTAGGGTTTCTTCTGCACCATGTTGGCGCTAGACTGACCCTCTCCTTTCTCAGTATTATCCTTAGCCCGAGCTTTCTCCTCAACATCAAGAGACGCTATCAGATTTTCAACTGATATCTCCTGTCTCTTGTGTTTGAGAGTTGTGGCAAAGTTCCTCCATGAAGGGGGCAACTTAGCGATGATGCATCCAGCCACAAACTTGTCAGGTAAGGCACACTTAAGGAGTTCAAGCTCTTTCGCAATGCACTGTATCTCATGAGCTTGTTCGACTACAGAACGGTTGTTTACCATCCTGATGTCATGGAAGCTCTCCATGATGTACAGTTCACTGCCTGCATCGGTTGCACCGAATTTAGCATTCAGTGCATCCCAGAGCTCTTTACCATCTGTTATGTGCATGTACACATCACACAGACGATCAGCAAGAATACTCAGAACGCATCCGACGAAGAGAGTATTGTTTTCCTTGAACTTGTTCTGATCTTGGTCAGATATAGTTCCTTCAGGTAAACCATCAGTAACTTCGAACACTTTCAGATGAGTAAGCCAGAGCATGGCCTTAACTTGCCACCTCTTAAAGTGCACACCGGTGAACTTATCCGGCCTCAGTGCATCAGCAAAACCAGCCATTGTTAACTCAGGAAATTGCCTACAATTAGGTTTTTGGATTGTTGGATAATTAGGCACAATTTCCATGATTAATTCCAGAATATAAAACATGATGACAGCAACTACTAACATGTGAAACTCGAACATACTAGATGCATTAATCAACATGAGTAGCAGCAGCGCAAACGGTAAAGCATCCATCGCTAAACAGATCGAGATATGTCGCACGTACCGATCTGGTGGAGGTGGCGGTGGAGGTGTAGCAGATGATGTCGCAGCAGTAACGTTGTTGATGACAACGTTGTTGACGACGGGGACGACGGGTCGAAGTAGACAGCGTTGAAGACGACGGTAGGCAGCACCGCCCGACTTGGACGGAAGGCGACCCGTGATGAAGAGCTTGAGCAGTCGCGCAGAGCGCTTCCCAAAAACCTAATTCGCCCTCTCCCGTACAGGATCGCAAGGACGAGCGGTTCCGGAGACCTGCTCTCCCGTTCGCCGATGCACGTCGGCTCGCGGGATGGAGTAGGCTACGATGGCGGCGCAAGCAGAGAGAGGTGGAAACCCTAACTCGTGTATTGGATGTGTTTCTGCGGTAGCCGGGCAAGAGATTATATAGGCTCGGGAAACCCTAGGCAACGTGGGCCACGCCCACGTCGCACGAACGTTTCGAGTCGGTTACAGATAGCCCACGATCCGGGAGCGACCCGAACCGACTAACTGTGACGCGTCCGTCTAGGACTCTGTTCGTTTTCCTGAGCTGCAAAAAGTAAGGAAAGTCTCGGCTCGAGGCTCAATCCACTCACCACGAGCGCGACGCGCGCGTCGTGACGTGACGTGTCGTGTCGTGTCGAGTCGAGTCGAGACGAGCGAGCGAGGAGGAGGAGGAGCGCGCGTGTAGCACTCCTATTCTCACTCACTTACTAGTGGTGGAACAACCCACCTTATAAGGTGGTCTAACTTCCTCCCAACTTTCCATGTGGGACTAAACTTCCCACCTCTTGCCACTCCCTAGTGAGCTGCCATCAACTTGGGCTCAAACTCACAAGGCTGCCACTATGTGGGCTTTGAGATTTATAGGAAAAACTGAAATCTAATTTGGGCCACTAAAAGTGGGCCCAATATTTCAACAATCCCCATATAAATTTTTATTGTGCACTAACCCTCTAATGAGTTGTTTCGAGTTTGGTGTGGAGGAAGTTTTCAAGGATCAAGAGAGGGAGATGATACAATATGATCAAAGAGAGTGAAAGCTCTAAGCTTGGGGATGCCCCGGTGGTTCACCCCTGAATATTTTAAGAAGACTCAAGCGTCTAAGCTTGGGGATGCCCAAGGCATCCCCTTCTTCATCGACAACATTATCAGGTTCCTCCCCTGAAACTATATTTTTATTCCATCACATCTTATGTACTTTGCTTGGAGCGTCGGTTTGTTTTTGTTTTTGTTTTTGTTTGAATAAAATGGATCCTAGCATTCATTGTGTGGGAGAGAGACACGCTCCGCTGTTGCATATGGACAAATATGTCCTTAGGCTTTACTCATAGTATTCATGGCGAAGGTTGAATCTTCTTCGTTAAATTGTTATATGGTTGGAATCGGGAAATGCTACATGTAGTAATTCTAAAATGTCTTGAATAATTTGATACTTGGCAATTGTTATGCTCATGTTTAAGCTCTTGCATCATATACTTTGCACCTACTAATGAAGAAATACATAGAGCTTGCTAAAATTTGGTTTGCATATTTGGTCTCTCTAAAGTCTAGATAATTTCTAGTATTGAGTTTTGAACAACAAGGAAGACGGTGTAGAGTCTTATAATGTTTTCAATATGTCTTTTATGTGAGTTTTGTTGCACCGGTTCATCCTTGTGTTTGCTTCAAATAACCTTGCTAGCCTAAACCTTGTATCGAGAGGGAATACTTCTCATGCATCCAAAATCCTTGAGCCAACCACTATGCCATTTGTGTCCACCATACCTACCTACTACATGGTATTTCTCCGCCATTCCAAAGTAAATTGCTTGAGTGCTACCTTTAAAATTTCCATCATTCGCCTTTGCAATATATAGCTCATGGGACAAAATAGTTTAAAAACTATTGTGGTATTGAATATGTACTTATGCACTTTATCTCTTATTAAGTTGCTTGTTGTGCGATAACCATGTTTCTGGGGACGCCATCAACACTTTGTTGAATATCATGTGAGTTGCTATGCATATCCGTCTTGTCTGAAGTAAGGGAGATTTACCACTCATTTAATGGTTAGAGCATGCATATTGTTAGAGAAGAACATTGGGCCGCTAACTAAAGCCATGAATCATGGTGGAAGTTTCAGTTTTGGACATATATCCTCAATCTCATATGAGAACATTAATTGTTGCTACATGCTTATGCATTCAAGAGGAGTCCATTATATGTTGTCTATGTTGTCCCGGTATGGATGTCTAAGTTGAGAATAATCAAAAGCGAGAAATCCAAATGCGAGCTTTCTCCTTAGACCTTTGTACAGGCGGCATAGAGGTACCCCTTTGTGACACTTGGTTAAAACATGTGTATTGCGATGATAATCCCGGTAATCCGAGCTAATTAGGACAAGGTGAGGGCACTATTAGTATACTATGCATGAGGCTTGCAACTTGTAAGATATAATTTACATGATACATATGCTTTATTACTACCGTTGACAAAATTGTTTCTTGTTTTCAAAACCAAAGCTCTAGCACAAATATAGCAATCGATGCTTTCCTCTTTGAAGGACCATTCTTTTACTTTTATGTTGAGTCAGTTCACCTATTTCTCTCACCTCAAGAAGCAAACACTTGTGTGAACTGTGCATTGATTCCTACATACTTGCATATTGCACTTGTTATATTACTTTACATTGACAATATCCATGAGATATACATGTTATAAGTTGAAAGCAACCGCTGAAACTTAATCTTCCTTTGTGTTGCTTCAATACCTTTACTTTGATTTATTGCTTTATGAGTTAACTCTTATGCAAGACTTATTGATACTTGTCTTGAAAGTACTATTCATGAAAAGTCTTTGCTTTATGATTCAGTTGTTTACTCATGTCATTACCATTGTTTTGATCGCTGCATTCATTACATATGCTTACAATAGTATGATCAAGGTTATGATGGCATGTCACTCGAAATTATCTTTGTTATCGTTTACCTGCGGGACGAGAACTAAGCTTGGGGATGCTGATACGTCTCCGACGTATCGATAATTTCTTATGTTCCATGCCACATTATTGATGATATCTACATGTATTATACACATTATATGTCGTATTTATGCATTTTCCGGCACTAACCTATTAACGAGATGCCGAAGAGCCAGTTGCTGTTTTCTGCTGTTTTTGGTTTCAGAAATCCTAGTAAGGAAATATTCTCGGAATTGGACGAAATCAACGCCCGGGGGCCTATTTTTGCACGAAGCTTCCAGAAGACCGAGGGGGGAAGGAAGTGGGGCCACGAGGCGCCGCCACAACAGGGCGGCGTGGCCTGGCCCTGGCCACGCGGCCTTGGTGTGTGGGGCCCTCGTGTGGCCCCCTGCGTTGCCCTTCCGCCTACTTAAAGCCTTCGTCGCGAAACCCCCAGTACCGAGAGCCACGATACGGAAAACCTTACTGAGACGCCGCCGCCGCCAATCCCATCTCGGGGGATTTAGGAGATCGCCTCCGGCACCCTGCCGGAGGGGAATCATCTCCGGAGGACTCTTCACCGCCATGGTCGCCTCCGGAGTGATGAGTGAGTAGTTCACCCTGGACTATGGGTCCATAGCAGTAGCTAGATGGTTGTCTTCTCCTCATTGTGCTTCATTGTCGGATCTTGTGAGCTGCCTAACATGATCAAGATCATCTATCGTAATACTATATGTTGTGTTTGTCGGGATCCGATGGATAGAGAATACTATGTTATGTTGATTATCAATCTATTACCTATGTGTTGTTTATGATCTTGCATGCTCTCCGTTATTAGTAGAGGCTCTGGCCAAGTTTTTGCTCTTAACTCCAAGAGGGAGTATTTATGCTCGATAGTGGGTTCATGCCTCCATTAAATCTGGGACGTGTGAAAAGTTCTAAGGTTGTGGATGTGTTGTTGCCACCGGGCGGAGACGGGGCGGCGGGGGCTAGACCCCCAACGATCGGCCCTCATGAAATCGATGCGACTCCGTAGCAATACGGTATACTCTGTGTGTATTAATGGCCCAGCAGACATAATTAGTTTGTATTTAGCCCAAATCCAAAGCATTACTTGTGCTCTGCATGTTCCTAAGCCCAAAACGAGCCCATCTTTGAAGCCATCGTAGTAAACTTGCTCCTTATCGTTGGTCTCTTTAGACCTAGCGGTTGAGATCGATAGACAACTAGTTTGCCCGGCCGTGCCGCCGTCTGCTGCAGCTCTAGTGGCCAGATCCCAGGCGAGATGCCGCCACCGTGACGCCATGCTAGCTAGACAAGTTGTTGTATCTAGTTGATCCTGCCGCCATGAGGCGCCGTCGCGCCGTGCGTCTGTGCCATCGAATCCGTCTTCTCAAGCACTCAAATGAAAGGTACCATGTCGCTAGTTTTTGTTTAGGAGATATGTGATCTCTATAGTCTAAAGTCTAATTGACCGATTGACTTTGCATTGCATATAAGACAGATGATTGATTTATTTATTAGATACTCCGTATGTATTAGATGCGAGATGACCTATTAGTTATTACAAATTATTGTAAAGTATGTTTTAGATATAAACTTGATCCAATAAAAAGAAAAAATTGTTTTATATTGCCCAACACATATTGCTACTATGATTTAATACCAATGCGATGGTCAGACTTGATATATTGTAACTTTTTTTGTCTCTGTGCAAATGTTTCTAAGACTGATAAAACTACACATGACGTGTCTTCGGATTCCCCCCCCCCCCTTATATACCTTCACTATCATCTTCGCCCCCCTCATGCTCGAATCCTGGCTCCGCCCCTGGTTGCCACTAGGGATAAAACATTGATGCTATGTCTAAGGATGTAGTTATTGATTACATTACGCACCATACTTAATGCAATTGTCTGTTTTTACAACTTAATACGGAAGGGTTCGGATGATAACCTGAAGGTGGACTTTTTAGGCATAGATGCATGCTGGATAGCGGTCTATGTACTTTGTCGTAATGCCCAATTAAATCTCACAATACTCATCATATCATGTATGTGCATGGTCATGCCCTCTCTATTTGTCAATTGCCCGACTGTAATTTGTTCACCCAACATGCTATTTATCTTATGGGAGAGACACCTCTAGTGAACTGTGGACCCCGGTCCTATTCTTTTACATTGAATACAATCTACTGCAATACTTGTTCTACTGTTTTCTGCAAATAATCATCATCCACACTATACATCTAATCCTTTGTTACAGCAAGCCGGTGATATTGACAACCTCACTATTTCGTTGGGGCAAAGTACTTTGGTTGTTTTGTGCAGGTTCCACGTTGGCGCCGGAATCCCTGGTGTTGCGCCGCACTACATCCCGCCGCCATCAACCTTCAAGGTGCTTCTTGGCTCCTACTGGTTCGATAAACCTTGGTTTCTTACTGAGAGAAAACTTGCCGATGTACGCATCACACCTTCCTCTTGGGGTTCCCAACGGACGTGTTAACTACGCGCAATCACTGCTCGGCTTCATAGTCTGGCCATTTGAATAGCCAGGGACAAAGCTGTGAGTACTTTACGTACTCGCAAACTAATACTAAGGTAAGTATTAACATTTCTATTGAAAGTATTCTAAGCTCTAAGGTTATTTGCGTAAAGCCAATTTTAGTTTAGAAACATTTTAGTAGACAACTCCTCATGTGCTAACTAACTCAAGTGGGAACATTAGTGTCATTCCCACAGCTCTGGTGTGATTCAAAGTCAAAGTCACCGTTCAAGTTCAAAAAGATAAAATTCTGATGACGGAAACAGTATGGCCTTTCCAACTGTCCATGACCACGGACGCGGCTATTCGAATAGGTTTACACTCTGCAGAGGTTGCACACTTGTGCCACAACATTTGATTACATCCGTCAGGAAAACCCCGAATAATCGTAACTCAGTACGCGGATCATCAACCGTTAACCTTTCACTTACACACCCTAGTATAGGCACCTCTCCCCATGAGCTTGGCCTCCCGGTGAAAACCAACTGTTAACCTGGGAACTGCACAGGGCTTGGCCGTACAATTCACCTCAATTCACATCATTTCTCAACAACGGAGGCAGCCTCAAGCATAACCCCTATGATGTGTGTTCAGAGGGAACCCATACTAAGACACATAAATTTCCAGCTAAGCCTTACCCATAATCAGGTATTGTGGGGGTACTCAAAAATTGGAATGGTATCGCATCCAACTCAATCATCAGTTTTTAGCCATTTCACCAAGTCAAATTCATGTCATATTCACCTTCAAAATCTTTCAATGGAAATGACTCATCATTCCAAGGTTTTCACCATCATCATTTCACAAACACATGTTCCCATCTAGAGTAGTCATTTTTAATTTAGCACTAGCATCTAGGTATGAGGGGTGCTAAGTACTTGCTTTGCTTCTAGGCTAAGTTTGATACTCTTGAACTAATCCAATACTAACCAAGTGAATCATGAATCAAAAAGTACTTTGATAAAACAAAAGTAAATAAAGCTTGTAAAGTAAAACTGGGAAATAGGATCATAAGCATAAAGTAAATGGGTAATGCCTTGCTCATGGTGAGCTTTGCACTTTGCAAGAGTATTATCTTGCCTTGGTTGGGGAATTGGTCAAAGTGGTCTTCTTCTCCTTGGAAGTAGACCTCCTCCTCCTCCTCTGGTACTCCTCGGTACTAGCGTCTAAAATACGAATACGGGGTACACAATCATCATACCAAACTTATTTACTAAACTAAGCACACACATGATTCACACAACTTAAACTAGCATCACACAGTACTATTAAGTTGATGGATGTGTTTTCTTATTTAAGAAAAATAATTTCCTCTCATACTAACTTAGGTGTTATTTTCAATTACTTAGAGAAATAATTTCCTCTCATTATCTTCTTAAGATTTAATTTCTCTCATGAATAATATGTGACCTAGGTTGACCAAAGTCAACCTCTTCACACTTATCATTTAAGAAAATGATTTAAATGAGGTGAACACCTCATACCATTTAATCCTAACATGGTAAAGATTTAATATCATCAACAATTCATATGAGACCTAAATGACCAGAGTCTCTACCTCATTTTGAATTGTTCATGACAAGATTTAAATGAGAGAAACACTCCCATAAGATTTATTAATAGTTTTGGACAATATCTTTGACTAGAAATAGCCATAAAGTCCTTTAATTAAACTAGGCCATGATCATTCAAAGTAAGCATGGAATATTTTTGCAGAAACAATTATTACACGTGAAATGTGAATTATAGGAGTTGGAACCAACTCAAAATCATTTTTGGTTGATTTTTCATAATTATTCTAAGTCAGAAAAGTCCCTGCCTTGTTTATTTTATCAGATTTATTCTACAAATGATCTAGGTTTCAAACCAATGGCATTGTGTAGATAAAACTCTAAGGTTTCCAAATATATAAAATTCGTAAAATTTGGCCGAGTAGATTTGTCCCTAAGAAATTTCAAAGTTGACATCAGATTGTATTATTTCTCTAATTTTCATTTTTGAATTTGAAACGTGGGCTGGCGGGAGAAATAACGGGCTGTGCAGTGCGGGAAGGAAATGGGCCGGCCCAGCTTTGCAGCGGGCCAGCTGACAAGGTGGGGGCCACCTGTCTGTGTGTTATAACCAGCGAAACGGTACAGGCTTTCTCAACCGTGCGATTAGAAGTGCATCGCACGGCCGTGGTGCGTCGTCGTCGACGGCGCTGAGAGGAAGGGTCGAGGTGGTGCGAGGACGCGGGCGTCAGCACGCTCTGGCGCATCCAGGGTGGATGCCATGCGTGCTGGCGCGGCATGGGCGAGTTCGGCGCCAGCTGGCGCTAGTGTCCTGGCATCTCCGGTGCATGGAATCGTCGAGTCAGTGGCTGGGCAGCATCAGGTGAGTGAGAGGGAGAGAATTGACACGGTGATGCAGTCCAGAGATGACCAGAAGCGATGGTGGCATGAGGGTGGCATGCCATGCCACGGCATGGCATGGTTTTGTTGTTTAATCAAACAAGTCAGTGCAAGTGGTGATGCGGGTGGTGAAGTGAGAGGAGGCTCCGGGGTTGCGGTGGTGGCTCAGGTTGGACCAAGTCCATCTCCAATTTTCAGTATGGGCTCAATTGGATTTCCTGCCTGCAAGCTGTTCGATCAAATGCCCGAAAGAAAATAATTTTTGAATTTTGCAAATCTTTTTGGTGGGTTGTAAACATATATTAAAAGGAGTAGAATGGTGTTGGTTTGGGTCAATTTGGAATTGGTTTGCAAAATCTCAAAATGGCATAGGATCTTAGTTTTGTTTCAAAGTCTCATCTTGGCTTGCTTATATTTTGAAATTGAGGCAGAGTTTGAGGTGAGTGTTTTGAGCAAAGTTGTTGTCCTTGATGAGATCTTGAAAGAGGTTCAAGGAGTTGGCCAAGTGTAGAAAAGAAAAGTTAGAAACCATCACACATGACCATAATCACATGTGAGCTCATATTTGAATCAAATTTGATTTGAATTGAGTTTGATTGTTTCCAAAAGTGTTAAAAAGTGTTTAGTATCCATTTACAACTAATGGTGCAAACCAAAATGGTCTAGGTTAATGTTTTGCAAAAATGGCATAGGCCATATGTGTGTGTGGAATTGATTTTTTATAAATTCTCTTCCATTTTCTTTTTCTTTGACTTTGGATGATCAAGAGATCATAGTTAGGGTTTAGAGTAAGAGAGAACACATAAGCAAGCATCATGGCAAAAGCACACTCAAATAATTAATAAGGTGAGCTATATGCATAGTCCTATATGATGAGAAAAAGTTTTTGTTGGCTCTAATTTTTGGATTCTTGAAATCTCTCTCTTGTTCCTTTTATTGAAAACTTGGGATGTTACATAGTTCGAAGGAGGGCGTCGGGGGCCAGCCGAGGCCGCCACACGCTAGGGCCGCGCGCCCCCCTCCTGGGCCGCGCCGGCCTAGCGTGTGGCCTCGGCCCCCACCTTGCCTTCGCTCCGTCATATTCTGGGAAAATAGGACCTTCCGCATAAATTCCGAGGATTTCCTGAAAGTTGGATTTCTGCACAAAAACGAGACACCAGAGCAATTCTGCTGAAAACAGCGTTAGTCCGTGTTAGTTGCATCCAAAATACACAAATTAGAGGCAAAACAATAGCAAAAGTGTTAGGGAAAGTAGATACGTTTTGGACGTATCAAGTACCCATTTTAGCAGTAGTAAATAAAGCAAACTAAATAAAGTAAATGCAAGTAACTAATTTTTTTGTGTTTTCAATATAGAGAACAAGACAGTAAATAAAGTAAAACTAGCAACTAATTTTTTGTGTTTTTGATATAGAGAGCAAACAAAGCAGTAAATAAAGTAAAGCAAGACAAAAACAAAGTAAAGAGATTGGATGTGGGAGACTCCCCTTGCAGCGTGTCTTGATCTCCTCGGCAACGGCGCCAGAAAATATGCTTGATGCGTGTAGTCTACACGTCCGTTGGGAACCCCAAGAGGAAGGTGTGATGCGCACAGCAGTAAGTTTTCCCTCTAAGAAACCAAGGTTATCGAACCAGTAGGAGTCAAGAAGCACGTGAAGGTTGTTGGTGGCGGAGTGTAGTGCGGCGCAACACCAGGGATTCCGGCGCCAACGTGGAACCTGCACAACACAATCAAAGTACTTTGCCCCAACGTAACAGTGAGGTTGTCAATCTCACCGGCTTTCTGTAAACAAAGGATTAGATGTATAGTGTGGATGATGATGGTTGTTTGCGAAGAACAATAAAGAACAATTGCAGTAGATTGTATTTCAGATGTAAAGAATAGGACCGGGGTCCACAGTTCACTAGTGGTGTCTCTCCCATAAGATAAGCAGATGTTGGGTGAACAAATTACGAGTTGGGCAATTGACAAATAAAGAAGGCATAACAATGCACATACATATATCATGATGAGTACTATGAGATTTAATCAGGGCATTACGACAAAGTACATAGACCGCCATCCAACATGCATCTATGCCTAAAAAGTCCACCTTCAGGTTATCATCCGAACCCCTTCCAGTATTAAGTTGCAAACAACAGACAATTGCATTAAGTATGGTGCGTAATGTAATCAACACAAATATCCTTAGACAAAGCATTGATGTTTTATCCCTAGTGTCAACAGCACATCCACAACCTTAGAGGTTGCTGTCACTCCCCAGATTCAATGGAGGCATGAACCCACTATCGAGTATAAATACTCCCTCTTGGAGTCACAAGTATCAACTTGGCCAGAGCCTCTACTAGCAACGGAGAGCATGCAAGAAGATAAACAACATATATGATAGATTGATAATCAACTTGACATTGTATTCGATATTCATCGGATCCCAACAAACACAACATGTAGGATTACAGATAGATGATCTTGATCATGATAGGAAGCTCACAAGATCTAACATGATAGCACAATGAGGAGAAGACAACCATCTAGCTACTGCTATGGACCCATAGTCCAGGGGTGGACTACTCACACATCGATCCGGAGGCGATCATGGCGATGAAGAGACCTCCGGGAGATGATTCCCCTCCGGCAGGGTGCCGGAGGCGATCTCCTGAATCCCCTGAGATGGGATTGGCGGCGGCGACGTCTGTGGAAGGTTTTCCGTATCGTGGCTCTCGGTACTGGGGGTTTCGCGACGAAGGCTTTAAGTAGGCGGAAGGGCAGGTCAGGAGGCGTCACGAGGGGCCCACACAACAGGGCCGCGCGGCCAGGACCTGGGTCGCGCCGCCCTGGTGTGTCGCCACCTCGTGTCCCCACTTCGTTTCCTCTTCGGACTCCTGGAAGCTTCGTGGAAAAATAGGACCCTGGGCTTTGATTTCGTCCAATTCCGAGAATATTTCCTTACTAGGATTTCTGAAACCAAAAACAGCAGAAAACAGGAAATGACTCTTCGGCATCTCGTCAATAGGTTAGTGCCGGAAAATGCATAAATATGACATATAATGTGTATAAAACATGTGAGTATCATCATAAAAGTAGCATGGAACATAAGAAATTATAGATACGTTTGGGACGTATCAACGAGGTGCAGCGATGGAGATGGCGGTGATGATGATGGAGATGATGGTGATGATGACCCCAATGATTTCCAGCTCGATGACGGTGACAATGGCGTCGATTTCCCCCTCCGGGAGAGAATTTCCCCGGCGGATTTCTTGCCAGAGAGCTCTTTTCTCTCTGGTGTTTTCCGCCCTGCGAGAGGCGTGACTCTTTGCGATTATTCTCTGGAGCTTAGGTTTCGGACGAAGAAGTACGGGAAGGAAAGGAGGCCAGAGGGGTGGGCCCCCTCCCCACAAGGGCGGCGCGGGGCGGGGCCGCGCCGGCCTATGGGGGGCCATGGCGGCCCTCCTCGGCTCCTCCTTTTGGCTCTCTCCGTCTTCTGGAAAAATAAGATTTTCTGTGTAATTTCCGTCAATTGTTGATCTTCCGAAATATTGCATTCTGACGGTGCTTTTTCCAGCATATAATTCAACTTGAAACAAGTAAAAGGAAATCACAAATAAAGGTGCATAGGAAATCATAACTGGTGATGGCAAACTCCGTTCTTGGTTAGAGAACAGTTAACAGATTATACTTATCTATTGAGCAGCGCTCTTATATTAAAGCTTATAACTAAACTTGCATACTCAATCATAATAATCTCCTCAATATCATTGATAACCTTCAAAGCTATATTCATTCAGATAAAACTTGTACTAAACAAGGAAGAATAAAAGGCATGATTAAGTAGATCACAATATAAATGGTTTGATCACAACAACTCAATTGCTTGCTTAAGGCAGAGGGAAATAGGTTTACTGACTCAACATGAAAGTAGAAGAAGGGCCCTTCGCAGAGGGAAGCAGGGATTAAATCATGTGCTAGAGATTTTTGAGTTTTGAAATCATATAGAGAGCATAAAAGTAAAGTTTTGAGAGGTGTTTGTTGTTGTCAAGAATGGTAGCGGGTACTCTAACCCCCTTGCCAAACGAACCTCCAAAGAGCGGCTCCCATGAAGGACGTTATCTCTACCAGCAAGGTAGATCATCCCTCTTCTTTTTTGTTTACACATGTACTTTAGTTTATTTAAGGATGACACTCCCCCCCAACCTTTGCTTACACAAGCCATGGCTAACCGAATCCTCGGGTGCCTTCCAACAATCTCATACCATGGAGGAGTGTCTATTGCAAAATTAAGTTGCTTACTGATGAATCAGGGCAAAACATGTGAAGAGAATTATTAATGAAAGTTGATTAATTGGGGCTGGGAACCCCATTGCCAGCTCTTTTTGCAAAATTATAGGATAAGTGGATGAAGCCACTAGTCCATTAGTGGAAGCTGCCCAACAAGATTGAAAGATAAAACACCACATACTTCCTCATGAGCTATAAAACATTGACACAAATAAGAGGTAATAACTTTTGAATTGTTTAAAGGTAGCACATGAAGTATTTACTTGGAATGGCAGAAATACCACATAGTAGGTAGTTATGGTGGACACTGATGGCATAGGTTTGGTTTAAGGGTTTGGATGCACGAGAAGTATTCCCTCTCCGTACAGGTTTTTGGCTAGCAAGGTTGATTAGCAAGCATAAGAGTTGAGGGAAACAAACAAATATACATGTGATAGAAACAATCATGCATCTTCTTGTAAGCACAAACAATTTTAACTTCAGAATACTAAGCTAGGAACTAACAAGAAAGATAATAACATATCTACATGTATTTCCTCTTTTCTACTTAAACTCAAAGTGTTGTTGCTATTGACCAATGCTAAGTTTGCCAAAACCAAATAGATTTACTCAATGCTCCCAAAGTGATACCAATACTAACAACAAGATCAATCATATAATAGAAATTGCAAACTAAAATAAGATGTAAATGATAAGACTTCTCATTAATATTCCATATCGATAACTCACACCAAGGGATACATAGATAACCAACTAAAGAGAGATACTTCCATACCGCAACACATCTTATATGATAACTTCCCTACTCATGATATGACACTACTTGATAGTAAAAAGGTAAAAGATAGTGATGATGTGATACCGCGGCACTCCCCCAAGCTTGGAACAAACCAAGGGGATGCCAATACCGATGATGAATTACTCCTTCGGCGGTGATGGTGATGAATTCTTGATAAGCTTCTCAACAAGCTCCTTTAGCTCATCAATCTTGTACATGAGGTTGCGGATCATCTCCGAATTGTGCTCGACGCGGTTAAGAAGTATGTCCGACGGCGAGTCCCAACTCTTAGAGTTGTTTCCCCACTCTTCAGCTTCAGGCTTCATCCTTCCTGCAGTGTTAGAACGATCTATATCCCAATTGCTAGGCAATACTGCCTTGGGAATCCTTTCAATTTGACTATTGTAAATTAGATTGCGGAAGGGGTTGTAGGTGCCTGGAGGAGATGTCTTTGGAGCTAGGTAGTGACGTGGAACCTTTCCTCCGGTGCGAATTCTTGCGCTCTTCTTGGTACTGAAAGGGTTATCCACCACCTCGATGCTTGCGATGGTAGCACGCGGGTATGCGCGCGAGTCTTCCTCCACTTCTTCTTCATCTTCTTCCTTGACACTCTCATCCACCTCTTTCCACTCGGGATCTTGAATATCTTCATCCGAAAGCCCCTTGCCCTTGTTGTTGGAGACCATGGTGCTTCTAGATCAAAGACAGATCCTGGCAGAAACAGCTCGAAACAAAACACGTCGAGAAAACGATATACGGACCTCCAGGGGTCCGGGGATTATATAGCAGAAATTTTCACGACAAAGGAAAGTACCAGGTCGAACCAGAGTCGGAGAGGGACAGCGAGGGGCCCTCCTCATAGGGCGGCGCGGCCAGGCTGGGGCCCGCGCCGGCCTATGGGGACACGCCCTCGTGCGTCTCCTCCACTCCGTTTCGATCTCGTAATTTTTCATATTTTCCAAAAGTAAAAACATTGTTCGGAAAGTTAAACGCGGACTTTTTCTTACCAGTAATGTGTTACCTATTCAAAGTCGAACTCTGCCGGACTGTCAATTTGACCTTTGATGAAGCTTCCGGAGTTACCACTCGAATAACATCAACATCTTCATTATAAGAATCACAGAGATATAATGCTTGAGTCTTTGTCCATTCACCACTTGTGTGGCATTACCTTGCAGAGAACTAATTTTAATTGCCCCTGAACGATACACCTCATCAATGACATATGGTCCTTCCCATTTTGAGAGTAATTTCCCTGCAAAAAATCTGAGACGAGACCGATACAATAGGACTTTATCCCCAACATTAAATTCTCTTTTGATAATTCTTCTATCATGCCATTTCTTAACTTTCTCTTTAAAGAGTTTAGCATTTTCATATGCTTCACTTCTCCATTCATCTAGAGAACTCAATTGTAGCAATCTCTTCTTACCGGCAAGTTTAGGATCTTTATTTAGTTCTCTCACAGCCCAATAAGCTTTGTGCTCTAGTTCTAAAGGTAAATGACAAGCTTTCCCATAAACCATTTTATACGGTGACATACCCATGGGATTTTTATAAGCAGTTCTATAAGCCCATAGTGCTTCCTTCAATTTAATAGCCCAGTTCTTTCTAGATT
This sequence comes from Lolium multiflorum, assembly GCA_030979885.1. Taxonomy (NCBI): domain Eukaryota; kingdom Viridiplantae; phylum Streptophyta; class Magnoliopsida; order Poales; family Poaceae; genus Lolium; species Lolium multiflorum. Next base: position 188,688,076 of record CM061752.1, on the reverse strand, counting down.
TATTAACAGTCTTTTGCAAGATAGATTTAATCTCTCTATTTGATAATTCTACTTGCCCACTAGTTTGAGGATGATAAGCGGAAGCAATTCTATGATTAATACCATATTTAGCAAGAGTTTTTCTAAAACCACCATGAATAAAATGAGAACCTCCATCAGTCATAAGATATCTAGGAACTCCAAATCTAGGAAAAATAATATCTAAAAGCATTCTTAAAGAGGTCTCACCATCAGCACTTTTTGTAGGTATGGCTTCCACCCATTTAGTAACATAATCAACAGCGACAAGTATATGAGTGTTACCTTCTGAAGAAGGGAAAGGACCCATGAAGTCAAATCCCCAACAATCGAATGGTTCAATAACAAGAGTATAATTCATAGGCATTTCATTGCGTCTGGAGATATTACCAACCCTTTGACATTCATCACAAGATAAAATAAACTTTCTTGCATCTTTGAAGAGAGTTGGCCAATAGAAACCTGATTGTAGAACCTTTTGCGCGGTTCTATCTCCGGCGTGATGTCCTCCATAAACACTACCATGACACTTACTCAATATCTCTTGTTGTTCATATTCGGGAACACATCTTCGCAGAATACCATCTACTCCTTCTTTATATAAGTGTGGGTCATCCCAAAAATAATGCCTCAAGTCATAAAAGAATTTCCTCCTTTGCTGAGCTGAAAAGGTTGGAGGCAAGTACTTGGATACAATAAAGTTAGCATAATCAGTACCAAGGGCTATCTCGCGAGCTCACCTTTATTACAGCCAATTGTTCATTTGGAAAACTATCATTAACAGGAACAGGATCATAAGCAATATTTTCCAATCTAGACAAATTATCAGCAACAGGATTATCAGCACCTTTCCTATCTATAATATGTAAATCAAATTCTTGCAAAAGAAGCACCCATCTAATAAGCCTTGGCTTAGCATCTTTCTTTTCCATAAGGTATCTAATTGCAGCATGATCAGTATGAATCGTAACTTTTGAATCAACAATATAGGATCTAAACTTGTCACAAGCAAAGACTACAGCTAATAATTCTTTTTCAGTTGTAGCATAATTTCTTTGAGCAGCATCAAGAGTTTTGCTAGCATAATGAATAACATTCAATTTCTTATCTACTCGCTGTCCAAGAACAGCGCCTACAGCAAAATCACTAGCATCACACATAATTTCAAAAGGTAAATTCCAATCAGGAGGTTCAACTACAGGAGCAGTTGTTAAGGCTTTCTTTAGAGTTTCAAAAGCTTCCTTACAATCATCATCAAAAACAAAAGGTACATCTTTTTGAAGAAGATTAGTAAGAGGCTTTGAAATCTTAGAAAAGTCTTTAATAAATCTCCTATAAAACCTAGCATGACCAAGAACACTACGAATACCTTTAACATCCCTAGGATAGGGCATCTTCTCAATTGCTTCAACTTTAGATCTATCAACTTCAATACCTCTCTCAGAAATTTTATGTCCCAATACAATTCCTTCATTAACCATAAAGTGGCATTTCTCCCAATTAAGAACAAGGTTAGTTTCTTCACATCTCTGCAATACTTTATCAAGGTTTCGCAAGCAATTATCAAAAGAATTCCCATAGACAGAAAAATCATCCATGAATACCTCTACAATATTCTCACAAAAGCCATGAAAAATAGCAGACATGCATCTTTGAAAAGTAGCGGGAGCATTACATAAACCAAAAGGCATACGCCTATAAGCATAAGTTCCATAGGGACAAGTGAAAGTGGTTTTCTCTTGATCTTTAGTTTTAACACAATTTGTGAAAACCCAGAATAACCATCAAGAAAGCAAAAAATGAGTATTTTTAGACAACCTTTCTAACATTTGATCAATAAAAGGTAAAGGGTAATGATCTTTCTTAGTAACCTTATTAACTTTTCGATAATCAATGCACATTCTATACCCTACATCACCAGAATTTGACCGGATCAGAGGTGGGCCGCGATTGAAGATGGGCTTGAAGAATATACATGGAAGAAATACATGAATCGGCCTTATGTGCAAAGTTTGGGCTAGTTTGCCCGTGTATCTGTAATATAGTAGGATACGTGTCGATTAGATAGAGTTTGGCTCGTGCCCGGTTGGGATTATTCCCACGTTAGAAAGTCTACGGACTATAAATATGTATCTAGGGTTTATGAAATAAACAACAATCACGTTCACCACAAACCAATCTAGGCGCATCGCCAACTCCCTTGTCTCGAGGGTTTCTTCCGGGTAAGCGTCATGCTGCCTAGATCGCATCTTGCGATCTAGGCAGTACACGTTTATTCGTTGTTCATGCGTTGCTCGTGCTGAAGCCTTGTTGATGGCGAGCAACGTAGTTATCATAGATGTGTTAGGGTTAGCACTGTTTCATAGTATCATATGCTTTCATCCGTGCAACCATTAGACGTCTAGCCGCCCTTACACCTATCTTAGGTGTAAGGGGCACCCTTGATCATTATTTAGTAGATCCGATCCGTTATGATTGTTCCTTGTTCTTCAAGGATTAGTTTAATATCTGCATAGTTAGGCCTTACAAAGGGTTGAAGGATCCAGTGGCGCGTAGGGTGTAGTTTGCTAGCCCTAGACAGGATGTTCCGGGGATCAACTTCGTGTTGGTTTTTAGGCCTTGTCTAGGTCGGTTTACGATCACCGTGCGTGGCCGCCAGGCTCAATCACGAGTAGGATGTTCCGATTATGTGGTGAAAACCCTAAATCGTAGTAGGTCGTTTTAGCTTTATTTTGATCAAGCAGGACCACCATCTGATCGTACACCTCGTACGGATCATGGGTGGATCGGCTCCTTGAGCCGATTCACAGGACAACCTGAGAGCCGATCGAGGCTCATATTTAATGTTTACGTGTATGCCATGCAGGAAACTAAGCGAGGCAAATCCAACACCTTCCTAACCAGGTATAGGTCAGGTGGCACGCCCTTGCATCAGCATCGGACGTGCGTGCCGAGTCTTTGCGGGCCGTCGCTCGGAGGGGGGCCAGCCGATCCTGGGAGCCTCCCGGCTCTACTGTGTTGCCCGTCGTTGCTCGCCGGTGGGTTTCTGACCGCAACACATTCTGGCACGCCCGGTGGGACAATCTTCGACATCAACCGCATCGCCATCTACATCTGAGATGGCGGAAGGCACTCCGGTCAAGTACGAGGATCTGACTGAGGAGCTCAAGAAGAAGCATGACGAGGTCAAAGCAATCCTCGAAGCCGACCTCATCGGCTCTTTTCACAGAACCCGCTCACACGGCATCAGGTGGAAAGGGTTCTCACCTGAAGGCGCGCTCGATGGAGTGGACCTGTCCACCCCGTCAGAAGAACGCACCAGGTCTCTGCGTCAGGAGATTAACTTCATGGTAGCTCATTCGCTGCACCGCCATTCTGAGAGCCTGGTGAACACTTTGGAGCGTGTCGCTCTTCGGGTGATCCAGGAAATCATGAGGCATCAATACTCTCCGTCAGGACCAGCTCTAGGGACTCACCAAGGAGAGATGCCACTCCAGTCCCGTCCACCGCTGCCGTTCGCGTTGGCAGCACCAGAAGTGCCGAGTTCACCGGCATACGTCGTCTACAAGATCGGTGGTGACCCTAGTGACTACCAGTTCTTGCATGAGGCGCCTAAGGAGATCCCTCACGGATACACGTGCACATACGTGCCAGACTGCAGCAGCTGGGTACTCTCAAACCAGACTGCAACAGCAGGGACTTCTAGAACAGCAGGAGGAACTTCAGAACAGATCTTGAGAAGCAGACGTGGCTAGCTAAGTATGCCACTCCGACGAACCTCCAGAGCTCAACTCCTGCAGTTGGCTCAGAGCTTGAGAAGCAAGCGTGGCTGGCTAAGTATACCACTCCAGCGAATCTTCAGAGTTCGACTCCTGCAGCCATCACCGCGGATCAGATCAGTACAATCTTGAGAGACCAGTTCGGCATGGTGCCGAAAAGGAGGGCAATCGGCTATTCCAAGCCGTACCCCAACGAGTACGATTTGATCCCACTACCACCCAAATATCGGCTCCCCGAATTCTCCAAGTTTAGTGGGTCAGATGGCTCCAGCTCAATCGAGCATGTGAGCCGATATTTGGCGCAGCTGGGCACGATCTCAGCATCAGATGAACTACGTGTGAGGTTCTTCGCACTATCCCTCACAGGATCGGCTTTTGGGTGGTACACATCGCTGCCACCAGACTCAATCCGGACTTGGAAGCAGTTGGAAGAACAGTTCCACCTACAGTATCACTCAGAGTCTTCCGAGCCTGGCATTGCCGATCTAGCACAAGTGCGACAGAAGCGCGGAGAAACGGTGTCAGAATACATCCAGCGCTTCAGGACTGTTAGGAACCGATGCTATTCGGCTCGTGTGACTGAAAAAGAAGCAGTCGAGTTGGCGGTGGTGGGTCTTGCATCACCGATCAAGGATGTGGCCTCCCAAGCAGAGTACCCTTCACTGGCGCATATGGTGCAGAAGCTGTCGTTATATGAACAGCGCCACCCAGAGGTATACCAGGATAAATTCAAGCGTGCGGTGGTCCTGGTTGAGGCAGATGAAGATGAAGGCTCTGCGGGAGATCAAGAGGTAGCAGTGGCTGAATGGACTCGGGGGGCAAGCCCCGTGTCCTGCAAGTGGGTTAAGCCACAAGGTCCTCCAAGAGGGTTTGAATTCGACGTGACTAAAGCTGAGCAAATTTTCGACCTCTTACTTAAGGAGAAGCAGCTAAAGTTACCCGAAGGCCACAAAATCCCCACGGCACAGGAGCTGAACGGAAAGCCATACTGCAAGTGGCATAACACGTTCACCCATACCACCAACGACTGCAGGGTGTGGCGTCAGCAGATCCAAATGGCGATAGAACAAGGGCGGTTAATTTTTAGCCAGTACGCCATGAAAGTCGACACGCACCCCTTCCCCGCCGTTAACATGGTGGAGTGCACTTACCCTGGGAGGTGCCAGCCAGGTTTCTCGTTCAGCATCAACATGGTAGGACCTGGGCACCACTCTGGTAAGGACAGAGACGAGGGCAGCTGCTCTCATAACAAGGACAAAGAGGAAGCCGCTCCACGCGATCGGCTCCGGCACGATGGCAAGCGCTACGTCACAGAGGGAGAAGTGAAGAATGTGCGATATCAGCGACCCCTCTCTGATCACCTCCTCAACAAATACGTGAGTCAATACGACCAACGCCGGCGATATGACGACGACGACGAAAGAGATCGTCTGGCTAGCAGAGACGCCAGGAGAGACCGCCGGCATGATCGCGACGAGGAGAGATATGAGCGCCATGCCAAGGAGAAGTCAAGAGAACAAGACGACGTGGATAGGCACTGGGACTTTCTTCAAGCACTGCTGGGATTCAGGAATGAGCCGATTGCCTACAATCGGCAACTGCCCAGAATGTAAAGAGAAGAAGAAGGGTGCAGGAGACGTGTCAGTATTCAAACGTCTAGGGCCGCTCCCATCTCGGAACAAGTACGCTGAGTCCTCTCGGGTGGAAGATCTCGAGGAATTGGAAGACGACGATGAAGAAGAAGAAGATAAGTACCACCGGCCAAGGTGGTGCCCTGATGGACTCAGCCGTTCCCAAAAGCGTAGGGTTCAGCGGCTACGTGGTTTGGAGGAAGCTGAAAGGTTATACCTGCACACGTTAAGGAAGGCGCGGCCTGATCTGGCCGCGAAAATTCAGCGAACTCTGGACGAAGAAGGTCGACCACAAAAGAAAGAGTGGCGTCCCAAACAAAGGAAAGCCGATGATGAGACATCGGCTGGCACAAACATGGTGTTCATCCTTCCAGCGGAGTTTTGTGCTCTAGGATTGGAAGCGCCTGTGGCACAACTTGACTGCGGCCCACGGCCAGTTATCTTTGAGAAGCCACGAGAAAGAAGCTACAGACACCTGAAGGCCCTGTACCTACGAGGTTATATCAATGGGCAGCCTGTCAACAAGATGCTGGTGGACACCGGAGCGGCAGTCAACATTATGCCATACTCCATCCTACGTCGGTTGGGACGCTCTAGTTCGGATCTGATCAAGACCAACGTTACACTGAGCGATTTCAACGGCCAAGCATCTGAAGCGCAAGGTGTTCTGAACGTGGATCTGACCGTAGGAAGAAAAACCATCCCTACGACGTTTTTCATTGTCGACAGCAAGAGCACCTATGCTGTCCTGCTAGGAAGAGATTGGATCCACGCCAACTGTTGCATCCCATCCACGATGCACCAATGCTTAATACAGTGGGATGGAGATGAAGTAGAGGTCGTCCACGCAGATGACTCAGCCGAGATTTCAACGGCTGGCATGAACGTTTGGGAGACGCAGGCCAAGAGCCACTCTCAGGCATCAATTTGGACGACTGCGAGCGCATCGACGTGACGAAGGACGGGGTGAGGCTGGTCTTATCCACCGGCCTGACCGTGTAACAAGAGCAAACCTATGGACAAACGTGGCGAGGCCGATCCTTGGGATCGGCCCCAAAGATCTATGGAGGAACATTGCAAAACCTTCATTGAGCGATTCAATCAACATGGAGGCCGATTCCAGCAATCGGCCAAAATTATCCTCACCATACGTTCTGCCTGTGTTCAACGTCGATCTAATGGGCAGCGGTTTTACGTCGGCTGATGAGCTGGAAAAAGTCAACATTGGTCCTAACGGAGCCGACGTTCAAATACAGTGCCTTGGCTAACTACAGAGCCGATATCCGCAGTTACCTGACAGAATCGGCTCGGGGGGCACCTAATCAGATGAACACATTGTGATACATGTGCAGTGAAATATTGGGGGCCGATAGAAAAATCGGCCAGTAAAAAAAATCACGATGCTTCTCGCAATGTACAGCCGATGCACGGACATCGACTTTAGAGCTAAGAAACAAAGCCGATGCACAGCCATCGACTCTAGTACAAATTACACAGGATCTACCAGCTGCGTGTTCCAGACGCGGATTTCGACCAAGTCGGTTTTCAGTTCAGCTTCGAGGCCTTCTGCTTCCTCGAGGTGAGTGTTTTAGCGTACAAGGCAGCCTTTGCTCATACAGCCGTGGGTGATCATCCGCTATCGGCTTCAACGGAAGAAAGGTGATCGGCTGGTTGGCCCTGCATGGTGGCTTTTCAGATTTGATCGAGCTCGGGACCTTTGTCTAAATTGGGTCCTCATCACATTTTCGCCTTGGCTGAGGCTCGGGGGGCTGACCTGGCGGATGCTCTGTTTTTAAAGCCGGGGTGTCATCGGCTGATCCTTCGTCGCAACCTTCTTCAAAAATGGTGAGTTCTTGCAGAAGAGGATCACTGGAGCTGGTGGGAGGAATTTAAGGGCTCACTTGAAGGAATATCTTCCACATTATCCACCAGATCTCAAAATCATCAGTTGAAGATAGATTGTGGCCGATGCGTTGCCATCGGCTCATTGGCTTGCCCAAGTTGACAATCGGCAAAGTCAAGATAAGGGAGAATCGGCTAAATTTTCTTCATTGATAATGGGATCTCTTACAAAGAAAGAGCCGATTGCTCAAGGGAGGAAGAACAAAAGAAAGGTCTATTGACCAATCTACTACTACTAGGCCTATACTAGTAGATCCTAATCTACGGGCCGTCGCTGCCCTCGTCATCGTCCTCGGATCTCTCGTCGGCACTGCTGCCGGTGGGCTCCTCGTCATTGTCGCTGTCGTCGTCATCCCACCAGGTACGGAGGCGTTTCGCCGGTGGGTAACCCTCGAGGGAGTCGTCGTCGTCTTCCTCCTCCTCTGCCTCGGAGGAGGTGTACCCGTCCCAGGAGAACGAGTCGTCCTCGCTCTCCGATTCCAGCTCCCCATCGGCGAGGCGGAGGTCTTCTCTCGGCTGGTTAAGGACTTGTCGTCCTCGGACCAGACGGAGGAGCGTGGTCCTCCTGGTCCTCCTGCCGGGTTGTACTCCGGCGTCGGCTCACGGGAGGAGGAGGAAGGTAGGAAAGACCCGAGGAGGAAGAGGAGGAGTCCATGGTGGCAGAGGAGGGTTTTTGGAGTGCTAATGCGGAAGGGGATGAAGAAGTGAACTGCAGGATGCGGTTAAAATAGAGGCGATATAGTGGAGATGATTCAATGCTGCAGCGGTTCCCGAGGATGTGGTGCCAAAACTGTCAAATCATGCGGAGAAGTTGAGAAGGCAAGGTATCATGATGAAGGGATACCGTGGCGGTTCTGTTCTGCCACGACATGACCAACGAAGAAAAAACGGAGTGATTTTGGAATTGTCATTTCCAAAACCAGGGGGGCATGTGTTATCACCAGAATTTGACCGGATCAGAGGTGGGCCGCGATTGAAGATGGGCTTGAAGAATATACATGGAAGAAATACATGAATCGGCCTTATGTGCAAAGTTTGGGCTAGTTTGCCCGTGTATCTGTAATATAGTAGGATACGTGTCGATTAGATAGAGTTTGGCTCGTGCCCGGTTGGGATTATTCCCACGTTAGAAAGTCTATGGACTATAAATATGTATCTAGGGTTTATGAAATAAACAACAATCACGTTCACCACAAACCAATCTAGGCGCATCGCCAACTCCCTTGTCTCGAGGGTTTCTTCCGGGTAAGCGTCATGCTGCTAGATCGCATCTTGCGATCTAGGCGATACGTTTAATCGTTGTTCATGCGTTGCTCGTGCTGAAGCCTTGTTGATGGCGAGCAACGTAGTTATCATAGATGTGTTAGGGTTAGCACTGTTTCATAGTATCATATGCTTTCATCCGTGCAACCATTGGACGTCTAGCCGCCCTTACACCTATCTTAGGTGTAAGGGCGGCACCCCGCTTGATCATTATTTAGTAGATCCGATCCGTTATGATTGTTCCTTGTTCTTCAAGGATTAGTTTAATATCTGCATAGTTAGGCCTTACAAACGGGTTGAAGGATCCAGTGGCACGTAGGGTGTAGTTTGCTAGCCCTAGACAGGATGTTCCGGGATCAACTTCATGTTGGTTTTTAGGCCTTGTCTAGGGTCGGTTCCCCGATCACCGTGCGTGGCTGCCAGGCTCAATCACGAGTAGGATGTTCCGATTATGTGGTGAAAACCCTAAATCGTAGTAGGTCGTTTTAGCTTTATTTTGATCAAGAGGACCACCATATATTCGTACACCTCGTACGGATCATGGGTGGATCGGCTCCTTGAGCCGATTCACGGGACAACCTGAGAGCCGATCGGGGCTCGTATTTAATGTTTACGTGTATGCCATGCAGGAAACTAGCGAGGCAAATCCAACACCTTCGACCAGGTATAGGTCGGGTGGCACGCCCTTGCATCGCATCGGACGTGCGTGCCGAGTCTGCGGGCCGTCGCTCGGAGGGACCAGGGCAGCCCGCAGTCTGGGAGCCGGCTCTACTGTGTTGCCCGTCGTTGCTCGCCGGTGGGTTTCTGACCGCAACAACCCTACAACTACTCTTTGAGGGATGAGCTCATCATTATCATTAGGCACAACAGTCATTCATCCTTTCTTAGGAACACAATGCACAGGACTAACCCATCTACTATCAGCAATAGGATATATAATACCAGCTTCAAGAAGTTTTAATACCTCATTCCTTACCACATCCTTCATCTTAGGAATTAGACGACGCTGATGTTCAACAACAGGCTTTGCATCATCTTCCATGTTGATGGCATGTTGGCAAATAGAGGGAGAAATCCCCTTCAAGTCATCAAGAGTATAGCCAATAGCTCCTCGGTGTTTCTTCAATATTTCCAATAACCTTTCTTCCTCAAAATCTGAAAGATTAGAACTAATAATAACAGGATATATTTTCTTATCATCAATATGAGCATACTTAAGATTATCAGGCAACGGTTTTAAATCAAAAACAGGATCTTCCTTTGGTGGTGGTGTTGTACCTAAATCTTCAACCGGCAAGTCATGTTTAAGAATAGGCTGATGAAGGAAAATTTCATCAAGCTCATTCCTTTCTTCCCTAAAGACTTCGCTCTCACTATCCTCCAAATGTTGCTGCAAAGGATTATTAGGAGCAAGAGCAATAGACGCACACTGTTCAACTCTAAAATCATTATTAGGCAAATCAGCTTTATAAGGGTTTTGGCAAATTTAGAGAAGTTAAACTCATAAGATTCACCAGCAAATTTAGTCACAATTTTTCCTTCTTGCAATCTATAACAGCTCCACAAGTATTTAGAAAAGGTCTACCAAAAATAATAGGACAAGACTTACTAGCAGCAGAACCAAGTACCAAAAAGTCAGCAGGATATTTAATATTACCACATAGAACTTCCACATTGATACGCCTCCGACGTATCGATAATTTCTTGTGTTCCATGCCACATTATTGATGTTATCTACATGTTTTATGCACACTTTATGTCATATTCGTGCATTTTCTGGAACTAACCTATTAACAAGATGCGAAGTGCCGTTCTTTTTTACTGTTTTGGTTTCAGAAATCCTAGTAAGAAATATTCTCGGAATTGGACGAAATCAAAGCCCGAGGGCCTATTTTTCCACGAAGCTTCCGAAGTCCGAAGGAGAGACGAAGAGGGCACGGGAGCCAAACCCTAGGGCGGCGCGGCCCCCTTGGCGCGCGGCCCTATGGTGTGGGGCCCCCGTGCGCCTCTTGACCTGCCCTTCCGCCTATAAAAAGTCTCCGGACGAAACCCCGGTCCGAGAACCACGATACGGAAAACCTTCCGAGACGCCGTCGCACGATCCCATCTCGGGGGGATCCAGGAGATCGCCTCCGCACCCTGCCGGAGGAGGGGAATCATCTCCCGGAGGACTCTACGCCGCCATGGTCGCCTCCGGTGTGATGTGTGAGTAGTCACCCCTGGACTATGGGTCCATAGCGGTAGCTAGATGGTTGTCTTCTCCCCATTGTGCTATCATTGTCGGATCTGTGAGCTGCCTAACATGATCAAGATCATCTATCTGTAATTCTATATGTTGCGTTTGTTGGGATCCGATGAATAGAGAATACTTGTTATGTTGATTATCAAGACTATGTCTATGTGTTGTTTATGATCTTGCATGCTTTCCGTTATTAGTAGATGCTTTGGCCAAGTTGATGCTAGTAACTCCAAGAGGGAGTATTTATGCTCGATAGTGGGTTCATGCCTCCGTGAATCTGGAGGAGTGACAAGAACCACTAAGGTTATGGATGTGCTGTTGCCACTAGGGATAAAACATTAGTGCTATGTTCAAGGATGTAGTCACTAGTTACATTACGCGCAATACTTAATGCAATTGTCTGTTGTTAGCAACTTAATACTGGAGGGGTTCGGATGATAACCTGAAGGTGGACTTTTTAGGCATAGATGCGGTTGGATGGGGGTCTATGTACTTTGTCGTAATGCCCAATTAAATCTCACTACTCATCATAATATGTATGTGCATTGTCATACTCTCTTTATTTGTCAATTGCCCAACTGTAATTTGTTACCCAACATGCCGCTTTTGTATGGGAGAGACACCTCTAGTGAACATGGACCCGGTCCAATTCTCTTTCTTGAAATACAATCTCTTGCAATACTTTCTTCTGTTTTGCAAACAATCATCTTCCACACAAATACGGTTAATCCTTTGTTACAGCAAGCCGGTGAGATTGACAACCTCCTCACTGTTTCGTTGGGGCAAAGTACTTTGGTTGTGTTGTGCAGGTTCCACGTTGGCGCCCGGAATCCCTGGTGTTGCGCCGCACTACATCTCGCCGCCATCAACCTTCAACGTGCTTCTTGGCTCCTCCTGGTTCGATAAACCTTGGTTTCTTTATGAGGGAAAACTTGCTGCTGTGCGCATCATACCTTCCTCTTGGGGTTGCCAACGAACGTGTGAAATACACGCCATCAAGCTCTTTCTGGCGCCGTTGCAGAGATCAAGACAACGCTGCAAGGGAGTCTCCACTTCTCAATCTCTTTACTTTGTTTTTGTCTTGTTAGTTTTATTTACTACTTTGTTTGCTGCACTAAATCAAAATACAAAAAAATTAGTTGCTAGTTTTACTTTACTTGTTATCTTGTTTGCTATATCGAAAACACAAAAAAATTAGTTTACTCGCATTTACTTTATTATCATGTCTAGTCCCGTAGTTGTTACTCTATCACCTGAGGAATTGATCTTCACCTTTAAACAAGGAGGTGAAGAGAATTTTAAAGAAGCATGGTCTAGAATTTTTGATGCTTATAGTAAAACTGAACCTAAAATGACCTTAAGTTTGCTTCTTAGTAATTTCTATTTCGGGCTTATTCTTCGCTATAGATATGCCTTAGATGCTGTAGTGGGAGGAGATTTCCTTCATTGTGATGGGGATCAAGCTTTTAATGCTATAAGGAAATTGATTACATCATTTAGCTCCGATAATAATTTTGATCCATCTCATGCTAGTATGAATAATAGATTAGACACTATTGAAACAAATATATCCTGTTTAAAAGAAGTGTATAATCGAATTCGCGAATATTATGATTATGTTCCACTAAGCTTTGAACCTTCAATGTGGGTGCCTACTGTTAAAGTTACTATTGGTGGTGAAACTTTTCCTGCTCGTTGTGATATTATGTCCGAGTTTTGCCTCATGCCTGAAAAAATTTATAAATCTTTGACACTTTGGGGACTTACTGAAGGGGGAGAAGAAATAACTCTTGCGGATAACTCTGTTGTAATTCCTATGGGCATAGCTGAAGGTGTTTTCACAACCTTTCTTGGAAGGACGGTATCCATTGATTATCTCGTTATTGAATGTGTAGGGACAGGACAAATCACACTTGGAAGATCCCTGATGAAACTCATGGGAGCAATCATAGATGTTGGGAAAGGCACTCTAAATTTTACCTCTACACCCGGATGCGGTCATGTATTTCCTAGACCAAAGAGTAGGAATAAGAGTAAGAAAGGTAAGAGTAACACCCTGGTAAGAATGCCGATGCACCATCTCTTGATGTCACTTGATACAAACTTTCTGCGCCTAGCTGAAAGGCGTTAAAGAAAAGCGCTTATGGGAGACAACCCATGTTTTTACCTACAGTAATTTGTTTTTATTTTGTGTCTTGGAAGTTGTTTACTACTGTAGCAACCTCTCCTTATCTTAGTTTTGAGTTTTGTTGTGCCAAGTTAAGCCGTTGATAGAAAAGTAAGTACTAGATTTGGATTACTGCACAGTTCAGATTTCTTTGCTGTCACGAATCTGGGTCTATCTCCCTGTAGGTAGCTCAGAAAATTACGCCAATTCTGAGCATGATCCTCAGATATGTGCGCAACTTTCATTCAATTTGAGCATTTCGTTTGAGCAAGTCTGGTGCCATTTTAAAATTCGTCAATACGAACTGTTCTGTTTTGACAGATTCTGCCTTTTATTTCGCATTGCCTCTTTAGCTATGTTGGATGAATTTCACAATCCACTAATGTCCAGTAGCATTATGGAAATGTCCAGAAGTGTTAAGAATGATTGTGTCACCTCTGAATATGTCAATTTATATTGTGCACTAACCCTCTAATGGGTTGTTTCGAGTTTGGTGTGGAGGAAGTTTTCAGAGGATCAAGAGAGGGAGTATGATGCAACATGATTAAGAGAGTGAAAGCTCTAAGCTTGGGGATGCACCGGTGGTTCACCCCTGCATATATCAAGAAGACTCAAGCGTCTAAGCTTGGGATGCCCAAGCATCCCCTTCTTCATCGACAACATTATCAGGTTCCTCCCAAACTATATTTTTATATTGGCCACATCTTATGTGCTTTTTCTTGGAGCGTCGGTTTGTTTTTGTTTTTGTTTTGTGTTTGAATAAAATGGATCCTAGCATTCACTTTATGGGAGAGATACACGCTCCGCTGTAGCATATGGACAAATATGTCCTTGTTTTCTACTCATAGTATTCATGGCGAAGTTTCTTCTTTAAATTGTTATATGGTTGGAATTGGAAAATGATACATGTAGTAATTGCTATAAATGTCTTGGGTAATGTGATACTTGGCAATTGTTGTGCTCATGTTTAAGCTCTTGCATCATATACTTTGCACCCATTAATGAAGAAATACATAGAGCATGCTAAAATTTGGTTTGCATATTTGGTTTCTCTAAGGTCTAGATAATTTCTAGTATTGAGTTTGAACAACAAGGAAGAGTGTAGAGTCTTATAATGTTTTCAATATGTCTTTTATGTGAGTTTTGCTGCACGGTTCATCCTTGTGTTTGTTTCAAATAAGCCTTGCTAGCCTAAACCTTGTATCGAAGAGGAATACTTCTCATGCATCCAAAATACTTGAGCCAACCACTATGTCATTTGTGTCCACCATACCTACCTATACTACATGGTATTTTCCGCCATTCCAAAGTAAATTGCTTGAGTGCTACCTTTAAAATTCCATCATTCACCTTTGCAATATATAGCTCATGGGACAAATAGCTTAAAAACTATTGTGGTATTGAATATGTAATTATGCACTTTATCTCTTATTAAGTTGCTTGTTGTGCGATAACCATGTTTCTTGGGGACGCCATCAACTCGTTGTTGAATTTCATGTGAGTTGCTATGCATGTTCGTCTTGTCTGAAGTAAGGGCGATCTACACTGAGTTGAATGGTTTGAGCATGCATATTGTGAGAGAAAGAACATTGGGCCGCTAACTAAAGCCATGATCCATGGTGGAAGTTCAGTTTTGGACAAATATCCTCAAATCTCTAATGAGAAAAATTTAATTGTTGTTGATGCTTAAAGCATTAAAAGAGGAGTCCATTATCTGTTGTCTATGTTGTCCCAGTATGGATGTCTAAGTTGAGAATAATCAATAGCGAGAAATCCAATGCGAGCTTTCTCCTTAGACCTTTGTACAGGCGGCATAGAGGTACCCCTTTGTGAAACTTGGTTAAATCATATGTATTGCGGTGATAATCCGGTAGTCCAAGCTAATTAGGACAAGGTGCGGGCACTATTGGTAATTATGCATGAGGCTTGCAACTTATAAGATATAATTTACATGATGCATATGCTTTATTACTACCGTTGACAAAATTGTTTCATGTTTTCAAAATCAAAGCTCTAGCACAAATATAGCAATCGATGCTTTTCCTCTATGAGGACCATTCTTTTACTTTCAATGTTGAGTCAGTTCACCTATTTTATCCACCTCAAGAAGCAAACACTTGTGTGAACTGTGCATTGATTCCTACATACTTGCTTATTGCACTTATTATATTACTCTATGTTGACAATATCCATGAGATATACATGTTACAAGTTGAAAGCAACCGCTGAAACTTAATCTTCTTTTGTGTTGCTTCAATGCCTTTACTTTGAATTATTGCTTTATGAGTTAACTCTTATGCAAGACTTATTGATGCTTGTCTTGAAGTGCTATTCATGAAAAGTCTTTGCTATATGATTCACTTGTTTACTCATGTCATACATATTGTTTTGATCGCTGCATTCACTACATATGCTTTACAAATAGTATGATCAAGATTTTGATGGCATGTCACTCCAGAAATTATACGTATTATCGTTTTACTCGGGGACGAGCAGAACTAAAGCAGGGATGCTGATACGCCTCCGCGTATCGATAATTCTTGTGTTCCATGCCACATTATTGATGTTATCTACATGTTTTATGCACCATGTCATATTCGTGCATTTTAGGAACTAACCTATTAACAAGATGCCGAAGTGCCGATTCTGTTTTTCTGCTGTTTTGGTTTCAGAAATCCTAGTAAGGAAATATTCTCGGAATTGGACGAAATCAAAGCCCAGGGGCCTATTTTTCCACGAAGCTTCGAAGTCCGAAGGAGACGAAGAGGGGCCACGGGAGGCCAAACCCTAGGGGCGCTGCCCCTTGGTCGCGGCCCTGGTGTGGGGCCCCGTGCCGCCTCTTGACCTGCCCTTCCGCCTATAAAAAGTCTCCGTGACGAAACCCCCAGTACCGAGAACCACGATACGGAAAACCTTCCGGGAGACGCCGCCGCCGCCCATCCCATCTCGGGGGTTCAGGAGATCGCCTCCGGCACCCTGCCGGAGAGGGGAATCATCTCCCGGAGGACTCTCGCCGCCATGGTCGCCTCCGGTGTGATGTGTGAGTAGTCTACCCTGGACTATGGGTCCATAGCAGTAGCTAGATGGTTGTCTTCTCCCATTGTGCTATCATTGTCGGATCTTGTGAGCTGCCTAACATGATCAAGATCATCTATCTGTAATTCTATATGTTGCGTTTGTTGGGGATCCGATGGATAGAGAATACTTGTTATGTTGATTATCAAGACTATGTCTATGTGTTGTTTATGATCTTGCATGCTTTCGTTATTAGTAGATGCTTTGGCCAAGTTGATGCTAGTAACTCCAGAGGGAGTATTTATGCTCGATAGTGGGTTCATGCCTCAGTGAATCTGGAGGAGTGACAAGAACCACTAAGGTTATGGATGTGCTGTTGCCACTAGGGATAAAACATTAGTGCTATGTTCAAGGATGTAGTCACTAGTTACATTACGCAATACTTAATGCAATTGTCTGTTGTTAGCAACTTAATACGGAGGAGGTTCGGATGATAACTGAAGGTGGACTTTTTAGGCATAGATGCGGTTGGATGGCGGTCTATGTACTTTGTCGTAATGCCCAATTAAATCTCACTATACTCATCATAATATGTATGTGCATTGTCATGCTCTCTTTATTTGTCAATTGCTCACCTGTAATTTGTTCACCCAACATGCTGCTTGTCTTATGGGAGAACACCTCTAGTGAAGCTGTGGACCCCGGTCCAATTCTCTTCCTGAAATACAATCTCTGCAATACTTGTTCTCTGTTTTGCAAACAATCATCTTCCACACAATACGGTTAATCCTTTGTTACAGCAAGACGGTGAGATTGACAACCTCACTGTTTCGTTGGGGCAAAGTACTTTGGTTGTGTTGTGCGGGTTCCACGTTGGCCCGGAATCCCTGGTGTTGCGCCGCACTACATCTCGCCGCCATCAACCTTCAACGTGCTTCTTGGCTCCTCCTGGTTCGATAAACCTTGGTTTCTTTATGAGGGAAAACTTACTGCTGTGCGCATCATACCTTCCTCTTGGGGTTGCCCAACGAACGTGTGAAATACACGCCATCACACATCTCGAACAATACCAATAGGAGAGATAGTTTCTCTATTAGCTAGCCGAATAACCACATCAATATCTTCAAGTTCACAAGAACCAATTTCATGCATGATCTCCGTATAAAGCTCATAAGGAATAGCGCTAATACTTGCACCAATGTCACATAAACCATAATAACAATGATCACCAATTCTAACAGAGAGCATAGGAACACTAGACTTATTAGGATGCGAAACAATATTAGAAGCATCTTCACAGAAAATAATATGACCATCTTCTACATTTTCAGTCACAAGATCTTTAACTATTGCAATAGCAGGTTCAACTTTTATTTGTTCTTCAGGTTCTATAGGTTTCTTTGCACTTTTATTAACCGCACTAGTTATAACAGAGTACTCCTTCATTTTAGCAGGGAAAGGAGTTTTTTCAATATAAGCTTCAGGAAGAATATGATCAACAGTTTCAATTATAGCACATTTATTTATAGATGGATCAGTTTTATCTTTATAAGGTTCATGATACTTATCAAAATTCTTCCTAGGCAATTCAAAGTGAGAGGCAAAAGCTTTATAAAAATTTGCAACTTGAGAATCAAGACCATAAGTAGCACTCATATTACGAAATTTATCAGTATCCATAAAACTTCAATGCATTTATAATCATAGTTTATACCTGACTCTCTATCTTTGTCGTTCTCCCATCCTTCAGTATTCTCCTGGATCCGATCAAGAAGGTCTCTTTTAAACTCTTCTTTGTTGCGTGTAAATGATCCAGAACAAGAAGTATCCAGCAAGGTCTTGAAAAGAAAGTCTTGCATAGAAATTATCAATAATAATATTACCGGGAAGCTCATGAATGGGGCATTTGAGCATTAAAGACTTCAATCTCCCCATGCTTGGGCAATACTCTCTCCATCATGAGGCCAGAAATTATATATGCGGTTCCGATCTTTGTGAATTTCACTTGGAGGATAGAATTTAGAATAAAATAAAGGCACAATGTCCTCCCAATCAAGAGAATCCCTATTCTTCAGCAATTTATACCAATGCGCTGCTTTACCAGACAGCGATATAGAGAATATTTTCTTCCTAACTTCATCCATAGAAATACCTGCACATTTGAATAACCCGCATAATTCATGTAAAAACAAGTAAATGATCACCAGGATGGGACAGTTCCATCCCCTTCATAGCGGTTATCCACAACACGTTCAATAATTTTCATAGGTATTTTGTATGGAACCTCTTTCTCACCTGGCGCCTCATCCACTACCTTTGCAGTAGTAGTAGATTTTCCAAAGAGGAATTCAAGAGAAGACCTCTCCATAATGAATTATAGCAGCGAAGCGAAATAAAAACAGCGTCGTAAAAGTTTCCTTACCAATTCCACTTACCAATAGCGCTTCACTCCCCGCAACGGCGCAGGAAATAGTCTTGATGACCCACAAGTTATGGGGTGTATCGTAGTACTTTCGATAAATAAGAGTGTCGAACTCAACGAGGAGCAGAAGGTGTTGACAGCAGTTTCGATGAAGGATTCACTTGTAAATGCTCACAGACAAGTATTCGGGGGTTTTGATATATTAGATAAAGTACAAGTAAGTAAAGTCGAGAGAAATAATTGCAGCGAGTGGCCCAATCCTTTTTAGCACAAAGACAAGCCGGTTTGTTTACTTATAATGACCAAACGTTCTTGAGAACACAGGAATTTAGTCTAGTGCTTTCGCTTCATATACTGATTAATCTTCATTGTTTTGATAAGTTTTGTGTGGGTGAACCTATGCTAATGCGCCCTTCCTAGGACTAATACATACTTGTGATTATACCCCTTGCAAGCATCCGCAAATACAAGAAAGTAATTAAGATAAATCTAACCATAACCTTAAACTACTGAATCCTGCTATCCCTCCTGCATCGATATATAGCAAGGGTTTAGATTTCTGTCACTCCGGCAACCCCGCAATTAGCAACCGAATACAAGATGTACTCCCCTAGGCCCATAAATGGTGAAGTATCATGTAGTCGAC
Source organism: Lolium multiflorum (assembly GCA_030979885.1). Classification (NCBI taxonomy): domain Eukaryota; kingdom Viridiplantae; phylum Streptophyta; class Magnoliopsida; order Poales; family Poaceae; genus Lolium; species Lolium multiflorum. The sequence goes on along the minus strand of CM061752.1, from coordinate 188,668,994 downwards.
GTTCACATGACACCACTAGAAGAATAACACCACAACTTAAATATCATAACATTGAATATTACCCAACATAATTCACTACTAACATTTAGACTTCACCCATGTCCTCAAGAACTAAACGAACTACTCACGAGACATCATATGGAACATGATCAGAGGTGATATGATGATGAATAAAAATCTGAACATAAACCTTGGTTCAATGGTTTCACTCAATAGCATCAATAACAAGTAGAAATCAATACCGGGAGAGTTTCCCCTATCAAACAATCAAGATTCAACCCTAGATGTTAGCGGTGACGAGGTGCAGCGATGGAGATGGCGGTGATGATGATGGAGATGATGGTGATGATGATCAGATGATGTCTAGCTCGATGACGGTGACGATGGCGTCGATTTCCCCTCGGAGGGAATTTCCCAGTTTTAGCCTGCCGGAGAGCTCTTTTCTCTGGTGTTTTCATGAGAGCGGGCTGACTCTTGCGATTATCTCTCGGTGAGGTTTTTCGAGCAGTACGCGAAGGAGAGGGAGACAGAGGGCTGTGGGCCCTCAAGGGGCATGCGGCCGGGTTGGAGCCTGCGCCGGCCCCTGGGGGCCATGGCAGCCTATCGGCTCCTCCTTTGGCTCTCTCCGTCTTAAAAATAAGATTTTTATAAATTTCCGTCAATTGTTGATCTTAGAAATATTGCATTCGACGGTGCTTTTTCCAGCAGAATCCTGAATCCGGTGCACGATTCTCCAATAGTCATGAAACATGCAAAATAGATGAAATAACATAAGTATCATCTCTAAATATGAAAAGATATCAATGAATAACAGTAAATTATGATATAAAATAGTGATGCAAAATGGACGTATCAACAAGCTGCTGAAAGCAGACAAGCAGGACGATGCGCGGATACAGCCTCCAAGGGTTGTAAATACTCTTCTCCCGCCCTATCTCACACGCCTATCCTCGGAAGAGTAAGAAGAGTGCTCCTTTGCAGCAGCAGAGTCTCGTCGGAGTGCATCGGACTCGAAATTGGTGAAGAAAGAAAGAAGGTCACGGAGTCAAGTCCAAAGGCTCTACATTAGCGAGTGACGGCGGAAATCCAAGCACAAGTCCTCTCGGCCTATGGTGTAAGCTCAGCCTGCGTGTATTTCCAGGGAGGAAGGTAGTAATAGTCCCGGGGAGCATCCAGTGTGGTCGTGAGCAAGGCTCCGCTGTCAACAATTCTCAACAATGCTGACGCCGATGCAACAGGACGCACGGCAAATAGGGCATTGAATTATCTTCCTTCGACATCAACTACAAAGTCCTGCGATCAAGTCCCAGATCTTGGCAGATTTCGTAGTTAGACGAGAGGCTCAGATACAAATCTAGATGGAACAGAAAGCACCATGGTGTACACTTGATGGATCCAAGCAACATCGAGCTTTCAAGAGCTGGAGTCACCACAGAAGTCCCTATCGGAGAAGAAGCTGTGATGCGTTAACGATTCATCGACTTCTAAATAACATGGCGGAATACGAGGCTCTACTACACGGTCTGCGCATCGCCAAGTGGGATCAAGCACATCATATGTTGTGGAGATTCCGACCTGGTGGCACAATAAGTAGCCGGAACCTGGAACGCCGAAGCTAGTCATGGCGACTTCTGACGCGAAGTTAGCGAGATCGCCAAATGCTTCTCGGATCACAGTCAAGTACGTCGAGGCGAGACGATAACGCAGCGGCAGCAGACATGCTATCCAAGCTCGGATCAGCGAGGAAACTAATTCCCTTTGGCATTTTCCTGGAGCACCTACGGATACCCTCGGTGAAGGGCGCTAACCCAAAAAATCCAGAGAGGTGGCGGTATCTCACGGGCTGAAGTCATTCCGGCCTGGACTCAGCCGTTTCTGGACTACCTCATTGATCAGAAGTTGCCAGAGGATGAGTCCACGCACGACAGATCATGAGACGAGCAAGATCCTACACAATTGTTGTGAATTTTGCTAAGATGCTCAACTGGAGTATTTCTCAAATGCGTCTCCAATCAGGATGGCATTGAAATCCTCAGAGACCGTCGGGGCCTGCGGCATCATGCCGCCGTCAGGTCACTCGTCGCAAAAGCTTTTTAGCTCGGGTTTCTTTGGCTCCACGGCTAAGAAGATGTGACAAGCTGGTTAAAACACTGCAGTTGCAGTACTATGCTACTCAACCAGCGCTCCATTGAAGTGAGACCATCCTATCACCTGGCCGTTAGCGATGCAGGGCTCGATATAGTTGGTAAATTAAAGAAATCATTTCCTGGCGGTTTAAATTTCTCTGGTGATGTTGACAATTGATGGTGGATCAGAGCCAAGCTAGTGAGAAAACGATGGTGCTACGACACTTAAATTTGTTTGCAGCCTCGTGACGAGATTCGGCATTCCACACAGCATAATCACAGACAATGGCACGAACTTCGCACACAAGGAGAATTGAAGGATTATTGCCATGCCGTAGGGATCTGGCTTGACCTCACATCTGGCTCATCCGCAATCCAATGGTCAGGTCGAAAGAGCCAACGGCCTCATACTATCCGGAATTAAACCACGCCTTGAAGAACCGCTGTGACGTGCAGCCAGAGCTTGGGCGGAGGAGTTAGACAATGTTTTGTGGGTTGCAGACTACCCTAAGCAGTCCAACCGGATTCACTCCGTTCTTCTGGTATACGGACCGGCCGTGCTCCCCTCAGGCATCATCCCGTTACATGAGTCTCCACCTACAACGAAGAAAGCTAGCAGCAGGACAATGACTATCTGTGGACACGATAGAAGAAGCTGAATTTAGGCCGACCAACGTTCCACCATCTACCAGCAGAAACTCCAACGCTATCATAGCCGTCGAGTTCGGAATCGCTCGTTTATGGCCGGAGACATGGTCCTCTGCCTTCGCCAGGTGAAATATCATAAGTTGCAATCTCCATGGGAAGGACCCTTAGAAGTAGATTGTAAAGTGCTTCTGGCAGGATCATACTACCTTTTCGATTTCCGGGAGCTAATGGAGGGGGCACCTTTGGCAGTGGGAAGCATGACGAGAGGAATCAGGATGACATATCTGATGAAACGAACGTCCCTGGAACATTGCGGCTACATCCCTTTCCACACTTAGCAAAATTTTTAGAATTACTCTATAATAGTTATACATGATCAATGAAATAAAGCTTTTGGTTCACTCTTTGATATTTTACCTCCTTTACTTGTTCATTTTAGATCGTGTATGTTTTCCGACTAAAACCGCAGGCTGGATATTTCCACCTAGGCGTGTAGTTGTGATTTCAAATCGTCCTTTCAGATAGCCCAAGTTTTGATTGGAAATATTTTATTTGCAAACTCATGGATTCACAGTAACGATTTCGCACCTACGTTGGGGGCTTGTTTCAGCGGTTATTAATGATTGCCGTGGGCTTCTTCGTCGCCGCTGGCGAGCATTTCCGGCTAAAGGTCCTCATTTCCGTGGAAGGTCAAATAGGCTTAGAAACCGAGAGGGGAACATAAAAATAACACTTTCTTTCCAATAAGCAAAACATGCAAGAAAATATGTTATAAGCGGATAAGCGGGATAAGTATTTCCCGCCCAGCCATAAGTGTTTCGTCCCTAACTACTTAAGAATTTAAGTTATATTACAAGCCACATCCAGGGCCAAAATGATATCGGTTGAAGCTGTTTCACAGGTTCTCGGAGGACTGCTCTTCATCAGAAGCTATGTAGGCGGAGCCGTCGTCCGAGCCATCGCCTGAGCCGTCGTCGTTGAAGTCAGAGCCTTCCTCGTCGCCTTCTTCAGCACCTTCTTCTTCTTCATCCTCCGCGTCAGAGAAGCCCTCGGGAAGATCGTGCTTGTTGTACCAGAACGAGTGGTTAACTCGTCCAACAAAGAGTCGATCGTATCCTTGGGTCTCCGCGAGAATGGCTCTCATGTTGGTGCCCTTAGGAGTTCCGCGTTCAACATCCATAAGCCATGTGGTTGGGAAGTGCGCTTTGCACGTCGCCAACACGAGGGAAGCAACTCCGCGGGCGGAAGACTCCTGCCAATCCTTGATGAGTTCCGGCACCTGCCGCATCAGCTTGGACATGGTGTCGATCACCATGGTCTTGGCTCTCTTCAGGGACAACCGTTTGGTGATTCCGCGACAGGCTTCAAATAGCGCATCAATTGAACTCCGCGCTTCATCCTGCGCTTCGGTCCTTTTGAGGGTGAATCTTTGGTCCATTTGACAAGGCTTGCTGCAAAGTAAAAAGGATCAGTTTCTTCCGCGGATAAAGCAAAGTATGAGGAAGCCGGAGTTAAACAGAAAGGTCCTGACGGAAAATCATCTTGTCAATAGCCTCTGCCTCCGTCTCCTGACTCTTGTTCTTCGCCGTCAAGGTTTGGACCCTTTGCTGGCTCTTTTTAAGTTTGTCCGCAAGCTCCGCCATGTCGTGAGCATGTTTCTCCAAGAGCTCCTTCTTCTCTGTAGTTTCCTTCTCGGAGGATTCTTTCATGAAGTTCTTGAGAGATTCATTCTCCGCCTCAAAAACTTTGATCTTGGCGGAAAGGGCGTCGACGGTGGGGCGCTTGGCAATTTCTTCTGTAAGGCGGAAAACCACACAAATTATACACTATGATTGTTCATGATAAGATACGCGAGCAACCCAGAATTATTGCAGTTCAAGCGGGTCTCCAAGAACAATAAAGCCTTCAGCTGTCTCGGATCTGGCGCAGCCCTTAATCTCTTTGTCTCTGCTCCGGCTACATGGACGCGCAGATCTTCGTTCAGTTTCCGCGTGTTCTGAGAAGCAGCCAGTAGTTAGCCAGAAATTCAAAATTCTGGGGGCTGGCAAGAAGTTTAAATCCTTAGATTGAGAAAATTCTAAATTTCCGCTAAGGTGCACATTTAAAAGCACCGGCTCACACATGTTACTCGGAAAAATGTCCAAGCCAACGCTTGGGGGCTAGTGTTACGCGCACGTTCTTTGTTCTTGAAGAAGATCTTGAGACCACTCGAGATCATTCAGCTCCTGCTCTTCCGTGTTCGCAGGCCCCCACACTTGGTCCATCATGGCGAGATTTCCGTGTGGCGCGAGAGGAGACTAACCTAGAATCGGAAAGAGGTGAGGATGAGTCTAGGGCGTCCGGTGCACGACTTAGGGATAACTTCTTCTCGGCTATGTTGGGAACCAGTGAGTAACGGCGGAGTTCAAGCGGAGGTGCTGATGAGGACGCGCCCTTGCCGAACTCGCCTTGGCCGGTTTCGGCAGTTGGTTCTTTAGGGAGGTCATCAAGGTTGATGACGTCCTTAGGATCCGGCTTGGCGGTGGAAGAGTCCTTGGGCGGAACCTCTACTTCCGGTGTGGCCAGACCTTGAAGTCGGAGGGGCCGCTTTCTTCTTGGGAATCTTGGGGGGCTGGCTTCCGGAGCTTTTGTTGCAGAATAAAAGAGGCATACCATTTTAGTATATGCTGATTCACGATAACAAAAGAATTTTAAGACGGAAACCAAGCGCTTACCCGGATGGTTTGAAAAATTGGTGGATGTCGGGTTGAGCTCGGTTGCTGGTATCGATGAGCTTGAGGCGCTTCTTTTCCGCCTCCGCTTTTCGGGTAGCCGCGGTGCTAAGCACTTCGCGGGCACGTTTAGTGGCTGGGCTGGACGAAGCACCCCTTTTCCTCTTGGAGGGACGCGGAGCTTCGGGGACCTCCGCGTCGGACGCGACCTCCGGGTCGGTGTTGCCCGCGTGAGGGACTCGGAGGAGAGTTCCGAGGTCGATCTCCTCAAGGGCCTCGAGCTAAGTTATCCAGCCAACACTTAGACAAATTCAACAAAGACTGAAAAAGGAATCAACAGTTAAGTCAAGGAAACATACAGCGGTCCCGGATCCGTTGGTGTGGATGTCCTTGTTGCACACGTGAATTTTGAGGTCACGCGGAATCTTGATCAGCACCCAGAGCCGCCTGTCCAAGGCGTAGGCTGAGAGATTGTCCTTGGAGGTGCGCATGGTATCCTCGCGGCTCGTGTACTGGAACAACAGGCGGTCCCGATGTTGCAGGGGCTGGATCCGCTTAGTAAACCAGGACATGGTGAGGTCTTTCCCCGACAAGCCCTCGTCCTCCGAGCTTGCAGATCCGCCTAATCGCCCGAGTCAGTTGAGGTTGAAAGGACACAGATGTCGCCTAGAGGGGGTGAATAGGCGATTTAAAACTTTTACGAGATGGGCTTAACAAATGCGGAATAAAACTAGCGTTTACTTTGTCAAGCCCAAAGCCTATATACTATTGTTCACCTATGTGCACCAACAACTTATTCTAAGCAATACAAGCAAGTATGTGATAGCAAGATATATATAACTTCAAGCACGATGGCTATCACAAGGTAAAGTGCATAAGTAAAAAAGCTCGGGTATAGAAATAACCGAGGCACGCGGGAGACGATGATTTATCCCGGAGTTCACACTCTTGCGAGTGCTAATCTCCGGTGGAGAGGTGCGGTTGCTTAGTGCTCCCGAACGCCACAAGAGGCTCACCTTGAGGTGTGGTTGCTCGATGCACACCAACGCCACAAAGGCCTCACCCCAAGATGCGGTACTCACACCACACACCGAACGCCACGAAGGCGCCTCACCTAAATCTCCGGTGACCCTCGCCACAAAGGCCTAGGTCACGGTTCCACTAAGGGATTTCCTTCGAGGCGGAAACCGGGCCTTACACAAAGCTTGGGGCACGCATCCACAACTTAATTGGAGGCTCCCAAGAAATCGCCACAAAGGCCTCAAATCCGTCTAGGGTTCCAAGAACCCAAGAGTAACAACTTTCTTGCTTTCACTTCCACGAATCACCGTGGAGAACTCAAACCGATGCACCAAATGCAATGGCAAGAACACCACAAAGATGCTCAAGTACTTCTCTCTCAAATTCCAACAAAGCTACAAAAGCTATTGGGGGAATAAGAGAGGAAGAACAAATAGGAGGAGGCACCAAATTTCTCCAAGATCTAGATCTAGTGGATTCCCCTCACAAAGAGAGGGATTTGATTGGTGAAGATGTAGATCTAGATCTCCTCTATCTTTCTCTCAAATAGATGCAAGATTCATGGGAGGGAGAGGGAGATAGCAAGCTCAAAGAAGGTCAACAATGGGGGCAAAAACGAGCTCAAACGGATGGGGAACTTTGGGGAAGAAGACCCCCTTAAATAGGGCAAGAGAAATCTGCCCGTTATGCACAAAACTCGTCAAAACCGGAACTTCCGGTCATTTGGGGCGGAACTTCCGCCCCCCGGAAGTTCCGGCCAACTTCCGGGTGAAGTAGGGCGTCCCCGGAAAGCTTTATACTTTTGCGTGCAGAATCGTCATTTCCGGAAGTTCGCCGGAACTAGGGCGGAAGTTCCGGCCACCGGAACTTCCGGCCAACTTCAGAAAACTGCTTCACGGAAACTTGAATAACTTTTGCATCCGGACTCCGATTTTGATGATCTTGGGCTCGTTTCGAAGCTAGTAAAAAGCTCTACAAGATCATGCAGGAACCATCATAGTCCAGTAAGGTAGGATAGAAACAAATGGATAAAGGTTTTACCTATCTATAAACAGCAAACCGGTAAAACCTCCAATATGGAAAATGCAACAACTTGAGTTAGGAAACTCGGATTTAGGTGAAACCAATTTTGTTGTAAAGAAGATGACAAGAGCTACCCCACAAAGAGTGAAAAGCTTAAGAACAAGTGGGGTAGGTTTTTCTATGTATTTTAGAGTGAAACCTCTCAATACGAGAAACCGAGAAAAACTCCAATATCGAAAACGCAACAAGTGATTCATGCGGAATCCGTTTTCGATGAACTAGAGCTTGCTATGGAAATAACCACAAGCTCTAAATCACCACATGGATAAGATCCAAATAACAACCAAGAAATATGATGCAAGGATGCAAAGGTTTGAGCTCTCTCCGAACGATGCGATCGAGTTACTCACTCGAGAGCCCTCTTGATAGTACGGCAACTAAACTATAAACCGGTCTCCAACTACACCATGAGACCGGTAAGAAAGAAACCCTATCAAGAGCAAACCTTAACCTTGCGCGTTCCTCTTGAGCTTGATGAAGACGATCTTGATCACAACAAGATGGAACGCCTTTCTTGATTGTGCTTGCTTGATGAAGTCTTGTGGATTGCTCCCCCATAATCCACCATGGGAGAGCTTCTTCTTCGGCACATCTTCACATATCCATGATCACCATATGGATGGCAAGCTTCAAGCAAATGATCTCTTAGAGATGGCTCATCTTGAACTTGCACTTCATTTCTCCATGGCAAGCTTCAAGCTTATGAACTCTTCGAGTTGGCTCATCTTGAACTTGCACTTCATTTCTTCATTCTTCATCATGTTGATGTCTTGAAGTAACTTGAGGGCTCACTTCATCTTCATCTTCAAGACATACTTGACACTTGATATCCTTCATCAAATTCTTCTTATTGCAACCTTGAAGCCAACATATGGTTCAAGAATTTCCTATGGACAACTCCTACAAATATAACTCAATGCAAACATTAGTCCATAGAGATTGTCATTAATTACCAAAACCACACATGGGGGCTCCATGCACTTTCAATCTCCCCCATTTTGGTAATTGATGACAATCTCTTTGAGAGGGTTTATATAAGGAATTTAAGTAACAAATAAGTTGAATATATAGAGCAAACTCCCCCATAATATATGCATGTGTGAATGATCTTGACTTTCATTGCATATATTGGCATTCAAAGCCTAGTGGAGTTTCCTCTAAATATTCAACTATGCAAAGCAACAAGATGCAATGCAATAAAGGCACATGCTTAAGCACAAAGCAAAGACATAACCAAATTCCCTTAAACCCTCCAAACTTCTCCCCCATTGGCACCAATTGCCGAAATGGGTGAAAAATTTAGAAGGCCAATATAGTGAGAGTTCCTCCATAGCGTGTGCATTTCTCATAATTTGAGTGGAATCAAATGCACATATCCAATGATGAATATTCGGAAGGAATCACACTATAGATAGGATCAAAGATTGCAAAAAGATAACAAAGTCTAGAAGCTTCAACAAATGAAGCAAGCAACCAAATGAACCACAAAGAGGATACCAAAAGAAAGATAGATATTATGATAAGATCAAGAAGATTGCTCTAAATAATATGAGGAAGCTCCCCAAGGTTTGTGCACAAAACAAGACAATTTGCATTGGAGTATAAAGTGCACAAACATGGAATCATCACTCCCATAATATCATTCAAAAACAAAAGATACCAAGTGAATCAAACTCTAATGATCACCAAAAGATAGTGCTCTAAATCAAATGAGGAAGCTCCCCAAGGTACATGCATAAATTAAAATGTTGCATTTGAATACAATATGCATAACATGGAATCCTCACTCCCTCATTTAAAACACAAACATTTGTAATAGATCATAGATAGAAAAGTAAGCTAAACACTTGCAACAAACAAATAGTTGAGCAACAAGTAAGAGGCACCATAATAAAAAGGCTCAACCAAGAGGATATGTGAAAGGCATGATAAAGCATATTATAAGACTATTACAAGGATGAGCAAAAAGTATCATCATAGTCTTCAATGAATTATATTGCTTAGCATGACCAATCAACACGCAATAAATAAGATATCAAAAGGAGATGTATCATCTCTTATGTGTATAAGTTTCTCTAAGTGGGCAATATCACAAAGATATTTATCCACAAAGAAACATGCACACATAAAATAGATACGCAAGAAAAATAGTATGATATCCAAGACGAAGTCATGCAATATACCAATAAGAATTTTTGCTTAATAGCATGGCCAAAGGCTCAATTTTATCTTATTGTACATTCATGAACTTCAACCACAAACAACTAAAATACATCACAAATATCAACAAGGGATAGAAGATAGTTGGGATGCATTTGAGAAAGGCAACAAGTATCACAAACGGGGATACCAAAAGAAGTAACTAAATTTGCACTTTCATCTATATTGCACATGTGAGAGCCTTGAGGAATTGATATGCAATAAAATTGCTAGATAGGCATAGTTGGGATGGATGAATCATGAGCATGATTTAAAATACTTCCCAACAAATGCACTCATCTCAAATTACTCACATTCACAATAAAGAGGTTTCATTAAGACTTTTGCAAGAAGCACAACATTTGCAAATCAAGAGATTCATGCCAAGATGCAACCATAAGGTTGGATACAAGAAAAGTATGCATGAGAAGATACTTGTTACCAAGATAGCATTGGTGTGGATGTAGTAGATATGTGTTCGTTGACCATCCTAGCTTGCCTCAAGTTACCATTGAGTCACCACTTCTTTCCAAGAGTGAGACAAGCATCCAATGCATATCCATTGTACCTAACACAAAGGTAAGTACAAAATGGTCCCCAAACTAATTGGGTCCGAAGTAGTTAGACACACTACAACATATAGGACAAACTCCACAATTCTATGTGCATATAGATATGAAATTGAATTTCATGCACATCTTAGCCAAATTAGGATTTGATGGAGTTTACCCTATATATTGGATCAATGAAAGTGACACATGCCATAAGATATACATATATTAAATATGCATGCACAATACTTTCAAGAACCAAAGGAAGATACAATTTGGACAAAACACCAAATAAATCAAGAGACAATGGTTGCCCAAATTATATCAAAGAATCAAATCAACACAAGATTGACTCCAAAGACTTATCTCATTATAAGAAGCTAATTAAACCTAAACACAAAGGAATGAGATAACCAACTCCCAAGAGAGCAAGGTTCCAACAAATAAACCAAACCCTCGAAACTTTTTATGATGGCACAAAGTACCAAAAAGAAAATTTTATGTCTCCCAAAACCAAATTTTTGATAAAGATCAAGAGATGTTAAGCATTCTAATAATATAGAAGAGCTCCCCCAAGTTTGGTGCATTATCTAGGATTTTTTATATGAATACAAAATGCACAAAACTAGGATCATCACGCTACCTATATCTTCTAACAATGCTAAGAAAGTTTGAATAGACAACTTAGATCCATAAGATGCAAGGAAGACACATGGGAGTCAAAGCACAACAAATTCATGGCAATAAATAAGGCAATATAAATACAAGAGCCAATGTAGATATGATCAATAAATATCTACCTCATAATTGATTACCAATTGTCCTAGGACAAGAGGTATTAGGAAATATTTCCCGGTGGTAGTTTGTAAGTATACATAAGATCATATTTACAACGAACAAAGCATATGGTAAAAGATAAGAGTTAACCATCATGCAAAGATAGTTTCTTGATAGCTTCATTTAGTCATACCAACATGCAAAGCAATTAATAGTATTCATACCAACATGCAAAGCAATTAATAGTATTCATACCAACATGCAAAGCAATTAATAGTATGACTTGAAGCACATGGTTTTCCAAAAATGTATTGAGGGACACGTTGTGAAAAACCATGCCAAGAAAAACTTTCACAAATAAGATCCACAAAGATATTAGCAATGAAGCCATTTAAGCAAATTGGAGCTTGTTTGAGCAAACATGCCACATAGGAGAGAGATAATTTACGGTATCAATTCTATGTGACACAACCTCAAATGTTCACATTTTCTAGGCTTGTAATATGCACAAAGCTTATTACTCCCCCATAATGTGATAAGGAATTTATTTTCACAAGAGGCAAATAAGATCCAAGTAGAGATATTAATGGACATTAGAATTTGAATTTCTCATGAAGATGACATACCACATAGCGACTAGATAATCTCGCAATATCAATTCTAAGTGATATTCCTCATGTACACACATTGTTTAGGATCATGAAATTCCCAAAGGAATATCACTCCCCCAAAATGGGATTGTCCATTAATCGCTCATAAGAGCCATATAAGATACAACAAGATGCAAAGAGGCTCCAACACAAACACAAATACATGGTGTGCAACCCAACATGCATAGACTTGATTTCTCAAGCAAAACTATTAGGAAGCACAACATATACAAACACATGTTAGGAACAAAACTAACACATGCAAAGGGGCGAGTAACTTTCAATATAAATGAGTTGAGAACATGTTACCGCAAGGAGGAACATTGGATATATGATAGTAGCAAGATAATCAAAAGACTTGGCTTGAGATAATATAAATGATGAAGATCCCTTAATTCTTCATGATGTAGCCAAGTCTCCAATGCCCTCCAACAAGCACCTATTGATCAAATTTTGGATTGTTGGTCCCCAACTAAGTTGGGTCCTAAGAGGTTAGTCACAATAGGCTTGGCAACCCAAATGGTTCTTTTCTTGACACCACTTTGAGCACCAACATATTTGGCAAACACATTGCCACCCTCATCCTTACGAAGAGAATAAACATCATTAATGGTGATAGAGTTGGATGAGGTACCAATAGTGCAAAAGGAGGAGATGTGGCCCTTCTCACGGCATATGTAGCAAGTTCTTTTCTTCTCCTTCTTCTCACTAGATTTCTCCACAATGGGAGCATTGGCTTGATTCTTCTTGGGAAGTGGCATTTCTTCAACTTGAGGTTGAATATGAGTTTGAGCTTGAGGCCGCTTCCCTTTTTGCTTCTTCTTCAAAGGGCAAGATCTAACATGATGCCCTTCAATTTTGCACTTGAAGCAAACAATCTTGGCCGGGTCTTTGACTTGTAATTGGCCCTTCTTAGTCTTGTTGTTCTTGGACTTGTTCTTGTTGTTGGAGTTGAATCCAAGTCCACTCTTGTCATTGGGGGATTGTTGCACACTTAACATCTTGTCAAGTTTGCATTTCCCTTCATGACTCTTTACCAAGTCGTTCTTCAAAGAAGTGACTTGGGCCTTGAGCTCTTTGATTTCCTCTACATGGTTAGTAACAACACAAGTACTAGAGGAAGTAGAACCTTCATTGTTAGAGCAACAAGGCAAGGAAGATAATTCATCACAAGATTTAGCAATACTATGAGTGGATGAATTACTAGGACTAGCACATGGCAATATAGCTTTTTGGGTAGTAGTGCTAGTATCCACATGAGGCTCACAAGGTGTTGCCTTTGATATGATAGCCTCATGAGCTAACTTTAGCCTATCATGGGAGGCTAGAAGATCCTCATGGGAGCTAGAAAGCTTTCCATGATTTTCTTCCAATTTCCCATAATTGCTAGTTAGCAATTCAAGTTGAGCCCTTAGCTCAACATTCTCCTTCAAGATAGATGCTTCACAAGAAGTAGAGTTAGTAGCACAAGCATCATCACAAGACATATTAAGAAGAGAGGGTAACATAGCATGCTCTTTTAAATATGAAGCTTGTAGTTGCTCATATGACTTGGTGAGGATAGAGTGTTCGCTCTCCAAGGCCTTGTGGGCCTTGTCTAGATCATCTAGATCCTTAACAAGTTTATCATGACCAACACCAACTTTGGACTTTTCATTTTTAAGCAATTTTAATTTAGCTTTAGCATGGTCTCTTTCTTTAGTGAGTTTAGCAAATATTTCATTTTGAGACACTTCAAGGGTTTCAAGTTGCTCTTCAAGAGAGGCTATGGTCTCTTGTTCTTCTTCAAGATCATTCTTTAGGGATGCTACATCATTGGCATACTCTCGTTCAAGAGCACCCTTTTTATCAATGGTGTTCTCATGCATCCAAATAAGTTTTTGGCTCTCAATAGCGGTAGTCAAGATTTCAAAGAAGTGAGAGCTAGCAATTTTATCTTTGTAAAGAACCTTGAATACACTCTCACCTTTATCGCGTAGAGAGACAACCCAATCCTCTTCTTCATATTCATCCTCATTCTTATCACCACGAGACATATTAGGTTCCATGGTAGGAGGTACCGTGGAACCCTTGGCCATAAGGCATATATGAGGACCGTGAGATAAAGATGAGGAGTTACTTGAGGCTCCTTTCAAGATCTTGTCTTGACCAATAGAATCTTTGGTTTCCTCTACATTGTTAGACACACAACAACTAGAGGAAATAGAATCATTTTTATCATGGCCACAAGACAATGCAAGCATATCATCATTAGATTTTTTCAAGCAACTTACACATGATATGCAAGGACTATCAACACAAGCATGTAAATCATTTCTAGTGCTAGATGTGTTTAAGTCCAAAGATGAAGCATTGCAATGAGATAGAGATGAAGAATCATCAATAGTAAGCTCAATATCAACATTGCAATTTTCATCACCACTCACCATATCATTACCTTGTGTCTTACCACACTTTAGTGAAGTGGATGAAGATGAGAACTCATCACGGCCGGAAGTGGAAGCAAAACAATCATCCTCAATGATATTGGACACATCATATTTATCTTGAAGCTTTGTCCATAATTCATGAGCGCTCCCAAAAGGCATGATTGAAGAAGTAACTACATTGCTCACAACAATGGAAAACACATGAGAAGCAAGAGCATCGAGGCAAGAGTTTTTCTCCTCCTCAAGAGATAAATTTTGAGGATCCTTAGGAGAAGAAAAACCCATGTCAAGAAATCGCTCCATGTCCGGGGACATACGCCGCAAAATATTAAGCACATAAATTTTCCATAGATCATAATTTGTGCCATCAAATATAAACAAGTTATTGTGCGCTAATCCCCTAACCGACATCTTTACTCTCAAGGCGGTGAAGCCTAAGAATGAGAGACCTTGCTCTGATACCAATTGAAAGGACACAGATGTCGCCTAGAGGGGGGGTGAATAGGCGATTTAAAACTTTTACGAGATGGGCTTAACAAATGCGGAATAAAACTAGCGTTTACTTTGTCAAGCCCAAAGCCTATATACTATTGTTCACCTATGTGCACCAACAACTTATTCTAAGCAATACAAGCAAGTATGTGATAGCAAGATATATATAACTTCAAGCACGATGGCTATCACAAGGTAAAGTGCATAAGTAAAGAGCTCGGGTATAGAGATAACCGAGGCACGCGGGAGACGATGATTTATCCCGGAGTTCACACTCTTGCGAGTGCTAATCTCCGGTGGAGAGGTGCGGTTGCTTAGTGCTCCCGAACGCCACAAGAGGCTCACCTTGAGGTGTGGTTGCTCGATGCACACCAACGCCACAAAGGCCTCACCCCAAGATGCGGTACTCACACCACACACCGAACGCCACGAAGGCGCCTCACCTAAATCTCCGGTGACCCTCGCCACAAAGGCCTAGGTCACGGTTCCACTAAGGGATTTCCTTCGAGGCGGAAACCGGGCCTTACACAAAGCTTGGGGCACGCATCCACAACTTAATTGGAGGCTCCCAAGAAATCGCCACAAAGGCCTCAAATCCGTCTAGGGTTCCAAGAACCCAAGAGTAACAACTTTCTTGCTTTCACTTCCACGAATCACGTGGAGAACTCAAACCGATGCACCAAATGCAATGGCAAGAACACCACAAAGATGCTCAAGTACTTCTCTCTCAAATTCCAACAAAGCTACAAAAGCTATTGGGGGAATAAGAGAGGAAGAACAAATAGGAGGAGGAACACCAAATTTCTCCAAGATCTAGATCTAGTGGATTCCCCTCACAAAGAGAGGGATTTGATTGGTGAAGATGTAGATCTAGATCTCCTCTATCTTTCTCTCAAATAGATGCAAGATTCATGGGAGGGAGAGGGAGATAGCAAGCTCAAAGAAGGTCAACAATGGGGGCAAAAACGAGCTCAAACGGATGGGAACTTTGGGGAAGAAGACCCCCTTAAATAGGGCAAGAGAAATCTGCCCGTTATGCACAAAACTCGTCAAAACCGGAACTTCCGGTCATTTGGGGCGGAACTTCCGCCCCCCGGAAGTACCGGCCAACTTCCGGGTGAAGTCGGGCGTCCCCGGAAAGCTTACAGTATACTTTTGCGTGCAGAATCGTCATTTCCGGAAGTTCGCCGGAACTAGGGCGGAAGTTCCGGCCACCGGAACTTCCGGCCAAAAAACTGCTTCACGGAAACTTGAATAACTTTTGCATCCGGACTCCGATTTTGATGATCTTGGGCTCGTTTCGAAGCTAGTAAAAAGCTCTACAAGATCATGCAGGAACCATCATAGTCCAGTAAGGTAGGATAGAAACAAATGGATAAAGGTTTTACCTATCTATAAACAGCAAACCGGTAAAACCTCCAATATGGAAAATGCAACAACTTGAGTTAGGAAACTCGGATTTAGGTGAAACCAATTTTGTTGTAAAGAAGATGACAAGAGCTACCCCACAAAGAGTGAAAAGCTTAAGAACAAGTGGGGTAGGTTTTTCTATGTATTTTAGAGTGAAACCTCTCAATACGAGAAACCGAGAAAAGCTCCAATATCGAAAACGCAACAAGTGATTCATGCGGAATCCGTTTTCGATGAACTAGAGCTTGCTATGGAAATAACCACAAGCTCTAAATCACCACATGGATAAGATCCAAATAACAACCAAGAAATATGATGCAAGGATGCAAAGGTTTGAGCTCTCTCCGAACGATGCGATCGAGTTACTCACTCGAGAGCCCTCTTGATAGTACGGCAACTAAACTATAAACCGGTCTCCAACTACACCATGAGACCGGTAAGAAAGAAACCCTATCAAGAGCAAACCTTAACCTTGCGCGTTCCTCTTGAGCTCGATGAAGACGATCTTGATCACAACAAGATGGAACGCCTTTCTTCATTGTGCTTGCTTGATGAAGTCTTGTGGATTGCTCCCCCATAATCCACCATGGGAGAGCTTCTTCTTCGGCACATCTTCACATATCCATGATCACCATATGGATGGCAAGCTTCAAGCAAATGGATCTCTTAGAGATGGCTCATCTTGAACTTGCACTTCATTTCTCCATGGCAAGCTTCAAGCTTATGAACTCTTCGAGTTGGCTCATCTTGAACTTGCACTTCATTTCTTCATTCTTCATCATGTTGATGTCTTGAAGTAACTTGAGGGCTCACTTCATCTTCATCTTCAAGACATACTTGACACTTGATATCCTTCATCAGTTTCTTCTTATTGCAACCTTGAAGCCAACATATGGTTCAAGAATTTCCTATGGACAACTCCTACAAATATAACTCAATGCAAACATTAGTCCATAGAGATTGTCATTAATTACCAAAACCACACATGGGGGCTCCATGCACTTTCAGGTGACTCGAAGAGATGGGGACATTGAGTCCATGCCGGAGTCTCGCTGGGGGTAGCACCTTTGGGAAGCTTGGATCGCCACGTCAGCGGGTAGAAGAAGTTGCCGGACCAGTACCGCATAGACTCATGACAATCTGTGCGGGTACACGCGCCGGGGCGGAGCTTGAAGGTGACGCCACCACGGGTGGCAGCGTGATCTGTGAGACTTTCTCCTTTTTGACGGAGAAGTAGTATTGGAAGAGGGGAAGCTCCGGGGTTATCTCGAGGTGGCCTTCACACAACATTGCGTGGTTGCTGATGCCCAAGATGTTGTTCGGAGCGATATGGTGAGGCTGGAGCTCGTACGCCTTCAGGATTTCCGAGAAGAAATCGCTGGGCGGGAAAGAGAAGCCACGCTCAACGAGCGCCTTGGTCACCACCCACTCTCCGGCTTCGGGGGCGGGATTCTGTTCGCCTGAGATTGTCCGCCAGGATCCGGGTTTTATAAAACCCTCCGCCTCGAGGTTGCGGAGCTCGGTCTCCGTGGTGAAGCAGGGCCACCACTTCCCTTTGGCTTCGTTATCTCGCTTGCGAGACTTTGATTTTTTGGTGGTTGCCTCCTCCACCTTCTTCTCCATCTGTTCAGTGCCCGCAGTTTCCTCTGGGTTGGCAGACGATCCTTCAATGTTCTTTCTGGAGTCCTTTCGAGGCTCCAGATGAACTGGGACGAGGGGAGGATGGGCGGAGGAGATAGGAGTTGCCATGATTGGCTCGGACGAGGGAGGCAGAGTAGAAGAAGACATCTACAAAGAAAATGCGAGCTGGTTAAAACTTAGCCGGATCCTATGTTGAAAACTCTAGTCATCCCTACCGACTACGGTGAGAAGACAAAGTTTGAGGGCTTACCGGAATGGTTTCCGCGGTGGTCGGGGTCGTCGGCGGCGAGGTTTCGCTGCGGTGGCTCGCCGGACTTAAGAACACGAAGAACAGCACACGGCGGCGATGGTGCTCCGGCGAACTTCCGGCGGACTCCGGTGCGGCGGAGGAGGAGCTCGGAGGCGGCGCTGTGCTGAGAGGTGAAAAGGGGGCGAATGGGGTGATTAGGGGTGAACGGCGGATATTCATAGGCCGAGGGGAGGAGATTCGTGCTCCGCATCCTGTGGTCGGAACGCAAGCGTCGCGCCGTTGGATGAGCGACACGTGTCAAAAACCCTAAGTGGTAAAAATGGCTAAGGATAAGTTACCGCTCGAATCGCCCGAAAATGGCGCCAAGATTGGCGGAACCGTTTGAACCCTTTGTAGGTTCCGGGTAGCAGTTTGAAAGGCTGTGAACTCTTGTCCACGCAGGGGAGTAACCCGGAGACATGTTGCAATGATACTGTCGATGGATGAAGTCCCGCGGGATGAAGATATTTTCCGACCAAGAGTTGGGAAAGAAGAAAAATATGAAGTTGGAGTTCTTCAAGTTTCTCCGTGTTACCAAGATTGCCGGAAGACATGAAGCGTTAGGCAAGGCGGAAACAAGGGGTGAATCTCGGAGAACTCTGGAGACTCTGTTGTGGGTATACTTCATGGGTGTACCATCGACAGTGCCTAGATCCGGCAAGCCCGGATGGCCCACAGACGGTTATGTGGCATGTGGCCCATCGGGCGGCCTAGTTGTTGTAGATCATGAAGGATGAAGTCCATCCCAGGGGAAGCCGGATCCCAACCGACCTTCGGAGGAGGCCGGATCCGTGAAGGCCCATGAGGAACCCGGATCCAGTACGACGTAGATGGAAGGCGGATCCTTGACGTACACGGCAAGATATTGTACCGTAGTTAGGCAACCTGTAATCCGGCTAGGACTCTCCATGTAAACCCTATATCCGTGCGCCTTTATAAGCCGGATCCCGGGAGCCCTGAAGGGAGATCTCGAGAGAGAAGGGAGACAACCACAATTCATTGTAACAACGCGAGCGCCCAGATAATTCAGGACAAGCAGCAGTAGGCCTTGCCATCGTGCAGGTGTTCCGAAGCTGGGTAAATCACGTACCACCGTCCCATGTACACTCCGTCCTATGGCCCCTACTTCTTCTCCCCCTCGTGAGGATCAGGGATTGTCGAATAGGCAACGACACAAAGTAATCCCGACAATACGTCCACATGTAGTGGTGGAAGGACCGTCGTGGAAAATGAATTAAAAGGGGCCAACCATGGAATATTACCATGTTTTTACATGGAATTTTGAGCAACAGATTAGACGGCGTGTTGTAATTCTCCTATGAAAAGTACTACTACTCTTCTGTTATCACCAGATTTTGGCTAAATCAGGAGGTGGGCCGCGGTCAAGATGGGCTTGGAAGATTACACGTGGAAGATCTCTGAAGCGGCCTTGTTCGGGAATTTGGGCTAGATTGCCCATGTATCTTTAATTACCATAGATTGTATTTAGATTAAAAGTTAGAGTTTATCTCGTGCACGGTTTAGTGCACGCCCACATTAGAAAGTCCCCTGGACTATAAATATGTACCTAGGGTTTATGGAATAAACAACAACCAACGTTCAACCACAAACAAATCTCGGCGCATCGCCAACCCCTTCGTCTCGAGGGTTTCTACCGGTAAGCATCATGCTGCCTAGATCGCATCTTGCGATCTAGGCAGCACAAGCCTGCCACGTTGTTCATGCGTTGCTCGTACTGAAGCGTTTTTGATGGCGAGCAACGTAGTTATCTTAGACACGTTAGGGTTAGCATTGTTCTTCACGTTACATGCTTTCGTAGTGCAACCCTTGCATGTCTAGCCGCCCTTACACCTATCTTAGGTGTAGGGGCGGCACCCCGCTTGATCATAGTTTAGTAGATCTGATCGGTTACGATTGCTCCTTGTTCTGCAAGGATTAGTTTAATATCTGCAATAGTTAGGCCTTACAAAGGGGTGGAGGATCCAGCGGCACGTAGGGTGTCGTTCGTTGGCCCTAAGCGGGATGCCGGGGATCAACCTCGTGTTGGTTTTTAGGCCTTGTTTAGGGTCGGCTTACGATCACCGTGCGTGGCCGCGAGGCCCAACCTAGAGTAGGACGATCCGATTATGCGGTGAAAACCCTAGATCGTCGTGGATCTCATTAGCTTTATATTGATCAAGCAGGACCACCATATATTCGGCCACCCGTCGAATCATGGGTGGATCGGCTCTTTGAGCCGATTCACGGGATATGAGAGCCGATCGAGGCTCGTATTTAACACGTGTGTGCCCTGCAGGAAACTAAGCGAGGCATCATCCACACCTTCCTGACCAGGTATAGGTCAGGTGGCACGCCCTTGTGATAAACATCGGCGCGTGCGACCAGGAGGCTTTGCGGGCCGTCGCTCTGAGGGACTGGGGCCAGCCGCAGCCCTAGTTGTTCCCGGCTCTACCGTGCTGACCGTCTCTGCCCGCCAGGGGGTTTCTGACGTCAACACATTCTGGCACGCCCGGTGGGACCGTCGACGACATCCACGACATCGCCATCTACATCCGAGATGGCGGAAGACACTCCGGTCACGTACGAGGATCTGCCTGATGAGCTCAAGAAGAAGCATGACGAAATCAAGGCAGTCCTCGAAGCCGAACTCATCGGCTCCTTCCACCGAACCCGTTCCCATGGCATCAGGTGGAAGGGTTTCGCACCTGAAGGCACACTCGAGGGAGTGGACCTGTCCGCCCCGTCAGAAGAACGCACCAGGTCACTGAAGTACGAGGATCTGCCCGAGGAGCTCAAAAGGAAACATGACGAAATCAAGGCAACCCTCGAAGCCGAACTCATCGGCTCCTCTGAGAAGACCCGGCCGCACGATATCAAGCTCGATAGAGACTCAAGTCCGTCGCCCGGCGTCAACATGGTGGATCTCAGTTACTCCATAGGCCAGCCAAAGTCCGCCTTTGGTGTCAACATGGCAGGGCTTGCAAGCCGCCATGGCAAAGACGAAGCGAGAGCAGCCACTCCCGTGGCAAGGATAAGTGGAGCCGATCCACGCGGCCAGAGCCAAGGTGATGACGGGTGGTACCGACGGGGAGGGAATAAGGCATGTGGTATCGGCGTCCACTCTCCGAGCACCTCCTCCACAAATATGAGCAGCAGCACAACCGACGTCGGCACTACGACGTAGATGATGAAAGGAATGGTCGGTCTGACGTAGAGGTCAGAAGGTACCGTCGACATGATAGAAGCGATGACGGGTACAATCGTCGCGTTGAAGGAAGGTCAAGGGGGCAGGATAACATGGATAGGCACTGGGACTGTCCGTTCTTCAAACATTGCTGGGACTCGGGAGTGAGCCGATTGCCAACAATCGAGAACTGCCCAGAATGCAAGCAAAGGAAGAAGGATGCCGCTAACGTGTCCGTGTCCAAGCGTCTAGGGCCTCTCCCGCCTTGGAACAAGCATACTGAGTCCGCTCGGGTGGAAGATCTCGAGGAACTAGAGGACGATGATGAATATCATCGGCAGTGGTGCTGATGGGCTCGGCCACTCCCAAAAACGAAGGGTTCAGCGTCTGCGTGGGTTGGAAGAAGCTGAAAGATTGTACCTGCACGCTAAGGAAGGCACGGCCTGATTTGGCCGCCAAAATTCAGCGAACCCTGGACGAAGAAGGTCGGCCACAAAGAAAGGAGTGGCGCCCCAAACAGAGGAAAGCCGATGATGATGCATCGGCTGGTACAAACATGGTCTTCATTCTTCCATCGGAGTTTAGCGCTCCAAGGTTATATGAAGCACCTGTGGCACAATTGGACTGCGGCCCACGGCCGGTCATCTTTGAGAAGCCGAAAGAAAGAAGTTACAGGCATCTGAAAGCCCTGTACTTGCGAGGTTACATCAATGGGCAGCCTGTCAACAAGATGTTGGTAGACACCGGAGCGGCGGTTAACATCATGCCATACTCCATGCTACGTCGGTTGGGACGCTCCAGTTCGGATCTCATCAAGACCAACGTAACACTGAGTGATTTCAACGGCCAAGCGTCTGACGCACAAGGTGTTACGAATGTGGATGCGAACGTAGGAAGGAAAAGCATCCCTACGACGTTCTTTATCGTCGGCAGCAAGAGCCCTCGCTGTCCTACTAGGGAGAGATTGGATCCACGCCAACTGTGCATTCCATCCACGATGCACCAATGCCTGATACGGTGGGATGGAGATGAAGTAGAAGTCGTCCACGCAGATGATTCAGTCGAGGTTTCAACGCTGGCATGGACATTTGGGAGACATCGGGCCAAGAGCGCTCTCGGGTATCAACTTGGACAGACGAGCGCATCGATGTGACAAAGAACGGGGTCAGACTGGTCTTATCCACAGGCCTGACTGTGTGACAAAACGAACATCGATAAACAAACATGGCGAGGCTGATCCTTGTGATCGGCCCCAAAAATTCATGAAGGGGACATCACAAAACCTTCATCAAGCAGGCGAATGTGGAGGCCGATTCCAGCAATCGGCCAAAATTATCCTCACCATCCATTCTACCTGGGTTCAACACATGATCCAACAGAGCCGATACCATCAAATCTCTTGACGGAATCGGCTCGGGGGGCACATAGAAGGATAAAACACGAGGATATGCAGGGAAATGTCTCACCCTTTTTGGCCGAAAATTCGAATTTTTTTTAGCACAGCCGATGCACAGACTTCGACTTAAGAATCAATGAAGCAGAGAGTGGATTAAGATCAGCGATGCAACGTGACATCTTCTAGAACCACGGCTGCAGCGTAGACATGCGAGTCAGGGAGCATATCTCTTCTAAGACTAAGAGAACAGCCGATTACGAAGCAATCGGCTGTAACGTTTTGACCAAGGTGGTGGCTTGGTGGCTGTCACTTCCAGGGGGTGTTGCGCCCAGAGTTTGGAGGGCATCCGAGATACAAGGACATCCTCGCCGGAAGTTGCTTCAGCCTGCCATGAATGATGAGCCGATCTGGTCAGCAAGTCGCGAGGATTGAACTAAAGGAGCTCGGAGGGCAGCTCGCCCGGAAGGTGCTCTGCTTTTGAGGCCTGATCCTGTCGGGATCGGCTGGCCCTGCTCTATAAGTTGGAGACCGAGGATGATCGACGTGGTCGGCTCGCTGCTATTCTACCCAGGCGAGGCTCGGGGCAGCTCACCTTGAAGGTTCTGCTTTGGGAACGATTTCGTTGGAATCGGCTAACTCTGCATTACAACTTGCCTGAAGAATGGTGCTGATGTTGCAAAATTATCAGTTTCAGTATGCAAGACAATTCAGCGACAAGCCCAGGGCTATGTCGAGGGGACCTACTCCACACCAAGATTACTAGCCTACTGGATCGACTGTATATGCTGTCAATGAACAAAAGGTGATCAACTGGTTGGCCCCGCACGATAGCACTCTCGGGTATGGCCTAACCCAGGTCTGGTTGGCCTGAATTATGGGTCCTCATCATTGTTTCCACCCCGGCTGAGGCTCGGGGGCAGCTGGCCACGAGAAGTCCTTTTGCTATAAGAAAGCCGATTTTGTTGAAATCGGGTGCTCTTTTATATCCGGTTGATTTTGAGCAATGGTTCTTTGGAAGAGAACGGAGCGGGATTATAGAGCATTCTTGCGAGGTGATGCCTGTCTTGTGGAAATGGCTTGAATTGAGCCAGCGACGGTCCTAGGGCTCTTCTGAAGGCAAAAAGGATCTGGAAGGGAAGGATGCAGCAGAGGAATGTCTGAAAGGTCTGGGGTTGCGCGGTTATGGCTTGGCCTTGTTTGACCAAGAGTTTGGATCCGGATGGATCTATCTCGAAATTTATCATAAGAGACCGATGCGATGACATCGGTTCATGGGGCATTGACCAGATTGGCAATCGGCAGAATTGGTGCAAAGGACAATCGGCTGGATTATCATAAAGGGGATCGGCAAAATCAAATTGGGGAAGTTCTTCATTGATAAACCAGATTTCATACATAGAAGAGCTGATTGCTCTCAAAAGGAAGTTAGTAGGGGATACATTGCCCGTCTACTACTGCTGGCCCTATGCTAAGATCCTATCTAGGGGCCATTGCTGCCCTCGTCGTCGTCATCGCCGTCATCGCCCGCCCGCCGGCTACTCCCTACAGGCTCATCATCGGCTCAGGCCGCCAACAGGACCCTCATTGTCTTCGTCCTCTTCGTCGGTATCGTCGTGCTTTGTCGACGTCCTGAGGTTCCGGGCCGAGGTGGCGGCGTTTGGCCGGAGGCTCGTCGGAGGAGGTGCTGTCCTCCTCCTCCTCTTCTTCCCCTCCTCCTCCTCGGGAGAGGTGAGGTGCGGGGAGGAAAGCGGTCGTCGTCGCTCTCCTCCTCCGCTTTCCCATCGACAAGGAGCGGAGGTCGCTTTCCCGTCGGTCGGGGACTTGTCGTCCTCCGACCGGAGGGAGAAGTCATGGCTAGACTCCTCCCCGGCCTCAATGGCGCGGCGGACATTGTCCGCGTGAACCTCCGCCGGGTTCGGCTCCGGCGTCGGCTCGCGAGATGAAGAGGACCCAAGGGAGAGATCCGATGAGGTGGAGGAAGAGGAAGACATGGTGGCAGGGAAGGGTTTTTTGGGAGTACTAATGCGAAGAGGATGAAGAGGAGAACTGTTCGATGCGGTTAATAAAGGAGATGGGGATTTAATTTTCGAGCGGTTCTCGAGGACGTGGTGCCAAAACTGTCAAATCGTGCAGAGTTGGGGAGGCAAGTTGTCATGATGAAACATACTGCGCGGTTACTGCTGCGCACGACATGACCCTCGGAAGAAAAAGCAGTGGTTTTGAAACCATTATCAAAACCGGGGGCATGTGTTATCACCAGATTTTGGCTAAATCAGGAGGTGGGCGCGGTCAAGATGGGCTTGGAAGATTACGTGGAAGATCTCACGAGCGGCCCCCAGGGAATTTGGGCTAGATTGCCCATGTATCTTTAATTACCATAGATTGTATTTAGATTAAAAGTTAGAGTTTATCTCGTGCACGGTTGAGTGCACGCACATTAGAAAGTCCCCTGGACTATAAATATGTACCTAGGGTTTATGGAATAAACAACAACCAACGTTCAACCACAAACAAATCTCGGCGCATCGCCAACCTTCGTCTCGAGGGTTTCTACCGGTAAGCATCATGCGCCTAGATATCTCGCGATCTAGGGCCAAGCTCCACGTTGTTCATGCGTTGCTCGTACTGAAGCGTTTTTGATGGCGAGCAACGTAGTTATGTTAGACACGTTAGGGTTAGCATTGTTCTTCACGTTACATGCTTTCGTAGTGCAACCCTTGCATGTCTAGCCGCCCTTACACCTATCTTAGGTGTAGGGGCAGCCGCTTGATCATAGTTTAGTAGATCTGATCCGTTACGATTGCTCCTTGTTCGCAAGGATTGTTTAATATTTGCAATAGTTAGGCCTTACAAAGGGTGGAGGATCAGCGGCACGTAGGGTGTCGTTCGTTGGCCCTAAGCAGATGTTCCGGGATCAACCTCGTGTTGGTTTTAGGCCTTGTTTAGGATCGACTTACGATCACCGTGCGTGGCGCGAGGCCCAACCTAAGTGGACGATCCGATTATGCGGCGAAAACCCTAGATCGTCGTGGATCTCATTGGCTTTATCTTGATCAGCAGGACCACCATATATTCGGACACCTAGTCTGAATCATGGGTGGATCGGCTCTTTGAGCCGATTCAGGATAACCCGAGAGCCGATCGAGGCTCGTATTGCGTTACGTGTGTGCCTTGCGAAACTAGCGAGCATCATCCACACCTTTACGACCGGTATAGTCGGGGTGGCACGCTTGTGATAAACATCGGCGCGTGCGACCGGGAGGCTTTGCGGGCCGTCGCTGGAGGTGGGGCCAGCCGCAGCCCTAGTTGTTCCCGGCTCTACCGTGCTGACCGTCTCTGCCCGCCAGGGGGTTTCCTCGAAATTTTGAGCAAAAGATTAGACGGCGTGTTGTAATTCTCCTATGAAAAGTACTACTACTCTTCTTCTACTAGCTTAGAGCATCTCCAGTCGCGTCCCCCAAAGCGTCCCCCAAAGGGATTTGGGGCGCGCCGGACAAAAAAAGCGTTCCAGCCGCGTCCCCCAAAGCCATTTTGTCCGGCGCGGCCCGATACGGTGTCCGGCGCCCCGAGCCCGTCCCCGTCCCACGGGGGCGCTCGGGGACGCCGGAACTACGCGAGGCGGGCTCCACATGTCGAACTATTTGTATAAACCGTTGGTTCGCGCCTCTTTTCTCGTCGCTCCTTCCTTCCCGCGCCTCCACCCCACCGCCGCCGCTGGATTTCCCGGCCGTTTGGGCGTCGATGCATGCTGAGAGTCGGCACCGTTGTCGCGGCTGGGGCTCCCGCCGGTCGTGCCGCCGCCGCCGCGTCGCCCGCGCCTCGAGCAGCGCCGTCAAATCCGCCCCACCTCCGCGCACAGAAGGTGCTCGACGACTTGCCAGGTAGGCGCGATTGGTCGTTGTTTGTTGCGTCGTCTGCCTCGGCGCAATTTTAACCATTGATTTTGCTTTAGCCATGGACAGCGACGATGAGATGGTTGCCTGCTGTGGAGGACGAGCAGCGTTCGACGACGACTGCGGGAGCATTCTGATCATCGCGTCCCTCCGGGACATGCTTGACGCTGAGGCGGAGAAGAGGAAGAGGCCGCCGCCGCGAGGATCAAGGCCGGGAAGAAGGAAGTCGGAAGGCAGAGGATGGAGGGGCATACCATGCTGCACAACTACTCTTCGCCGAGCAATACATGCCGACAATTTTCGGCGCCGGTACGGATGAGCAAGGGCCTGTTCATGAATATCCTCCATGGCGTTCGAGAGTTCGACCCTACTTCAAGCTCAAGTCGACCTGTAGGCGTTCTCGGGTTCTCATCCATTCAGAAGTGCGCCGCCATGAGGATGCTTGCATACGGAGCACATGCCGATACACAGGACGACTACCTTCGCATGAGTGAGTCTACTGCCATTGAGTGCATGTACAAGTTTTGCCGAGCTGTGGTGGGAAAGTTTGGCAAATACTACTTGAGAGGGCCAACTGAGGAAGAGACTGCAAGGATCATGGCACAAAACTGCCAGAGGATTTTGGAATGCTTGGAAGCATCGATTGCATTCTGGGCATAGAAGAACTGCCCATTTGCTTGGCAAGGGACAAAACGTCATGGATATTGCAGTGTGGTGCTTGAAGCTGTGGCAGATTATGACCTGGATTTGGCATTCTTTCTTTGGCATGGCGAGATCACACAATGACATCAACGTGTTGCAGAGTCTCCGGTGATTAGAGACTAGTGGCATGCTCCATGCAACTATGAGATCAATGGCCACCAATATACCAAAGGCTATTATCTAGCCGATGGTATATATCAAAATGGGCCACTTTTGTCAAAACAATCTCGAATCCATCAGGTCTGAAGAATTCTCACTTTGCTACACGACAGGAGGCTTGCAGAAGGATGTCGAGCGGGCATTTGGTGTGCTTCAAGCACAATTTGCCATTGTCAGTACCTGCTCTAAGCTGGTCTCACGATCAAATGTGGGAGGTGATGCAGGCTTGTGTGATCATGCACAACATGATCATGATGACCGCAAGAATCATGTTAGGTCACATGTTGGTCCCTATGAGTGTCAAGGCCCTCTCGCGAGAGGTTGATCATGAGTTGCCTGCAGATTTTGCTGATTTTCTCGCCATGCACGCAGAGATCCGTGACAGCAATGTGCATGACCAACTTCACGCTGATCTCGTTGAGCATTTGTGGAGGATCAAAGGAAATACCGTGGCACCTTGATGTATCATCTAGCCCTTTTTATTATATTTGATTACTTGTTTTATTGTTTGTTGTAATTTAATTTGAAAATAATCCTCGAAAACATTTTTTTCATATGCTACATTTGATATAAATGGTTTATGTGTTAAAAAAATTATTTTAAATGTTTGGGGGCGGCGTTTGAGGACTTGGGAAGCGACGTCCCCCAAACGCGGCACGAACAAAACACGTCCCCCAAACGCTCGATCCGGCGCGGTTTGGGGGACGCTTTGGGGGACGCGACCGGAGATGCTCTTACTGCTAGTGTAGCTTCAACACAACGCCCACGGTGATTAGAATTCTTGACACTAGAGTGGTCGGCCACAACTGTTTGCTTTTCCAGTCCTGAAGTATCGCGATGTTTTGTCAACCCAGACAGCCAGCGACTTAGAGCATCCCCAGGCGTGGCGTTGGAGATCCCCGGGGCACAATCCCGAGAACGCCCTTTTTATCGAGATGGGCCAACGGCTAGCCTAACTTCCGTTTCGCTTTTTTTATACGCAACGGCCCGAGCACGCCCCGGATGGACGAACCACCCCCACACCCCACCCGACCCTTTTTTCATCCGGATGGGCCAACAGCACAGCCACGCCCGACTTCGTTTTTGCTTTTTCATTGGATGGATGAAAACGGCGATACGCCCGGCGGATGGGCGGCAGCCCAGCCACGCCCCCAACTTCGTTTTCGCTTTTTGGATCGCCGGCCCGAGCACGCTGACCGGATGGGCAGACCACCCACCGACCCTTTTCATCCGGATGGGCCAACGCACACCACGCCCCGGCCTCGTTTTTGCTTTTTCATTCGGATGAACGAAACGACCACGCCCCCACCGGATGGACGAGCAGCCCACCACGCCCGCTTCTCGTCCGGACTCCCTAGGCCATCCTCAGTTTCCCGGGGTGCTGTCGGGGACTCCGGATGGAGCAAACTCCACGTTCTGACCCGCGTGTCAGTGAGATTAGCCCTGGCGTCCGTGTGGGGAAAACGGCTGAAAATCGTTGCTCCACATGTCAAAAATACGTCCAATCCGGATCAATTTTCATCCGGATTGTGCCCCGGGGGCCTCCAACGCCTGGGATGCTCTAGATCCGGACGAAAGCGAGAAACTGGGGGCGTGATTGGACCGTTTTCGTTCATCTGAATTAAAAAAAAGGTCGTGGGAGGGTTGTGAGGAGATGGCTGGAGATGCTCTTAGCGACAGCTTTAAGCGCCGCAATGATGCGACCAAGCTGGCGCGGACCATCTTAGCCGTTCGTTGGCGCCTGGTGGCCAGTCCGGGCTTTTGATTAGCTGCTTTAAAACCCTATGGCCCAACCAACAACCTCGGCGTCCTTATTGGCGTTCCCATGGGCCATGCAAAATGAAATTCGCTCACCAGGCTTAGAGCTGGCCCACCACCTCTGTGCCAAGCGTGAAAGTGCTAAAGAAGAAGGAAAAGGATCCACGCCTCCATTCTTAACCCCTTATGGCTAAGGCTAATGATGAGGAATTAGTATGTTTCTTACTTGCGAATATGAAAATATTGAGGTCACTTTCAGTTATGTCTAGCTTTAGGGGGAAAAACACTCAAAAGAGATCTTTAGTAAATAATAGTCTACATATCGCTTTATCTTCTTTTTTAGGAGAAAGAGATAAATGATTACAATTTGTAATTGTCTTGTTATTTTTTAGCGGGCGAAGAAACTTCTATTTATATTTTACGGTCCCATATGAATGGTCGTGCACATACAAAATGATAAGAAGCACTTGATCATAAATACAATATCGATTGAGAAGTAACTATCT
Source organism: Lolium multiflorum (assembly GCA_030979885.1). Classification (NCBI taxonomy): domain Eukaryota; kingdom Viridiplantae; phylum Streptophyta; class Magnoliopsida; order Poales; family Poaceae; genus Lolium; species Lolium multiflorum. The sequence goes on along the minus strand of CM061752.1, from coordinate 188,639,370 downwards.
CTGAATCGATGGAGGACTGATTTTATTAAATAGACCCGAATAACTTACAACACACCATACCCATGGTATTAATAATTTTAAATAGTCGTTAAAATGTGGGGTACATGGCTTTACGACTAGATTGGCACGGGGTAGGCCTTGTTGGTTAAGTATGATGATGAGAAACATAAATAAGGGAAAACAATAGCACATAACAATCATGATTCACGAATGGGAATCTACTGATTAAAGGTCCCATGCATGCCTTAAGCTATTTGGTGCATCGAGATCTTCATAATTGGCATCAAGGAATAAACTTCCTAAAGTTGCGATCAGACGAGGATGGAGGAAATGGGTGAATCCTACCAACTGATTTTATTTGTCAACAATTCCGTAGCAACACTTGCACTGTGTGTGCGTGTGCATTATGTTGTTTGGTGCAAAATTTGAAGTGTGCAAGCATGCAAATAATAGCGGCAAAGTTAATCTACCATTATGGAAGTTAAAACTGAAAGGCGGGTAGTTTTTTAAGGAAAAAAAAGCGGCGACTAGGGTGGAAACAATAGGTCACCACCATCATCTGCCCTATTTCCGCCCTATCCGGCAGGGAATCTACGGGTCCCCACCTCCTATACTTGTCATTCTGGAGGTGGGAGAGGGTGAGGACCTCGGACCTGCGCTCGATGTTGTAGTAATTGAGATCCTTAAAGTCATAGATTGGTCAACCGACAACAATGTTATGGTGGCCATGGCGGTGTTGTGTGGGACAAAGAATATGGTATATCCGCCTCCTTGTCCACCCCGTTGGTGGATATCTCACCGGTGGTGGCGTTAAGGAGGGCGGGGAATTGTCTGGTCACTGCTCTCAGGGAGTGGTGGATCTCCCTAAGTTTACGTGTGTTACAAGTTGAGTGTCAAAAGATTTGGATCAATTCAAGGATTTAATGGTGACGGCTTTGGCTCTCAGCACTGGTCGTAAGGGGCATGTGCATGAAGACTTCTCAGTTGTCATCAACAACGTCACGGTAGGGGAGTGGTTACAGGGGCGCATCGACAGCTTGCTCTAGCGGTGGTAGTGGTCATTAGGTGGTCCAAGGATTTCGACGTAAGTTTTAATATGTTTGGAGTGCTTTATACTTTTTGTGAACTTAAAAGAAGAAGTTAACACTCAAGTTCAAGCATAGGAGAGTACCAAATTACATGCGAGTTTGAAGTTAGCAGTACCATATTATATTATTTTGCGAGGAAATTTGATGTTCTTACTAGTTAAGTTACATGAGTGATCGGTGATACTATTGGACGTGAGTACTGTACAAGGCCAACTACCAAATTACACTTGTTTTAGCTAATGCACCAAAGTACAGTTGTTTTAGCTAATGCACCAAATTACATGGAACCAGAGAGAATGAAAAGCAATCACAAGCCCAAATAATGCATGCACGCGGACTTGCACAAAGTCCAAAATAACAGGAAGATTTTCCTGGCTCGATCGATCAGACTCTGAGCAGGTAGATGCTGAGCTCGGGCCCGCCGCTGCCGTCGGGGTTCATCATGTAGAACGCCTCCGAGTCCCTCGACCCGACCACCCGCTCGAACTTGGCGCGCATGTACATCAGGTCACCCTCGCCGGCGCCAGCGTCAGCACCGTCGTCCGGGAGCACGCCGGCGCCGACGGACACCGGCTCGACCGCTCGCAGCACGCGCCACTCGTCGGCGCCGCACTCCCGCCGGACCGCGTAGCCGCACTTGAGCCCGTTGCAGTAGGCGCGCCACGTCGGTTCATCCAGCAGCGCCCGCCGCTTCTCCCCTGCACGTATCTGCAGGTTAATCCGTAGCTCTGGCGCTTTACGCTGCTCTCGCTGTTGGATGTAGAGGGTAGCAAGCGTACCTGCGGCGAGCGGCGGCTTCTCGCACTCGAGCGCGAGGCGAACGAGGCCGGAGGACATCTCCCTGACGAGCGCGCCGGTGGAGTAGGCGGCCATCTCCACCAGCAACACGGGGGGCGATCGCGGGTCCGTCTGCAGCGCGACGTGCACGCGGCCGCGGCGCCGCCCGAAGATGGTGCCCGTCACGCTCGACCCGAGCTGCCGGCGCCGGCGCCGGTGCGTGATCGCCGCCAGGAACACCGACCGCAGCCGCGCCAGTGCGGCCGCGCGCTTCTTCCTCGACGACGACGAGGGATGCTCGTCGACGTTAGACGACGACGGCGCGGCGGCCGCTCCCGCCTCCTCGTCTCCCTCGCCGCCGCCCAAGCTCTCCTCTTCCTGGCCCAGGCCGGTGCGCAGCGGCGCCTTGCTCGAGCGCTTCTTGTGCAGCCACGAGAAGCTGCCGCTGCCGCTGCTGCCGCCGCCGCCGTCGCTGCTCGCGATGGTGCTCCTGGAGCTGGAGGGGAGCGGCAGCGGGGACGCCGCGCGAAAGGCTCTCGCCATGATGGCCGGCGCCGGCTAGCTCTCCACCTTTCCTGCTCCCGCGCGTGCGTGCGGGACGTTAATGAATGGTCCGTGGGCGCGCGCGGCTGGGTGGAGCATTTGATGGGGGTTTAGGGGCAAAGCCGCATGCTTTAAGGTGGTTGCACTTGGCACTTTGGCGCGCGCTTTTGGCAAAGGGGCGAGCGAACGCTGCCTGTGGGGGAGTCGACGCACCCTGCCCGGCGCGGTGTAAATACCAGCACGAGTGGCCGGTGGAAGAATGCCGGATTAATACGGAGGGTTGCACGGCGGCCCGAATGGGCAGGGCGCCGCCCAGGCGCAGCGGCAGATGGGAGAGGGAACACAGACAGGACGTGGGCTACACGTGTCGACGTTCCATGGTAGACACATGTCACACACCAATAGGTAAGAGCATCTCCATTAGTTGGTACCCTAGACCGAAATCCAACTCTATTTTGTGCGGGGCTGAAGACAAGTTTGATTTGGGGCGCCCAACTTCCAGCCGCGCGCCGAGGTCAGCCCCCCCAGCCGGCAAATTTTGGATTAAGGGTTTACGAAGTCGGCTGATTTTGGAGGGAAAATGGGACATAGTTCGGCATACAAATCAATACGAAGCAAAAAGTTTAACAAAACGAGCTCATCTCTACTACTTATAAAGGCACGAAGTTGCGTGGGAAAATTAAATCTTGACCGTCAATCCACATACATCTAATGGCCGATATTCATTTGTTCTCCCCCGCGCCCACCTGAAATCATGCGCTTCCATTGCCTAATCCTAGCGCCAAATCCGCACCAAATCCCTCGTAAAGAGGAAACTACCCCATACGACCATACCAAACTCCCGATCACCAAGTCTCCCCAGATATCCTGCACAACGCCATAAAAAGTCCTCTGCGCAGCGAAAAGCCACATACAGGCCGCTTCATGCTCACTTGATGTTGCGCCATAGCCGCCACCACAACCGGTTGGAGCATCGGCAGCGCGTACTGATCCGGCCACCGCACGTACGATCAGGCTCCCATTGTGTCGCATGTCTATGGGTGAGATGATGGCTCTGCTTGATCTGAATCTGACCAAGGATTGCACGCACCAGCCCCATCCAGATCGCCCTGATATAAACTTGATCTTCACCGGCTCCCTAGCGATAGGCGACGCCAACGCTCATGGTGTTGCCGCAGGCCGAGAGCATCGCCATCATGCACTGGACTATGTCGGAACCGCCGTTGGAAGTATGGCACTATGGCTTCTCCACTGAGCTGCTCAAGGCAGGCTAGAGGAATCACGGCTGATTGTGTGTATGCTATATTGAAGTGCAGTTCATGTCAGATCCTATGATTTTATTGTCGATGATTCATCCCTTATATGCCATGTTTACTTCTGATTGTGTATATATGCTTCTACGATGCATGGTTTGCTGTAGTTCAAAGGAGATCATAATTCAGGTTAGCATATATCATCTTGAAGCTGTTTTTTTTTTCTGTTTCCAATGTTGTAGTATTGTAGATGGACCACAGGAGAAATGAGCTACTCCCTCCGATTCATAATAAGTGTCGAAGATTTTGTACAAAATCTCCGACACTTATTGTGGATCGGAGGAAGTAAGAGTTTGAGTTCTGAAGGATGCACATGTTCATTGCAGGTTCAAATTCTTTATTTTTTGTCACGCCGAGATGAGTTGCTTGTGTCGTACATATCTGGCCAGAGTAACCGAGCTGATTTTGCAAATTTCACAATTATCACTAGATGGGCATGATACAGAGGAAATAATTAATTCTTCCTCAATTAATTAAAACTTCATTTCAGCATGTCACGTAAGTTTCCTTTTGGTCGATCGATGATTACTATCATGTAAGTGGTTACTCTGATGGAGCTGATTGAGGGTTTTCAGGGTTCAGGGGTTTTAGATAAAGACAGTCTGGTTGATATTATGCTAGGCATGTGCGCATATGAAGATGTCATGGAAGTGATGATGATTGTGTGTTTACATGTTCAGCGAGATACGATGTTATATTCTATCGACGAGAAGATATGTATCTGCATACTCTGTGTGGTAAATATTGTCTCAATTCGCATGATTAATGTTTAAATTTTCTATCGACGAGAAGATATGTATCTGCATTATTTTTGGGATTGTGTCTATTTGTAGGTTTTGTCTGAAATTTTCTAGCCGATTGTACATCTGCTGGATGATTTGGAGGTTCGATGAGGGGATTGTTGCGGAAGTGCCGGCGAGGTGGCATACAAGGACTGAAGGAGGTGTTTACCCAAGTGACATGTGCGACAAGCAATCTAAGGTGACACATTATTGTTCGAGTGATATAGTTCTAATTTTTTAAAAATCTAGATTAATGCGCTGAATGGGCGTTCGAAAGAGAAGAGTCTTGCATCCAATGCACATCACCAACGTTTTTAATCTTTTCGTCTTAGAACAAGAAATTGCAGTGCTCATATAGTGGCCCGTACAGGAAATTGTTCATAATAATAAATAGTACAATTTTACATAGTTACGGATGTAATATACGGTATCAAAAAGGGCAGTGGTTGTTGTGTCATGACACATGAGAGAGGAAATATGAGACCAAGTGTTACCCAGTGAGTGTATATATAGACGTGCAACGCACGTGCACGTTTACTAGTAATTTAACAAATTTGTAAACACAAATTGGAACACATCAAACTAGTTGTTGCCTTTGCGCATCCACATGTGCTTTACCAGATCCTTCTGCAGTTGGTCATGCATAATGGGGTCTGCATGGTGAGGAAGGCAGCCCACGATGCTAGTACCTGCTGATCACAAGGGGACCATGTCTGAAATATAATTCCTTGCTATGCAAGAGGATCAAGTTGTGCAAGCACACACAGGCATACATGTCCTCCAACATCTGAGTTTTCGACCATGTCATGGCAGGGAACCGGACAACTGCAAATCTATGTTGGAGCACACCAAATGCCCGCTCGAAATCCTTTCTTCAAGCTTCTTGTTGTGTGGCATAGTTGGCATGCTTTGGGAGAAGAGGGCTCAAGATATTTTTCACAAATGTTGACCATCTTGGATAGATGCCATCTACCATGTTGTATCCCTTCTTGTAGTGGTGTCCATTAATCTCAAAGTCCACTAGGGGAGCATGACCCTCGACAAGTTTGGAAAAGATACGGGAACAATCCACGTTGATATCATTGTGGGGTCTTGCCATACCGAAGGAGTACCAAATCTAGAGATCTTGAGTGGCCACTACTTCAAGTATGACAATGTAACCTCCCTTGTGGCCCTTGTACATTCACTGCCAAGAAAATTGACAGTTCTTCCATTTCCAATCCATGCAGGCGATGCTTCCAAGCATCCCAAGAAATCATCTTGCTTCATTGATTGCAAGGATCTGAGCAGTGTCTTGGGCATTGGGTGATCTCAAGTATGTTGGTCCAAACACAGCCACCACACCCCCGCAGAACCTATACAACAAGTCATCAAGGGCGGTGGACTCGGCCATGCGCATGTAGTCATCGGCCGTGTCGCCCGGAGCTCCATATGCGAGCAACCTCATAGCCACCGTACATTTCTAGAGTAAGGAAAATCCTGCCATGTCGGTGCAGTCCTTATTGCATTTGAAGTAGGGATCGTAAATTTAGAGGGACTCCACAATGCCGTGGAAGAGCGGCCGGTTCATCTTAAAATGCCACTGAAACACCACCGTGTCGCGCAACGGATCAACGGCGAAGTAGTCGGTGTACAACATGCAGCATCCATCCATGTGCTGCCTTGGCTTGCACTTTCGGTGACCTCGCGCCGAGCCGCCACGACGTGGCTTCTCATTCCGCGCACAGGTCGGCTAGGCGGGTGAGGATCTGCATACGTTCCTCGTCCTCTGCGGTGTCTGCCTTGGCCTCCTCTTCCATCAGCTCGGCGAAAGCCTGCTCATCATCATCAGAGTCCCCTTCCATGTTCATGGCCGAGCAAGCAAAAGGCCGAACACCTCGTAGGCGCGGTGGAAATTCAACCGACCATGGAGCTTCTACGCCGGTGAACAGCCACGAGAAGCAGGAGGAGGTTGGTGTGGCGGAAAATTACTTTTCTGTGGACGCAGAGAAGTGGTGGTGATGTGGGCATTACCCTTCGGGTACCCAATATTGGCCTACCTCCTTTGGCCTAGCAAGGGGCTCGTGAGAATCACCGAAGCCCAAGATGGACCAATACATCGGTTGCAACGGAAGAAAGTTAGAAGGAGACAGATTCTTGATGGACAAGGCATGGAAACATCGAATAATGAAAGGATAGACTAGATCTTATTGTAGCATAGTTGAATCCGTGCAGGACTCTTAGGACCTGGCCTCCTATATAAAGGCCAGGAGAGGGCCTACCGGAGGACATCGATTCAACCTACACAATCTCGCAGACACCAAACCCTAGAAACCTACCGGCGAGATCACCAAAATGCAGTGTATCGGCTCCCCATTGTAACATTTTTCATCGATAAATCAGGATCAGACAAGCAGGAGTAAGGGTTTTACCGCATCGAGGGCGCCGAACCTGGGTAAATTTTGCCTTATGTTCATTTGGTATTCGATGTCTCGTGCTAACCTGCAGTATTCCGTCAACCCTAAGCCCCTCATGGTGGGCATTGCCGTGAGCACCCTCGTCAATTGGCGCCATCTGTGGGAAACCTGCTTGTTCAAGGCACCTCATCGGCTATCTCGATTGTGTCGGCTACATCTTCGCCGACATCATCATCACCATCGGTTCCATCATCGCCGATCTTGGAGAACTCGATCTGTTTCGGGTCCTTAGAGTTCACCCCCATGCCTTCGCGTTGCGTTCGGCCTTCTCGGGACTGCGCGGCGGGATGGACATGACGTTTAGGAGCGTCCACCTCAACATCAGCGCTGGTGGCATTCTGCGGCTTCCGGACCCGACCACTTCGGGCCTTACAGCAGTTGCGACTTCATCGACTTCCACGTCCACCGCTTCATCACCAACCGCGGCTGGCTTATCGGCTGCTACTTCAATAACATTAATTATGTCGGCTCCGTCATCGCCATCAGCGTCATCATCACGCCGCACCACGTCCACCATATCTGTCGGGTCTGTTGACTCTGAGTCATCAGACTTAACATCGTACTACTGCCTCGACTGCGACACTAGGCACGAGCTCGGCTCAGACGCTCCTCACTTCGTGTGTTCCATCAAGTACTCCTCTGACGAAGATAGCATCGGCAAAAACGATGACATCATCCCCTTAACCGCGGCACGGTTGGCTCACTATCAGGTTTGCGCAATCATCAACCCTGAAATGGGAGCTAAAGTCCCTACGAGTGAACACACCCCGGGCACCAACATCGAAAGACGGCGAGATGGCGAAGCCATCGGCAGCAACGTCAACAGCACTTTCTCTGTTTCCAGGGAAGAGTGGGCCGCAGCTCGCAACGTCGTGGTCAACAACACCTACCTCCCCGTCGGTGTATCGGCAGGCACCCTCAATGCCTACCACGCTATCCTCGAGAAGAACCGCTCTTGGCTAGCCAAGGAGCGAGCCGACCTTGATCGACGCTGGCAGGCAGCCGACCTGTCAAGCAAACAACGAAGGGAGCTATCTCTTCCCTCGGGAGCGCCTCTAAGAGCAACCAGGCCTCCAGTGGGTATCGCCCACGCATCACACGCCTCTCGGAGGAGGACGCAAGAGAGATCACATCGAACCTCTCCAACTCCTTCATGACAATGGATTCAGCGGGCATCCTAAGGCCCAAAATAGTCGAGGGAGCAACCGCGCACATCACGGCCTACCTGATCAACAACCAGCCGACACCTGATGATCCGATGGCGCCAGTTTATCGGGTTGCCTTGGAAAGCCTCGGGATCATCGGTGATAAGAATACACCCAGAAAGGATAAATCTCCATGCCACGGCAGTGGCTCTCGACACCGTTCGTCCTCCAAAGACGCTCGCGGCGATATCTCGTAGAGCAAAATTGACAAGGCTTGCCGCCGACGCGCTGCACGTGCCGGTTTTGATAGCGACGATTCTGAGGAATCTGAAGAGCACGATGGAAAACTTCGCGGCGCCGATTATCTAAGCCATAAGATTCGGGAGGCGATGCCACCGAAGAGATTCAAGCCAACACCTATTGACTCCGTCAAGTATGACGGCCAGCAGGAGCCGAGATCATGGATAGATGACTACCTACAAACTGTAATCCTGCACAAGGGAAACCAAGTAGCGGCAATGCAGTGCTTACAGCTTTACCTCAAGGATTCGGCACGAGCGTGGCTGAGAGGCCTGTCGCAACGATCCATCAGATCTTGGGAAGATCTAGTTGATGCTTTCGTCAAAAACTTCCAAGCCATGTACAAAAGACACGTTGGAATTGAAGAGTTACGACAATGTCACCAGAAGCGGAAGGAGTCGATGAGCTCATACATTGGGCGCTTCACCAAACTCTTGAACACTGCCGAAGATGTCTCCGTCGACAGGGCAATCAACGCTTTCAGCGTTGGCATCCGAAGAGAATCTTATATCGAAGAACTCTGTCGCAAGATGCCGAAAACCATTACCAAATTGATGGAGATTGCCAACAGCTGGGCTGATGGTGAGGACCACATGCGGAAGCCATGCCTGCGCAGCGACGACGAAGAAGATGATCGGAAATACCCGAACGACTCGAGCAGCCGACGGGATTGCCGCAAGAAAAGGATAGATCGCGGGTACGAAACATTCAGTGATACTAACATCGTTGCGGCTGGATACGCTGATCTACGCGACGACCGGCATGATGACCGGTGTAGTGAACGACGTGACGATGGTCGGGATAACAATAGCAGCGGATCTGGAGGCAGTCAAAGTGGCGGCAGGACTGCCCTCCGCAGGTACCCGAACTTCCATTTGCGGAGCAACTGAATGCTCCTTGCTACATACATGCTAACATTGACCCGAAGGACAATGTAAAGAAGTCAACTCACCTTCTCAGGGATTTTCGGCAGTTCCTTGATCTTCAGAAGTTCTATGAGTCGGTAAACCCCGATACCAAAGTACAGACGTGCCCAATGTTACAGGGAGCACCACCCCCTAATCCGCCACCCACGCCGCAATACCAAGTTTAGCAAGTTCAGCCTCGCACGCCAAACGAGGCGTTCCCTCCATCTCCTTGGCAGATGAGCATGATCCATAAGACTGGCGTCTCCAAAATAAAATTAAAAAACTTACGCAAGAAATCAACCTCGCGGAAGTCACCATGGTGAACGTTCCTGAATACATCAACAGGTCCGAGCAGAGTGTCCTATTCAACAGGGACGACCACCCGATGTCCGTCCTAAGGCCAGGTCACGCCACGCTAGTACTCAAGGCACAAGTTGGTGGATTCAACATGAGCAAAATCTTCATGGACGGAGGCAGTGGATTAAACCTTCTATTCGCAAGCACGATAAAGGCGATGGGCATCATAGCCGATATGCTGCAAGAATCTTACACAGGTTTGCATGGCATCATACCGACCCTGCCAGCCTACCCTCTCGGCAAGCTCTCCCGGGATGTTGTCTTCGGTAAACCCGATAACTTCAGGAAGGAAAGACTCGAGTTTGAGGTAGTGAATTAGAAATCACGGTACCACGCTATCCTTGGGAGGCCAGCATACACCAAACTCATGGCAGTACCTCATTATGCTTACTTAATGCTCAAGATGCCAGGAAACAATGGGACCACCATCACCGTTCAGGGGAGCTTTTCGCTTTCCGACTATTGCGACAGGGAGTTTCAGAACATCGCTTCCAAGTTCGGAGTGAAGCAGGAGATCAAGACACTAGATGTGCTCCCCAAGAAGCCACTTGTCGATGATCGGACATCCAAACCCGACGAGATTGACAATGGCAAGAAGTCGAAGAAGAAGCAGCCAGTTGACCATGTCGCTCCGATGGAAGCTATCAACGCACCAACACGCCCTCCTCTTACATAAGAAGACGAGCCGCAGCAACACCTTTACTCTTAGATCAATTTCTTTTTTTTACTTCATTCAACAAGGTTGCCTCAGCCATAGCAATTTAGCATACTCTTCAGTTACAGCTTATCAATAAATTTCAAGTTCATATATGCAAGTGTTATTTTGTAGGACACGCCCGAATCTACTCGGGCGCTCCTAAAAAATATTCGGCTGCTTCAAAGAACATTGTCTGCACAATAACTACCTCACAAACCTCTTTATACTATCAATGCAGCCGCTAGACTTCATCTCAAGCATACGCCTCCAAGATATACATCGTACTCATGATAACAAAAGAATTACAAGACCTCCAAGCAAGGGAAGCAATTTAAAATAAAGCTACAAACTGCCATGACACATCGTTTTCATGATAAAAGTACAAAAACAGTTCCGCCGAGCCTCATAACACTCCTAAACATTCGGGTGCTGGCAACAATAAAAATCGCATAAAACAACGGCTCACGCCAGTACATCGTTCTTACGATAACTGAACTACGAGTCCATCGTGCACACGGTTCCCTCGAAGACTCGTGGGTTGCTGCCGATGTAATTAAAAATATGTATAGCCCCGCATGACATGTTGCGATTGCTAGGGGTCCGTTGAGCTTGCAACATAACCTGATCACTCAAAAGTTGCTGCCGACGATATACAAACCACAAACATCATATTCACGATACTAGAAGCACGAGTCTTCCAAGCTTGCGACTCACCCGAATACTCAAGGAATGCCATCGGCGTTTAAAAACACTTCTATAAAAAACAACACTTCGTAAATACATTGTTTTCACGATAAGCTTCATCATGGATCAATCGGCAGCACGGCTCACCCGTCTTCATGGGCATCGGCATCAACATTACTTAAACATGAAGTATAGGTTCAAAAATGAATTACATCGTTTTCACGATAAAATTCGACCTGGGTTTCTACAAATTCACCCGAACACTCGGGAGAGGCAGAAGACGTGTTTTCGCCAATTACATACAAAAATACCAACTATACAAATACTCAATGTTTTGAAAACTCATTCGACACTCCAGCTTCTCGATTCGCTCCAGAGCCCACTTCTAATCTATCAACTATAATCGAGGCAGGGTGCCTGACAACAGGATAATATGGCGTACGTCACATCGGCTTTGGCAATCAACTCCAAATCAAGTGAAGGATGTTGAGTCTGTACAAAGGCAAATGTTGTTTCGGTCCCAGCCAGCAGTTGGCTTCGCACTAGAGCTCGAACCATCGCATCAATCCTGAAGTTCGTCATCAGGGTGAGCAATGTCGAAGGAACTGGGTTAAGCGGAAACATGGTTCTCATATCATTGTCAAGCCTGCATGACATTTATCAAAGAAGTTGTGCACCTGCTGCACCTGATCTTGGAATTTAGCAACAACCGCGGCTTTCGAGTTGTTAGTCCAGAATACGCCGTGTGGTTGCGACAAGTCGGTCAAAGCATCGACCTTCTCGTGCACGTGTTTGTTTTCCTCAAACAAGTTCGGAGCAATAACTGTCGAAAAGAAGCAAGGAAGATTAATCCACACAGAAAAAGCACTCAAAGACATTAAAAAGATGAGAAGTGTCGACTACTCACATTTCAAGCTTTCGGTGGCCTTCTGCAGTTCAGTCAGCGCATATTGCTCAGCCTCGATGGCTAGTTCACCCTTCTTCTTTATCACTTCCGCCATAGCATGAATGCCTAACAAATCCTTCTCCATACGAGATAATTTGTTTCGCATCTGCTGCAAAAGGCCAGATTCAGTGCCAGTTGTAGGACCCGAAGAACTTTCGGCGTACGGAACAACTAGTGTCACCTGCAATAAAACATCGAGTGCGCATATTCACTTCAACTCCCATCGGGAGAGTGCCAAATAGAGTATTCACGAAAGAAAGTGCTGGCAACATTGATAGCAAGGTTCATTACAAAGCAGGCACTTAAAGCCATTTTTAAGTATATCCAACTTTTTATGGAGCTTGAGTTTGTGTCGAGACGCTTGGGGCAGCTTCGGCAGTTGTCTGCTTGTTTGTCTCCACCAACTCAAGAAGCTGGTGCGCGCACTTGCACGCCGGTCTGCTAAAAGAGCTTAGGTCAACAGCAACATCGTCTTTGTCTTTCGGCAATGCCTTCGTCAACAACTCCAGGTCGGCCATCAAAAGTTGGAACGCAGAAAGTGCTCAATAGATGCACGAAGTGCAATTGAATACCTCGATGGTTTTGTCGGTGTCGATAGAGAACGCGTCCACCAGCTGCCCCAAGGTCTTGTCCTGATCTATCTTCGGGAAAGTATGGGCGAAAAGCCTTGACAAGGCTCTCTTGCTCTTTTGCAGTAGCGCCTAAACGTGTTCGCTGGAGTCCACAACGAAGGAGATGGCGTTGGGCGCGGAGTCGACTTGAGGCTTGCCTATATGATTGGCAGGTATATCGGCAACCCCTAAAAGGTGAAGATACAGGCAATAAATCAACACTATTCAAGAAGAAAAGAAGATCAAAGTTGTCAAAAATAACTTACCCATCAGAGTCTCAATGGATTTATGGAGGTTGTCCTCCTTTTCCTTCGACTGGGCCTCAGCCTCCGCCTTCTCTTTCTCCTCCTTCAACTTTGCCTTTAGCTAGTTCAGCTCCTTCTTTAGCTTCTCAGCCTCTCGCGGAGCAGCAGCTGCCATCTTGACCGCTTGATCAAGCTGATCAGATGAAGACTTGGCAGCCCTTCGAAGCTGAGCGTTTTCGGTTTCAAGCTGGATGAATTGGGAGTCGAAGTCCTTCACCATAGCCACTGTGGCTTGGATGGGCTATGACAAAAAACAAGATAACAATTAGACACTTGACCGACCTTCAAGCTGACATTCGGCTGCTAACATCTAAATGTAGGCTCGGGGGCTGCTTGGATAAGGACCATCGTCAAAAGAGAGGAAAAGCGCAACGGCACGTACGTGTCCTTCACGAGTTGAAGACGGGGAAGCAGCTGTCGAAGGAGCTTATTTCCATTTCTTATGTGTCCTCCTTGGCAGAGAAGGAACAACTAGCGCCCCCTCCGGTAGAGTTGACCCTTCGGCTTCGGCTGTTACCTCCTTATTGGAGCTGGTCTTCGCCTTCTTCGAAGGTGGAGGAGCTACCTCTCCTTCATCACTGTATGGATAGATTCGGCTACGTCAGCGACACAGATGAAGATTCATCAAGTAATTTAGCAGCAAGAACAAGTGAAAACGCTTACGACTCGAACATCAGCTCATCCTCATCAGCGAAGCCGCCTGAATAGTTGACGCCTCAGGAGCTGCATCAAAAAAAAAAAGAACACGATCATCATCATGTTCATCTCGGCCACTAGGACTCGACTCTGCCGTATCGGTTAGTTCGTCAACAAGTGCCCTTCGGCGTTCAACGGAAACGGCTCCAGCGCCGGCAGTTTTGTTTTCTTATTTCTCTTTTTCTTCGTCTTTGTTTTTGGTGGCGTCGCTATCTTCGACCACCATGATATTTGTTTCAACATTACCAGTGGACTCATCATCTTCGGGTGCATCCCCGGTCTCGGGTGCGAAAGGGTAACACCTTGCGACTGTATGAGCCTAACAAGGCAAAGGAAAATTCATCGGGTCAGAATAAAATTATCGAGTACAAGCGTCTTATTGAATATGGAACGCCAAGACAATAAGATCACATCGGTCGGAAGATGATGAAGCTTGTACAGATCTTAAAGAGACACCAAGGGAATAGAATCTTCTTGACTAAAATAGGTCAAGCGCCTAACTTTGTCGTAAAGTTCCTTCTCCGACAGTTATGCGGCATTGATTCAGGTCACATCCTTGGGACCAGAGTATGACCACATCTGATGGGCTCTAGACATTACTGTCTGAATGCGACGCTTCAAGAACACAGCAGCAACTTCAGTACCGATCATTGTTTGGCCACCATCATTCTTCATGTCTAGGACCTTCTCATACAAATCATCGGCTATCAGTCTTTCTTCGACAGTCAAGATGTTTCGCCAGGACTTCTTTGGTGCCGCCTCTACGACGTGTGTGAACTTCGGCAGGTCGGAGCGATGTCCTGAAGCTAGCTAATCTGTGAGATAAAACCACTTTGACCTCCAACCTTGGACATATTCTTTCATCGGGAAGTTAAAGTAGTTAACTTCCTTCCGAACAACAAAGCCAACCCCTCCAATGATGTAGGGCCTGTCGCTCCCGCTGTAGCGTTTGACGAACAAAATCTTCTTCCACATGCCCTAGTGAGAATCGATACCAAGGAAAGCCTCGCAGACGGTGATAAAAATTGCGAGCTGCAAAATAGGATTCGATGTCAGCTGCCAGAGTTGAATACCGTACGAAAACAAGAGGCACCGAAGAAACTCGTGGGCTGGAAGAGACAACCCCCAGAATAGAAAAGCGGAAAACATAACAGTGAATCTAGCAGGGGATTAGGACAGGAATCTGAACCTGGTAAGCAGACGTCTTTCGCATCATCAGAGATCAGCCCCAGACTTCTCATCTTCTTTTCATCGCGCTTAGTGATGGTGGAAGCTGTCCAATCGCATTGGGCGTCCCTGGCAGCGGCGGCAGCAGTCGGCGCGGCAGCGGTTGCTTTCAAGCCGGTGGGGCTTGCGGTGGCGCCAGCAGATGCGGTGTTCCTCTTCCTACCCATGGCTCTCAAGGTCTGCTTTGGGGTTTCAAGACTTGGGTGCAGTAGCAATGGGAGGCAAGAGGCAAGAAAGGAGATCAACAGGAAGGAACCGGTGAAACGAATTAAACCCTGTGACGAGGGATCACCTCGGCAATGCCTACGTATTGTAGACTTGGGTTTCGGGAGAGAGCGACGATGGAGATTCCGGGAGCGAGATTAGGCACACGACGTACCCAGCTTCGGGTCCCCTCGGTGGAGGATCCCTACGTGCTGCTAGCAATCCAGTATATGATCATAGATGTGTTTACAGGGTGCCGCCGTAGGCGGAGCTATGTTATCTATATTCTGCCTATCTGTTGACCTCCTTCTTTCGGGTGCCCTGGCTAGCTTTATATATGCAACCAGCCTAGGTTTTTACAAGAGTCCTAGTCGACTACTTCTTCGGGTTGCCTTGTTGGGCTTTCTCCATATTTGGTCTTCTCCATATTGGGCCGAGCCAGGTATACTAATAATGGGTATCCGAAGGGTATGCCCATGTCAGTAGCCCCCGAGTTTATAGGGAAGTCGAAGACTTGCGTAGAAACTCCAAGCATAACCATCTCCGAAGTCGAAGAAATACAAGGCGAGGTACATGTCGTAGATCATGTGTAGCGTAGATGATGTCGACGATTCTTGAAATTATCGGGTGCACGGTAGAGCTACCGATGGGAGTAGCCCCCGAGTCTATGGGCATAAACTCAAGTTGTACTACTCGATGAAGAATTTGACTGTACTTCTGGGCGCAGCCCCTTTTTTTATCGACTCCTATTAGAGGACTTAATGAAATCCAGCACTCCCGATGGGAGTAGGCTCCACTCGAGTCGTAGAATCGAGTTGAGTCTACAAACCTTGGCTCGTAGATCTTGTCGAAGTTATTTTCTATCGGGTGCGTGACCAGCGCTCCCGATGGGAGGCTACAGCCAAGTGTTTGCACTTGGGTGTAGGCCCAACTTGCTTGTAATTGACTCCACAATTTTTCCTCTTTGTATCTTATCGGGAGGGTGAACAATACTCTCGATAAGAGTAGCCCCCGAGCCTATGAGCGGGTGCTTGCACCTAGGCATAGGCTCAAGTTGTACTACTCGATAAATAACTTGGCGCAGCCCCTCTTTTATCGACTCCAGGCCGTTGCTATTTTTATTTGACATCCATATCTATATTGTACAGGGATAATGGTAATTGGGGCTAGTTCATCTGACGGATCAGGTACTAGTTAACTGCTCTAGTGGCAATCCGCAAAAACCTACTTCAAGATCTCGTCCCTGGACATGATCCCGGGATACTGGTGTTAACTCGACAAGTGCCGCTTAAGGTCTTACCATTCTGTCGAGTCCCAGTCATGTTTTATCGGGTACCTAACGCGTCCGTTAGGTTTTTCTTCGTATCTGTTGATACGGATAAAAGTAGCAAACCGACGTCCGAGACGATGCCACGCCGCTCGGAACGGATCCGGGGTCTTACCTTCGCAGAGTTTTGCGGCATTCAGAGATTATTCGCGACTTTTGGCGCTCTGAGAATATATTGTCGAGTGCCTTGTTTGGCTGATGCAATGACCCATTTTGCGGGTTCTTCTATATTTTTCTCGGGCGTGATGAGATAGCCGAATATATTGGGTTCTTCTATATTGTCGGCAGGCACATCGCCGATACTCTTGCTCGGAACAAATGACAGTCCCGAAGATTTGTCTATCCTCTTCTCTTTCCTTTTTTTTTGGTTCCTCCTTGATGATAATTTCGTCGAGTTCCTCCTTCAGGAAAATTTCTTCGGGTCCTCTTTGAGGACAATTCTTCGGGTCCTCCTTGAAGACAATTCTTCGGGTCCTGTTCTTTTTTGAAGACAATTTCGTCGAGTTCTCCCTTTGGACAATTTCGTCGGGTTCTCTCTTATATACTTTAAAATTTTCTTTCTCCTGCACAAATAAACAAAAAATTTCTATCTTTTCCTTGACTCTCTTTTTCGCATGCGGTGTCAGATGCTCGGATTCGATGATATGTAAAGTGAATATATGCCGCGCAGCCCCCGAGCGTCGGGTGCGGCGAAAGTAAACGATAATCAACTTTGTGCAAAATAAAAAAGAACACTTAGCTTTTTGGACATGACGAAGTCTATGCATGATGAAGTCTTCGAATGTAGATAAGAAATCTAGCCAAAGTAGAAACCACCAAATAGCAAAAGTGGGTGCCGCGAAATTGTTGATGAAGAAATAGCCAAGCCCCCGAGCGTTGCTAAGGTGATGTCATGATTGTTGTGTCGCAGTAGTGACCCGAGGTGAAATCGTTGTCGAGACCCCGAGTATTATCATCAAATATGAATCATATATTGAAGATGAATCCACCGATATCATAGAAGAGGAATCCATTGACCCGAAGAAAGTAAATCCAGTAATAACCATAGAAGATGAATCCGTTGATATTATAGAGGATGAATCCATTGACCCGAAGAAAATAGTTTCAGTAATAACCATAGAAGATGAATCCATTGACCCGGAGAAAATAGTTCTAGTAATAACCATAGAAGATGAATCCATTGATCCGAAGAGAATAGTTCCAGTAATAACCATAGAAGATGAATCCATTGACTCGGAAACGCATCGGGTAATATTGTATAAGTGAACCAATAATAGCCCAAAGAAAACCAATCCAGTAATCCGAAGAAAATAAATCCACTGAGCCGAAGAAGATAAAGCCACTAAGTCGAAGAAAATAATTCCACCGAGCCGAAGAAAATAATTTCACTGAGCTAGAAAAGATATATCCAGAGCCGAAGAAAAGAAAAATTCACCAAGTAACCGAGTATATTTGTGATAACGAAGTAATGGCGCACCCCAAGTATCGGGTGTATTTGCTGTAATATTGTAATGGTACAGCCCCGAGTATTTGGATGTGGCAAAAGTAAATGATAATTAACTATTGGAAGAGGAATACTTAGCTTTATTGTTGGATGCGGCGGAGTAGAGGTGGAAATAGTTCATCCGGCAGACGGAGTCGATGAAGCGGATGTAGACGATACAGCGGAGCCGTGCGGCGTTTAGCCGAAAATATTCAACACGGTGGTAGTAATCGGCATGGAGGAGAGAATCTTCGAGTTCGCGGCGGAAGAGCCCCCGAGCATGACCGACGTGCGATGACGAAGTAACTAATAATCCTTTTGTGGATGTAGTCGATGTAGCAGCATGCCATGCGCGGATGGCGCGAATTAGCAAGGTGCTGGCCTTTGAATTGGTCCTTACGGTGGATGGAAATTCATCCGATTTTGGTATATACTGTTCTTATTACTAGCCATGGTGCGCGTCTTAGTACTTGATCCAGGATCTCTTGATCCGATGGAAAAAGTTTCGTGGAAGCAACTCAACAAGACGGAACGAAGTTTTGATCCGATCTCGCCGAGTGCGGCCGCCATCCCGATTCTTTCTCCCGTTCGATCTTCAAGGCACATGGCAGGCAGTGTTATGTTGAGTCTTGGTTAAGGCGTTCGTCGTAGAAAGTCTTGTCGGATTCCCTTTTACGTAGATGAATCGGCCAGCTAGTTTCCCAATCTGATTTTCCGCACAAGATGTTAGATCTTGGACAAAAACGATGGGTGCATGTGCACTCTCCTCGAGGAAACATGTGCTCCTTTCTCTTAGCCGCGTATCTCTCCTGCCGCCCTGTTTGATTTTTTTTTTAACTTCCTGGATATCTGCTAACAGCATCTTGGAACGGTCCAAGGTAAACGCCGGGTGTAATTTTGGCCTGATCTTGCGACGCCTGCTGTCGACGCAAAAATTGCACCTAGATGATCTGATTTTTTTTTATTGCACGCAGCCGCACACACGGAAACAGTCCCGATATGTTTGTATCTTCTTCGGATGAGATCTATTGCTTGCAGCGCCGCCGTGGCCTGCTTGTTGACGTAGATCGACGGAAACGACCGAGCTTTTGAAGATGACAAGGATCTCGCCCGGATAACAAAATCCAGTCGCCGCGATTCTCACAGACGGCGCCAATTGACTAGGGATCACCTCGGCAATGCCTACGTATTGTAGACTTGGGTTTCGGGAGAGAGCGACGATGGAGATTCCAGGAGCGAGATTAGGCACACGACGTACCCAGCTTGGGTCCCCTCGGTGGAGGATCCCTACGTGCTGCTAGCAATCCAGTATATGATCATAGATGTGTTTACAGGGTGCCGCCGTAGGCGGAGCTATGTTGTCTATATTCTGCCTGTCTGACCTCCTTCTTTCGGGTGCCCTGGCTAGCTTTATATATGCAACCAGCCTAGGTTTTTACAAGAGTCCTAGTCGACTACTTCTTCGGGTTGCCTTGTTGGGCCTTCTCCATATTTGGTCTTCTCCATATTGGGCCGAGCCAGGTATACTAATAATGGGTATCCGAAGGGTATGCCCATGTCACCCTGGATTCCTTTTATAAACGGAAATTACTTTGGATTTGGGCCGTCGGATCCGCACCGCTAAAAATGGATGAAAATCTGGCTATACATGTGCTACAAGAAGAGGCAAACCGGCGGCTAATTACCCCCACTACGCATGAGGATTGAGGAAACGCCTCGGTTAACACGCAAGGTCCGCTCATTTCCAAACTAACTGCCCAGACGTGGGGTGGGCCAACCTGGCCACGTCCCGTCAATCTCGCTGCAGCGGTTGCCACGTCGATGATGACATCATCAAAATCATCGGCTCCTCCACGACGGAGCACCCGAATATTATTGGAAGAAACTTACGATATTTGACTCAACAATTTATAGCCTATGCATGACTACTTTGTAGTCATCCACAGGCTCGGGGCTACTCCCATCGGGAGCACTGGTCGCACACTCGATAAAAAGATATAAGCCTCGTCCACAAAAAGCATTCAAGGAAGAGAGGACCCGAAGGTTCTAGCAATCCAGGTTTGAGCCCGAGGACTTGAACCTATGTTGGGTAACGCCGTTTTGCTTCAGCAGTTAACCAGTCTCGGTTCATCGAATAAACCTGGACTCGTTACTTTCGTCCCTTGCGTACGATTCAATTATTCGGCTTCTCTCGAAGTCCACACTCCTTGAGGACCCGATACATTCAAAATAAATCGGATGAAGAAGTAGATTCAAAAACATCGATATCAACAGCAGGATCTTCGAGTAGTACAACTTGAGTCTACGCATGGTTGCAAGCATCCGCCCATAGACTCGGGGGCTACTCCCATCGGGAGCGCAGTTCGCGTACCCAATAACAGATGATTTCAATTTTACATCTGCACAAGATTCAACATTCATCGACTGATCAAGATGTTCGGACAATGACAACTTTAGTCCCTTCCCGAAGCTTTGCTTTGGCCAGTCACTCTGGGCTACTGATGTGGGCATTACCCTTCGGGTACCCAACATTGGCCTACCTCCTTTGGCCCAACAAGGGGCCCGTGAGAATCACCGAAACCCAAGATCAACCAATACGTCAGTTGCAACGGAGGAAAGTTAGAAGGAGACGGATTCTTGATGGACAATGCAAGTAAACGTCGAATAAGGAAATTATAGACTAGATCTTACAGTAGCATACTTGAATCCGTGCAGGACTCTTGGGACGTGGCCTCCTATATAAAGGACAGGAGAGGGCCTGCCGGAGGACATCGATTCAACCTACACAATCCTGCATACACCAAACCCTAGAAACCTTGCATACCGGCGAGATCACCATAACGCAGTCTATCGGCTGCCCCATTGTAACCTTTTTCATCGATAAATCAAGATCATACAAGCAGTTGTAAGGGTTTTACCTCATCGAGGGCCCCGAACCTAGGTAAATCTCGCCTTCTATTTGTTTGGTATCTGATGTCTCGTGCTAACCTGCAGGATTCCGTCAACCATAAGACCCTCATGATGGGCATTACCGAGGAGCCCCCTCGTCAGGAGGGGAGGCGATGGTGGAGGCGGCGACATGGTGGCGGAGAGTGCGGCGGAGAGGTGGGGGAGAGTGAATCTAGGGGAGAGAGGGTGCTGTGATGCCAACAGATTGTCCCACTTGTCCTTTTACTTCCACCAGAGTCCTCAAACGCCCCCGGGCTCGTTGGGTTTGGCCTGGATCGCCGGGCAAAAAAACGACCCAATCCGAGGGGGGGCTCTTGGGGGCGAGTGGAGATGCTCTAAGTTTGACGCTACCGAGGCTAGGTGCAGTAAAAGTTCTTCTTGTCTTATTTTCTCCTAGAGCGGATATTTGTAGCTCGGAAAAATAGTTATTAGCCAAATTCTAAAATGGGTCGATGTAGGCTCCAACGTGTTAATTTGGGAGAGGAGAATTAGCCTAATTTTTCATAACTGCAAGAAAACTCAATTGCAACTAATGTGCAACTCCTACAGGCACAAATCATGACTCTGATGCTAGCTTGATCGAGCTTAACTTCGAGACTAGCTCAAATCACAAAGAAAATCTAACGGCGGCAGAAGACATGGCCAAGCTCTAACTTAATTCGCATCTAGATAAGAATCAGCAATTTTCTTTTTATTCAGTAGCGAGGATAGAATGCACTTGTCAATTCACCATAAATTACAAGCTGATGTAGAATGGCATTACCAACATATTTCAACACTCAAATGATCTGCCCTGTGAGCACTCATGATACGAGCAACTCAGAATATTGGAACATGGGTCACATTGTCAACATACTTCCAATACTTAGCTAAAAAGTAAGAAAAATGAGTGTAAGTTATAGAACTAGAGTTGTCGCTAACTTAACAAATAGACATATTATTTTTACGAAATTATGCACTTCTTTATAGCCGTATCTAGCATTATACGATTTTTAGCAGTGCAGTTTTCTATTACACTTAGCAAAATTAATGACATAAAAATACTAATAAATTTGAAACCAATGGATTATTTGCTATACATTTTAATATATACTATCAAATATATATTCACGGTGACCTTAAATCTTATCCTAAAAAATCCATTAGTCTCCTTTAAATTGAATTGTTAACGAGCCCAGATGGAGGGGCCCCTTGGCCGCCCCTACCATGAAGCTAGCATTTTATCAAAAAAAGTACAAAAAAAAACACCTTCGATTAACTTATGCCACTTGGATGAACTGTAGTATATATGTATGTCTCAATGCATGTCTAGTTATTCAATTTAATATAATTAAATATATGATGGCAAAGATCTCTAAAGTATATGATTTAACAAACATCCTCATAGATGTTTGTGGAGTAAACAGGTTATCTATCTTAGGTGTAACTACTTAGAAAACTCTAGAGATTATGAGATGCTTAGAATGGTTTGTCCACAGATCCTTTGGCATTGCTTGTTTATTGTTTCCTTTGTGGTCGAAAACTTCATGCTCAATACTCAGTGCAATAGCTTCACTTGTACCATGCATACAAGAGAATTGTGTGGGACCGCTTCATTTTGTTTGCTTTGGTATGCAATATACATAAATTAAGTAATGGAACAAAGAAAACTAAAAGCTGAGTGCACCACAACAAATTTAGATATCTTTCACACGACAAGTGACCCTAGCTAAATTGTACGTGCTTTACTGTCATTGCCTAGAGCTAGTATTTATGAATGACCATATTAGAGAAGGCTCTCCGGCATAGTCACCTGACCGGAATTTCTTTGACCTAAATGGTCCTTTGCTAAACTTTGAATCACTTATGGCCCTTTGAAAAACGTAAAAACTTCTATAGCTCTTCTTGGTTACTTCATGTTGGATGGGTTAACTTAGAGTCAATAGCATAAAACCACCACTTTGATGGTGAAATTTACCATCTATCACCACTTTATGTTTGCGAGACAAAAAATGACCAGATTTTGAGAGGTTTTTTGCGGAATACGCTAATAGCTTATTTTGACCAAATTGACATGAAATTTGACCAGTTGAACCCTGAGGTGGAATCACAATTACTGAACCTGCTGACGTGGACCTAGGTCCCGCCTGTCGGGCAACATTAAAAAAATATGGAAAATCTAATAAAAAAGGGAGAGGTCCACTCCTTCCACCAACTCACGCAACCGGCTCACGCCGCCGCCGGCCACCCGCTTGCGCCGCCGTTGCCGTCGGGTTCGCTGCTCGCGTAGCCGCGGGACAACCTCTCAGGCCGCCGTCGGCTGCCCGCCCGCCCACCCGCACAGGTCCAGGCGTCCAGCCAGAGTCATCATGCGCGCTCGTCCACGAGAAGGAGTGCGACGGCGCTCTGCAGTGCCCTCTACTCCGGGACGGGTTGGCCATGGAGGGGCGGTGAGAGGAGGGCAAGCAGGCATGGCGCGGCGGTGAGATTGGCCGGACGCGGAGAAGAAGACCGCGATGCCGACGACTGGAAGCACGGGAGCTTGATTCCTTTGTCCAGAACGGAGAACAAGACAAGGCCGAGTTGTGGCGCTGGTAAGCTGGACGCGGGGAGCTTTACAACACCGACACGACGGATCCGTAACGGAGGAGATCTCAGGTTCTTTCATGGCTGGCAGCGGCCGGCACGCGAATGGAGCATAGGAGGCGGATATGTAGGGGCCGGCGTGTGGTGGCGCTCGGTCGTGAGCTGAAGCACGGCGGCCGGTGGTGGTGGTAGGGTGGTTTGCGGGAGGAGATGACCCCTTTTTTCTAGAATTTTAGATTTTTTAATGTGGACTGACATGTGGGCCCTCTGTCCACATCAGCAAGCCGTAGTGTTGCCACCTCAGCGCTGACTAGTAGGCCCTACATGTCAAATTCTGTGGTGACCCGGCATACCACTGCATGGTGTAGTATGCAAGTCTGATATAACACCAATGAAACACCGTTTCACTCGTATTATATCGCTCAGAGTGGTACAACAGAAACATATGCGGGTCCAAGGCATGTCTTTAGAATTACAACACGACTCTTTACAAAAGATCCACACAACCTCCTACTTTACAATGAGGTAAAACTGCAAATAAAACTCCAGAAGAACGACTCGTAGTCTAATCCTAACACGAACTCTATTTGTAGAGTATTTAACTAGCTACTGAGGCTATGAATAGATTCTAGCTAAATAGGAGCTAGGTTCACGGAGCTAGTCCCCTTCTACTGCTAATCTAAGTTTTCTCCTTATCGGATGTGGTATCTGACTCCTCTGACATGGTCCTGTCTCTTGAAGTAGTTGTTGACTCCTCGGTCTTTGAGTTGCACTGTAGATCCTCCTTTGATGCCTCCATATCTAAGCAGGGGATTTAAGAGTGGGATGAGTACGAGCGTACTCAACAAGTTCATTATAGGAAAGAGGTGTTTAATGCACTAGCTACGGCATTAGACCAGAAAGTCTTACCAATGCAGGTTTTCATAATCATTTCTTCGAAAGGTTGATTTTATTCAAAAGAACTATGTCCGTCAGCCTTCACCGGTTTACTAGAACTTCATGGAGTTCCTTTCCGGCCGCGTTCGCAGTTCCATATCCCGGAACAGAGGAGTGACAGTCACGGTTTTTTACACTCTGCAGAGGTGTGTTGCTTTACCCATAAGAGATCTTAACCTTGGTGCCAACCGGCAATTTCCCGTCCACACTTCCTTTGGTGTGAGGCCCGGTATAAGGTCTAGCCAATCATGTTCCTCCGCTACCTCGAACACCCACCCTTTGTTGCAAGCCCCGACCCTGGGTCCTCGCCGGTCCCATTATTCCCATATATTTCAGGGTGGACCCCGACCACGACGACATCTGGATCGAACCAAACTCCTTCGCCGGTAGCTGCAACCCATCATAGACCGCAATACCGTGGGGACTTAGGACTCCCAGCCTCACCATCTTGCTCCTTCGGGTGACAAGTGTACTACGGACAATGCCGTGGGGACTTAGGACTCCCCAGCCTCACCAGCTTGCCCCTTGGATTACAAGTGTACTACGGTAAAGCGCATCCGTTGATGAACGAGAGGTGGAAACACTTTTGACTACTCCGTCCCACTCCGGATCTAATGGTTAACACGGGTATTACGGCACAAGAATCACTGGACGATATTTGTTGTTAATCCTAGATGGATATTAACCCTTGCAATGGAACCTCCACCATATCAACACAATCCATGGTTCCATTGCCCACCACATAGTCATATTCATAGTTATGAAAATAGTGGTTTTGCTTTTCATGCGATAGTGATAAACATAGTACTTTGCAAGTAATTTGGTAAAAATACTCAAATGACATGAGCAAGCGATGAACTTGCCTTTCTTGACTGCAAGATTATGCAGACAAGGTCTTCGATACGTAATAACTCCCAATTCTGAAATAGCATCATCGTCCGTAAGGACGATGTTTAAAAGATTGGCAAGAATGCAATAATGCATAAGTATGAGATGCAATCGCTCTAAGCGTGACCTAACCCCGGTGATCTAGGATCAGTGAGTTGTAATGATTGGTTCAGAGTGTGTTGCACTTTTAGAGTGATTCACAAACAAGGTTCTTAGTAAGGATTGGTTGCTTGGTATCATAAACATGTGCTGTAATATATCATAATAATAACACTAATAGCACACAACAATAACATTTGGTATAATCCTAACATGTAATGAATAGTGGTTGATTTTAGCATTATATGGCATGGTTAATGATTAATTATCATATACTTCAAAAGAATAAGTTTTGAAGAACATACTTCTTAAATAATAAGAAGTATGACAATTAAGGTTGAGGTTGTCTAGGGTTTGCTACTTGATCCACTAAGTAAGGAATAATTGACTCCTAAATAGGATGGTTGATAAGTATCCAACACTAGTAGGGTTTAGTGGAATATGGTTAGGTAATGCTCAAGATTTGGCATAGTTGCTCCTGAGGTTCATCACATTGGTATACCAATGTATTAGAGATAGGTCTCTATTATTTTAGGAAGACTTGGCAATTGTTTAGTTGCTACTATGAAACTATAAATGAAATTAGAGTATCATGATCACATGTTCTAACCTAGGGTTTAGGTTTAGAGAATATTTAGGTTTCATAATGATTAATGGAGCTAGGGTTCCTATTTGTATTAGGGTTTTAGGAATCACATAAAATGATAAGGTTGTAACATCATTCAATATGGAATTAGGGTTTTCTAATTACCATATAAGTCTATGATTAATAACTTCATCATCAAGTTGAAGTTATTAATAACTATGAAATAAAATAATATTGGATTTGACATTTTATTATTTTTAATGAATTAATAATTAAGGTAATTATTATTCAGGGTTTAAATCCCTCCAATAAGGATTTAATAAATTATTAATAAAGGAAAATTATTTTTATTGTTTCCTTTATTTACTTACTGGTTTTTATTTATTTTAGAACTTTTACTTAATTTCAGAATTTTTGTTGCATTTGGAATTAAAAGAAAAGACTTAATTGATAGGTATTTAAATAACTAAATTTTTATTACAAATAAAAATTTCATTTTATATTTTTATTGGATAGAGTTTACTTTTCTAAGAATTTTGATATATTATTTATATTTTTCTGAGTTTTAATGAATTTTCTACATATTTTTAAAGTTTCAGTAATTATTGAATTTGAATTAAAAATAAAAGAAACGGTTTGGTACCGTGGCAGAACCTAGCGCTAGACACTGACCCGTGGGACCAGTGCCACGTAGGCTGCCACGCAAGCGGCCTTTGGTCAAGTTTGACTTGGCGTGTTGAACCCGCCGGCGTTTAAACACCGGTGGCCACCTGAGAACAACGCCGCCGATTTACGGCCTCCCCACACGCGCGGTTAGGCTCTACCGAACCTCTACGACATGCTGAGCACCATGGTGGTGTTGGATTTTCGAATGGGTCACCGGAGCATCGCCGACAAACATGCCCATGGCGCAGCAACTCCGGCGAAACTACGAAACCAAGCTACAGGCGATGATATGATGTGCAAATAGGCTCTAAAGAGGCGTGTGCTCACCCAGGTACTGATGGTATGGTCGATGCCGTTGATTGTGAACGGAGACGGCGAGAAATTCGCCGATTCCGGCGAGATGCTGCGGAAGGGGATGTTGAAATTGGACCGATTCGTAGCTCCCCTGGATGCGTGCTTCTGCACAGAGGCTCTACGCGTCAAGGCTCATCTCCTGGACCTCTTGCCGGAGTCTGGGGCGGCTCCTATCGTCGGCTTCTTCTCCGACTCCGGCGGCCAGTACATGAGAATGGTGTGAGTTGGAGAGGGATTGAGAGAGAATGGTTGGGCGGAGGTGAACAAGGATGGCACGGCGATCATTCTGGTGCTTTTATACGCCTCGAGGTGGTCTGGAACGACGACGAGTCGTCGGCGACGAGCGGCCAGGATACGGTGGAGATGCGGTTAGGTTTTTCGGTGCCCGAATCTAGATGGTCCGACTGGTTGCGGACTCCACGGCCATGCGCTAGGGTTCTGGGACGACGCTTGCGTCCAGCTCGTGCTTATCGGCGACGAGGACATGGCCGGCGAAGTTGGTCACGGCGTCTCGTGGCGTCCATGCGAGGAAGACAGAGACGACGTCTCCCCGCACGAATTTTAAAGCAGCGAAACGGTATGAGTTTTAGGTTGGGCTGTGCTGGGCTGAGGCTGTTGGGCTGCTGGTGGGCTGCTGCGGTCAGGTAAGGTCCAGGTGAGTTTTCTCCCCCTTTTCTTTATTTCTTTCTGTTTTCTTTTTCTTTCTTATTTTCTGTTTTATAATTCTGTTTTGAATTCCAATTTGAATTCCTTTGTATTTTGCAGGTTTTGCTTATTTGAATCATACAAGGAATAGTCCAAGGTATTGCAGATACTATAGTGGTGTATTAGAATGTTATGATGGTATTATAACATTGGTTTAGTTATTATTATTGGAACTTGAATTTAATTACCCATATGGACATGAATTTGAATATTATCTTTGTAGATATTCAAATTGTTTTTCAGTGATAATTTTCTTAGTTAGTGATATATAGAGTTTTATTTGGTTTCATCTTGCAAGAAATAATCTCAAAGTAATACTGATCTATGGATTTCAGATAAGAAAGTGATTTAGTGGCATGATTTTATGTGCTAAAATATCTCTAAGGACGTGACCTCTTATTTGAGAATGTTGTCACTTGCCTATTATTTTATGTGAACACTCATTTATTAAGACCTTGTAAGGTTTATTACAACCCTATTTCAAGGTTAGCTCTGGAACTATATTTAATGACACCTTGAAATACCTAGAGTGATTCTACTCTTATTATGGTTGGGTTCTTATTATAAGGATAAGTGGTTGATATCCACACATGGTTTTAATTATAGGGTTTAACATTGGGTGTCTCTTATGTTTAATAATTGAAGCATAGGATTCAATTAATGAACAATTAGGGTTCTAATCATATTCTCCTAATTGCACATGGTTTGAATCTCAAATATGTCCTAGGTTTTAATCTCCCCTAACCAAGGTAATATGGTTACTTGCTTAGTTGTTTATGTTCTCCTTTAATTACTAAGGACTTGAGAATTGGTTTTATCTTATACCAATTGATTTCTATTATATTCTTAATCTATTGTTAAAGTAACTAAAGTAGCTATAATTCTTTTTATAGTTAACTTTGGTTATAATGATGAATGGTTTCTCACCATATATATTATAGGCTTTAACTCTAAGCTTTACTTATGAGCTTATATCTTTTACTTCAAGTTCTTAGGGTTTATGATCACTACACAATTTATACTGATCAAGGTTTGGCTTCCTAAGTTATTACTAGAAATATTTAGATATGGTTATACCAATTACCCCTCTCACTCCACAAGGACTTGGATTATAATCTAAGGTTCTACTCAATGAATGATGATGTGATTATCTAAATATGTGGTCTTCCTTAGAATTTCTACCTTGCTATCTTCTGTAGCTTGTTCTTCGGGAATTATGATAAACCTGCATCTTGTGGCATGCCTCCACCTCCTAGCTGCTTCATCTTGATCCTAACTATTTTATGGAGTGTCTCAATGTGTTGGTCTTCTTGCATCATGGTGCAAGATGATGGGATGAATGAGGTAGAGGGTTCCTTTTATAGGCTTGGACATGTTCTAATATCATGGCACATAGGTGGATGACTCTTGCTTTAATTTGATGAGTAAGGTGCTTGGTTGTCATGCTCTCATCCATAGCAATCCTTTAAGCATGAGGTGGCATAGCTTAGGATTCAAGCTATGTAGATATTTTCATCCTATGTGGCATTGAGATTATCCTCTCATGTGATTTATTTTTGGATAGCCAAGTGGCTTTTGTTACTAAATATCTTGTGAATGATTTTATGCTTGTGGTTGAGTCACTATATCATATGTGATTGTATTTATATTATAATTGGGATCAAAATGTCAAGAATAAGAATTATACCCCAATTTTGAATGATGATGTTTGATTTCACCAAGGCATGATCATATGAGTTTCAAAGTACTCATAGTTTATTTTATTCAAATAGTTTGAACTATAATTCGTAATGTAAATGAATTTAGTTTTGTGATATTCCACATATTTAAATAGTTATGCTTAAAATAAGAATGTGGGGCTTTTATGCACTTAGGTCCTTGTGTTTTACCATATTTGGTAATTAGTTTTAAAGTGAATTCAATTATACCCCAAGTGTAGTTTCTTAACTTTTAAGTGTTAATAACTTAGAGTTTGATTATTATCTATTTGATGGTTATAGGCTTCTCCCATCTCTAGGCTTTAATGATACGCTTGTGTTGGTGTTGAGTTCAAAAATTTAGTTCAAGAATTACCATGAGGTTCATGGTAAGAACATGGGTTAGTTTTAAGACATGGAGAAGATAAGTGAAAAATGGGTTCTCCATTTATTGTTACTTGATTTCCAATTTAATAGATGTTCATATGTTATGGCAAGGAATACCATGTTATGATCTTTTATAAGATCAAGCAATTGATCATTGTTTAAAGTGTTGTTGTGTTAGTTCCATTTGATCTAACCCCTTAGATCAAATCATCTCTACCCAAAACAGGTTTTAACAAAGGTCACACTGAGGTTTATAGCACTTGACTTGATGAGCTATTTCAATTCCACCAAGGTCAAGTGAAACTTCAGTTACTGTGACTGTTTTACTTTAAAGCGCGAAAATTCCCCAGATTTTCTATGCATGAATGCAATGCACACATATGTTTCCTCTATTTTTGTAACCCCATTACCTGGGATATTACAAATTCCTTGTCAATTCGCGTTCAATTCACGTTTAGCACATTTCACAAAAACCTTGCAAAATTTGGTGGTTCTTTGTCCTGCAAATGTAAAGTGGTGGTAGATGGTAAATTTCACCATCAAAGTGGTGGTTTTATGCTATTGAGTCGTTAACTTAAGTACATGCCACGTTAGTTGGGTTGGCTAGACTGGTTTTTTGGTCACGAAGCAGCTAGATCATG
This sequence comes from Lolium multiflorum, assembly GCA_030979885.1. NCBI lineage: Eukaryota > Viridiplantae > Streptophyta > Magnoliopsida > Poales > Poaceae > Lolium > Lolium multiflorum. Next base: position 188,609,048 of record CM061752.1, on the reverse strand, counting down.
CTATCTAGGTTGGCTAGTTTGCAAAGATCTTAGATCCTTTAAAAATATTTCCGGACCCTCTAAAGCATTTTGATCTCAGATTTTGAAGAAACTTGCCACCAAAATGGCATGTCCTCCATTTTAGTTAAACCATCTAACATGACGTGCTAAAAATGGCCATGAAATTTTCGAAGTTTTAGAAAGACCCAAAAAAGACGGAAATCCAGTTTAAAAAAAGTATTTAAACGAACACCCTGACCGGCCGTTTTCTGTTCGGGCGCCATCCATATACTCAACGTATCAGGATCCGCGTACCTGCCGACGACCGGCTAGATAGACCGTGCCAGGCAAAGCAGCACAGCTGCTACCAACTACCAAGAAACTACTACTACCACGTGAGCTTAAAACCGATGCGTGCATGTGCACGTCCTATGTACCCTCAATCCCTAAAAAATTGTCGTCGCTTTCAAATGGCCGAAAAATCGCTCCAGCAGATTCCTAAAACGGCTCTGAATCCCTATATATTTTTCAAGATGGGAGAAAACATAAGGTGTCAAGTGGACGAAAACAGAGTGCAGGCCAAGCTACATGTAACTCTTTATTTTTAAAGTTTTGGAAATTATATTTTAAGTTCTGGGAGTGACAAGACGAATGACTATATCTATGGAGACAATTTTGGTAGCCCAAATTAAACTAACAAAACGAGTTTTATTTAGGAACAGAGAAAGTACTTAGCAAAGGTATGCTCATATCCATTTTGGCAGAGAAATAGAACAGAATCCTCTCAGTAGCACACGAGAAAAGCCAAGTAGTCAACATGCCTTGTCTACCCACCGCCACAGTGACCGAGGGACAAGCACGATATTTCAGGACAGGAACACAGGCAGCTTCACAGCATATACCAAAAAATCGCTTCCTTTGAATGAGATCAGATTTCGATTACATACAGGGCAATCAATGAAAACAACTATAGCCAACTACCTCAGGTTTTGGATCAGCAAAACTGCAGCTTCCTAAAACGGCATTTCCAAGCTGCACAAGACTTCATAGAAACGACAGGCGCAAGGTTAACTCATCTAACTCTATAGTATGTACAGGGGGGTAACACGGGATAACCTATACACCGGATGGGGCTACTAGGTCTAAATTGTTAGCTGCCACCACTATCTACAAGAATGGACTTACAAACAGCCACAATTCTTCTCCACGGTGATTCAAGAGTAATGGTCCCAATTGATTGATACCACACAACCTGCTGTCTGGAAACATTGCCTTCTCTCTCTTTTTAGCAAAAGCATTGCCTTCTCTTATCAGCTCTGGAGCAATCAAACTTATGCACTTGCAGGTACCGAGGGATTCCAACATATTCAGGTCTAAGTGCAGAGCTGCTGCATCATAAATCCCAGCTACGGGCATATCGCGATAGCAATACCCTGAAATGGTTATAAGGTCAGTAAGCATAATTCCTCCATTTTTCATCTGATTCAAATGCACACATAGGTTGTTTGCAGTTTGGAGCACGCTGCACAGCATTAGACCATACCAACCAAATAGGGAACTTGGACAATGGGCAAAAAGAAAAGGTGCTTACCCATTTCCTGGTCTTCTTGAACCCACAGACTCTGCGTCACTCAGGCCTCAGAGGAGCCTGCACCAGTAGCTGTGAGGCACAGCTACCAGTAGCAAACACATGGAGTCTCAATCTTGCACTAAACAGCTTCTAGTTTGATCGGTGCTTTTGTAAAAACTGACAAAACAAAAGGTGCTTCCTCCCCTGGATGTATAGTTGTTGGCACAATTGTGTATCCTTTCGGATAAGGCTCCAAGACCAATTCACATGATATTTCTCTTGAGTTAACATAATCTGTCCCGCCAACTGATTCATGCATGTAGATATTGTAAGCAGCACGACAACCACGTGTCTTGAGTATCCTCATTCCAATGTAAAACATGGAAGAATCATGACTAGATTGGTAGTTCCTGAAACCATTTGTCTTTCTAGAGAAACCAACACCCTGACAAGCAGAAGTTTGTGCTCAGATCAGTATCAGAGTGCTTTCTTCAAGCCTTAAAATAACATGCAGATGGCACATACCTGTGTAAGGGTAATAAACACATGGACAGGATATAGTGCAGCACGTCCTGTTACCCTAAGTCGATATTGAGGATTTTGATGCCACGAGTCATAATCTTGGCAACCACCTGCACTGTAGCCACGCCATTGCCCATGGACAGAGTAGCGCATCTCAGGTGGATAAACACGACAAACATATATTGACCGAAAGTGGATCTGAAAATCTTGCCAAGACATCCAGAATACACCATTCTCCGACTGCAACACAATAGAGAATGATATAGGGTGGTGAGCGTGAGTTGTAAATTAAAATGCATTTGGGAATATAATTTTGTTACCATGAGTGTCTGTTTTGTTTTAAGACTAAAATATTTACCATCTGCTCACGTAAAACTATAGCAGAAAAATACAAGTACCTGTGGAACATGCTTGAGCTTATGTTTTATTCGTTCCGTCCACTCTTGTGATGAGTCTGACCATGGTCCGTTCCATTCAACTTCGTTTGCCCAAGGATTTCTAATTTGGACAAGCTTGTGGCCATCAACTTCTCTTATCTGAAAATAAATACAGTATAAATATGTCAAGTGTAGAATGGAGACTGTTGGCAAAAAGTACAAATATACAAATGAGAGCAAACCTGCAAAATTGAGTAAGCATGTCCCTGAACAATGCCACTTGATGAAATATGAGCATCAGAGCCAGAGGGACTTCCAGCACCCAGAAGAAAACCTTCTTGATTAAAGTGTAGCAACTGAGACCACAATCTGCCACTAGCAAGATCAATCTGTGCTTGGGGGCTCCGCATATCAATCTCTTCACCAGCTCCTCCTGTGAGGTCCACTAGAGCATCTTGCACAAGCCCACCTTCCAGCGCCTCATAAGAGCCGTGAAGTTTTGCGTAAGCTTTCTCGAGAATGGATACCCATAGCTCATTTTGTTTTCTACTAGTAGCAAAAGCTGGTTTTCCAGGAGCCTCACAGGGGATCCAATCATCAACAACCACAGCCACCCACTCGCCCTAGTGGAAATGCGTGATGAAAAAATGACAAGTTAGTGGGAGATAATATATATGCTCTGGTGGTTGTAAATCAGATTCTTGGTGGAAAATAATGTGCAAGCCCTGGAGGAAGTATGATGGATGCACCCTATACATATATTTCCATGTAAACTAGTTGGTTCTCTCAACTGCTATTGAGATTGATCAGGAAATTGTAATGCTCATCAATGAATTGATCAAGGACCAAATACATGCAATGCATAAAGCACGGCATGTAAATGGGGTCAGAAATGTGCAGGTATGTGCTAGATTGTTAGGATAGCATCAATGAAATATTTTCGCATCTTTGGATAAGCACATATTCATAATGCACTACATGTAAAAGGGGGCAAGCTACCCACATAGGAAACATAGTTTTTGTATTTTGTAATATGGAAATAAAGAAAGCCTCAAAAAGTTAATACGGGATATCAGGTAAGCTCCAAGCATAAATGTAAAATATTATAATGCAAGTTTCATTAAGGTTGATGGTAAGAATTATTTTACCAGCTCTAAAGCAGTACGGCTGCTAAAATGCACTACTACTAAAACTCTTCTTGCTACAAAATACATGCAGTACAGAATACAACAAACAAACAAACAATGTATGCTTTGTGGTTCTAAATTTTCTTGTTTGCTCTACACCAAATAACTCAGATGTCGAATTGAATCTGAGATAGAACAAAATATTAAACCCCACGAACAGGGCATGGTCTACCAAATACAAACATGTAGTAATGTACCACAGAAGGAAAACCCACAAGAACACAAATCTATTAAGCAGGCAGTTCAGATTATTGAATACCTGAATGCAGAATCTGATAGTATAGATCCCTTCTTCATTGTATGCTGGAGTGATTATAACTTCAGATATCCGAGACATCTCCGTTAAAACTGCAACTGCACTCAGGAACCAACAGTCTCCCAAACGACCCTGAAAAGAACAGTTAAGAAAATAGGGTATCAATTCAGCTGGTAATATTAAATCATGGTTTCTTGCACAAAACTTCCACTGAGGGAAAGATATCAGACCAGCACAATGCAAACACTACATACCTGGCATACATCCGAGGAATTCACAGAACCAGAGAACAAGCATGGCTGGGAACTAATAGATATCTCCTTTGCTATGTCAGAAGGCCTCATCCACTCAGAAACAACCTGAATTCATACCAAAAAACAATAGTGAAGACTTGAACAATAGTTAGTACACAAGTGCATAGATATGCATGAAGAGTACCTGCAGTTTTAGAGGAGGGTTCATTGGATTGACGTATAAAGATCGATCATCTGGAGGGAACTCTTGATCAGTAAAAGACCTTTCCCCTTTTGCACTAAGAGCTTCCCTGACAGCCCTTTCAACAGAGAGCATACGCTGGTTGACTTCCTCTCGTGTCTCAAACCTCGGTTTCCTTGGTCTTTGCAAGGAGTCAATGTCAATAGCTACTGCATCACGCACTGGACGTTTCCTACCACTTGAGTACTGCCCGTCCCATTCAACATCCTCTTGTTGATCATAAAGCTCAAAGTTTGCTTCTTCACTCTCCCAGTCATCCACCTGAATGAATATATAGTAAATATAAGAAATACACATGTGTAATGTCATATTACCTTCAAATTCATGACATCACAAAGGGATAGAAATAAGGAATTGCTTGGTAGGAGCAAGAATTTACCCTTGCGGAATAACTTCCATGCAAAGCATCTTCAGCTGCAAGGTCGAACAAGCCATACTCCGCAGGACACATGGTTGTATGTAACGCAGCAACCTCATCTTCAGTCACACATCTTCCCCATAAGAAAGCATCCATGATCTGCATCTTTGAGTCTGAACCTTCGCTATCTGACCTACCAAAGGCATCCAAGTCTGTGGGTGGCCTAGCACCAACCCAAATATCTGCCCCAGGTTCCCATATGCCATTGTTTCTAGGTAATGGTAGACCATTCTGGTATCCATCGTAAACTCCATCTATGAAAGAAGTTGCTTCACCTAGGTCAGCATCTATAGTCACCGTGACAACATGCCACCTGCAAAATACAATAGCAAGCTATCAGATATAACTAGTAAAAGAATATAGGCATAAGTAAACCCTGCATCAAAGTTGAGCTAAAACTTTCGGTAGGACTGCCACCTACTGTTTCCGTTGAAAAATCTATACAACCAAATCAACACTATATAAAGGAAAACCAACTAATATAGCAAATTAACAGGTCTGAAGCACAAATGTTGATTAGAAAACATTCTTGTGTACAAAATATTACTCCCTCCGTCTATAAATAGATGTCTGAGGTTTATCTAAATCTGGTTAGTGTCTAGATACATTTAGATTTAGACAAATCGCAGACGCCTATTTATAGACAGAGGTAGTAGTAGAAGCAAAAGTGAATACCCAAAAAAAACATAATAAGTCAGTTACAGACAGCAAGCCAGTCACTGCGGTAGCAAGAAAAGTTCAACAGATTAGCTGCTTTTGATTTTCTTTTGTTTTCATATCATACAAAATACAACAGTGATGACAAGCTCATACCTGCCATCTGCAATACTTGACGCGCCAATGTTCCACTCTTTAGCAACAGTAGTCATTCTTTCACCCTTAGTTACCAACCGAAGACCAATCTGACCAGCTTCCATTCCCTGTTCTGACCCTGCCACCAAGATTTCCCAACAAATCTTCTTCTGGAATTCAGTTCCAAAAAGGCAGACTGGACCAGATACTGGTTGAACCATTACTGCAATGGAGAAGCTCACTCTTTGACTTTGACATAGACACAACTCGAGCTCTCCACAATGGCGCCCAGTACTCCGCGGTTCATCATCAAGTACGCAGACAGCACCAGGAATGCTAGTCTGTCAAAAGTTCAGAAAAATGTCAGGTATCTAGTAGTATGAACAAGAGGAAGCTAGTCTGTTCAAAAGTTCTTAACGTGTAAACAGTATCAGCAAGAACAGTAACCATAAGAAATGTGCTACACTTTAAAAAAAATCTGATTTTGATTACAAACTCATGAAACTGGTGTGTTGTCAGGTTACCAGTTCAAGGTGAACAACAAAATATTCAATAACTACAGTAAGGATGGCTATTTCCAATTCATGCACCCGAAACGTACATATTTATCATACATCATTGTGAAAAAATGCAAGTATAATGTGAAGTTGGGAACAGCACCTGCTCGGCTCGTCGTGCCAATTGTGCCTTTCGTATGTGACGAGCTATTGATGAGACTCTGTCCCTTGCAAAAGAATCTTCCAGAGCAGAATCACCTCCCACAGCTCTGACAGCTGCTGCCATAGCCGCAGCATCCCTGCTTCCGGCATTAGGGATAGAAGACAGCAGTGATATTTCAAGCTCCTTCCATTTGCGCTCCTCTTTCTCCAACAATGCCTTCCTCCTTTCTCTTCCCTTCCCTTCTTCCTCTCGCCGTTGCATCAAGACCTCCTCTTCCATTTCTTTCTCCCTTATGTAGCTGTATACACAAACAAGAGCAAAATTTAGAGGCTGAGCGGATGACTAATCATGGTTCAATATAAAAACACCACATATTACCTTTCTTGAATGAGTTCAAATTGCCTGCGATCTTCCGGCATCCATTTCTTAATTTCTTTAGCACTCAAGTCAGATAGGCCTATGCTGTCCAAAAATAGCCTAAGACGAACTTCATCCTGAAACAAACATAGAGATTAAAGCATTAACAATGCTTACGAATCAGAGAGAAAGACAAAAATGGCGCAAAATATTCAGTTTATACCTGTATTTGTTCAGCTTTGGCAGTCAAGCCAAGCAACAGAAGCAAATAACCACCAAATTTGTCCCACATATAAACCCATTCAGTATCAATTGCTTCCTCTAAACCCAAGATGCGTGCATGGGCACACATATTCCTCCGATAATCAACATCTGCTGGGGATCCAGGGCAAATCATGAAACAATTTTTTACTCCACAGAAGAAAGATCCTGCAGTAACTTCTTCATTCCTCAAACGATCTCTCAGCTTCATAACATCAGCCCTAGGAAGCACAAAGTTCCCAGCCCTATCCAAAGTAACAGAAGGATCTCCAACCAAAAGAGCAGCAGAGCTTGCAGACCTCTGAGGTGCTGAGTAAGTCCCAGATATAGCATTTCTTGTCTGGGTCGTACATAGAACATATGGTCAACAATACAGTAGCAACAAATATCATATCGTTACAGTGCTTTCATTGTTGTTTAAAGATCTTAGAGCATCTCCAGTCGCGTCCCCAAACCGTCCCCCAAACCGCGCCGGATCGAGCGTTTGGGGGACGTGTTTTGTTCGTGCCGCGTTTGGGGACGTCGCTCCCCCGCGTCCCCAAACGCGCCCCAATCAGAAATTCAAATAGATGCATTCAAAAGAGATCGTTCCCGCGGTTCGTCGCGATCAAGTAGCGGCGATCGATCAAAATCTGGCGCGCGATCATATTACAGACCGGTGGTGCATGCAAATTAGAAGAAGGGGTTGGTCGACGGCGTCGTGTCCTGAGTCGACGCAGCCGTCGAGCACGACGACCTCGTCGCGATCTGCTGTTCCTGCATGGTGCGTCCGCTCCCGTCGCGAGGCCGGCAGTGTGCGATGAAGACGCGTCAGCCTGCTCTTGCTGCGCTGCGCTGCCGCCGATGCCGATGCCGCTGCCGCCGCCGCGTCCGCCGCCGCCATTTTGGCTTCGATGTCGTCGAGGATCTGGCCTTTGAAGAAGTTGTGCGCCGCTCGCGTTGGTGGCGGCGCCACCCCGTCCTCTTCCTCGTCGTCCTCCTCCTCAACCCCGTCGTCCTCCTCTCAGCACGCGCCGTCGTATTGAGCGGACCCTGCGGCGGTGAAAGGCCGCCGTCCGGACCGGTCCTCGCGCGTTGCTCGTACGCCGGGAGTAGAGGTTGTTGGGGTTGCGCCGTGCGGCAGCGCATCCCGGTAGTGCGGCGACAAGTTAGGCGTCACGCACCCGGGAGGGCGGAGGGCCGTCGTTGTAGAAGGCGGCTTGACGGAGAAGACTCCGGCGTACACCGCACGTTCGTACTATATGGGCTCGCGTTGGTGGCGGCGATACACCCGGCGATTATGCGCTGGTGCTGGCGCCGCCGAGCCTTCTCGGCTCCGCCGCCCTCCGTCCTTTCTTTCCGCCGTCGATAGCTTCCGGCGCAGGCAATCTTGCTGCCATTCATCTTCGGTCATGCCTTCAGCTTCTTCAGCCGGCGCCTTCGCGGCCGCGAGCGGCGCTTTCGCCCTATCGTCGCATTGCCCGGCGGCTTCTTGGCCGCTTTCTTCGCCATCTTTTGGGGGCTGTCGGCGGCGCCATGGAATGGGGAGAGGGTAGCGGCGGCGGCGGGTGCACGGGAGGGAGAAAGAAATCGGCGGGATAGGAGAAATGAATCGGCGGCGGGATATGTTTTGCTGGCGGCGTATAGGCGCGATTTGGCGGGAGCGGCGGGATTTGGCGGGAGTGTGACGATTTTCCACTGCCGCGACGGGTCGGGCCCGCGTCGGTTGGCCTCGCTTTTCGTTGTGTCCGGCGTCCCGGTGCGTCCCGGGACGGGGTCGCGCCGGACACCGTGGGGCGCCGGACAAAAAGGGCTTTGGGGACGCGGCTGGAACGCTTTTTGTCCAGCGCGCCCCAAATCGCTTTGGGGGACGGTTTGGGGGACGCGACTGGAGATGCTCTTAGAAATTGGTGGACTCACTAACAAGATTCTTATCTAGACCGACAGTTGACAGATAACCATGCCTACTAATGAAGAGCTGTTGGCATGAATTTACAATACGATGACATCCCACTATCCCAGTAGCATGTGTGTACTTCTATGGGGGATATATGTGATAGAACTTAAATGCAGTGGATGAGCACAAAATGGTGATAGCTCCCAGCAATACATGTTAATGGAAAGAAATGTGGATAGGATGGTTCAAACAGGTTTAACAGTAGTATGCAAACAAAAATTGCTTCATTAGCCAGTTCAAATACCAGTAATTTGTTAAGCAGCTTAGGCCATGTAAAATGGGAGGTACTTGGAGGGGTGCTTAGGAAAATAAACCAAACTTTTTGTTAAGCACTGGTGCTTATTCTAAACATTTTTTGTTTAGAAATAGGAGTATAAGTCCGACTTACTTTGTTAGCAGATCGCGACATTGCTTGAACCACTGTATCCTTGCTGAGAAAATGAATGGCGTCCTCCATCATCTGATTCAAGTTCCACAGAGATCATTACTTGGAATCATAGATGAAAAGGGGGTAAAAACAAAGAATGTTCAGTAGAGTAAAGTTTGCTTATTCTGCACAAAAGTACTAACCTTAAGAGTTAGGCATGGACGAGAAACAGCGAAGCTGAAGGCAATTACAAGAGTACTAGCACAAATAGCAGCCCCAACAAATGGTGGATTCATTACTTGACTAGCAATAACACCCCAAACTTCAGTTGCCAATGCGATCCCATACAAAATAAGGAAGGCATAACTGTAAAGAGAGTGGTGTTAGGGTTTCTTTATCAGATGACAACAGCATTCTCAGGATAGGAGAGAACGGGAAGAAAAAACTATGACCAACCCTGAACACAAGATATGTGCATAGGTTGATTTGGAAAGGCTATTTATCATACCTAACATTCTTGGCGGAGTCTGCATGAGCATCATAAACATATACAGGTAGCACCCTCGGTGAATAAACAACAATTGGTGGTGATAGAAGAACCTGAGAAGAGTATATCCATTCATTGTTACGGGATCATCAGCAAACTTCAAAACTATCATCTCATGACTAATATTTATCTTAACGTAAACAAACTTACGGTCAAAGCCCTTCCGGTGAGAAGAAACAGAAATGAGAAATAACCTATAGATGCTCCAAGAAAAGGCTTGCCTACAAAATTGCTTGCATTTAATATGAATTATTGACAACAGTAAGCCAAACCAATAAAGTTGGTGAAAGCAGGCTGAAAGACATTATAGGGAGAAGATGTGGCCACCTTGAAATAAACCCATCAGGAAGGCAGCCAACACGAGGAGAAAAGCAAGGGAACAAACAAGTAACATCTGTGTTCTTGTTAAATAGAAGTTGTTGGATTTCCAGTAATGGATGACCCCAATGGCAAACACAAGGAACAGGATAACTAGGAGGCATGCAACTCCGACCTGTATAAAGATGAAACATCAATTATAGACAGATGAACTGAACATTTATATGAAGCTACGTCAATGATCTAGATCACATAGAGTTTGCTTACAGTCCAAGGTCTAATTGTGACGACAATTGCTGATATTGCACCAAGCAACAGCAACATTCCCATGCCAACAAAAAGGTAAACTCCTCGAGAGATCTTCCAATCATCATCCTTCCTGCAATTTTTTGCATTTCATCTCAGAAAAACATTAATATGAGTAGAAATTTAAATGCTGAAGGTCGTCTTTGTACCATTTATACAGCCCAGTGAACAGAGCAAACATTGCAGGAATGCAAAGTAAGGGGAGTAGGGCTGCCAGGAAATCAGCCTTCAGAGGAATCCCATCCTCTCGTGAATTTACAACTCCCCAATAGGATGCACCGCAGAAAGATACAAGAACGGCTGCAGAAAGCAACAGCTCAAGAGTCGGTTACATCTGAAAGTGTAAGCTGATTCAATCAACATGCCAAGTTTGAGAAAAGATCAAGTAGGACATACTTGCAGAAAGGCCAACACATAAAGCCGAACAAGGTGAAAATCGGTATGTGGCGAACCAAGCTACAATGGGTATGACCCCAGTAACAAGCACGGCAATTGTGGAAGATAATGCCCATCCAAGATACATAGATGTTGCATAGGGAGAGTAAAAACTCTTTTTATCAGCATCCCATCCCTTGTAGCCTAAAGCATCTAAAGGCTTCGCCGATACTATTGCACCAAGGCCGATAACTGATGCAGTGAAAACAGCTATGCTGATTGCAAAGAGAGCCCCCTGGGAAGAAAAAAAAACAATGAGCAACGCAAACATGATTTCAAACACCATTGCCGGAAGGTACCTGGAATAATACTAGTACACTACAAAACCGGGACAGATAATTGTTTATATTTAGATAAGCTACAAAATGTGATGCACGCTGTGCTGATAGGACACATTCAGGTATCCAACCAGCTCATGCTAATTGCATTTCTGGCATCAGGCACATAACACGAAGCAGGATCAGAGTGTGAACATATAAATGGTACCCATATTGTTAAATTTAAATCATATGAAAACAAACCTCTTTCTTCCCTGGAGCTTGACGAACAGTTTCACGATTATCATGCCCTCCTCCAAGAATCCAGAAGCGATAACCGTTACGCATCCATAAAGGAATAGCGAATGAGAGGCAAGCCACCATAAGTGGGACCGTGAGAGACATACCCAGTATAACTGATGACTTGCTGCAGAATAGCACAGGTAACTTTCAGACAAACAAAAAATTCACCAATGAAATGCACTCGTTGTACATATCTAGTTGCCATTGAGTCTAGATATGTAAAACAGGTATTGACTATTGACTATAGACAGAAGATGATCTGAATATGTCTGAGCCACCATCATTACTTAGTTAATCAATCACATAGTAAAGTTCATCATAAGACAGTGATAAATGTTAGGAAACTAGCAACCTTACATGGAGACATGATATAACTCTAATAATAAACACTTGAGAACCTACAGCAGCGACACCATCATTAGACTTTGTTAAGAGTGTCTGTATGCCAGTCTAATGCTTAATCATGTATTATTATTGTATTTCCTTGAGTCATGTGTTATTACACTATATATCAGCCCATAACTGAGTACAACAGTTGGATCTGTATTTTCCTAAAATCATCATATAGGATATAGCACCTCATAGTATAATTTTCTGTATTTTGATAATTAGAAGCAAAGTAAAGAGCCAGTTTTGAACAAGTATCACTAGTTGTACCCTGTTCTGTACCCAGTAAACCTGAATAGACAGGTCACCTCAGTTGCCAACTGAGGACATCACACTCAGGATTTTTAGTAAATAATTCTTTTACATGAAGTCCCATAAGTTCTTTAAGAGAAGTCCCATGCACTTGCACTTGCACTTGCACAGTCAGGTGGGGTTTAAAGTAAAATGATATATATTGAACAAATGGTTATGACTAGTATGCTCCGAATATTATCATTTGATAAGGAGAGCAAACAGGCACCCAAATTAATAATTAGTTTTACAAATGGACAAATGATTAAATTATAATACTAGTAAATTAAGCAACGAGTGTACCTCAAGAAAGAGAGAAGTAAGCCAACACATGTACTCAGCAGCCACGCGATGAAGCCATACTGAAGTTGTGGAAATGAACGTCAAGTTAGTATAGCTGAGAACTAAGTAAAACTTACAAACATAACAGCATACTCAGTGCAACACAAGCACAGATGTGCATCAAAAGCAGATTTTACAGAAGAGAGTTTGATGCACCAAAGCATGTGTAATAAAGATACCCACAGTTATATAGAGACACGCACATGTATTGCTAAAATTCCTGCAGAACATTTCAATTTGCCTCTATCATCATACTTAACTTGCATTACATAGCATTTGGCTAAGTTAAGAACAGAAACGGTACAAAGAACCTGCCCTGATATGGTGGTAATCACAAACTCGCATTACTATGATGGTTATAACTTGACATGGCATGATAATTGATAAACAATAATGAGTTCTATGCTGTATCACTTATTACCTTCTGTGGTTTGGATGTCATCATCATCTCTTCCGCACGCAAGGACCAAGTGAATGCCATGATGGAGCAGACAACTGGTGATAAAAGTAGTATGGAGAAGCCAAACTCAAACTGCCAAATGAAGGAGAAATACTATCACACTCTTGATCAATATTAAAGTCGATCTTTCAAAGCTGTTATAGTGCCTATGCAAAAAAAAAATACCTGCTCATGTATTGCATTTATCACCTTGATGGGCTCTGGTCGATGGACAGCGACAGTAACTGTCTCTACAATAAATATTAGGGTAAAAACAACAAAGGACCGTATTGGAGTACCAGCTACTTGATGGAAAATCAGTCTTGAAATGTTTAGCCAATTTTCTAGCCCATTTCTCCTGAGTTCTTCTGACAAAGAGATCTGGTTTGCAATAGTCGTATCCAGTTCCTCAGTAGCAGTAGCATCTGCATCATCTTGATGTTCTCGGTCTGCATCTAGGCTGCTTCTCTGAAGCAAAGCCAAAATCCGTGGATCCATAACCTTATCTTTCAACATATAAGAAAAATTCGGATCCAGGCCTTTATCCTGTAGAAGATTAGCCAGTTCTACATCTCCAAGTCCACCATTCCTTTTAAGCATAGATGTGATCTTTGGGTCATTCAGTCTGTCCTGAAAAATTGCAGCTAAGTTCAAATCCAACAGTTGCTGATTACCCGAGGCAGTACCTGATCCACTAGACTCACAGCCTTGACTTTCCAAACCACTGCTAGAACAGACAACAAGTGAAGCAGCGGTATCCCCATGTCTATCTGCTGAAATTGTTGCGGTTTCAGAGTCTTGGACAGCAGAAAGGCACGAATTACTGCGATGGGCTAAACTTGCGCGTCCACTATCTATGTTCTTATCAGAGCTTTGGCCTTCTTGACAACTATTGGATCGATCAAAAGGAACATTGTTCCAATTGGCCCCATCGCTCTGTGAATTACTTCTGTAAATAGAATCAGTAGCATTGCCATGTTGACCTGCTTCAACACTACCACTACTACGCTTCACACTAGATCCGCAGCCTTCTGATGAATTTGAAGAACTATTCTGCCCCTTTCTTCGAAATCCTTCTCGCAGCTTTATCACTGTACTTCTTAGCGCATCTATCCTTGCAACTGAGGGGTTGGAAATAGAAAGCCAGCAAGAGACAGCAGCAGCTAAAAGAACAGATGCTACAAAAGCATAGCTGATGCAATGTCCAAGGTACCTATGTAATACCTTAGTCAGTAAATAGCAAGAAGTATTAGGTCTTAAATATAATCAACTAAAAGAACAAAAATATGGAATACAAACCAGTAATGAACACCAAAGCATATAAGAAAAACTCGTGATGTTCCAGCCACAAACAACGCTAGCGTCCGACTTTTAAGAAGTTCAAACCTGAATGAACACAGGCCCAAATTCCAATCTGTACAAAAGAAAACTAAGATATCAAAGAAACAAATACAGAGTACAAACGCTCGACAGTCCAAGGAAAAAAGCATTACCAAGAATCACTACTGCAAATGAAGTTAAAGCACCCAACCAAGGTGCTTCTTTTGAGGTCAGGCCATACAAGATGGAATAGACAACAAGCACAAGCAGCGAGCAGAAGTAGAGAAGCCCTAGATGCAATACCCTGCATTTTTAAGTCAGAATAACATCTTATCATATTTGAAAAAAGATTGACCAGCCAAATGAACATCATAAAAATTATTTAAGCTGGTAACACAGTTAAGTTTGTAGTAGATGTTTTTTCCACTCAAGATAGTAGAAGATATTTGAGGGAAAATACTGGACCCACCTGCTGGATTTAGTCATGTATAACTCACTAGGATCCGGAGGATCAGGGGAGCATGAAACAGGGCCCACTTCAACACAATCAGAATATGCAAACTTGTACGACCTCCGGACATATTCATCAACATCAAATCCACTTCCTGCAGATAAAATGTATGAAATTTTGAAGCTTCATAGTAAGATAAGTTATTTCAAACTATAAACTGAGGGAATACTATATTTACCATTAAACAGTATTTTACATATAAAGAGCATATTGATGGCCAATGATATTGCAGATAGTCCAAAGAAAAACCCAGATGGAGAATTGAGCTCAGAAGCACTAGCACCAGCTGTGACATAGACAGCACAAAATTCATAGGCACACAGCAGGCCTACTGCCAGTAGGAGAAGATATGCAACAGCCTCTGCACCAAACAATCCATTTGTTAGTATCACTAATACTAGATTAGCAAAAACAATGTCTCAGCTCAGTAAAGAACAAACCGATAATAAAACAACACGCCTAATAGGAATAGCTAATACAAAGCAAAGTGAAGAAAGGATGTAACAAGACTGAAAACTTTTAAAGGGAACTGCTGATAACATATTGAACCTCCGCAGGAATTTAGAAGTTCTGTTTGTGCAAGTTGCATGTTTTGTTCATGGCTAACACTAATATGTTTAAGCTTGAGCAAAATGTGGCTTGCCACAATAGTGATTTAGTCCTGGTCAAAAAAACAATAGTGATTTAGCCATAATTAGTTTATGATAACCTAACAAATCACATGACCATCTTTCATGTAGAATGTGTTTTGAAATAAATTCCGTAATATCTGAATTTTCTAATGTGACGTTGTGTCAAATATATGGTGGTCAAGTAACATCATCCAAAAAACATTGAATGTAGCGAGAGAGAGTTTATTGGTGTTCTAGAGAGACAAATATAATTCCCACTAACAGTTCATGGATTCCAAGAGCAACCGTACTCACACAAGATGACACTCAGACAATGGAAGCGAACACATGGCACAAAGTATAGAATAAATGACAAATTAAAAAATCAACACAAAGAATAGAGAACGTACTTGAGCTTTGCCATTGTGTCCTCCACCAGAGCATTATAGAGTAGAATGATAGAAGCAAAGCAACCCCAACCATTATAACAGCCAAACCAGTTATGTTTCTTTCCATAAGAAAGATAAGGATGCTTCCCCACGCTAGCACGACTGCTATTGGGGAAATGACGAGAAGCCATGCAATAAGGGTCAAAAGGCTGCACAGTGTGCTTAGCTGAGGACCTTGTGCATATGCTGGCCATTTCCTTGCATATATCCAACTGAACAAAAATAAAGATGAAAAAGGTTAACAGCTAACTAGGTAAGTCAGGCAAATACAAACAAGAGAAACCAGTATTGTGACCACAATGAGCCCAAATAAGGATTTGTATTTGTATATCAGCTACTTCTCGCAAACACAGACAGACATAATAAAATTATACTCCAAACATTAACAGCGGGCTTCAATTAACCACAAAAGTATGATGCTAGAATGACAATAAAATAGAACTGCAAGTAATAGTTCCATGTGTTGTATGTTACTGATACAAACCCTACCTACTTTGCTGTCTGAATATCCTGAGGATAGAAATGAATATTGATGAAATATCTGCAATTACAAGAACCAAACAACTACTAGAATATCGCCAAAAGACAGGCAATTTTTGTGGGGGTACATTTTGTGTACAATGCATGTGATGATGCTGGTGCATCGAGGCAATGATGACATTCAATTGTAAAAGACAAAATGCATATGAACTCAATTGGAAACAATGGAATCTGCGACAAAGAACATAATATAGCAGGTTATTAATTAATCCCAGCTAAGAAGCATACAAATGCTACATGTGAATATATTACAAGCATATACTCCTCATAGAAAAACTTATATCCAATCATTAGCATACCTATATAACCTCCATGGCCTCCAATTCACAGCCCATAGAACCCAAAAGCTGAGAGGGCCAAGGACAGCGAAGAGGAACCCACAGATGCTGCATACCAAAACAACTCCACGGTGTTCCTCCTCTTCCATCCTCCCCCTCTGTAATCACCTTCTGAAAGCTGAAAGCATGGATACAGGCCTACAGAAATCTGCTAAACAAGAAGAACTTAGTAAGTCACGCAATTAGTAGTTACACATCCAAAAATAACTACATTTCACTAGAGTATGCAGGTTAGTGTTTACTATCCACTACAAAAACACACACCAAGAAACCAAACCATATGGTAGACTTAGCGCGATGTCCACCCATCTTATAAATTATTGAGAGAATTCCTTATTTGACACTACATCAAAACTTGATTCCTTATTTGACACTGGAAAAGTTTTTCTTCCTTATTTGACCCCATTTCAATTTTTGTTTCCTTCTATGACACTCCAGTTCATTTGAAGCACTGACGGTGTTATATAGTAACATAAAAAGACGCTTTTATCCCTAGCGCATTATGTGCCATTGTTTGACGTGATTTTTTCATGCCTGCCTAACCTTCTGTTGAAGGCCCGCTAGGCCTACATGCATATGTATGATACTGCACATGGCTCACGGAGTCACATACACATACATGTGTGCGTACGAGTCTACCTATCCTGGCCAGCCTGGAGCAACGGAGATGTCCTGATCGTCCAGGCGACGTTCGCGTCCCTGTGCTAGGCTCACTTCGATCACACGTGTGTGTCCATTCGCCGGACTCGTGCCGATCGGCATCGAACCAGCTGCTGGATATGACTCTGGCGTCCCTAGCGCGGCAAATCTGCAGGTCGGGGACATGGACACAGGAGTGGTTTCTCTGGACAGGGGCCAAGAGGATTGGATCGGTTCTTATTTTTCAACCTTTGCACGTTGTCACTTGGGACAGTTTGGTCCCAGAAAAGAAAATTTGACAGAAGAGGCTAACGGAACAGATGGCAATGGCATATAGGGAAAGAAATTTTGACATGAGGTCAAATAAGGAAGGAAAACTTCTCCAGTGTCAAATAAGGAACCAAATTTTAAAGTAGTGTCAAATAAGGAATTCTCTCCAAATTATTTCTCGGGGCTGTATATGAACCAACTACCAAACACGTCATGGCAGCCTCAAAGTCTAAATATTGACATGACTTTGGGGTCTCATTATCAACCAGAAAAGCATCAAGAATGAAAAAATATTTCAACCCAATTTTAACGAAATCCATTATCTGTTAGAAAGAGTAGCAAAACAGGTGTTCTTTCCAGGAAGTGGTTGCCCCTTAAGAAGCACCACTACGACCGATGAAAATTTGAATGGGTAGTATGACAGATCACTTTGACGGACTCCAATTGGGCGAGAACAAAACCAGAAATTAAATAAAACAATAACCGACTTGGCACAAGTAACAACACACCACCTACATTAATCTCAATTTCACCTAAAGTTATGTCACATGGCACTTAGTGTAAAACAGTAAACTCCAATCAATGCACTGGAGTTAAAACATTAACGCTGAGAACCAAATTTGATCTCTACACGGAATGTCTCGATTGACCAAACGGAAACTTGCTCCTACAAATTTATTGAAGCACATCCAGTTCAATAGTCCAACCAAAAATTACTCGTGGCTGTAGAAAAGCTGCCACAAACAGAGTTTTAGCCCAAATCACCAAGAACTGAACTGCATGTAATATTATGAACATTAATATCACTTAATGCATCACTCATAATAGGAAACAACAGAGCCCGACAAAAAGAAATGGCAAGGATACATCTGCAAATTCGAAGATCTAGGGGATCGTGCGACATACGAAAAGCACTAAATCTGACCATTGCCCATCAAAAGCACAGAAACAAATAGACCATCATATCCAGAAATGTATCGGAAACCCTCCCTACTCCATTCGCGTCAATGTGTAGAAATGCACGGACAGGCTAAATTTAACCAAAGGTTTGCTACAAAGCCTCCTGAACGGCCACCAAACCACACCACAGCAACAGAGTGCCTCAAACAGCTACTAAAGCACGCCAGTGCGACGTAGTGCTCCTAAGTAAGGAGCACCATTTCCAGGCTCCTTCAAAAGAGAGGTTGAGCAGCAGCCATAGCAACCTAAAACCCCTCAAATACCTTGACCGTTCCTCCTCATGCATCGAGCCAGCCCCTAGCAGAGCTCTCCAGAAACTGGCACTCCGTAGACCTTGCACCCCGAAGCACTACACGCAGGAACGTTCCCCCATTTCCGGCCACCAACCCCTGCCCAGTGCGGCGCCCCCGGGGCCCGCAATTATCGTAAGGAGTACTCCCACTCGGCCCCCCAGGTCCCTCCAGATCCGACTAGCCCCGCCGGCTGCCGGAAACCTCTCCCGGAATTCCATCGCAAAAATGCGAATTTGAGCTCCAGCAGACTAGACCAGTGGTGTGAGCAAGAGGGTGGTTACCTCAGCTGCGGGATCCTCGGCGGCAAGCGAAACCCTAGGTATGGCACTGTCTCTCCTCCCCTCGGACTTCAGTTCGTCCTCGTGCAGGCCTATGTCATGAGCGATGAGCGTGAGCGGTGAGCATGAGCAGTGAGCGTGAGCGGTGAGCGTGAGCGGTGAGCTGTGAGCGGTGAGCGAGAGAGTGGGAGGGGGGAGCTGGGTGGGGGAGACAGCGGAGTGACATTTGTCAACTTGGGTGGGCGGCATGACCAGTGTTTGGTTGGTGTGTGTCGGCACCAGTAACAGCTCACCGCCTAAATTAATCCCAATTTCACCAAGGGTTATGTGGACGGTGTCACGTGACCCATAGCTATATATCGGTGAACTCCAATCAACGCAGTGGCGTTAAAACATGAACACGGAGTAGTATATCTGATCTGTACACCAAATCTCCGGATTAACCCACCGGAAACTCGCTTCTTAAATTCACTTAAGGACATCCAGTTGAATAGTCCAGCCAAAAATTACTCATGACAATAGAAATGTTACCATAAACAGAGTCTTAGAACAAATCGCCGAGAACTAAGCTGCATGTAACATTAGGAACATTAATATCACCTAATGCATCACTCCTAAGAGGCAACGACAGAGCCTAGCAAACATAAATGGCAAGAGATGCATCTTGCAAACCCGAAGATCTAGGAGATCGTGCCGACATACGACAAGCACCAAATCTGACTGTTGCCCATCAAAAGCACCGAAACAAATAGACCATCTGCGGGAGTATGGGAAACAGAAGGCTCCGTCTGTCGCCATGTTTGGGGCGGGCGAACGCAAACCCTTCCTACTCCGTTCGCGCCAAAGTCTAAACCCAGTGTGTCTAGAAATGCATGGGCAGGCTAAATTTAACCAAAGCGGTACCACCGAACCACACCTCGGCGACGCAGAGCCCCAGGCGGCTACTAAAGCACACCACTGCGAGGCGGTGCTCCTAAGCGGGCGGCACCATTTCCGGGCTCCTTCAAGGGAGCGGGAGACGGCAGCCGTCGCAACCTAAAAACCCCTCCAAAACCTTAACCACTCATCCTTCCTGGTGCACCCAGACAGTCGAGCAGAGCTCTTCACGAACTGGCACCCCGCGTAAGCCCTGCCACTCCGAAGCACTGCGCAGAGGAACCCATCCCCCCAATTCCGCCCCACCAACCCCCGCCCAATGCGGAGCCCGCAATTCTCGCGGGGAGCGGCCCCAATCGGTCCCCCGCGTCCCTCCAGATCCGGCGAACCCCGCCGGAAACCCCCTCCCGGAATTCCGCCGCGGAAACCCTAGCTTGCGCTACAGTAGAGTGGAGTAGAGCAGTGGCGTGAGCGAGAGGGCGCGGTTACCTCTGCGGAGGCGCGGCCTCCGGCGGCGCGGCGGCGGCGGGGATCCTCGGCGGCGGGCGAAACCCTAGGCGCGGTACGGCGCTGCCCTCGGGCCTCGATTCGATGCGGACCTGTGTCGTGAGCGAGAGAGCGAGAGGGATGGGGGAGAGCTGGGTGGGGGAGACGAGACAGCGGAGTGACGACGTTTGTCAACTTGGGTGGGCTGCGTGCTGACCAGTGTTTGGTTGGTGCGCGCGTCACCGCGTCTCCTGCGACACTGTCTCGGCGTCGTGAGCGAGTAGAGTGTGTGCCGTCTGCCGTGCGCGCTTGACTGCGCGAGCGTGCTACGCAACAAATCGACCAAGCTGGTACACGAACCAACGGCTGAGAGGCAGTGGCATATTTGACCAAACTTGGTTTTTCTTACTGCACGTTACAGATGGGAGACATGGCAGCTAGCCAATGGAGCCGCAATGTGGGCTAAGCAACGAGCGATCGAGCTGGTACACGAACCAACGGGTAAGAGGCAGCATCACATTTTTTTTAACATTTTTTACTAAAGGATAACAGGCCGTCTCATTAAAAATCTTTCAGCCCCCTTAGGTAAACGAACCAACGGGTAAGAGGCAGCGTCACATTTGGTCAAACTTAGTTTTTCTTTACAGCACGTCTCGAATGGCAAGACATGGCAGCTAGCTAATGAGGTTGAATGTGTGCTAGACAACGAGTGATCGAGCTGGTACATAAACCAACGGGTGAGAAGCAGTGGCACATTCGTACATGCTTGGTTTTCCTTATAGCACGTCGCGAATGGCGAGAGATGGAAACTATCCAATAAGGATACAATGTGTGCTAGGCAACGAGCGACAGAGCTGGTACACAAAAAAACGAGTGAGAGGCAGTGTCACACTCGGTCAGACTTGCTTTTTTCTTTATGACATGTTACAAATGGCGAGACATGGCAACTAGCTAATAAGGCCGCAATGTGTGCTAGGCAACGAGGGACCGAGCTGGTACACAAACCAACGGGTGAGAGGCAATGGCACATTCGAGCAAACTTGGTTTTCGTTATAGCACATCGCGAATGGCGAGACACGGAAACTAGCTAATGAGGGGACAGGGTGTTTCTGCACCCGGGTGCATATGCACCCTTTATTTGAAATGCATATTAAACATATTTTCAAATGTTAAAAAAATAAAAACAAAAATGCCTCGTGTATACCTTGACATGTTACATGTTCACAAAGTTGTTTCAGCAAAAACCGATATGTTTTGTGCCCTGTACTAAAAAGACAAATTTTTGGTGTTAAAATAGTCTATTTCTCGAGGCATTATTTGTCTTTTTTACACATGGTACAAAAATTATTGGTTTTACGTGAAACTTTATGTGTACATATAGAACATGTCCCTCTACATGCTAAATTTTTTTCCTAAATTTTTTAACTTTTTGAAATATGTTTTATATATACCAGGTGCTTATGCACCCATGATCAGTTTTGGTTTTCCGCTAATGAGGCTGCAATGTGTGCTAGGCAACAAGCGACCGAGATGGTACATAAACCAATGGGTGAGAGGCGGTGGCACATTCGGCCAAACTTGGTTTTTCTTACAGCTCGTCATGAATGGCAAGACATGGCAACTGGCCAATGAAGCCGCACAGCACTGCGACTGAGGGTTGGGCAGGTACGTCCTACAATCGCCGTCTCTACACTCTTCTCTCTTGTGTCCCAAGGAAATAAAAAAAGATATTCCCATGTGGGACATGTTCAATGCCTACTTCTAATGATGCAAGCGGCGCGCACATGGGATGGCATGTCTCACCGTCTGGTGGGATTAGAGGAATTATAGGAAGCGGTACACATGGATCATATAGGACCCAATGAACTAGTCTTTGAATCCGTCAGCGGTGGGGTTAGCACCTTCACCCGCACGAAATTTCTCTTCTCAGGAACTCACGTCTACGGTAGCGGGTTAGGAACAAGATTATTGAAGGTGAGTGCTTATCCCGCCAGCCCAAAGCAGGGTATTCACTAGCGGGGTGAGCGGGCTTTGCTTGTGGGAAGGGAGGGGGCTTGGCGGGAGGGTCCGTCCGAGTTACAAAATGACGTAGAAGAAAACATGTCTCATCATTAGATGAGATGGGACAAAGTAAGACTTAAATATTAAGAATGTATGTGAATGTGGATGTCGGTGTGATGCATTTGTGAGAGGCTATAAGAAGTCGGGAGAAACAAGGGCTTGCAATACATACGGAGTCACACCTTTCGAGCGTTATGTATTTCATATGTGACAAACCAATTTCCCGTGGATAGAAATATCGTTCATGCATTTGCATCCCTTTTGTTCCCAGATCTTACAACATTTGTGGTAAATTTAGTTTACCCATGTTTTTCCGTTAAACAAGACATGCATATACTTTCATGTGGAAAATTTAACTGTTGTGGACCAAGCATGTCATATTTGTTGCTATGTTGGGATGGTGTCTGCGTAAATATGATGGTGTGTTGTGACACATGGTCAGTAATGGACCTATTGCAGTACGGGTTCGACAAACTAGTTTAAGACGGTAACTCGGTTTTTCTATACGTATACGTGAAACGAGGTTGTGGTCATTCATGTGGAACCAATCTTCGTTGCTTCCTCTACATCCCTACACATTGCGATAAGTATCGAGTACGCATCTCTCATTTTCTACCGGCAGCCCTAACTTCTCGACATGGAGAGGCGGTCTTGCGGCAATTCCTCGTGGCGTTCTAACGGAACTTCACGATCAACGCATTTAACCAACTACTCAATTGTTTCACATTTCAACAATTTATGCTTCTGCAGCATCAAAGTGCTAGCCAATTATGTGTAAACTTTGCTTAGTTGTTCCAACATGTGAAGTATCACAAGTAAATAATGTGTGTAATTAGACAAATATTGAACATGTGAATGCATATTTAATTTTAATTTGATTTTGTTTTGTCTTTTGCATGTTTATGTTGCCCTAGGAATAGGAGATATTTGCATATGCCAATTGGACAATACAGTGTGGAGATATAGACATATAGTACCAAGCCATATGTTTGTATTTACTAGAGACAACGCAAAATTTACATCATTTGCCACTTTCTGGTTTCTAATATAGTATGGATATATGTGGGTGTTGGTGGCCATGTACTATAGTTGCAGCGTATTTCCGTGAAATATTATTGAAGTTTTTAGCATGTCATAAAGTTAGCACCTCACAATTCTGCCGAGTGCTCGTTCAAAAGGAGAAACAGAAAAATCCTGCATGGCCCAACCAACTCCTCCAATCTCCACCAACTAGGGCCTTGGTGCCTTCTATCTCTGCTTGTCTCTTCGGTGGCACGAGGGGGACTCATTCCTCTATTCTGGACTAGTAGTTAGGGTTATGGTTTGTCTGTTGTGTTGCGTCGTTGGGATGGTGGGAGCGACACCCGGGGGAATAAATCTTCCTCAACTCTAATCCCACACGTAATGGTGGTAACCTTCATGGCAGTGCCTCAGAGCTGGAGCTAACATGTGCTTGTCAGTCCTTCAGATCGGCAGCTTGGTCTTCTCGACATTCTCCATATTTTGCTAGATCAGCTTGATTACGAATAGCAAGATATGGCAATTAGACAATGATACCGCAATCTATACTAGAAAACAAAGCGATCGAGATGGTACACTAAACAACGGACGAGAGGAAGTGTTACATTTGTATAAACTTAGTTTTCTTACACCACGTCATGAATGGTGATACATAGAAACTAGCCAATGGGGCCGCAATGTGTGCTAGGCAACGAGCGACTAAACTGGTACATGAACCAAAGGGTGAGAGGCAGTGGCACGTTCGACCAAACTTGTTTTTTTGTTAAAGCACGTCGCGAATGGCGAGACATAGCAACTAGCCAATGAGGCCACATGGCATGGCGACCAAGCGTTAGGCAGGTATGTCCTACCGTAGTCGTCTCTATACTCTTCTCTATTATGTCCCAAGGCAAAAAAGAACACTTCCATGTGGGACTTGTTCAATGCCTACTTCTAATGATGCAAGCAATGTGCACATGGGATGGCATGTCTCTTGTCCGGTGGGATTAGCGGAATTATAGGAGGTGGTACACATGGATCCCGCGGGACCCAACTAAACTAGTATTTGAATCCTTCAACGGTATGGTTAGCACCTTCACCCTGCACAAGCTTGCTCTTCCCAAGCCCTCACATCTACACTGGCAGGTTACGAACGAGCTTATTGAATGTGAACTGATACGTCTCCAACGTATCGATAATTTCTTGTGTTCCATGCCACATTATTGATGTTATCTACATGTTTTATGCACACTTTATGTCATATTCGTGCATTTTCTGGAACTAACCTATTAACAAGATGCCGAAGTGCCATTCCTGTTTCTGCTGTTTTTGGTTTCAAAATCCTAGTAAAGAAATATTCTCGGAATTGGACGAAATAAAAGCCCAGAGGCCTATTTTCTCACGAAGCTTCCGAAGACCGAAGACGAGACGAAGAGGGGCCACGAGGGCCACACCCTAGGCGGCGCGGCCCCTGGCCGCGCGGCCCGTGGTGTGGGGCCCTCGTGCCGCCTCTTGACCTACCCCCGCCTATTTAAAGCCTCCGTGACGAAACCCCCGGTACCGAGAGCCACGAAAACCTTCTGAGACGCCGTCACCGCCGATCCCATCTCGGGGATCTGGAGATCGCCTCCGGCACTGCCGGAGGGGGGAATCATCTCCGGAGGACTCTACACCGCCATGGTCGCCTCCGAGTGATGAGTGAGTAGTCTACCCTGGACTATGGGTCCATAGCAGTAGCTAGATGGTTGTCTTCTCCCCATTGTGCTATCATTGTCGGATCTTGTGAGCTGCCTATCATGATCAAGATCATCTATATGTAATTCTATATGTTGCGTTTGTTGGGATCCGATGAATAGAGAATACTTGTTATGTTGATTATCAAAGTTATGCTTATGTGTTGTTTAAGATCTTGCATGCTCTCCGTTATTAGTAGATGCTCTGGCCAAGTAGATGCTTTTAACTCCAAGAGGGAGTACTTATGCTCGATAGTGGGTTCATGCCTGATTGACACACATGAAGTTCTAAGGTTGTGTTGTGCTGTTGCCACTAGGGATAAAACATTGATGCTATGTCTAAGGATGTAGTTGTTGATTACATTACGCACCATACTTAATGCAATTGTCTGTTGCTTTGCAACTTAATACTGGAGGGGGTTCGGATGATAACCGAAGGTGGACTTTTTAGGCATAGATGCAGTTGGATGGCGGTCTATGTACTTTGTCGTAATGCCCAATTAAATCTCACTATACTCATCATGATATGTATGTGCATTGTCATGCTCTCTTTATTTGTCAATTGCTCAACGTAATTTGTTCACCCAACATGTTTTCGTCTTATGGGAGAGACACCTCTAGTAACTGTGGACCCCGGTCCAATTCTCTTTACTGAAATACAATCTACTGCAATACTTGTTTTTCTGTTTTCTCTGCAAACAATCATCTTCCACACAATACGGTTAATCCTTTGTTACGCAAGCCGGTGAGATTGACAACCTCACTGTTTCGTTGGGGCAAAGTACTTTGGTTGTGTTGTGCAGGTTCCACGTTGGCGCCGGAATCCCTGGTGTTGCGCCGCACTACATCTCGCCGCCATCAACCTTCAACGTGCTCCTCCTGGTTCGATAAACCTTGGTTTCTTTCTGAGGAAAACTTGCTGCTGTGCGCATCATACCTTCCTCTTGGGGTTGCCCAACGAACGTGTGAAATACACGCCATCAAGCTCTTTTGGCGCCGTTGCCGTGATCAAGACACGCTGCAAGGGAGTCTCCACTTCTCAATCTCTTTACTTTGTTTTTGTCTTGCTTAGTTTTATTTACTACTTTGTTTGCTGCACTAAATCAAAATACAAAAAAAATAGTTGCTAGTTTTACTTTATTTGCTATCTTGTTTGCTATATCGAAACACAAAAAAATTAGTTTACTTGCATTTACTTTATCTAGTTTGCTTTAATTACTGTTGCTAAAATGGCCGCTGAAAATACTAAGTTGTGTGACTTCACAACCACAAATAATAATGATTTCTTATGCACACCTATTGCTCCACCGCTACTACAGAGATTCTTTGAAATTAAACCTGCTTTATTGAATCTTGTTATGAAAGATCAATTTTCTGAAATAGTTCTGATGATGCTGCTGCCCATCTTAATAATTTTGTTGAAATATGTGAAATGCAAAAATATAAAGATGTAGATGGTGATATTATTAAACTAAAATTGTTCCCTTTCTCATTAAGAGGAAGAGCTAAAGATTGGTTGCTATCTCTGCCTAAGAATAGTATTGATTCATGGACTAAATGCAAGGATGCTTTTATTGGTAGATATTATCCCCCTGCTAAAATTATATCTTTGAGGAGTAGCATAATGAATTTTAAACAATTAGATACTGAACATGTTGCTCAAGCTTGGGAAAGAATGAAATCTCTGGTTAAAAATTGCCCAACCCATGGACTGACTACTTGGATGATCATCCAAACCTTCTATGCGGGACTAAATTTTTCTTCACGGAATTTATTGGATTCAGCTGCTGGAGGTACCTTTATGTCCATCACTCTTGGTGAAGCAACAAAGCTTCTTGATAATATGATGATCAACTACTCTGAATGGCACACGGAAAGAGCTCCACAAGGTAAGAAGGTAAATTCTGTTGAGGAATCCTCTTCCTTGAATGATAAGGTTGATGCTATTATGTCTATGCTTGTGAATGATAGGACTAATATTGATCCTAATAATGTTCCGTTAGCTTCATTGGTTGCACAAGAAGAACATGTTGATGTAAACTTCATTAAAAATAATAATTTCAACAACAATGCTTACCGGAACAATTCTAGTAACAACTATAGGCCATATCCTTATAATAATGGCAACGGCTATGGTAATTCTTATGGAAATTCTTACAACAATAATAGGAATTCACCCCTAGACTTGAAGCCATGCTTAAAGAATTTATTAGTACACAAACTGCTTTTATCAAATCTGTTGAAGAAAAGCTTGGTAAAATTGATATTCTTGTTTCTAGAGTTGATAGTCTTGCCTCTGATGTTGATCTTTTGAAATCAAAAGTTTTGCCTAATGAGAATTATCATAATAAAATTACTACTACAGCAAATGCCATTCAAGTTAGAATTAATGAGAATATAAGATTAATGGCTGAACTGCGTGCTAGGTGGGATAGAGAAGAAAATGAAAAACTAGCTAAAGAGAAGAATATAGCTAAAGTTTGGACTATTACCACCACTAGTAATGCTAATGCTACACATGTTGCTGCACCTCCTACTCATACTAATAAAAGAATTGGTGTTAGCAATGTTTCCACTTCTAATGCAAAGCGAAAAACTGCCTGAAACTGCTAAAACTGCTGCTTGTGATAAAGCTGCTGAAATTTTTCCAACATTGGGGATGATGATCCCATTGCTTTAGATTATAATGATTTGAATTTTGATGATTGCCACATCTCTGAAGTTATAAAGTTCTTGCAAAAACTTGCTAAAAGTCCTAATGCTAGTGCTATAAATTTGGCTTTCACGCATCATATTACAAATGCTCTCATAAAAGCTAGAGAAGAGAAATTAGAGCGCGAAGCCTCTATTCCTAAAAAGCTAGAAGATGGTTGGGAGCCCATCATTAAGATGAAGGTTAAAGATTTTGATTGCAATGCTTTATGTGATCTTGGTGCAAGTATTTCGTTATGCCTAAGAAAATTTATAATATGCTTGACTTGCCACCGTGAAAAATTGTTATTTGGATGTTAATCTTGCTGATCATTCTACAAAGAAACCTTTGGGTAAAGTTGATAATGTTCGCATTACCGTTAACAATAATCTTGTTCCCGTTGATTTTGTTGTCTTGGATATTGAATGCAATGCATCTTGTCCAATTATATTGGGAAGACCTTTTCTTCGAACTGTTGGTGCTATTATTGATATGAGGGATGGTAATATAAAATATCAATTTCCTCTCAAGAAAGGTATGGAACACTTCCCTAGAAAGAGAATAAAGGTACCTTATGATTCTATTATTAGAACAAACTATGATGTTGATGCTCCACCCTTCGATAATACTTGATACACACTTTCTGCGCCTAGCTGAAAGGCGTTAAAGAAAAGCGCTTATGGGAGACAACCCATGTTTTTACCTACAGTACTTTGTTTTTATTTTGTGTCTTGGAAGTTGTTTACTACTGTAGCAACCTCTCCTTATCTTAGTTTTGAGTTTTGTTGTGCCAAGTTAAGCCATTGATAGAAAAGTAAGTACTAGATTTGGATTGCGCAGTTCAGATTTCTTTGCTGTCACGAATCTGGGTCTATCTCCCGTAGGTAGCTCAGAAAATTACGCCAATTTACGAGCATGATCCTCGGATATGTACGCAACTTTCATTCAATTTGAGCATTTTTCGTTTGAGCAAGTCTGGTGCCATTTTAAAATTCGTCAATACGAGCTGTTGTTTTGACAGATTCTGCCTTTTATTTCACATTGCCTCTTTCGCTATGTTGGATGAATTTCTTTGATCCACTAATGTCCAGCATTATGCAATGTCCAGAAGTGTTAAGAATGATTGTGTCACCTCTGAATATGTCAATTTATATTGTGCACTAACCCTCTAATGAGTTGTTTCGAGTTTGGTGTGGAGGAGTTTTCAAGGGTCAAGAGAGGAGTATGATGCAACATGATCAAGGAGAGTGAAAGTTCTAAGCTTGGGGATGCACCCCGTGGTTCACCCCTGCATATATCAAGAAGACTCAAGCGTCTAAGCTTGGGGATGCCTTCATCAACAAATTATCAGGTTCCTCCCCTGAAACTTTTTATACATCTTATGTGCTTTTTCTTGGAGCGTCGGTTTGTTTTTGTTTTTGTTTTGTTTGAATAAAATGGATCCTAGCATTCACTTTATGGGAGAGATACACGCTCCGCTGTAGCATATGGACAAATATGTCCTTGGTTTCTACTCATAGTATTCATGGCGAAGTTTCTCCTTCGTTAAATTGTTATATGGTTGGAATTGGAAAATGATACATGTAGTAATTGCTAAAAATGTCTTGGGTAATGTGATACTTGGCAATTGTTGTTCTCATGTTTAAGCTCTTGCATCATATGCTTTGCACCCATTAATGAAGAAATACATAGAGCATGCTAAAATTTGGTTTGCATATTTGGTTTCTCTAAGGTCTAGATAATTTCTAGTATTGAGTTTGAACAACAAGGAAGACGGTGTAGAGTCTTATAATGTTTTCAATATGTCTTTTATGTGAGTTTTGCTGCACCGGTTCATCCTTGTGTTTGTTTCAAATAAGCCTTGCTAGCCTAAACCTTGTATCGAGAGGGAATACTTCTCATGCATCCAAAATACTTGAGCCAACCACCATGCCATTTGTGTCCACCATACCTACCTATACTACATGGTATTTTCCCGCCATTCCAAAGTAAATTGCTTGAGTGCTACCTTTAAAATTCCATCATTTACCTTTGCAATATATAGCTCATGGGACAAATAGCTTAAAAACTATTGTGGTATTGAATATGTAATTATGCACTTTATCTCTTATTAAGTTGCTTGTTGTGCGATAACCATGTTTACTGGGGAACGCCATCAACTCATTGTTGAATATCATGTGAGTTGCTATGCATATTCGTCTTGTCTGAAGTAAGGGCGATCTACACTGAGTTGAATGGTTTGAGCATGCATATTGTGAGAGAAGAACATTGGGCCGCTAACTAAAGCCATGATTCATGGTGGAAGTTTCATTTTGGACAAATATCCTCAAATCTCTAATGAGAAAAGAATTAATTGTTGTCAAAATGCTTAAAGCATTCAAAGAGGAGTCCATTATCTGTTGTCTATGTTGTCCGGTATGGATGTCTAAGTTGAGAATAATCAAAGCGAGAAATCCAAATGCGAGCTTTCTCCTTAGACCTTTGTACAGCGGCATAGAGGTACCCCTTTGTGAAACTTGGTTAAAGCATATGTATTGCGGTGATAATCCAGTGTAGTCCAAGCTAATTAGGACAAGGTGCGAGCACTATTAGTACACTATGCATGAGGCTTGCAACTTATAAGATATAATTTACATGATGCATATGCTTTATTACTACCGTTGACAAAATTGTTTCATGTTTTCAAAATCAAAGCTCTAGCACAAATATAGCAATCGATGTTTTCCTCTATGAGGACCATTCTTTTACTTTCAATGTTGAGTCAGTTCACCTATTTCTCTCCACCTCAAGAAGCAAACACTTGTGTGAACTTGCATTGATTCCTACATACTTGCTTATTGCACTTATTATATTACTCTATGTTGACAATATCCATGAGATATACATGTTACAAGTTGAAAGCAACCGCTGAAACTTAATCTTCTTTTGTGTTGCTTCAATACCTTTACTTTAAATTATTGCTTTATGAGTTAACTCTTATGCAAGACTTATTGATGCTTGTCTTGAAGTGCTATTCATGAAAAGTCTTTGCTTTATGATTCACTTGTTTACTCATGTCATACACATTGTTTTGATCGCTGCATTCTTTACATATGCTTTACAAATAGTATGATCAAGATTATGATGGCATGTCACTCCAGAAATTATCTTTGTTATCGTTTTACCTGCTCGAAACAGAACTAAGCTTGGGGATGCTGATACGTCTCCAACGTATCGATAATTTCTTGTGTTCCATGCCACATTATTGATGTTATCTACATGTTTTATGCACACTTTATGTCATATTCGTGCATTTTCGGAACTAACCTATTAACAAGATGCCGAAGTGCCATTCTTGTTTTGCTGTTTTGGTTTCGAAATCCTAGTAAAGAAATATTCTCGAATTGGAAAATAAAAAGCCCAGAGGCCTATTTTCTCACGAAGCTTCCAGAAGACCGAAGACGAGATGAAGAGGGGCCACGAGGGGGCACCCTAGGGCGGCGCGCCCCCCTTGGCCGCGCGGCCAGTGGTGTGGGGCCCTCGTGCCGCCTCTTGACCTACCCTTCCGCCTACTTAAAGCCTCGTGACGAAACCCCGGGAGAGCCACGATACGGAAAACCTTGCGAGACGCCGCCGCCGATCCCATCTCGGGGGATCCGGAGATCGCCTCCGGCACCTGGAGGAGGGGAATCATCTCCCGGAGGACTCTACACCGCCATGGTCGCCTCGGAGTGATGAGTGAGTAGTCTACCCCTGGACTATGGGTCCATAGCGGTAGCTAGATGGTTGTCTTCTCCCCATTGTGCTATCATTGTCGGATCTTGTGAGCTGCCTATCATGATCAAGATCATCTATATGTAATTCTATATGTTGCGTTTGTTGGGATCCGATGAATAGAGAATACTTGTTATGTTGATTATCAAAGTTATGCTTATGTGTTGTTTAAGATCTTGCATGCTCTCCGTTATTAGTAGATGCTCTGGCCAAGTAGATGCTTTTAACTCCAAGAGGGAGTACTTATGCTCGATAGTGGGTTCATGCCTGCATTGACACCTGGACAGTGACAGAAAGTTCTAAGGTTGTGTTGTCTTGTTGCCACTAGGGATAAAACATTGATGCTATGTCTAAGGATGTAGTTGTTGATTACATTACGCACCATACTTAATGCAATTGTATGTTGCTTTGCAACTTAATACCGGAGGGGTTCGGATGATAACCTGAAGGTGGACTTTTTAGGCATAGATGCGGTTGGATGGCGGTCTATGTACTTTGTCGTAATGCCCAATTAAATCTCACTATACTCATCATGATATGTATGTGCATTGTCATGCTCTCTTTATTTGTCAATTGCTCAACTGTAATTTGTTCACCCAACATGTTGTTCGTCTTATGGGAGAGACACCTCTAGTAAACTGTGGACCCCGGTCCAATTCTCTTTACTGAAATACAATCTACTGCAATACTTGTTTTTACTGTTTTCTCTGCAAACAATCATCTTCCACACAATACGGTTAATCCTTTGTTACGACAAGCCGGTGAGATTGACAACCTCACGTTTCGTTGGGGCAAAGTTTGGTTGTGTTGTGCAGGTTCCACGTTGGCGCCGGAATCCTGGTGTTGCGCCGCACTACATCTCGCCGCCATCAACCTTCAACGTGCTTCTTGGCTCCTCCTGGTTCGATAAACCTTGGTTTCTTTCTGAGGGAAAACTTGCTGATGTGCGCATCATACCTTCCTCTTGGGGTTGCCCAACGAACGTGTGAAATACACGCCATCATGAACGCTTATCCCGCCATCCCAAGGCAACATGTCCACTAGCGGGATAAGCGAGCTTTGCTTGTGGGACGGGGGTGAGCTTGGCGGGAGGGTCCGTCCCACTTATAGAATGACGCAGAAGAAAACATGTATCCTCCTTAGATGAGATGGGCCAAAGTAAGAGTTAAATATTAAAAATGTATGTGAATATGGATGTCCTTGTGGTGCGCTTGTGAGAGGCTATAAGAATTCAGGAGAAACAAGGACTTGAAATAGATATGGAGTCACCCCTTTCGAGTGTTATGTATTCCATATGTGAGAGATCAATTTCCCGTTGATAGAAATATCGTTCATCCATTTGCATCCTTATTTGTTGCCAAATATTACAAAAATAATTGGTAAATTCGCACTACCCATGTTTTTCCGTTAAATAAGGCATGTCTACACTTGGATGTGGAAAATTCAGCTGATGTGGACCAAGCATGTTTTATTTGTCATTATGCTAGGATGGTATCTGAGTAAACGCGATAGGGTGTGGTGACACATGGTGAGGAAGGACCTACTCCATGTGCTACCCAGGTAGCAGCATCGGTTTAACTAGGGCAAGATAGCAATTCTCATTTTTTTCTACATAATATGTAGACGAAACTCATCGCTACAACACTATAATTCATGTTATAGTGCACCTCGCACACAAAGGATGAGGTTGTGATAATTCATGTGGAGCAAATCTTCTTTGCTTTCCCTACACCCCTACAGATTCACAAGTATCGAGTATGCATCTCTCATTTTCTATCGGCAACCCTAACTTCTCGACATGGAGACGCGGACTGTGGTGACCCTACATTCCACTGCATGTTGTAGTATGTCAGTCGTTGACATAACATGTGCGAAGTACCATTCCGCAAATATTACATCCCTCAGAGTGATACAATAGAAACATAGTTGGTCTTTATTTCACTCATATAATATTACAAGCCATATATATACATCATACTGGAGCTCCTCCTAGGTCCATAGAGGATAACTGATTGGTTCTAGGTGAACCCTACTAAACTTATACAATATAGGTCATAGCATGCTAAGTACCATTACTACTCGAGCATCTAAATACTATAGACTTTGGTGTTGCTCGGCTACTGCTACTAGTGTTTAGATCTAGCTCTTCATAGCAGATCCCATCTGCTCCTTCAAGTCCGTCATTGGCCTCCTCCAAGTGGTTCAGACAATCTAAGCATGAGATTATAAGAGGGATGAGTACGAGCGTACTCAAAAGTTCATTAAAGGAAAGAGATGTTTTATGCACTAGCTACGTCACTAGACCAGAAAGTCATAGGCCAATGCAGGTTTTTGTAAGCATTTCTTCAAAAGGTTGTTTTTATTCTAAAAAGCTATGTCCGTCAACCTTCACCGGGTGTCTAAAACTTCATGGAGTTTCTTTCCGGCCGCGTTCGCAATTCCAAAACCCGGAACAGGGAGTGACAGGTCACGATTCGATACACTCTGCAGAGGTGTGTTGCTTTACCCATAAGAGATCTTAACCTTGGTGCCAACCGAGTAGCTTTCCCGTCCATACTTCCGTGGTGTGAGGCCCGGTATAAGGTCCTAGCCAACCATTGCATTTCTCCGCAACCCCGCACACCCACCCTTTGTTATAGTTCTGACCTTGGGTCCTCGCCGGTCAGCATATTCATTGGATATCATCCGACCTCGACTACTATCCCCGCTGGTCAACATACCCCATTGGGTATCATCCGACCTCGATACATTCGCCGGCCTTCTGCAACCGATCATAGACCGCATTACCGTGGGGACTTGGGGGTTCCCCATCCCTCCGGTTCCCTCGGGATATAACTGACTATGGTAAGCGCATCCGTTGATGTGCGAGAGGAAGAAATACAACTGACTACTCCGTCCCACTCCAGATCTTATGGTTAATACGGGTCTTACGGTACAGGATTCACTGGACGACATTTGTTGTTAATCCTAGATGGATATAAACCCATTGCAATGGAATCTCTACCATACTCATACCATGGTTCTTGCCCACCATAGTCATATTCATAGTTATGAAAATAGTATTTTTGCTTTTCATGCAAGAGTGATAAGTATAGTACTTTGCAAGTAATTTGATAAAAATACTCAAAGTGACATGAGAAAGCGATGAACTTTCCTGATGACTGCAAGGTAGTACAGTTGGATTGTTTAGACTGGCCCTGGTCCTCTGTTTTTGAAAGATAGCATCATTGTCCGATAAGGGCAATGGTTAAAGATTCAAATATGCATGCTTTAGATTTTTAGGGTTATTCCCCCTCCCCGTTGTTATTTATTCAATGTTAGAGTTGGCCAATAAGCACGATTTATAAATACTCCTTAAGAGTTATTAAAATAATATTTTGTTATTTTTATTAAGGATTTTATTCGAAGAAAATATTTATTTTATTTGATTCCAATTTTAGAACAATTATTTAAAGGCTTAGAATTTCTTTATCCAATTTTAGTGGTAATTCATCATACACATTTTAGTTTTTGGTCAATTTATGAATGAAAGTATCTGTTTTTGAATAGATCACAAAATGTTAAGTGGTCTACATATTTTTATTTATTTTTTAGAGTTTTACTAGGGTTTTGGGATTTATATTCAAATTTGGAATAATTTACATGGTCAAATGACCATTTTGCCCCTCGGGCCCACTGGTCAGACCGACCAGTTGGTTTGGTTGGGCCGGGCCCAACGGCTCACTCTCTCTCTCACTCGCGTGGTAACTCTAACCCTAATCCTCTCGCCTCTCTCGTGACGCCGAATCGCTTGCACCGTCGCCAGCTTCCTCTAGCCATATCCGGCGGTCTCAGGCGGTGCGGTTGGTCGCAATCGACTCGCCTGGTGACGCCGCACCCTTGTGTCCACGTCGATCTGGAAAAGATGTCCTCCTCCGCTCGCCCCCATCCGCTACTACAACTAGGGTTTGTGGTGCTCGCGACGATTCGCGTCAAGCTGGCGTTCCTGGGCGTCAGGGTGGTGCTCAGCGGCTCCCCGGAGTCATGTTGGTGGCTGCTGTGCTCGGCATGGCTACGGCTTGGTCGCGGCTTGGCGTCGTCGTGGCCAGGCTGTGTCATCATGCCGTCGTGGGCACGTCTGCAGTGCTACTGCCTCCAGGTACATGCCTCCTCTCTCTTCTCCTCTTCATTTCCTACCTCTGGAGTTACTAGCTAGGCTTCCCTCTTTAGGGTTCTGGCCATGTCAGGTTGTTGCTGATGTTGTGCTTGCTACTACTGTGGTTGCTGCTATGCTACTGGTTGCTTAGATGCTTGATGTGGCCTTCTCTAGTTGATGTGGTTGCTCTACTCCTCCATTACTGTCACTATGATTGTCTCTCTGGCCTACTGCTGTTGGTAGTTCTTGCATTAGCAAGTGCCAGGCATGTCTCTGTGTATTTTTATTAGGCTCTGATACGTCCTAAACGTATCTATCATTTCTTATGTTCCATGCTACTTTTATGATGATACTCGCATGTTTTATACACATTATATGTCATTATTATGCATTTTCCGGCACTAACCTATTGACGAGATGCCGAAGAGCCGGTTGTTGCTTGTTTTTGGTTTTAGAAATGATGTCTACGGGTGCTTCTATTCTTGTAGACAGTGTTGGGCCTCCAAGAGCGAGGTTTGTAGAACAGCAGCAAGTTTCCCTTAAGTGGATCACCCAAGGTTTATCGAACTCAGGGAGGAAGAGGTCAAAGATATCCCTCTCATGCAACCCCAACCACAAAGCAAGAAGTCTCTTGTGTCCCCAACACACCTAATAGGTGCACTAGTTCGGCGAAGAGATAGTGAAATACAGGTGGTATGAATAAATGCGAGCAGAGTAACGCGCCGGAAAAGTGCTTGCTGGCGTGCAGTTGATGGTATTAATATTGCCGGAAGTAAAGATGCAGTAAAACAGTAAACAAGCAGCGATAGCACTATTTAGGAACAAGGCCTAGGGATCATACTTTCACTAGTGGACACTCTCAACATTGATCACATAACAGAATAAATAGATAGATGCTAGACTCTACACCCTCTTGTTGGATGATGAACACCACTAACTGTGTAGGATTACACGAACCCTCAATGCCGGAGTTAACAAGCTCCACAATATTCAATGTTCATATTTAAATAACCTTAGAGTGCATGACAGATCAACATAACCAAACCAAGTACTAACATAGCATGCACACTGTCACCTTCACACTACGAAAGGAGGAATAGATCACATCAATACTATCATAGCAATAGTTAACTTCATAATCTACAAGAGATCACAATCATAGCCCACGCCAAGTACTACACGATGCACACACTGTCACCATTACACCGTGCAGGAGGAATAAACTACTTTAATAACATCAATAGAGTAGCACAGATAAATTGTGATACAAAACACATTGCAATCATAAAGAGATATAAATAAGCACTTCACTATGCCATTCATAACAGTGAATAAGTATTCTGTGAAATATAGCCTAAGAGACCCACACGGTGCACACACTGTCACCTTTACACACGCGGGACAAGGAGTCTCCGGAGATCGCATAAGTAAAACCCACTTGACTAGCATAATGACATCTAGATTACAAGCATCATCATATGAATCTCAATCATGTAAGGCAACTCATGAGATTATTGTATTGAAGCACATAGGAGAGATATTAACCACATAGCTACCGGTACAGCCCCAGCCTCGATGGAGAACTACTCCTCCTCATGGGAGACAACAACGTTGATGGAGATGGCGGTGGTGTCGATGGAGAAGCCTTCCGGGGCACTTCCCCGTCCGTGTCGGAACAGAGACTCCTGTCCCCCAGATCTTGGCTTCGCGATGGCGGCGGCTCGGAAGGTTTCTCGTACCGTGGCTTTTCCGTATCGAGGTTTTAGGTCAGGGACCTTTATATAGGCGAAGAGGCGGCGTCGAAGGTCAACGAGGCGCACGACAGGGGGCGCGGCCCCCTTGGCCGCGCCGGTCATGTGTGGTGGGCCTGTGGCCCCCCCTCGCGACTCGGGTGTTCTGGAAGCTTCGTGGAAAAATAGGATGCGGGCCTTGATTTCGTCCGATTCGAGAATATTTCCTTACTAGGATTTCTGAAACCAAAAACAAGAACTGCCCTTCGGCATCTCGTCAATAGGTTAGTTCCGGAAAACGCATAAATATGACATAAAGTATGCATAAAACATGTAGATATCATCAATAATGTGGCATGGAACATAAGAAATTATCGATACGTCGGAGACGTATCAAAATCCTACAAAGAAAATATTCTCGGAATTGGACGAAATCAACGCCCAGGGTCTTATTTTTCCACGAAGCTTCCAGAAGACCGAGGGAGATATGAAGTGGGGCGACGAGGCGACGCCACACTAGGGCGGCGCGGCCAGGCTTGGGCCCGCGCGGCCCTAGCGTGTGGGCCCCTCGTGATGCCCCCGACTCTGCCCTTCCGCCTACTTAAAGCCTTCATCGCGAAACCCCCTATCGAGAGCCACGATACGGAAACCTTCCGAGACGCCGCCGCGCCAATCCCATCTCTGGGATTCAGAGATCGCCTCGGCACCCTGCCGGAGAGGGGAATCATCTCCCGGAGGTCTCTTCATCGCCATGATCGCCTCCGGATCGATGTGTGAGTAGTTCACCCCTGGACTATGGGTCCATAGCAGTAGCTAGATGGTTGTCTTCTCCTTATTGTGCTATCATGTTAGATATTGTGAGCTGCCTATCATGATCAAGATCATCTATATGTATGCTACATGTTGTGTTTGTTGGGATCCGATGAATATTGAATACTATGTCAAGTTGATTATCAATCTATCATATATGTTGTTTATGTTCTTGCATGCTCTCCGTTGCTAGTAGAGGCTCTGGCCAAGTTGATACTTGTAACTCCAAGAGGGAGTATTTATGCTCGATAGGGTTCATGCCTCCATTGAATCTGGGACAGTGACAGAAAGTTCTAAGGTTGTGGATGTGCTGTTGCCACTAGGGATAAAACATCAATGCTTTGTCTAAGGATATTTGTGTTGATTACATTACGCACCATACTTAATGCAATTGTCTGTTGTTTGCAACTTAATACTGGAAGGGGTTCGGATGATAACCTGAAGGTGGACTTTTTAGGCATAGATGCATGCTTGATAGCGGTCTATGTACTTTGTCGTAATGCCCTGATTAAATCTCATAGTACTCATCATGATATATGTATGTGCATTGTTATGCCTTCTTTATTTGCCAATTGCCCAACTGTAATTTGTTCACCCAACATGCTATTTATCTTATGGGAGAGACACCACTAGTGAACTGTGGACCCCGGTCCATTCTTTACATCTGAAATACAATCTACTGCAATACTTGTTCTTTACGTTCTTCGCAAACAAACATCATCATCCACACTATACATCTAATCCTTGGTTTACAGCAAGCCGGTGAGATTGACAACCTCACTGTTACGTTGGGGCAAAGTACTTTGATTGTGTTGTGCAGGTTCCACGTTGGCGCCGGAATCCCTGGTGTTGCGCCGCACTACACTCCGCCACCAACAACCTTCACGTGTTCCTTGACTCCTACTGGTTCGATAACCTTGGTTTCTTACTGAGGGAAAACTTACTGTGCGCATCACACCTTCCTCTTGGGGTTCCCAACGGACGTGTCGACTACACGCCAGCAAGACTTTTTCCGGCGCTCGTTGTCGGGGAGATCAAGACACGCGCAAGGGGAGTCTTCCACATCCAATCTCTTTACTTTGTTTTTGTCTTGCTTTGTTTTACTTTATTTACTGCTTTGTTTGCTCTTATATCAAAAACACACAAAAATTAGTTGCTAGTTTTACTTTATTTACTGTCTTGTTCTCCATATTAAAAAACACAAAAAAATTAGTTACTTGCATTTACTTTATTTACCCTTTTGTTTATTTCATCATGTTGCCTCCTAAGTTTACTTTGAAAAAATACCGGTAG
The DNA here is from genome assembly GCA_030979885.1 of Lolium multiflorum. Classification (NCBI taxonomy): domain Eukaryota; kingdom Viridiplantae; phylum Streptophyta; class Magnoliopsida; order Poales; family Poaceae; genus Lolium; species Lolium multiflorum. The sequence goes on along the minus strand of CM061752.1, from coordinate 188,569,469 downwards.
GACAAGGGTCTATCATTGGAAGAGATAATATAGAAGAATTTTTGACCCATGTTAGTATGGATGAAGATTTTGAAGATATACCATTATTAAAAGTTGCTCCTACTTATGAAAGTGCTTCTGCCTGTTTAGTACACATGTTGGAAACTAGATTTGTTAATCTCAATCCCATAATGCAACATATGTTTCTTACACTTTCTGATATGGAGATGGGAGAAAAGAGAGATTTTGTTTTAAAAGTCCTTGTTAGAGAATTTGAAGATATAGCTAAAGAAGCTAGAAAAGTTTTTATTAAGCATAAGAGGCTTGGTTTGTTCACTGATTTTAAAAGAACACTTGAAAAGATGGACATGGATAGAATAAGGTACACTAATAATGTTAATGATGGTGGGGAGATTAAAGTACCGATACCTAGTAAGCTCCTAGGAATGCATGAAGCTCTAGAAAATAACTATGCTTGGCTTGTTCCTGAAAATTTGTTTGATGAGAATAGTAAGCCTAAGAGTGTACAAAGAGGAGTTACTTACATAGACCACATACAATGCATTGTTGAGGAAACTCCGAACACCCCTGGTAAGAATGTTGATGCTTCGTCTCTTGACAATACTTGATACACACTTTCTGCGCCTAGCTGAAAGGCGTTAAAGAAAAGCGCTTATGGGAGACAATCCATTGCACTTTTGTTTTATATTTGAGTCTTGGAAGTTGTTACTACTGTAGAAACCTCTCCTTATCTTTATTTTATTGCATTGTTGTGCCAAATAAAGTCTTTGATAGTAAAGTCAATACTAGATTTGGATTACTGCGCAGGAACGAGCCTGTGAGGAGGGGGCCCACAGCCCCCTCTCGCGTCCTTTTCTTCGCGCACGCCTTCGTCCCGAAAACCTAAGCTCGAGGGGTACGTCGAAAAGAGACACAGCCGCCTCTGGGCGGAGAACACCAGAGAGAAAGAGCTCTCCGGAGGCTGAGATCTGCCGGGGAATTTCTCCTGGAGGAATCGACGCCATCGTCACCGTCATCGAGCTGAACATCATCTCCATCACCATCACCATCATCTTCATCATCATCACCGCCGTCTCCACCACTGCACACCGTCACCGCTGTAACAATTTGGGTTTGATCTTGATTGTTTGATAGGGAAACTCTCCCGGTGTTGATTTCTACTTGTTATTGATGCTATTGAGTGAAACCGTTGAACCAAGGTTTATGTTCAGATTGTTATTCATTATCATATCACCTCTGATCATGTTCCATATGATGTCTCGTGAGTAGTTTGTTTAGTTCTTGAGGACATGGGTGAAGTCTAAATGTTAGTAGTGAAGTATGGTTGAGTAATATTCAATGTTATGATATTTAAGTTGTGGTGTTATTCTTCTAGTGGTGTCGTGTGAACGTCGACTACATGACACTTCACCTTTATGGGCCTAGGGAAATGCATCTTGTACTCGTTTGCCAATTGCGGGGTTGCCGGAGTGACAGAAACCTGAGCCCCCGTTGGTATATCGATGCAGGAGGGATAGCAGGATCTCAGAGTTTAAGGATGTGGTTAGATTTATCTTAATTACTTTCTTGTAGTTGCGGATGCTTGCAAGGGGTATAATCACAAGTATGTATTAGTCCTAGGAAGGGCGGTACTGTTGACCGCCAAAACCCACCGTCGGGCAGCGGCAGTCGGACTAGTAGAGCGGGAAGAGCCTAGAGCTGCTTGGCTGAGACCCCTCCGAGCGACGGCCCGCAATGCTCTTCTGGTCACACGCGGCGATGCGAAGTGCAAGGGCGTGCCACCTGACCTATACCTGGTCAGGAAGGTGATGGGGAATGCCTCGCTTAGTTCCTGCATGGCATACACGTAAACATTAAATACGAGCCTCGATCGGCTCTCAGGTTCTCCTGTGAATCGGCTCAAAGAGCCGATCCACCCATGATCCGTGCGGGGTGCACGAATACTTGGTGATCCTGCTTGATCAAGATAAAGCTAATGAGATCTACGACGATTTAGGGTTTTCACCGCATAATCGGATCATCCTACTCCAGGTTGGGCCTCGCGGCCACGCACGGTGCTCATAAGCCGATCCTAAACAAGGCCAAAGAACCAACAATGTAGTTGATCCACGGAACATCCTGTTTAGGACTTGCGAACGCCACCCTACATGCCACTGGATCCTCCCCCTTTGTAAGGCCTAACTATTGCAGATATTAAACTAATCCTTGCAGAGCAAGGAGCAATCGTAACGGATCAGATCTACTAAACGATGAACAAGCAGGGTGCCGCCCCCATGCCTGAGATAGGCATGAGGACGGCTAGATATGCAAGGGTTGCACTACGTAAGCATGTTTATACGAAGAACAATGCTAACCCTAACACATCTATGATAACTACGTTGCCCGCCATCAAAGACGCTTCAGTACGGGCAACGCATGAACAACGTGGAGCTTGCTGCCTAGATCGCAAGATGCGATCTAGGCAGCATGTCGCTTACCTGATTGAAACCCTCGAGACGAAGGAGTTGGCGATGCGCCGAGATTGGTTTGTTTTGGGGTGAACGTTGTGTTGTTGTCTATTCCATAAACCCTAGGTACATATTTATAGTCCAGGGGACTTTCTAATGTGGGCATGCACCAAACCGTGCACGGGTAAAACTCTAACTTCTAAACTAAGATGCGATCTAATATGTTACACACGGGCAATTTAGCCCAACTTGGTATAAAAGGCCGATTCACGTATTTCTTCCATGTATATATCTTCAAACCCATCTTGATCGCGGCCCACCTCTGACTCGGTCAAATTCTGGTGATAACAGGTACATTAGCATAGGTTCACCCACACAACACTTATCAAAACAATGAAGATTAATTAGCCGTATGTAGCGAAAGCACTAGACTAAAATCCCGTGTGTCCTCGAGAACGTTTGGTCATAAGCAAACAAACCGGCTTGTCCTTTGTGCTAAAAAGGATTGGGCCACTCGCTGCAATTATTATTCTCGCACTTTACTTACTCGTACTTCATTCATCTGTTACATCAAAAACCCCTGAATACTTGTCTGTGAGCATTTACAGTGAATCCTTCATCGAAACTGCTTGTCAACACCTTCTGCTCCTCGTTGGGATCGACATTCTTACTTATCGAAGATACTACGATACACCCCCTATACTTGTGGGTCATCAAGACTATTTTCTGGCGCCGTTGCCGGGGAGTGAAGCGCTATTGGTAAGTGGAATTGGTAAGGGAAATTTCTACTGTTTGTGCTGATTTTATTTCTGCCTGCTGCTATAATTCATTATGGAGAGATCTTATCTTGAGTGTTTATTTGGGAAATCTACTACTACTGCAAAGGTAGTGGATGAGGCGCCAGGTAAGGAAGAAATACCATACAAAATACCTATGAAAATTATTGAACGTGTAGTGGGTAACCGTTATACAGGGGATGGAACTGTCCACCCTGGAGATCATTTACTGTTCTTACATGAATTATGCGGTTTATTCAAGTGTGCAGGTATTTCTATGGATGAAGTGAGGAAGAAACTATTCTCTATATCGCTGTCTGGTAAAGCGGCGCATTGGTATAAATTATTGGATAATGGGGATTCTCTTGAATGGAATGATATTGTGCCCCGGTTTTATTCTAAGTTCTATCCTCCAAGTGAGATTCACAAAGATCGGAATCGCATATATAATTTTTGGCCTCATGAAGGAGAAAGTATTGCCCAAGCTTGGGGGAGATTGAAGTCTTTAATGCTCAAATGCCCCATTCATGAGCTTCCTGGTAATATTATTATTGATAATTTCTATGCAAGACTTTCTTTTCAAGACAAGACCTTGCTGGATACTTCTTGTTCTGGATCATTTACACGCAACAAGGAAGAGTTTAAAAGGGACCTTCTTAATCGGATCCAAGAAAATACTGAAGGATGGGAGAACGACAAGGATAGAGAATCAGGTATAAATTATGATTATAAATGCATTGAAGCTTTTATGGATACTGATAAATTTCGTAATATGAGTGCTACTTATGGTCTTGATTCTCAAGTTGCTGCAAATCTTTATAAGGCTTTTGCTTCTCATTATGAATTGCCTAAGAAGAACTTTGATAAGTATCATGAACCGTATAAAGATAAAATTGATTCATCTATAAATAAATGTGTTGTAGTTGAAACTGTTGATCATGTTATTCCTGAAGCTTATATTGAAAAAACTCCTTTCCCTGCTAAAATGAAGGAGTTCTATTCTTGTAGACAGTGTTGGGCCTCCAAGAGCAGAGGTTTGTAGAACAGCAGCAAGTTTCCCTTAAGTGGATACCCAAGGTTTATCGAACTCAGGGAGGAAGAGGTCAAAGATATCCCTCTCATGCAACCCTGCAACCACAAAGCAGAAGTCTCTTGTGTCCCCAACACACCTAATAGGTGCACTAGTTCGGCGAAGAGATAGTGAAATACGGTGGTATGAATAAGTAGTAGCAACGGCACCGAAAAGTGCTTTGCCCAGGACAGTAAACAAGCGTAGTAATGCAGCAGTAGTAACGCAGAAAGCAAGTAAACAAGCAGCGATATATTTAGGAACAAGGCCTAGGTATTAGACTTTCACTAGTGGACACTCTCAACATTGATCACATAACGGAACAGATAAATGCATACTCTACACTTTTGTTGGATGATGAACACATTGCGTAGGATTACACGAACCCTCAATGCCGGAGTTAACAAGCTCCACAATAATGCTCATATTTTAGTAACCTTTAGTGTAAGATAGATCAAAAGACTAAACCAAGTACTAGCATAGCATGCACACTGTCACCTTCATGCATATGTAGGAGGAATAGATCACATTAATATTATCATAGCAATAGTTAACTTCGCAATCTACAAGAGATCATGATCATAGCATAAACCAAGTACTAACACGGTGCACACACTGTCACCTTTGCACACATGCAGGAGGAATAAAACTACTTTAATAACATTGCTAGAGTAGCACATAGATAAATTGTGATACAAACACATTGCAATCATAAAGAGATATAAATAAGCACCTCACTATGCCATTCAACAGTGAATAAGTATTCTGTGAAATATAGCCTAAGAGACCCACACGGTGCACACACTGTCACCTTTACACACGTGGGACAAGGAGTCTCCGAGATCACATAAGTAAAACTCACTTGACTAGCATAATGACATCTAGATTACAAGCATCATCATATGAATCTAAATCATGTAAGGCAGCTCATGAGATTATTGTATTGAAGCACATAGGAGAGAGATGAACCACATAGCTACCGGTACAGCCCCGAGCCTCGATGGAGAACTACTCCCTCCTCATGGGAGCAGCAGCGGTGATGAAGATGGCGGTGGAGATGGCAGCGGTGTCGATGGAGAAGCCTTCCGGGGCACTTCCCGGGTGCCGAACAGAGACTCCTGTCCCCGATCTTGGCCGCGATGGCGGCGGCTCCGGAAGGTTTTCCGTATCGTGGTTCTTCGCCTCGGGGGTTTTGCGACGGAGGCTTTAAGTAGGGAAGGGCAGTCGGGGACACGAGGCCCACACCATAGGGCGGCGCGAGCCCCCCCTGGTCGCGCCGCCTTGTGGTGTCGCCACCTCGTGGCCCCACTTCGTATGTTCTTCGGTCTTCTGGAAGCTCCGTGGAAAAATAGGCCCCTGGGTCTTCGTTTCGTCCAATTCCGAGAATATTTCGTTACTAGGATTTCTGAAACCAAAAACAGCAGAAAACAGGAACACTTCGGCATCTTGTTAATAGGTTAGTTCCAGAAAATGCACGAATATGGCATAAAGTGTGCATAAAACATGTAGGTATCATCAATAATATGGCATAGAACATAAGAAATTATCGATACGTCGGAGACGTATCAGCATCCCTTAGTTCTGCTCGTCCCGAGCAGGTAAAACGATAACAAAGATAATTTCTAGAGTGACATGCCATCATAACCTTGATCATACTATTTGTAAACATATGTAATGAATGCAGCGATCAAAACAATGGTAATGACATGAGTAAACAAGTGAATCATAAAGCAAAGACTTTTCATGAATAGTACTTCAAGACAAGTATCAATAAGTCTTGCATAAGAGTTAACTCATAAAGCAATAAATCAAAGTAAAGGTATTGAAGCAACACAAAGGAAGATTAAGTTTCAGCGGTTGCTTTCAACTTATAACATGTATATCTCATGGATAATAGTCAACATAGAGTAATATAACAAGTACAATATGCAAATATGTAGGAATCAATGCACAGTTCACACAAGTGTTTGCTTCTTGAGGTGGAGAGAGATAGGTGAACTGACTCAACATAAAAGTAAAGAGAATGGTCCTTCAAAGAGGAAAGCATCGATTGCTATATTTGTGCTAGAGCTTTTATTTTGAAAACATGAAACAATTTTGTCAATGGTAGTAATAAAGCATATGAGTTATGTACATTATATCTTACAAGTTGCAAGTCTCATGCATAGTATACTAATAGTGCTCGCACCTTGTCCTAATTAGCTTGGACTACCGGATCTTTGCAATGCACATGTTTTAACCAAGTGTCACAATGGGGTACCTCCATGCCGCCTGTACAAAGGTCTAAGGAGAAAGCTCGCATTTTGGATTTCTCGCTTTTGATTATTCTCAACTTAGACATCCATACCGGGACAACATGGACAACAGATAATGGACTCCTCTTTAATGCATAAGCATGTGACAACAATTATTATTCTCATATGAGATTGAGGATGTGTGTCCAAAACTGAAACTTCCACCATGAATCATGGCTTTAGTTAGCGGCCCAAAGTTCTTCTCTAACAATATGCATGCTCCAACCATAAAGGTGGTAGATCTCTCTTACTTCAGACAAGACGGACATGCATAGCAACTCACATGATATTCAACAAAGAATAGTTGATGGCGTCCCCAGAAACATGGTTATCGCACAACAAGCAACTTAATAAGAGATAAAGTGCATAAGTACATATTCAATACCACAATAGTTTTTAAGCTATTTGTCCCATGAGCTATATATTGCAAAGGTGAATGATGGAATTTTAAAGGTAGCACTCAAGCAATTTACTTTGGAATGGCGGATAAATACCATGTAGTAGGTAGGTATGGTGGACACAAATGGCATAGTGGTTGGCTCAAGTATTTGGATGCATGAGAAGTATTCCCTCTCGATACAAGGTTTAGGCTAGCAAGGCTATTTGAAACAAACACAAGGATGAACGGTGCAGCAAAACTCACATAAAAGACATATTGTAAACATTATAAGACTCTACACCGTCTTCCTTGTTGTTCAAAACTCAATACTAGATATTATCTAGACTCTAGAGAAACCAAATATGCAAACCAAATTAGCAAGCTCTAAGTGTTTCTTCATTAATGGGTGCAAAGTATATGATGCAAGAGCTTAAACATGAGCACAACAATTGCCAAGTATCACATTACCCAAGATATTATAGCAAATTACTACACGTATCATTTTCCAATTCCAACCATATAACAATTTAACGAAGAGGAAACTTCGCCATGAATATTATGAGCTAAGAACCAGCGGAGCGTGTCTCTCTCCCACACAAGCATGATGTAATCCAATTTATTCAAACACAAACAAAAATAGAAACAAACAAACAGACGCTCCAAGTAAAGTACATAAGATGTGTCGGAATAAAAGTATAGTTTCAGGGGAGGAACCTGATAATGTTGTCGATGAAGAAGGTTGGGCATCCCCAAGCTTAGACGCTTGAGTCTTCTTATAATATGCAGGGGTGAACCACCGGGGCATCCCCAAGCTTAGAGCTTTCACTCTCCTTGATCATAGTATATCATCCTCCTCTCTTGACCCTTGAAAACTTCTTCCACACCAAACTTTAAGCAAACTCATTAGAGGGTTAGTGCATAATCAAAAACTCACATGTTCAGAGGTGAAACAATCATTCTTAACACTTCTTGACATTGCTCAAAGCTACTGGAAGTTAATGGAACAAAGAAATCCACCCAACACAGCGAAAAAAGCAATGCGAAATAAAAGGCAGAATCTGTCAAAAACAGAACAGTCCGTAAAGACGAATTTTAAAATGGCACCAGACTTGCTCAAATGGAAAAACTCAAAACTAATGAAAGTTGAGTACATATCTGAGGATAACTCACGTAAATTGGCATAATTTTCTGAGTTACCTACAGAGAATTAGACCCAGATTCGTGACAGACAGCAATGCTGTTTCTGCGCAGCAATCCAAATCTAGCATCAACTTTACCATAGAGACTTTACTTGGCACAAAAACATGATAAGGAGAGGTTGCTACAGTAGTAAACAACTTCCAAGACACAAATATAAAACAAAGTACTGTAGCAAAATAACACATGGGTTATCTCCCAAGAAGTTCTTTCTTTATAGCCATTAAGATGGGCTCAGCAGTTTTAATGATGCACTCGCAAGAAATAGTAGTTAAAGCAAAAGAGAGCATCAAAAGGCAAATTCAAAACAACTTTAAGTCTAACATGCTTCCTATGCATAGGAATCTTGTAAATAAACAAGTTCATGAAGAGCAAAGTAACAAGCATAGGAAGATAAAACAAGTGTAGCTTCAAAAATTTCAGCACATAGAGAGGCATTTTAGTAACATGAAAATTTCTACAACCATATTTTCCTCTCTCATAATAACTTTCAGTAGCATCATGAGAAAACTCAACAATATAACTATCACATAAAGCATTCTTATCATGAGTCTCATGCATAAAATTATTACTCTCCACATAGGCATAATCAATTTTATTAGTTGTAGTGGGAGCAAATTCAACAAAGTAGCTATCATTATTATTCTCATCATCAAATATAGGAGGCATATTGTAATCATAATTAAACTTATCCTCCATAGTAGGCGGCACCAAAAGACCAATATCATTATAATCATCATAAATAGGAGAAAGTAAATTTTCTCCTCAATGCTTGGGGGACTAAAAATATCATGCTCATCAAAGCCAGCTTCCCCAAGCTTAGAATTTTCCATATCATTAGCAACAATGGTGTTCAAAGCGTTCATACTAATATTACTACCAGCATGCAAATAAGATTTCATAGGTTTTTTAATTTTCGCATCAAACAATCCATGTTTTAAATCAGGAAATAGAATAAGAAGCTCATTGTTGTCCATTATGCCAAACTAGTGTAAACAAGAAACAAAAAGATGCAATTGCGGGATCTAAAGGAAATAGCTTCGAGCACAAACACAATGGCGCCAGAAAAGTACACCTGGAACCGGAGTATGAGTGCCTTTTTACCTTTCTTCCCCGGAACGCGCCAGAAAAGTGCTTGATGTCTACGGGAGCTTCTATTCTTGTAGACAGTGTTGGGCCTCCAAGAGCAGAGGTTTGTAGAACAACAGCAACAAGTTTCCCTTAAGTGGATACCCAAGGTTTATCGAACTCGGGGAGGAAGAGGTCAAAGATATCCCTCTCATGCAACCCTGCAACCACAAAGCAAGAAGTCTCTTGTGTCCCCAACACACCTAATAGGTGCACTAGTTCGAGCGAAGAGATAGTGAAATACAGGTGGTATGAATAAGTAGTAGCAACGCACCGAAAAGTGCTTTGCCCAGACATAAACAAGCAAAAGAGTAATGCAGTAGTAGTAACGCAAAAAATAAACAAGCAACGATAGCAGTATTTAGGAACAAGGCCTAGGTATTAGACTTTCACTAGTGGACACTCTCAACATTGATCACATAACAGAAGATATATGCATACTCTACACTTTTGTTGGATGATGAACACATTGCGTAGGATTACACGAACCCTCAATGCCGGAGTTAACAAGCTCCACAATAATGCTCATATTTTAGTAACCTTTAGTGTAAGATAGATCAAAAGACTAAACCAAGTACTAGCATAGCATGCACACTGTCACCTTCATGCATATGTAGGAGGAATAGATCACATTAATATTATCATAGCAATAGTTAACTTCGCAATCTACAAGAGATCATGATCATAGCATAAACCAAGTACTAACACGGTGCACACACTGTCACCTTTGCACACATGCAGGAGGAATAAAACTACTTTAATAACATTGCTAGAGTAGCACATAGATAAATTGTGATACAAACACATTGCAATCATAAAGAGATATAAATAAGCACCTCACTATGCCATTCAACAGTGAATAAGTATTCTGTGAAATATAGCCTAAGAGACCCACACGGTGCACACACTGTCACCTTTACACACGTGGGACAAGGAGTCTCCGGAGATCACATAAGTAAAACTCACTTGACTAGCATAATGACATCTAGATTACAAGCATCATCATATGAATCTCAATCATGTAAGGCAGCTCATGAGATTATTGTATTGAAGCACATAGGAGAGAGATGAACCACATAGCTACCGGTACAGCCCCGAGCCTCGATGGAGAACTACTCCCTCCTCATGGGAGCAGCGCGGTGATGAAGATGGCGGTGGAGATGGCAGCGGTGTCGATGGAGAAGCCTTCCGGGGGCACTTCCCCGCTCCGGCAGGGTGCCGGAGACTCCCGTCCCCCGATCTTGGCTTCGCGATGGCGGCGGCTCGGAAGGTTTTCCGTATCGTGGTTCTTCGCCTCGGGGTTTTGCGACGGAGGCTTTAAGTAGGCGGAAGGGCAGAGTCGGGGGCGACGGGGGGCCACACCATAGGGCGGCGCGGGCCCCCCTGGGCCGCGCCGCCTTGTGGTGTCGCCACCTCGTGGCCCCACTTCGTATGTTCTTCGGTCTTCTGGAAGCTCCGTGGAAAAATAGGCCCCTGGTCTTCGTTTCGTCCAATTCGAGAATATTTCGTTACTAGGATTTCTGAAACCAAAAACAGCAGAAAACAGGAACTGGCACTTCGGCATCTTGTTAATAGGTTAGTTCCAGAAAATGCACGAATATGGCATAAAGTGTGCATAAAACATGTAGGTATCATCAATAATATGGCATAGAACATAAGAAATTATCGATACGTCGGAGACGTATCACCCTGCTAAAAGGAAGGAGTACTCTGTTATAAATAGTGCGGTTCATAAAAGTGAAAAGAAACCTATAGAACCTGAAGAACAAATAAAAGTTGAACCTGCTGTTGCAATTATTAAAGATCTTGTGACTGAAAATGTAGAGGATGGTCATATTATTTTCTGTGAAGATGCCTCTAATATTGTTTCGCATCCTAATAAGTCTAGGAAAGCTAGTGTTCCTATGCTATCTGTTAGAATTGGTGATCATTGTTATTATGGTTTATGTGATATTGGTGCAAGCATTAGTGCTATTCCTTATGAGCTTTACACGGAGATTATGCACGAAATTGGTTCTTGTGAACTTGAAGATATTGATGTGGTTATTCGGCTGGCTAATAGAGAAACTATCTCTCCAATTGGTATTATTCGAGATGTTGAAGTTCTATGTGGTAAGATTAAATATCCTGCTGACTTTTTGGTACTTGGTTCTGCTGCTAGTAAATATTGTCCTATCATTTTTGGTAGACCTTTTCTAAATACTTGTGGAGCTATTATAGATTGCAAGAAAGAGAAAATTTTGACTAAATTTGCTGGTGAATCTTATGAGTTTAACTTCTCTAAATTTACCAAAACTCCTTATAAAATTGATTCGCCTAATAGTGATTTTAAAGTTGAACAGTGTGCATCTATTGCTCTTGCTCCTAGTAATCCTTTGCAGCAACATTTGGAGAATAGTGAGAGTGAAGTTTTTAGGGAAGAAAGAGATGAACTTGATGAAATTTTCCTTCGTCAACCTATTCTTAAGCATGATTTACCGGTGGAAGATCTGGGTACAACACCACCACCAAAGGAAGATCCTGTTTTTGATTTAAAACCATTGCCTGATAATCTTAAATATGCTCATATTGATGATAAGAAAATATATCCTGTTATTATTAGTTCTAAGCTTTCAGAGTTTGAAGAAGAAAGGTTATTGGAAATATTGAAGAAACACCGAGGTGCTATTGGCTACACTCTTGATGACTTGAAGGGGATTTCTCCCTCTATTTGCCAACACGCCATTAATATGGAAGATGATGCGAAGCCTGTTGTTGAACCTCAGCGTCGTCTAATTCCTAAGATGAAGGATGTGGTAAGAAATGAGGTATTAAGACTCCTTGAAGCTGGTATTATATATCCTATTGCTGATAGTAGATGGGTTAGTCCTGTGCATTGTGTTCCTAAGAAAGGAGGAATGACTGTTGTGCCTAATGATAATGATGAGCTCATCCCTCAAAGAGTAGTTGTAGGTTATAGAATGTGCATTGATTATCGAAAAGTTAATAAGGTTACTAAGAAAGATCATTACCCTTTACCATTTATTGATCAAATGTTAGAAAGGTTATCTAAAAATACTCATTTTTGCTTTCTTGATGGTTATTCTGGATTTTCACAAATTGCTGTTAAAACTAAAGATCAAGAGAAAACCACTTTCACTTGTCCCTATGGAACTTATGCTTATAGGCGTATGCCTTTTGGTTTATGTAATGCTCCTGCTACTTTTCAAAGATGCATGTCTGCTATTTTTCATGGCTTTTGTGAGAGTATTGTAGAGGTATTCATGGACGATTTTTCCGTCTATGGAAATTCTTTTGATAATTGCTTGCGGAATCTTGATAAAGTTTTGCAGAGATGTGAAGAAACTAACCTTGTTCTTAATTGGGAGAAATGCCACTTTATGGTTAATGAAGGAATTGTATTGGGACATAAAATTTCCGAGAGAGGTATTGAAGTTGACAGAGCTAAAGTTGAAGCAATTGAGAAGATGCCCTATCCTAGGGATGTTAAAGGTATTCGTAGTGTTCTTGGTCATGCTGGGTTTTATAGGAGATTTATTAAAGACTTCTCCAAGATTTCAAAGCCTCTTACTAATCTTCTTCAAAAAGATGTACCTTTTGTTTTTGATGATGATTGTAAGGAAGCTTTTGAAACTCTAAAGAAAGCCTTAACAACTGCTCCTATAGTTGAACCTCCTGATTGGAACTTACCATTTGAAATTATGTGCGATGCTAGTGATTTTGCTGTAGGCGCTGTTCTTGGACAGCGAGTAGATAAAAAACTGAATGTTATTCATTATGCTAGCAAAACTCTTGATGCTGCTCAAAGAAATTATGCTACAACTGAAAAAGAATTGTTAGCTGTAGTCTTTGCTTGTGATAAGTTTAGATCTTATATTGTTGATTCAAAAGTTACAATTCATACTGATCATGCTGCAATTAGATATCTTATGACAAAGAAAGATGCTAAGCCAAGGCTTATTAGATGGGTACTTCTTTTGCAAGAATTTGATTTACATATTGTAGATAGGAAAGGTGCTGATAATCCTGTTGCTGATAATTTGTCTAGATTGGAAAATATTGCTTATGATCCTGTTCCTGTTAATGATAGTTTTCCAAATGAACAATTGGTTGTAATAAAGGTGAGCTCGCGAGATAGTCCTTGGTATGCTGATTATGCTAACTTTATTGTTTCCAAGTACTTGCCTCCAACCTTTTCAGCTCAGCAAAGGAGGAAATTCTTTTATGACTTAAGGCATTATTTTTGGGATGACCCACACTTATATAAAGAAGGAGTGGATGGTATTCTGCGAAGGTGTGTTCCCGAATATGAACAACAAGAGATATTGAGTAAATGTCATGGTAGTGCTTATGGAGGACATCACGCCGGAGATAGAACCGCGCAAAAGGTTCTACAATCAGGTTTTTATTGGCCAACTCTCTTCAAAGATGCAAGGAAGTTTATTTTATCTTGTGATGAATGTCAAAGGGTTGGTAATATCTCCAGACGCAATGAAATGCCTATGAATTATACTCTTGTTATTGAACCGTTTGATTGTTGGGGATTTGACTTCATGGGACCTTTTCCCTCTTCAGAAGGTAACACTCATATACTTGTTGCTGTTGATTATGTTACTAAATGGGTGGAAGCCATACCTACAAAAAGTGCTGATGGTGAGACCTCTTTAAGAATGCTTTTAGACATTATTTTTCCTAGATTTGGAGTGCCTAGATATATTATGACAGATGGAGGTTCTCATTTTATTCATGGTGGTTTTAGAAAAACTCTTGCTAAATATGGTATTAATCATAGAATTGCTTCCGCTTATCATCCTCAAACTAGTGGGCAAGTAGAACTATCAAATAGAGAAATTAAATCTATCTTGCAAAAGACTGTTAATAAAACTAGAAAGAATTGGGCTAGTAAATTGAAGGAAGCACTATGGGCTTATAGAACTGCTTATAAAAACCCCATGGGAATGTCACCTTATAAAATGGTTTATGGAAAAGCTTGTCATTTACCTTTAGAACTAGAGCACAAAGCTTATTGGGCTGTTAGAGAACTAAATAAAGATCCTAAACTAGCCGGTAATAAGAGGTTGCTGCAATTAAGTTCTCTAGATGAATGGAGAAGTGAAGCTTATGAAAATGCTAAACTCTTTAAAGAGAAAGTTAAGAAATGGCATGATAGAAGGATTATCAAAAGAGAGTTTAATATTGGGGATAAAGTCCTATTGTATCGGTCTCGTCTCAGATTCTTTGCAGGGAAATTACTCTCGAAATGGGAAGGACCATATGTTGTTGAGGAGGTGTATCGTTCAGGAGCAATTAAAATTAGTTCTCTCCAAGGCAATGCCACGCAAGTGGTGAATGGACAAAGACTCAAGCATTATATCTCGGTGATTCTTATAATGTAGATGTTGATGTTATTCGAGTGGAAACACCGGAGGCTTTCATCAAAGGTCAAATTGACAGTCCGCCAGAACCCGACTTTGAATAGGTAACAGTACAGGTAATAAAAAGTTCGCGATTTACTTTCCGAACAATGTTTTTGCTGTTTTTGGAAAATATGAAAAATTACGAGATCGAAACGGAGTGGAGGAGACGCACAGGGCGTGCCCCATAGGCCGGCGCGGGCCCCCTGGCCGCGCCGCCCTATGAGGACACCGCCTCGTCGCCCCTCTCCGACTCTGGTTCGATCCGTTTGTTGTGAATTTTTTTACTATATAATCCCCCGGACCCCTGGAGGTCCGTATATCGTTTTCTCGACGTGTTTTGTTTTGAGCTGTTTCTGCCAGGATCTGTCTTTGATCTAGAGCACCATGGCCTCCGACAACAAGGGCAAAGGGCCTTCGAAGGAAGAAGTGAAAAGGGTGTCGTCAAAACAAGAGCAACAAGCTGTTGGGAGTAAGCAAATCTTGGTGGGATCTGTTGACACTCGACGTTCTTTCTCTCATAACTTGCAGGGACCCTTACCACCTGCTCTTGGCCTCGACTCTTTCCCTGTGTTGGAAGAAGCTCTACGGACTACCGATGAGTTTTGTGGTCAATATCGGGCTCTAAGAAGAGAAGTGGAGATACTCCAGGAGGAGAATTACCGACTCCGTAGAATGCTGGAATATTACTCGATACCCATCACAAGGTCGCCACCGCCAACTTCAGATAACAATGAATCTCTTCGAGTCTTAGTGCAGAATTGCCAAGCTGAGAAGCTGAAGCTGAAGGAGATCTGTAAGAAGCGCGGGAGGAATTCATCACCGCCACCGCCAAAGGAGTAATTCATCATCGGTATTGGCATCCCCTTGGTTTGTTCCAAGCTTGGGGGAGTGCCGCGGTATCACATCATCACTACCTTTTACTTTTTACTATCAAGTAGTGTCATATCATGAGTAGGGAAGTTATCATATAAGATGGGTTGCAGTATGGAAGTATCTCTCCTTTAGTTGGTTGTCTATGTATCCCTTGGTGTGAGTTATCGTTATGAAATATTAATGAGAAGTCTTATCATTTACATATTGCACATCTTATTTTAGTTTGCAATTTCTATTATATGATTGATCTTGATTTTAGTATTGGTACCACTTTGGGAGCATTGAGTAAATCTATTTGGTTTTGGCAAACTTAGCATTGGTCAATAGCAACAACACCTTGAGGTTTAAGTAGAAAAGAGAAATACATATAGTTGTTTCATTGTCTTCCTTTCTTGTTAGCTCATAGCTTATTATTCTGAAGTTAAAATTGTTTGTGCTTGCAAGAAAGATGCATGATTATGTCTATCACATGTATATTTGTTTGTTTCCCTCAACTCTTATGCTTGCTAATTAACCTTGCTAGCCAAAGACCTGTACTGAGAGGGAATGCTTCTCGTGCATCCAAACCTGAACCCAAACCTATGCCATTTGTGTCCACCATATCTACCTACTGCATGGTATTTTCTGCCATTCCAAGTAAATACTTCATGTGCTACCTTTAAACAATTCAAAATTTATTACTTCTTATTTGTGTCAATGTTTTATAGCTCATGAGGAAGTATGTGGTGTTTTATCTTTCAGTCTTGTTAGGCAGCTTCCACTAATGGACTAGTGGCTTCATCCACTTATCCTATAATTTTGCAAAAAGAGCTGGCAACGGGGTTCCCAGCCCCAATTAATCAACTCTCATTAATAATTCTCTTCACATGTTTTGCCCTGATTCATCAGTAAGCAACTTAATTTTGCAATAGACACTCCTCCATGGTATGAGATTGTTGGAAGGCACCCGAGGATTCGGTTAGCCATGGCTTGTGTAAGCAAAGGTTGGGGGGAGTGTCATCCTTAAATAAACTAAAGTACATGTGTAAACAAAAGAGAAGAGGGATGATCTACCTTGCTGGTAGAGATAACGTCCTTCATGGGAGCCGCTCTTTGGAGGTCTGTTTGGCAAGGGGGTTAGAGTACCCGCTATTCGTTGACAACAACAAACACCTCTCAAAACTTTACTTTTATTCTCTTTATATGATTTCAAAACTGAAAAAGCTCTAGCACATGATTTAATCCCTGCTTCCCTCTGCGAAGGGCCTGTCTTTTACTTTATGTTGAGATACATCTCCGACGTATCGATAATTTCTTATGTTCCATGCCACATTATTGATGTTATCTACATGTTTTATGCACACTTTATGTCATATTCGTGCATTTTCTCGGAACTAACCTATTAACAAGATGCCGAAGTGCCATTGCTGTTTGCTGTTTTTGGTTTCAGAAATCCTAGTAAGGAAATATTCTCGGAATTGGACGAAATCAAAACCCAGGGGCCTATTTTTCCACGAAGCTTCCAAGTCCGAAGACGAGACGAAGAGGGGCCACGGGGTGGCCAAACCCTAGGGCGCGCGGCCCCACCCCCGGCCGCGCCGGCCTATGGTGTGGCCCCCCGTGCCGCCTCTTGACTTGCCCTTCCGCCTACTTAAAGCCTCCATGACGTACGAAACCCCCAGTACCGAGAGACGAAACCTTCCGAGACGCCGCCGCCGATCCCATCTCGGGGATCCAGAGACGCCTCCGCACCCCCCGGAGAGGGGATCATCTCCCGGAGGACTCTACACCGCCATGGTCGCCTCCGAGTGATGTGTGAGTAGTCTACCCTGGACTATGGGTCCATAGCAGTAGCTAGATGGTTGTCTTCTCCCCATTGTGCTATCATTGTCGGATCTTGTGAGCTGCCTATCATGATCAAGATCATCTATATGTAATTCTATATGTTGCGTTTGTTGGGATCCGATGAATAGAGAATACTTGTTATGTTGATTATCAAAGTTATGCTTATGTGTTGTTTATGATCTTGCATGCTCTCCGTTACTAGTAGATGCTCTGGCCAAGTAGATGCTTGTAACTCCAAGAGGGAGTACTTATGCTCGATAGTGGGTTCATGCCTGCATTGACACCTGGGACAGTGACAGAAAGTTCTAAGGTTGTGTTGTGCTGTTGCCACTAGGGATAAAACATTAGTGCTATGTTCAAGGATGTAGTCACTAGTTACATTACGCACCATACTTAATGCAATTGTCTGTTGCTTTGCAACTTAATACTGAGGGGGTTCGGATGATAACCTGAAGGTGGACTTTTTAGGCATAGATGCAGCTTGGATGGCGGTCTATGTACTTTGTCGTAATGCCCAATTAAATCTCACTATACTCATCATGATATGTATGTGCATTGTCATGCTCTCTTTATTTGTCAATTGCCCAACTTTAATTTGTTCACCCAACATGCTGTTCGTCTTATGGGAGATACACCTCTAGTGAACTGTGGACCCCGGTCCAATTCTCTTTACTGAAATACAATCTTGCAATACTTGTTTTACTGTTTTCTCTCGCAAACAATCATCTTCCACACAATACGGTTAATCCTTTGTTACAGCAAGCCGGTGAGATTGACAACCTCACTGCTGGGGCAAAGTACTTTGGTTGTGTTGTGGAGGTTCCACGTTGGCGCCGGACTGGTGTTGCGCCGCACTACATCTCGCCGCCATCAACCTTCAACGTGCTTCTTGACTCCTACTGGTCCGATTAAACCTTGGTTTCTTACTGAGGGAAACTTGCCGCTATGCGCATCACACCTTCCTCTTGGGGTTCCCAACGGACGCGTGTCGAACGAAAAGACAATACGTCAATCACGCGCATCAAGCAAATTTCTGGCGCCGTTGCCGGGGATCTGAAGAAAAGTTACTCCACAAAGATTTCTAACTCCCACGCCAACTACGTGCCAGCAACAAATTTCTGGCGCCGTTGCCGGGGAGATCAAGACACGCTGCAAGGGGAGTCTCCACTTCTCAATCTCTTTACTTTGTTTTTGTCTTGCTTAGTTTTATTTACTACTTTGTTTGCTGCACTAAATCAAAATACAAAAAAATTAGTTGCTAGTTTTACTTTATTTGCTATCTTGTTTGCTATATCAAAACACAAAAAAATTAGTTTACTTGCATTTACTTTATCTAGTTTGCTTTATTTACTGTTGCTAAAATGGCCGCTGAAAATACTAAGTTGTGTGACTTCACAACCACAAATAATAATGATTTCTTATGCACACCTATTGCTCCACCTGCTACTACAGCAGAATTCTTTGAAATTAAACCTGCTTTACTGAATCTTGTTATGAAAGATCAATTTTCTGGAATTAGTTCTGATGATGCTGCTGCCCATCTTAATAATTTTGTTGAACTATGTGAAATGCAAAAATATAAAGATGTAGATGGTGATATTATTAAACTAAAATTGTTCCCTTTCTCATTAAGAGGAAGAGCTAAAGATTGGTTGCTATCTCTGCCTAAGAATAGTATTGATTCATGGACTAAATGCAAGGATGCTTTTATTGGTAGATATTATCCCCCTGCTAAAATTATATCTTTGAGGAGTAGCATAATGAATTTCAAACAATTAGATACTGAACATGTTGCTCAAGCTTGGGAAAGAATGAAATCTCTGGTTAAAAATTGCCCAACCCATGGACTGACTACTTGGATGATCATCCAAACCTTCTATGCAGGACTAAATTTTTCTTCACGGAATTTATTGGATTCAGCTGCTGGAGGTACCTTTATGTCCATCACTCTTGGTGAAGCAACAAGGCTTCTTGATAATATGATGATCAACTACTCTGAATGGCACACGGAAAGAGCTCCACAAGGTAAGAAGGTAAATTCTGTTGAAGAATCCTCTTCCTTGAATGATAAGGTTGATGCTATTATGTCTATGCTTGTGAATGATAGGACTAATATTGATCCTAATAATGTTCCGTTAGCTTCATTGGTTGCACAAGAAGAACATGTTGATGTAAACTTCATTAAAAATAATAATTTCAACAACAATGCTTACCGGAACAATTCTAGTAACAACTATAGGCCATATCCTTATAATAATGGCAACGGCTATGGTAATTCTTATGGAAATTCTTACAACAATAATAGGAATTCACCCCCTGGATTGAAGCCATGCTTAAAGAATTTATTAGTACACAGACTGCTTTTAACAAATCTGTTGAAGAAAAGCTTGGTAAAATTGATATTCTTGTTTCTAGAGTTGATAGTCTTGCCTCTGATGTTGATCTTTTGAAATCGAAAGTTATGCCTAATAGGGATATTGAAAATAAAATTGTTACTACAGCAAATGCCATTCAAGTTAGAATTAATGAGAATATAAGATTAATGGCTGAACTGCGTGCTAGGTGGGATAGAGAAGAAAATGAAAAACTAGCTAAAGAGAAGAATATAGCTAAAGTTTGGACTATTACCACCACTAGTAATGCTAATGCTACACATGTTGCTGCACCTCCTACTCATACTAATAAAAGAATTGGTGTTAGCAATGTTTCCACTTCTAATGCAAAGCGCGAAAAACTGCCTGCTGCTAAAACTGCTGAAACTGCCTGTGATAAAGCTGCTGAAATTTTTTCCAACATTGGGGATGATGATCCCATTGCTTTAGATTATAATGGTTTGAATTTTGATGATTGCCACATCTCTGAAGTTATAAAGTTCTTGCAAAAACTTGCTAAAAGTCCTAATGCTAGTGCTATAAATTTGGCTTTCACGCATCATATTACAAATGCTCTCATAAAAGCTAGAGAAGAGAAACTAGAGCGCGAAGCCTCTATTCCTAAAAAGCTAGAGGATGGTTGGGAGCCCATCATTAAGATGAAGGTTAAAGATTTTGATTGTAATGCTTTATGTGATCTTGGTGCAAGTATTTCTGTTATGCCTAAGAAAATTTATAATATGCTTGACTTGCCACCATTGAAAAATTGTTATTTGGATGTTAATCTTGCTGATCATTCTACAAAGAAACCTTTGGGTAAAGTTGATAATGTTCGCATTACCGTTAACAATAATCTTGTTCCCGTTGATTTTGTTGTCTTGGATATTGAATGCAATGCATCTTGTCCCATTATATTGGGAAGACCTTTTCTTCGAACTGTTGGTGCTACTATTGATATGAGGAAGGTAATATAAAATATCAATTTCCTCTCAAGAAAGGTATGGAACACTTCCCTAGAAAGAGAATAAAGGTACCTTATGATTCTATTATTAGAACAAATTATGATGTTGATGCTTCATCTCTCGATGTTACTTGATACACACTTTCTGCGCCTAGCTGAAAGGCGTTAAAGAAAAGCGCTTATGGGAGACAACCCATGTTTTTACCTACAGTACTTTGTTTTTATTTTGTGTCTTGGAAGTTGTTTACTACTGTAGCAACCTCTCCTTATCTTAGTTTTGAGTTTTGTTGTGCCAAGTTAAGCCGTTGATAGAAAAGTAAGTACTAGATTTGGATTACTGCGCAGATTTCTTTGCTGTCACGAATCTGGGTCCACCTCCCTGTAGGTAGCTCAGAAAATTACGCCAATTTACGAGCATGATCCTCAGATATGTACGCAACTTTCATTCAATTTGAGCATTTTCGTTTGAGCAAGTCTGGTGCCATTTTAAAATTCGTCAATACGAACTGTTCTGTTTTTGACAGATTCTGCCTTTTATTTCGCATTGCCTCTTTCGCTATGTTGGATGAATTTCTTTGATCCACTAATGTCCAGTAGCATTATGCAATGTCCAGAAGTGTTAAGAATGATTGTGTCACCTCTGAATATGTCAATTTATATTGTGCACTAACCCTCTAATGAGTTGTTTCGAGTTTGGTGTGGAGGAAGTTTTCAAGGATCAAGAGAGGAGTATGATGCAACATGATCAAGGAGAGTGAAAGCTCTAAGCTTGGGGATGCACCCGGTGGTTCACCCCTGCATATATCAAGAAGACTCAAGCGTCTAAGCTTGGGGATGCCCAAGGCATCCCCTTCTTCATCGACAACATTATCAGGTTCCTCCCCTGAAACTATATTTTTATTCCATCACATCTTATGTGCTTTTTCTTGGAGCGTCGGTTTGTTTTTGTTTTTGTTTTGTTTGAATAAAATGGATCCTAGCATTCACTTTATGGGAGAGATACACGCTCCGCTGTAGCATATGGACAAGTATGTCCTTAGGTTCTACTCATAGTATTCATGGCGAAGTTTCTCCTTCGTTAAATTGTTATATGGTTGGAATTGGAAAATGATACATGTAGTAATTGCTATAAATGTTTTGGGTAATGTGATACTTGGCAATTGTTGTGCTCATGTTTAAGCTCTTGCATCATATACTTTGCACCCATTAATGAAGAAATACATAGAGCATGCTAAAATTTGGTTTGCATATTTGGTTTCTCTAAAGTCTAGATAATTTCTAGTATTGAGTTTGAACAACAAGGAAGACGGTGTAGAGTCTTATAATGTTTTCAATATGTCTTTTATGTGAGTTTTGCTGCACCGGTTCATCCTTGTGTTTGTTTCAAATAAGCCTTGCTAGCCTAAACCTTGTATCGAGAGGGAATACTTCTCATGCATCCAAAATACTTGAGCCAACCACTATGCCATTTGTGTCCACCATACCTACCTATACTACATGGTATTTTCCCGCCATTCCAAAGTAAATTGCTTGAGTGCTACCTTTAAAATTCCATCATTCACCTTTGCAATATATAGCTCATGGGACAAATAGCTTAAAAACTATTGTGGTATTGAATATGTAATTATGCACTTTATCTCTTATTAAGTTGCTTGTTGTGCGATAACCATGTTTACTGGGGAACGCCATCAACTCATTGTTGAATTTCATGTGAGTTGCTATGCATGTTCGTCTTGTCTGAAGTAAGGGCGATCTACACTGAGTTGAATGGTTTGAGCATGCATATTGTGAGAGAAGAACATTGGGCCGCTAACTAAAGCCATGATTCATGGTGGAAGTTTCAGTTTTGGACAAATATCCTCAAATCTCTAATGAGAAAAGAATTAATTGTTGTCAAATGCTTAAAGCATTCAAAGAGGAGTCCATTATCTGTTGTCTATGTTGTCCCGGTATGGATGTCTAAGTTGAGAATAATCAAAAGCGAGAAATCCAAATGCGAGCTTTCTCCTTAGACCTTTGTACAGGCGGCATAGAGGTACCCCTTTGTGAAACTTGGTTAAAGCATATGTATTGCGGTGATAATCCAGGTAGTCCAAGCTAATTAGGACAAGGTGCGGGCACTATTGGTACACTATGCATGAGGCTTGCAACTTATAAGATATAATTTACATGATGCATATGCTTTATTACTACCGTTGACAAAATTGTTTCATGTTTTCAAAATCAAAGCTCTAGCACAAATATAGCAATCGATGCTTTTCCTCTATGAGGACCATTCTTTTACTTTCAATGTTGAGTCAGTTCACCTATTTCTCTCCACCTCAAGAAGCAAACACTTGTGTGAACTGTGCATTGATTCCTACATACTTGCTTATTGCACTTATTATATTACTCTATGTTGACAATATCCATGAGATATACATGTTACAAGTTGAAAGCAATCGCTGAAACTTAATCTTCTTTTGTGTTGCTTCAATACCTTTACTTTGAATTATTGCTTTATGAGTTAACTCTTATGCAAGACTTATTGATGCTTGTCTTGAAGTGCTATTCATGAAAAGTCTTTGCTTTATGATTCACTTGTTTACTCATGTCATACACATTGTTTTGATCGCTGCATTCACTACATATGCTTTACAAATAGTATGATCAAGATTATGATGGCATGTCACTCCAGAAATTATCTGTGTTATCGTTTTACCTGCTCGGGACGAGCAGAACTAAGCTTGGGGATGCTGATACGTCTCCGACGTATCGATAATTTCTTATGTTCCATGCCACATTATTGATGTTATCTACATGTTTTATGCACACTTTATGTCATATTCGTGCATTTCTGGAACTAACCTATTAACAAGATGCCGAAGTGCCAGTTCCTGTTTTGGTTTCATAAATCCTAGTAAGGAAATATTCTCGGAATTGGACGAAATCAAAGCCCAGGGGCCTATTTTTCCACGAAGCTTCCGAAGTCCGAAGACGAGACGAAGAGGGGCCACGGGGTGGCCAAACCCTAGGGCGGCGCGGCCCCACCGGCCGCGCCGGCCTATGGTGCCCCCGTGCCGCCTCTTGACTTGCCCTTCCGCCTACTTAAAGCCTCCATGACGAAACCCCCAGTACCGAGAGCCACGATACGGAAAACCTTACTGAGACGCCGCCGCCGCCGATCCCATCTCGGGGGATCCAGGAGATCGCCTCCGGCACCCTGCCGGAGAGGGGAATCATCTCCCGGAGGACTCTACACCGCCATGGTCGCCTCCGGAGTGATGTGTGAGTAGTCTACCCCTGGACTATGGGTCCATAGCAGTAGCTAGATGGTTGTCTTCTCCCCATTGTGCTATCATTGTCGGATCTTGTGAGCTGCCTATCATGATCAAGATCATCTATATGTAATTCTATATGTTGCGTTTGTTGGGATCCGATGAATAGAGAATACTTGTTATGTTGATTATCAAAGTTATGCTTATGTGTTGTTTATGATCTTGCATGCTCTCCGTTACTAGTAGATGCTCTGGCCAAGTAGATGCTTGTAACTCCAAGAGGGAGTACTTATGCTCGATAGTGGGTTCATGCCTCATTGACACCTGGGACAGTGACAGAAAGTTCTAAGGTTGTGTTGTGCTGTTGCCACTAGGGATAAAACATTAGTGCTATGTTCAAGGATGTAGTCACTAGTTACATTACGCACCATACTTAATGCAATTGTCTGTTGCTTTGCAACTTAATACTGGAGGGAGTTCGGATGATAACCTGAAGGTGGACTTTTTAGGCATAGATGCAGTTGGATGGCGGTCTATGTACTTTGTCGTAATGCCCAATTAAATCTCACTATACTCATCATGATATGTATGTGCATTGTCATGCTCTCTTTATTTGTCAATTGCCCAACTGTAATTTGTTCACCCAACATGTTCGTCTTATGGGAGAGACACCTCTAGTGAACTGTGGACCCCGGTCCAATTCTCTTTACTGAAATACAATCTACTGCAATACTTGTTTTACTGTTTTCTTCGCAAACAATCATCTTCCACACAATACGGTTAATCCTTTGTTACAGCAAGCCGGTGAGATTGACAACCTCACTGTTTCGTTGGGGCAAAGTACTTTGGTTGTGTTGTGCAGGTTCCACGTTGGCGCTGGAATCCCTGGTGTTGCGCCGCATCTCGCCGCCATCAACCTTCAACGTGCTTCTTGACTCCTACTGGTCCGATTAAACCTTGGTTTCTTACTGAGGAAACTTGCCGCTGCGCGCATCACACCTTCCTCTTGGGGTTCCCAACGGACGCGTGTCGAACGAAAAGACAATACGTCAACCACGCGCATCAAGCAAATTTCTGGCGCCGTTGCCGGGGAGAAGAAGGTTAACAAGATTTCTAACTCCCACGCCAACTACGCGCCAGCATTGAGTCAGTAAACCTATTTCCATCCATCTCAAGCAAGCATTTGAGTTGTTGTGATCAAACCATTATATTGTGATTTGCTTCATCATGTCTTTACTCTTCCTTGTTTAGTACAAGTTTTATCTGAATGAATATAGCTTTGCAAGTTATCAATGATCATTATGATTGAGTATGCAAGTTTACCATAAGCTTTAATATGAGAGCGCTGCTCAATAGATAAGTATAATCTGTTAACTGTTCTCTGACCAAGAACGAAGTTTGCCATCACCAACTATGATTTCTTATGCACCTTTATTTGTGATTACCTTATACTTGTTTCAAGTTGAATTATATGAGGAAGTTGTTTACTAGAATGTCTTGTGTGAATGAATATGATGCTTCTTGTCCGTATTTTATTTATCGACTCTTCACTCCATAAACATGTGGTCCTGTTTATCGAGTTCAGTTTCGCTTGGGGACAAGCGAAGTCTAAGCTTGGGGGGAGTTGATACGTCCAATTTGCATCACTATTTTATATCATAATTTGCTGTTATTCATTGATATATTTCATATTTGGAGATAATACTTATGTTATTTCATCTATTTTGCATGTTTCATGATTATTGGAGGATCGCGCACCGGAGCCAGGATTCTGCTGGAAAAAGCACCGTCAGAATGCAATATTTCGGAAGATCAACAGTTGACGGAAATTATACGAAAATTCCTATTTTTCCAGATGACGAAGGGAGCCAGAAGGGGGAGCTGAGGAGGGCCGCCATGGGCCCCCTCACGGCCGGCGGGCCCCTGCCCTGGCCGCGCCGCCCTGTGAGGAGGGGGCCCACAGCCCCTCTCGCCTCCTTTTCTTCGCGCACGCCTTCGTCCCGAAAACCTAAGCTCGAGGGGTACGTCAAAAGAGACACGCCCGCCTCTGCGGGCGGAGAACACCAGAGAAAAGAGCTCTCCGGCGGGCTGAGATCCGCGGGGAAATTCCCTCCCGGAGGGGGAAATCGACGCCATCGTCACCGTCATCGAGCTGGACATCATCTCCATCACCATCACCATCATCTTCATCATCATCACCGCCGTCTCCACCGCTGCACATCGTCACCGCTGTAACAATTTGGGTTTGATCTTGATTGTTTGATAGGGGAAACTCTCCCGGTGTTGATTTCTACTTGTTATTGATGCTATTGAGTGAAACCGTTGAACCAAGGTTTATGTTCAGATTGTTATTCATTATCATATCACCTCTGATCATGTTCCATATGATGTCTCGTGAGTAGTTCGTTTAGTTCTTGAGGACATGGGTGAAGTCTAAATGTTAGTAGTGAAGTATGGTTGAGTAATATTCAATGTTATGATATTTAAGTTGTGGTGTTATTCTTCTAGTGGTGTCGTGTGAACGTCGACTACACGACACTTCACCTTTATGGGCCTAGGGGAATGCATCTTGTACTCGTTTGCCAATTGCGGGGTTGCCGGAGTGACAAAAACCTGAGCTTGATGGCGTGTATTTCACACGTTCGTTGGGCAACCCCAAGAGGAAGGTATGATGAGCACAGGCAAGTTTTCCCTCAGAAAGAAACCAAGGTTTATCGAACCAGGAGGAGCCAAGAAGCACGTTGAAGGTTGATGGCGGCGAGATGTAGTGCGGCGCAACACCAGAGATTCCGGCGCCAACGTGGAACCTGCACAACACAACCAAGCTACTTTGCCCCAACGAAACAGTGAGGTTGTCAATCTCACCGGCTTGCTGTAACAAAGGATTAACCGTATTGTGTGGAAGATGATTGTTTGCAGAGAAAACAGTAAAAACAAGTATTGCAGTAGATTGTATTTCAGTAAAGAGAATTGGACCGGGGTCCACAGTTCACTAGAGGTGTCTCTCCCATAAGACGAACAACATGTTGGGTGAACAAATTACAGTTGGGCAATTGACAAATAAAGAGAGCATGACAATGCACATACATATCATGATGAGTATAGTGAGATTTAATTGGGCATTACGACAAAGTACATAGACCGCCATCCAACTGCATCTATGCCTAAAAAGTCCACCTTCAGGTTATCATCCGAACCCCCTAAGTTGCAAACAACAGACAATTGCATTAAGTATGGTGCGTAATGTAATCAACAACTACATCCTTAGACATAGCATCAATGTTTTATCCCTAGTGGCAACAGCACAACACAACCTTAGAACTTTCTGTCACTGTCCCAGTGTCAATGCAGGCATGAACCCACTATCGAGCATAAGTACTCCCTCTTGGAGTTAAAAGCATCTACTTGGCCAGAGCATCTACTAATAACGGAGAGCATGCAAGATCATAAACAACACATGTATAACTTTGATAATCAACATAACAAGTATTCTCTATTCATCGGATCCCAACAAACGCAACATATAGAATTACATATAGATGATCTTGATCATGATAGGCAGCTCACAAGATCCGACAATGATAGCACAATGGGGAGAAGACAACCATCTAGCTACTGCTATGGACCCATAGTCCAGGGGTAGACTACTCACTCATCACTCCGGAGGCGACCATGGCGGTTTTAGAGTCCTCCGGGAGATGATTCCCCTCTCCGGCAGGGTGCCGGAGGAGATCTCCAGATCCCCCGAGATGGGATCGGCGGCGACGGCTGGTAATGTTTTCCGTATCGTGGCTCTCGGTACTGGGGGTTTCGTCACGGAGGCTATTTGTAGGCGGAAGGGCAAGTCAAGAGGCGGCACGGGGCCCACACCACAGGGCCGCGCGCCAAGGGGCCGCGCCGCCCTAGGGTTTGGCTCCCCGTGGCCCCTCTTCGTCTCGTCTTCGGTCTTCTGGAAGCTTCGTGAGAAAATAGGCCTCTGGGCTTTTATTTCGTCCAATTCCGAGAATATTTCTTTACTAGGATTTCTGAAACCAAAACAGCAGAAAAAACTGGCACTTCGGCATCTTGTTAATAGGTTAGTTCCAGAAAATGCACGAATATGACATAAAGTGTGCATAAAACATGTAGATAACATCAATAATGTGGCATGGAACACAAGAAATTATCGATACGTTGGAGACGTATCAGCATCCCCAAGCTTAGTTCTGCTCGTCCCGAGCAGGTAAAACGATAACAAAGATAATTTCTGGAGTGACATGCCATCATAAACTTGATCATACTATTTGTAAAGCATATGTAGAGAATGCAGCGATCAAAACAATGTGTATGACATGAGTAAACAAGTGAATCATAAAGCAAAGACTTTTCATGAATAGCACTTCAAGACAAGCATCAATAAGTCTTGCATAAGAGTTAACTCATAAAGCAATAATTCAAAGTAAAGGTATTGAAACAACACAAAAGAAGATTAAGTTTCAGCGGTTGCTTTCAACTTGTAACATGTATATCTCATGGATATTGTCAACATAGAGTAATATAATAAGTGCAATAAGCAAGTATGTAAGAATCAATGCACAGTTCACACAAGTGTTTGCTTCTTGAGGTGGAGAGAAATAGGTGAACTGACTCAACATAAAAGTAAAAAGAATGGTCCTCATAGAGGAAAAGCATCGATTGCTATATTTGTGCTAGAGCTTTGATTTTGAAAACATGAAACAATTTTGTCAACGGTAGTAATAAAGCATATGCATCATGTAAATTATATCTTATAAGTTGCAAGCCTCATGCATAGTGTACTAATAGTGCTCGCACCTTGTCCTAATTAGCTTGGACTACCTGGATTATCACCGCAATACATATGCTTTAACCAAGTTTCACAAAGGGGTACCTCTATGCCGCCTGTACAAAGGTCTAAGGAGAAAGCTCGCATTTGGATTTCTCGCTTTTGATTATTCTCAACTTAGACATCCATACCGGGACAACATAGACAACAGATAATGGACTCCTCTTTTAATGCTTTAAGCATTCAACAACAATTAATTCTTTTCTCATTAGAGATTTGAGGATGTTTGTCCAAAACTGAAACTTCCACCATGGAACATGGCTTTAGTTAGCGGCCCAATGTTCTTCTCTCACAATATGCATGCTCAAACCATTCAACTCAGTGTAGATCGCCCTTACTTCAGACAAGACGAACATGCATAGCAACTCACATGAAATTCAACAATGAGTTGATGGCGTTCCCCAGTAAACATGGTTATCGCACAACAAGCAACTTAATAAGAGATAAAGTGCATAATTACATATTCAATACCACAATAGTTTTTAAGCTATTTGTCCCATGAGCTATATATTGCAAAGGTGAATGATGGAATTTTAAAGGTAGCACTCAAGCAATTTACTTTGGAATGGCGGAAAATACCATGTAGTAGGTAGGTATGGTGGACACAAATGGCATAGTGGTTGGCTCAAGTATTTTGGATGCATGAGAAGTATTCCCTCTCGATACAAGGTTTAGGCTAGCAAGGTTATTTGAAGCAAACACAAGGATGAACGGTACAGCAAAACTCACATAAAAGACATATTGAAAGCATTATAATACTCTATACCGTCTTCCTTGTTGTTCAAACTCAAAACTAGAAATTATCTAGACCTTAGAGAAACCAAATATGCAAACCAAATTTTAGCATGCTCTATGTATTTCTTCATTAATGGGTGCAAAGCATATGATGCAAGAGCTTAAACATGAGCACAACAATTGCCAAGTATCACATTACCCAAAACATTTATAGCAATTACTACATGTATCATTTTCCAATTCCAACCATATAACAATTTAACGAAGGAGAAACTTCGCCATGAATACTATGAGTAGAAACCAAGGACATATTTGTCCATATGCTACAGCGGAGTGTGTATCTCTCCCATAAAGTGAATGCTAGGATCCATTTTATTCAAACAAAACAAAAACAAAAACAAAACGACGCTCCAAGAAAAAGCACATAAGATGTGGCCGAATAAAAATGTAGTTTCAGGGGAGGAACCTGATAATTTGTTGATGAAGAAGGGGATGCCTTGGGCATCCCCAAGCTTAAACGCTTGAGTCTTCTTGATATATGCAGGGGTGAACCACCGGGTGCATCCCCAAGCTTAGAGCTTTCACTCTCCTTGATCATGTTGCATCATACTCCTCTCTTGATCCTTGAAAACTTCCTCCACACCAAACTCGAAACAACTCATTAGAGGGTTAGTGCACAATATAAATTGACATATTCAGAGGTGACACAATCATTCTTAACACTTCTGGACATTGCATAATGCTACTGGACATTAGTGGATCAAAGAAATTCATCCAACATAGCAAAAGAGGCAATGCGAAATAAAAGGCAGAATCTGTCAAAACAGAACAGTTCGTATTGACGAATTTTAAAATGGCACCAGACTTGCTCAAATGAAAATGCTCAAATTGAATGAAAGTTGCGTACATATCTGAGGATCATGCACGTAAATTGGCATAATTTTCTGAGCTTCCTGCAGGGCAGTGGGCTCAGATTCGTGACAGCAAAGAAATCTGGAACTGCGCAGTAATCCAAATCTAGTACTTACTTTTCTATCAACGGCTTAACTTGGCACAACAAAACTCAAAACTAAGATAAGGAGAGGTTGCTACAGTAGTAAACAACTTCCAAGACACAAAATAAAAACAAAGTACTGTAGGTAAAAACATGGGTTGTCTCCCATAAGCGCTTTTCTTTAACGCCTTTCAGCTAGGCGCAGAAAGTGTGTATCAAGTATTATCGAGAGATGAAGCATCAACATCATAATTTGTTCTAATGATAGAATCATAAGGTACCTTCATTCTCTTTCTAGGGAAGTGTTCCATACCTTTCTTGAGAGGAAATTGATATTTTATATTTCCTTCCCTCATATCAATAATAGCACCAACGGTTCGAAGAAAAGGTCTTCCCAATATAATGGGGCAAGATGCATTGCATTCAATATCCAAGACAACAAAATCAACGGGGACAAGGTTATTGTTAACCATAATATGAACATTATCAACTTTCCCCAAAGGTTTCTTTTTAGCATTATCAGCGAGATTAACATCCAAATAACAATTTTTCAGCGGTGGCAAGTCAAGCATATTATAAATTTTCTTAGGCATAACAGAAATACTTGCACCAAGATCACATAAAGCATTACAATCAAAATCTTTAACCTTCATCTTAATGATGGGCTCCCAACCATCTTCTAGCTTTTTAGGAATAGAGGCTTCGCGCTCTAGTTTCTCTTCTCTAGCTTTTATGAGAGCATTTGTAATATGATGCGTGAAAGCCAAATTTATAGCACTAGCATTAGGACTTTTAGCAAGTTTTTGCAAGAACTTTATAACTTCAGAGATGTGGCAATCATCAAAATTCAAACCATTATAATCTAAAGCAATGGGATCATCATCCCCAATGTTGGAAAAAATTTCAGCAGCTTTATCACAGGCAGTTTCAGCAGTTTTAGCAGTTTCAGGCAGTTTTTCGCGCTTTGCATTAGAAGTGGAAACATTGCTAACACCAATTCTTTTATTAGTATGAGTAGGAGGTGCAGCAACATGTGTAGCATTAGCATTACTAGTGGTGGTAATAGTCCAAACTTTAGCTATATTCTTCTCTTTAGCTAGTTTTTCATTTTCTTCTCTATCCCACCTAGCACGCAGTTCAGCCATTAATCTTATATTCTCATTAATTCTAACTTGAATGGCATTTGCTGTAGTAACAATTTTATTTTCAATATCCCTATTAGGCATAACTTTCGATTTCAAAAGATCAACATCAGAGGCAAGACTATCAACTCTAGAAACAAGAATATCAATTTTATTGAGCTTTTCCTCAACAGATTTGTTAAAGGCAGTTTGTGTACTAATAAATTCTTTAAGCATGGCTTCAAGTCCAGGGGGTGAATTCCTATTATTGTTGTAAGAATTCCCATAAGAATTAGCATAACCGTTACCATTATTATAAGGATATGGCCTATAGTTATTACTAGAATTGTTCCGATAAGCATTGTTGTTGAAATTATTATTTTTAATGAAGTTTACATCAACATGTTCTTCTTGTGCAACCAATGAAGCTAACGGAACATTATTAGGATCAACATTAGTCCTATCATTCACAAGCATAGACATAATAGCATCAACCTTATCACTCAAGGAAGAGGATTCCTCAACAGAATTTACCTTCTTACCTTGTGGAGCTCTTTCCGTGTGCCATTCAGAGTAATTTATCATCATATCATCAAGAAGTTTTGTAGCCGCCCCCAATGTGATGGACATAAAGGTACCTCCAGCAGCTGAATCCAATAAATTCCGCGAAGAAAAATTTAGTCCTGCATAGAAGGTTTGGATGATCATCCAAGTAGTCAGTCCATGGGTTGGGCAATTTTTAACCAGAGATTTCATTCTTTCCCAAGCTTGAGCAACATGTTCAGTATCTAATTGTTTAAAATTCATTATGCTACTCCTCAAAGATATAATTTTAGCAGGGGGATAATATCTACCAATAAAAGCATCCTTGCATTTAGTCCATGAATCAATACTATTCTTAGGCAGAGATAGCAACCAATCTTTAGCTCTTCCTCTTAATGAGAAAGGGAACAATTTTAGTTTAATAATATCACCATCTACATCTTTATATTTTTGCATTTCACATAGTTCAACAAAATTATTAAGATGGGCAGCAGCATCATCAGAACTAACACCAGAAAATTGATCTCTCATGACAAGATTCAGTAAAGCAGGTTTAATTTCAAAGAATTCTGCTGTAGTAGCAGGTGGAGCAATAGGTGTGCATAAGAAATCATTATTATTTGTGGTTGTGAAGTCACACAACTTAGTATTTTCAGCGTTGGCCATTTTAGCAATAGTAAATAAAGCAAACTAGATAAAGTAAATGCAAGTAAACTAATTTTTTTGTGTTTTCGATATAGCAAACAAGATAACAAATAAAGTAAAACTAGCAACTAATTTTTTTGTATTTTGATTTAGTGCAGCAAACAAAGTAGTAAATAAAATAAAGCAAGACAAAAACAAAGTAAAGAGATTGAGAAGTGGAGACTCCCCTTGCAGCGTGTCTTGATCTCCCCGGCAACGGCGCCAGAAAATATGCTTGATGGCGTGTATTTCACACGTTCGTTGGGCAACCCCAAGAGGAAGGTATGATGAGCACAGCAGCAAGTTTTCCCTCAGAAAGAAACCAAGGTTTATCGAACCAGGAGGAGCCAAGAAGCACGTTGAAGGTTGATGGCGGCGAGATGTAGTGCGGCGCAACACCAGGGATTCCGGCGCCAACGTGGAACCTGCACAACACAACCAAGCTACTTTGCCCCAACGAAACAGTGAGGTTGTCAATCTCACCGGCTTGCTGTAACAAAGGATTAACCGTATTGTGTGGAAGATGATTGTTTGCAGAGAAAACAGTAAAAACAAGTATTGCAGTAGATTGTATTTCAGAAAGAGAATTGGACCGGGGTCCACAGTTCACTAGAGGTGTCTCTCCCATAAGACGAACAACATGTTGGGTGAACAAATTACAGTTGGGCAATTGACAAATAAAGAGAGCATGACAATGCACATACATATCATGATGAGTATAGTGAGATTTAATTGGGCATTACGACAAAGTACATAGACCGCCATCCAACTGCATCTATGCCTAAAAAGTCCACCTTCAGGTTATCATCCGAACCCCCTCCAGTATTAAGTTGCAAACAACAGACAATTGCATTAAGTATGGTGCGTAATGTAATCAACAACTACATCCTTAGACATAGCATCAATGTTTTATCCCTAGTGGCAACAGCACAACACAACCTTAGAACTTTCTGTCACTGTCCCAGGTGTCAATGCAGGCATGAACCCACTATCGAGCATAAGTACTCCCTCTTGGAGTTAAAAGCATCTACTTGGCCAGAGCATCTACTAATAACGGAGAGCATGCAAGATCATAAACAACACATGTATAACTTTGATAATCAACATAACAAGTATTCTCTATTCATCGGATCCCAACAAACGCAACATATAGAATTACATATAGATGATCTTGATCATGATAGGCAGCTCACAAGATCCGACAATGATAGCACAATGGGGAGAAGACAACCATCTAGCTACCGCTATGGACCCATAGTCCAGGGGTAGACTACTCACTCATCACTCCGAGGCGACCATGGCGGTGTAGAGTCCTCCGGAGATGATTCCCCTCTCCGGCAGGGTGCCGGAGGCGATCTCCAGGATCCCCCGAGATGGGATCGGCGGCGACGGCGTCTCAGTAATGTTTTCCGTATCGTGGCTCTCGGTACCGGGGTTTCGTCACGGAGGCTATTTGTAGGCGGAAGGGCAAGTCAAGAGGCGGCACGGGGGGCCCACACCACAGGGCCGCGCGGCCAAGGGGGGGGCCGCGCCGCCCTAGGGTTTGGCTCCCCCGTGGCCCCTCTTCGTCTCGTCTTCGGTCTTCTGGAAGCTTCGTGAGAAAATAGGCCTCTGGGCTTTTATTTCGTCCAATTCCGAGAATATTTCTTTACTAGGATTTCTGAAACCAAAAACAGAAAACAGGAACCGGCACTTCGGCATCTTGTTAATAGGTTAGTTCCAGAAAAATGCACGAATATGACATAAAGTGTGCATAAAACATGTAGATATCATCAATAATGTGGCATGGAACATAAGAAATTATCGATACGTTGGAGACGTAAGCCCCCGTTAGTATATCGATGCAGGAGGGATAGCAGGATCTCAGAGTTTAAGGCTGTGGTTAGATTTATCTTAATTACTTTCTTGTAGTTGCGGATGCTTGCAAGGGGTATAATCACAAGTATGTATTAGTCCTAGGAAGGGTGGTACATTAGCATAGGTTCACCCACACAACACTTATCAAAACAATGAAGATTAATTAGCCGTATGTAGCGAAAGCACTAGACTAAAATCCCGTGTGTCCTCGAGAACGTTTGGTCATTATAAGCAAACAAACCGGCTTGTACTTTGTGCTAAAAAGGATTGGGCCACTCGCTGCAATTATTATTCTCGTACTTTATTCATCTGTTACATCAAAACCCCCTGAATACTTGTCTGTTTGCATTTACAGTGAATCCTTCATCGAAACTGCTTGTCAACACCTTCTGCTCCTCGTTGGGATCGACATTCTTACTTATCGAAGATACTACGATACACTCCCTATACTTGTGGGTCATCAAACACATATGTTCTTAGCTTTATTCTTAATGTTCATGGTGAAGGTTGAACTACTTCGTTCATTGTTATATGGTTGGAAACAGAAAATGCTTCATGCGGTAAATGGTATAATGTCTTGAATAATTTAATACTTGGCAATTGTTGTGCTCATATAGATCATTTTTAAGCTCTTCCATCATGTACTTTGCACCCATTAATGAAGAACTACATAGAGCTTGTTAAAATTTGGTTTGCATGATTGATCTCTAGAGTCTAGATATTTTCTGGTTAAGGTGTTTGAACAACAAGGAGACGATGTAAAGTCTTATAATACTTACAATATGTTCATATGTGAGTCTTGCTGCACCGTTTTATACTTGAGTTTGCTTCAAACAACCTTGCTAGCCTAGCCTTGTATTGAGAGGAATTCTTCTCGTGCATCCAAATCCTTGAGCCAAAAACTATGCCATTTGTGTCCACCATACCTACCTACTACATGGTATTTCTCCGCCATTCCAAAGTACATTACTTGAGTGCTACCTTTAAAATTCTATTCCTTTGTCTTTGCAATATATAGCTCATGGAAAAAATAGCCTTAAAAACTATTGTGGTGAAGAATATGTACTTATGTGTCTTATTTCTTAATAAGTTGCTTGTTGAGCGGTAACCATGTTTTCTGGGGATGCCAACAACTATTACACCTTTGTTGAATATCATGTAAGTTGCTATGCATGTTCGTCTTGTCTGAAGTAAGGGCGATTTTCATGATCAATGGTTTGAGCATGCATATTGTTAGAGAAGAACATTGGGCCGCTAACTAAAACCATGATTCATGGTGGAAGTTTCAGTTTGGACAATTAATCCTCAATCTCTTATGAGAATATTAACTGTTGTTGAATGCTTATGCATTAAAGAGGAGTCCATTATCTGTTGTCTATGTTGTCCCGGTATGGATGTCTAAGTTGAGAATAATCAAAAGCGAGAAATCCAATGCGAACTTTCTCCTTAGACCTTTGTACAGGCGGCATAGAGGTACCCCTTTGTGACACTTGGTTGAAACATATGCTATGCAATGATAATCCATGTTAATCCAAGCTAATTAGGACAAGGTGCGAGCACTATTGGTAATCTATGCATGAGGCTTGCAACTTATAGGATGTCTTATACATAACACATATGATTTATTACTACCGTTGACAAAATTGTTTCTTGTTTTCAAAATGAAAAGGTCTAGCACAAATATAGTAATCCATGCTTCCCTCTGCGAAGGGCCCTTCTTTTACTTTATTGTTGAGTCAGTTTACCCATTCTTTCTATCTCAGAAGCAAAAACTTGTATCAACTGTGTGCATTGATTCTTACATGTTTACTTATTGCACTTGTTATATTACTTTGTGTTGATAATTATCCATGAGATATATATGTTGAAGTTGAAAGCAACCGCTGAAACTTATATCTTCCTTTGTGTTGCTTCAAAGCTTTCTACTAAGAATTTATTGCTTTATGAGTAACTCTTATGCAAGTCTTATTGATGCTTGTCTTGAAAGTACTATTCATGAAAAGTCTTTGCTATATGATTCAGTTGTTTACTCATTGTCTTCACCATTGCTTCGAATCGCTGCATTCATCTCATATGCTTTACAATAGTATTGATCAAGATTATGATAGCATGTCACTTCAGAAATTATCTTTGTTATCGTTTACCTACTCGAGGGCGAGTAGGAACTAAGCTTGGGGATGCTTGATACGTCCCAAATGTATCTATAATTTCTTATGTTCCATGCTACTTTTATGATGATACTCACATGTTTTATACACATTATATGTCATTATTATGCATTTTCCGGCACTAACCTATTGACGAGATGCCGAAGAGCCAGTTGTTGTTTTCTGCTGTTTTTGGTTTCAGAAATCCTACAAAGGAAATATTCTCGGAATTGGACGAAATCAACGCCCAGGGTCTTATTTTTCCACGAAGCTTCCAGAAGACCGAGGGAGATACGAAGTGGGGCGACGAGGCGACGCCACACTAGGGCGGCGGGGCCAGGCTTGGGCCCGTGCGGCCCTAGCGTGTGGGCCCCTCTGACGCCCCCGACTCGCCCTTCCGCCTACTTAAAGCCTTCGTCGCGAAACCCCCAGTACCGAGAGCCACGATACGGAAAACCTTCCAGAGACGCCGCCGCCGCCAATCCCATCTCAGGGGATTCAGGAGATCGCCTCCGGCACCCTGCCGGAGAGGGGAATCATCTCCCGGAGGTCTCTTCATCGCCATGATCGCCTCCGGATCGATGTGTGAGTAGTTCACCCCTGGACTATGGGTCCATAGCAGTAGCTAGATGGTTGTCTTCTCCTCATTGTGCTATCATGTTAGATCTTGTGAGCTGCCTATCATGATCAAGATCATCTATCTGTAATGCTACATGTTGTGTTTGTTGGGATCCGATGAATATTGAATACTATGTCAAGTTGATTATCAATCTATCATATATGTTGTTTATGTTCTTGCATGCTCTCCGTTGATAGTAGAGGCTCTGGCCAAGTTGATACTTGTAACTCCAAGAGGGGGTATTTATGCTCGATAGTGGGTTCATGCCTCCATTGAATCTGGGAGTGATAGCAACCTCTAAGGTTGTGGATGTGCTGTTGCCACTAGGGATAAAACATCAATGCTTTGTCTAAGGATATTTGTGTTGATTACATTACGCACCATACTTAATGCAATTGTCTTGTTTGCAACTTAATACTGGAAGGGGTTCGGATGATAACCTGAAGGTGGACTTTTTAGGCATAGATGCATGCTGGATAGCGGTCTATGTACTTTGTCGTAATGCCCTGATTAAATCTCATAGTACTCATCATGATATATGTATGTGCATTGTTATGCCTTCTTTA
The DNA here is from genome assembly GCA_030979885.1 of Lolium multiflorum. Classification (NCBI taxonomy): domain Eukaryota; kingdom Viridiplantae; phylum Streptophyta; class Magnoliopsida; order Poales; family Poaceae; genus Lolium; species Lolium multiflorum. The sequence goes on along the minus strand of CM061752.1, from coordinate 188,531,366 downwards.
TTTGTCAATTGCCCAACTGTAATTTGTTCACCCAACATGCTATTTATCTTATGGGAGAGACACCACTAGTGAACTGTGGACCCCAGTCCGTTCTTTATATCTGAAATACAATCTACTGCAATACTTGTTCTTTACTGTTCTTCGCAAACAAATGATGTCTACGGGTGCTTCTATTCTTATAGACAGTGTTGGTCCTCCAAGAGCAGAGGTTTGTAGAACAGCAGCAAGTTTCCCTTAAGTGGATCACCCAAGGTTTATCGAACTCAGGGAGGAAGAGGTCAAAGATATCCCTCTCATGCAACCCTGCAACCACAAAGCAAGAAGTCTCTTGTGTCCCCAACACACCTAATAGGTGCACTAGTTCGGCGAAGAGATAGTGAAATACAGGTGGTATGAATAAATGCGAGCAGTAGTAACGGCGCCAGAAAAGTGCTTGCTGGCGTGCAGTTGATGGTAGTAATATTGCAGGAAGTAAAGATGCAGTAAAACAGTAAACAAGCAGCGATAGCAGTATTTAGGAACAAGGCCTAGGGATCATACTTTCACTAGTGGACACTCTCAACATTGATCACATAACAGAATAAATAGATAGATGCTAGACTCTACACCCTCTTGTTGGATGATGAACACCACTAACTGTGTAGGATTACACGAACCCTCAATGCCGGAGTTAACAAGCTCCACAATATTCAATGTTCATATTTAAGTAACCTTAGAGTGCATGACAGATCAACATAACCAAACCAAGTACTAACATAGCATGCACACTGTCACCTTCACACTACGAAAGGAGGAATAGATCACATCAATACCATCATAGCAATAGTTAACTTCATAATCTACAAGAGATCACAATCATAGCCCACACCAAGTACTACACGATGCACACACTGTCACCATTACACCGTGCAGGAGGAATAAACTACTTTAATAACATCACTAGAGTAGCACATAGATGAATAGTGATACAAAACTCATATGAATCTCAATCATGTAAGGCAGCTCATGAGATTATTGTATTGAAGCACATAGGAGAGAGATGGACCACATAGCTACCGGTACAGCCCCGAGCCTCGATGGAGAACTACTCCTCCTCATGGGAGACAGCAGCGTTGATGGAGATGGCGGTGGTGTCGATGGAGGAGCCTTCCGGGGCACTTCCCCGTCCCGGCGGCGTGCCGGAATAGAGACTCCTGTCCCCCAGATCTTGGCTTCGCGATGGCGGCGGCTCTGGAAGGTTTTCTCTGGTTTCGTCGAACGTGTCGAGGTTTTCGCGACGGAGGCTTTAAGTAGACGGAAGGGCAGCCTCGAAGGGGGTCTGGTGGGCCCACACACTAGGGGGGCGCGCCCCTTCGGCCGCGCAGGGTGTTGTGGGGGCCCCAGGGCTTCCCGCGCCTCTCGGGTGTTCTGAAGCTTCGTCCAAAAATAGGATGCTGGGCATTGATTTCGTCCGATTCCGAGAATATTTCCTTACTAGGATTTCTGAAACCAAAAACAGCAAAACAGAACTGCCCTTCGGCATCTCGTCAATAGGTTAGTTCCAAAAACGCATAAATATGACATAAAGTATGCATAAAACATGTAGATATCATCAATAATGTGGCATGGAACATAAGAAATTATCGATACGTCGGAGACGTATCACTCGTCCCGAGCAGGTAAACGATAACAAAGATAATTTCTGGAGTGACATGCCATCATAACCTTGATCATACTATTGTAAGCATATGTAATGAATGCAGCGATCAAAACAATGGTAATGACATGAGTAAACAAATGAATCATAAAGCAAAGACTTTTCATGAATAGTACTTTTAAGACAAGCATCAATAAGTCTTGCATAAGAGTTAACTCATAAAGCAATAAATCAAAGTAAAGGTATTGAAGCAACACAAAGGAAGATTAAGTTTCAGCGGTTGCTTTCAACTTATAACATGTATATCTCATGGATATTGTCAATGTAAAGTAATATAACAAGTGCAATATGCAAGTATGTAGGAATCAATGCACAGTTCACACAAGTGTTTGCTTCTTGAGGTGGAGAGAGATAGGTGAACTGACTCAACATAAAAGTAAAAGAAAGGTCCTTCAAAGAGGAAAACATCGATTGCTATATTTGTGATAGAGCTTTGGTTTTGAAAACATGAAACAATTTTGTCAACGGTAGTAATAAAGCATATGTATCATGTAAATTATATCCTACAAGTTGCAAGCCTCATGCATAGTATACTAATAGTGCCCGCACCTTGTCCTAATTAGCTTGGATTAACACGGATTATCATTGCATAGCATATGTTTCAACCAAGTGTCACAAAGGGGTACCTCTATGTACAAAGGTCTAAGGAGAAAGCTCGCATTGGATTTCTCGCTTTTGATTATTCTCAACTTAGACATCCATACCGGGACAACATAGACAACATATAATGGACTCCTCTTTAATGCATAAGCATTCAACAACAGTTAAAATTCTCATAAGAGATTGAGGATTAATTGTCCACACTGAAACTTCCACCATGAATCATGGCTTTAGTTAGCGGCCCAATGTTCTTCTCTAACAATATGCATACTCAAACCATTTGATCATGAAAATCGCCCTTACTTCAGACAAGACGAACATGCATAGCAACTCACATGATATTAAACAAAGTGTTGATGGCGTCCCCAGAAACATGGTTATCGCACAACAAGAAACTTAATAAGAGATAAAGTGCATAAGTACATATTCAATACCACAATAGTTTTTAAGCTATTTGTCCCATGAGCTATATATTGCAAAGGCGAATGATGGAAATTTTAAAGGTAGCACTCAAGCAATTTACTTTGGAATGGCGGAGAAATACCATGTAGTAGGTAGGTATGGTGGACACAAATGGCATAGTGGTTGGCTCAAGGATTTTGGATGCATGAGAAGTATTCCCTCTCGATACAAGGTTTAGGCTAGCAAGGTTATTTGAAACAAACACAAGGATGAACCGGTGCAGCAAAACTCACATAAAAGACATATTGTAAACATTATAAGACTCTACACCGTCTTCCTTGTTGTTCAAAACTCAATACTAAAAATTATCTAGACTTTAGAGAGACCAAATATGCAAACCAAATTTTAGCAAGCTCTATGTATTTCTTCATTAATGGGTGCAAAGTATATGATGCAAGAGCTTAAACATGAGCACAACAATTGCCAAGTATCAAATTATTCAAGACATTTTAGAATTACTACATGTAGCATTTCCCGATTCCAACCATATAACAATTTAACGAAGAAGATTCAACCTTCGCCATGAATATTAAAAGCTAAGAACACATGTGTTCATATGAACCAGCGGAGCGTATCTCTCTCCCACACAAGCATGTATTTATTCAGAAAATGAAAATAACAAAACAAAAATAAAAGCACACAGACGCTCCAAGTAAAGTACATAAGATGTGACCGGATAAAAATATAGTTTCAAGGGAGGAACCTGATAATTTGTCGATGAAGAAGGGGATGCCTTGGGCATCCCCAAGCTTAGATACTTGAGTATTCTTGAAATATGCAGGGATGAACCACCGGGGCATCCCAAGCTTAGAGCTTTCACTTTTTTTGATCACGTTGTATCATCCTCCTCTCTTGACCCTTGAAAACTTCCTCCACACCAAACTCGAAACAAACTCATTAGAGGGTTAGTGCATAATAAAAAATTCACATGTTCAGAGGTGAAACAATCATTCTTAACACTTCTGGACATTGCCCAAAGCTACTGGAAGGTAATGGAACAAAGAAATCCACCCAACACAGCGAAAGAAGCAATGCAAAATAAAAGGCAGAATCTGTCAAAACAGAACAGTCCGTAAATACGAATTTTATTGAGGCATCAGACTTGCTCAGATGAAAATTCCCAAATTGAATGAAAGTTGCGTACATATCTGAGGATCACTCACGTAAATTGGCATAATTTTCTGAGTTACCTACAGAGAATTAGGCCCAGATTCGTGACAGCAAGAAATCTGTTTCTGCGCAGTAATCCAAATCTAGTATGAACCTTACTATCAAAGACTTTAATTGGCACAACAATGCAACAAAACTAAGATAAGGAGAGGTTTCTACAGTAGTAACAACTTCCAAGACACAAATATAAAACAAAAGTACTGTAACAAAATAAACACATGGGTTATCTCCCAAGAAGTGCTTTCTTTATAGCCATTAAGATGGGCTCAGCAGTTTTAATGATGCACTCGCAAGAAATAGTAGTTGAAGCAAAAGAGAGCATCAAGAGGCAAATTCAAAACAAATTTAAGTCTAACATGCTTCCTATGAAAAGGAATCTTATAAATAAACAAATTCATGAAGCATGATGCAACAAGCATAGAAAGATAAAACAAGTGTAGCTTCAAAAATTTCAGCACATAGAGAGGTGTTTTAGTAACATGAAAATTTCTACAACCATATTTTCCTCTCTCATAATAACTTTCAGTAGCAACATGAGCAAACTCAACAATATAACTATCACATAAAGCATTCTTATCATGAGTCTCATGCATAAAATTATTACTCTCCACATAGGCATAATCAATTTTATTAGTTGTAGTGGGAGCAAATTCAACAAAGTAGCTATCATTATTATTCTCATCATCAAATATAGGAGGCATATTGTAATCATAATCAAATTTATCCTCCATAACAGGCGGTACTAAAAGACCAATATCATTATAATCATCATAAATAGGAGGCAAAGTATCGTCAAAGTAAATTTTCTCCTCAATGCTTGGGGGACTAAAAATATCATGCTCATCAAAGCCAGCTTCCCCAAGCTTAGAATTTTCTATATCATTATCAATAATGGTGTTCAAAGCGTTCATACTAATATTACTACCAGCATGCAAATAAGGTTCCATAGGTTTTTTAATTTTCGCATCAAACCATCCATGTCTTAAATCAGGAAATAGAATAAGAAGCTCATTGTTGTCCATTATGCCTAACTAGTGTAAACAAGAAACAAAAAGATGCAATTGCAGGATCTAAAGGAAATAGCTTCGAGCACACACACAACGGCGCCTAAAAGTACTTTACCTGGGACCGGAGTATGAGAGCCTTTTACCTTTCCTCCCAAGAACGGCGCCAAATGTGCTTGATGTCTACGGGCTTCTATTCTTAGTTGTTGGGCCTCCAAGAGCAGAGGTTTGTAGAACAGCAGCAAGTTTCCCTTAAGTGGATCACCCAAGGTTTATCGAACTCAGGGAGGAAGAGGTCAAAGATATCCCTCTCATGCAACCCTGCAACCACAAAGCAAGAAGTCTCTTGTGTCCCCAACACACCTAATAGGTGCACTAGTTCGCGAAGAGATAGTGAAATACAGGTGGTATGAATAATATGAGCAGTAGTAACGGCGCCAGAAAAGTGCTTGCTGGCGTGCGATGATGGTAGTAATATTGCAGAAAGTAAAGATGCAGTAAAACAGTAACAAGCAGCGATAGCAGTATTTAGGAACAAGGCCTAGGGATCATACTGTGTCGAAACCCACGAGCGGACGGGCAACACAGTAGAGCCGGGAGGCTTCCAGGACTGCGGTTGGCCCTGGTCCCTCGAGCAACGGCCCGCAAAGACTCGGCACACACGTCCGATGCTAGTGCAAGGGCGTGCCACCTGACCTATACCTGGTCAGGAAGGTGATGGATTTGCTTCGCTTAGTTTCCTGCATGGCATACACGTAAACATTAAATACGAGCCTCGATCGGCTCTCAGGTTGTCCTGTGAATCGGCTCAAGGAGCCGATCCACCCATGATCCGTATGAGGTATACGATCACATGGTGGTCCTGCTTGATCAATATAAAGCTAAAACGACCTACGACGATTTAGGGTTTTCACCACATAATCGGAACATCCTACACGTGATTGAGCCTGGCAGCCACGCACGGTGATAATAAACCGACCCTAGATAAGGCCTAAAAACCAACACGAAGTTGATCCCCGGAACATCTCATCTAGGGCTAGCAAACTACACCCTACGTGCTACTGGATCCTTCAACCCGTTTGCAAGGCCTAACTATGCAGATATTAAACTAATCCTTGAAGAACAAGGAGCAATCATAACGGATCGGATCTGCTAAACAATGATCAAGCGGGGTGCCGCCCTTACACCTAAGATAGGCGTAAGGGCGGCTAGACGTCTAAGGGTTGCATGGACGAAAGCATGTAACACGATGAAACAATGCTAACCCTAACACATCTATGATAACTACGTTGCTCGCCATCAACAAGGCTTCAGCACGAGCAACGCATGAACAACGAATATACTGCCTAGATCGCAAGATGCGATCTAGGCAGCATGATGCTTACCCGGAAGAAACCCTCGAAACAAGGGGTGGCGATGCGCCTAGATTGGTTTGTGATGAACGTGATTGTTGTTTTTCTCAATAACCCTAGATACATATTTATAGTCCGTAGACTTTCTAACGTGGGAGTAATCCCAACCGTGCACGAGCCAAATTCTATCTAACCGACAGGTATCCTACTATATTACAGATACACGGGCAAACTAGCCCAAACTTTGTATACAAGGCCGATTCATGTATTTCTTCCAGGTATATTCTTCAAGCCCATCTTAATCGCGGCCCACCTCTGATCCGGTCAAATTCTGGTGATAACACATGCCCCCCTGGTTTTGGAAATGACAATTCCAAAATCACTCTGTTTTTCCCTTTCGTCGTGTCAATCGGGGCAGAACAGAACCGCCACGGTATCCCTTCATCATGATACCTTGCCTTCTCAACTTCTTCGCATGATTTGACGGTTTTGGCACCACATCCTCGGGAACCGCTGCAGCATTGAATCATCTCCACTATATCGCCTCTATTTTAACCGCATCCTGCAGTTCACTTCTTCATCCCCTTCGCATTAGCACTCCAAAAGCCCTCCTCTGCCACCATGTCTTCTTCCTCCTCTGCCTCATCGGGTCTTTCCTCCCAGTCCTCCCCTCCCGCGAGCCGACGCCGGAGTGGGACCCGGAGGAGGCCCACGAGGCCAACATTCGCCGCGCCATAGAAGACGGGGACGAGTCCAGTCACGACTTCTCCGTCTGGTCTGAGGACGACAAGTCCTCGACCGACGGGGAAAGTGACCTCCGCTTCCTTGCCGACGGGGAAACGGAGGAGGAGAGCGATGACGATCGCTTCTCCTGGGACGACTTCACCTCCTTCGAGGAGGAGGAGGAGGACGACACCTCCTCCGATGAGCCGCCGGCCAAGCGCTTCTGCCCCTGGCCGGGGAACCTCAGCGACTTCGACAGCGACGACGACGCTGACGAGGAGGACGAGGACAACGAGGGCCCTGCCGGCGGCCGCGGCAGCAGCGACGACGAGCCAGCCGGGAGTAGCGGCGACGACGGCGACGACAAGGGAAGCGACGACCCATAGATAGGACCCTTAGCATAGGATCAGTAGTAGTAGATGGGGCAATGTATCCCCTGGTACTTCCTTTTGAGAGCAATCAGCTCTTTATGTAAGAAATCCCGTTATCAATGAAGAATTTCCTTTAATTTGATTTTGCCGATTTCCTTTATGCTAATTTAGCCGATTTCCCCTCATACTGATTTTGCCGATTGTCAACTTGGTCAATGCTCAATGAGCCGATGGCAACGCATCGGTCCCTTATGATAAATTACGAGATAGATCAGTTCAGTCACCCCCTCAAAGTAACCTCGCAAACCTCTCAAATATCTTTAGATCTGGTGGACAATGTGGAAGACCCATGCCTTCAGGAGAGCCCTAGGACCGTTGCTGAAACAACTTGACGCTGAAGCTGATACTTCTGCAGAACAGGTACCACTTGCTCGCAAATTTCCTTGCGATAGTTTCCAGTGATGCTTTATAACCCTGCTCTGTTTCTTTGCAGCAACAAGATGGCCCAGAGCCTGTCAATGATGATGGATCCCCCTTCAAATTCCTCAAACCAGCTCCAGTGGTCCTCTTCTGCAAGAACTCACCACCTTTTAAAAAGGTTGTGATGCAGAGCCAGCCGATTCCAATAAAATCGGCTCCCAAGAGTAAAGACTCTTCAGGGTCAGCTGCCCCCCGAGCCTCAGTCAAGGCGAGAATAAAGTGAGAAAAGTAGCTGCCAGGAAAACTTTTAAGGGTCAAAATCCTGCTCTTGCAGACTCCAAGACAATACCGAAGACGCAGTCCAGCCGACGAGGCTCAAGCTCGGGCACCTCTGAGGACACCACCACGCAAAAACAGCCAGATGTGCCACCATCGGCTTCCAAGAAAAGGTCAGCCCCTGAACCTGCTGCCCTTCAAGCTCCCATCAAAACAGGGCAAGGAAGCTTACGCACCAAGAGTCAATGCACCAAGAGGGCTCGGAAGGATCAGCAAACCCCTTCCTCGAACCAAGAAGCTTCAAATGTAACGGCTCTCCAACTCCTCCTAGCTTAGTTCTTGTGCTTTGCTGCCCAGATCGGCTCACCATCTTTTTTGCAGACTGATGAAACTTCCAGTGGGGATGTTGAGGAAGTTCTGATGCCCTCCACAACTCTGGAGGTAACAACCTCTATAGGTGACATCGACCAAGTTGCCACCTTGGCCAAACCCCAGGCAGAGACGCCACAGCCGATTGCTTCATCATCGGCTGTTCCCATGGTCATAGGAGAGGTATGCTCCCTTTGTTGGGCTTGCCCTTACCCTGATCTGCAGACTTATGCTGCTTTTTGTTGTTTGTCAGGGCTGTGATCTCTCAGGCTTGCTGTCGTTCGACCCTGAATCTATCGAGCCGGCCCACTCCACAGCACGTGATGAACCGAGCCCCAGCGTCATCGCTGACCAACTCCAATGCCTCAAAGCTCTGCTTTCTTCACCCATTGAGACATTAGTCGAAAACTCTGAGGAGGTGAAGAACACTCTTGAAGAAATCCAGCCTCACGTCCCAGTGACGCTGCAGTTGAAGCTCGGCCAGGTGATTGATGACTCAGGCCGAGATCGCAGGTGGATCACGTTCGTGCCGGTGTACTCCACGCCTTAGAAACTTTCCTTCAGTAGGGCCTGCGCATGTGGCAGTTTGTGCTTGTAATTCTAGAGTCGATGGCTGTGCATCGGCTGTGACTTGCATACTGTTGTCTTCGCATCTTTTCTCAAGTCGATGTCTGCGCATCGGCTGTGATTTCACATTTTTTTACTGGCCGATTTTTCTATCGGCCCCCAATATTTCACTGCACATGTATCGCACATGTTCCTCTGATTAGGTGCCCCCCGAGCCGAATCTGTCAGGTAACTGTAGATATCGGCTCTGTAGTTAGCCAAGGTACTGTACTTGAACATCGGCTCCGTCAGGACCAATGTTGACTTCTTCCAGCTCGTCAGCCGACGTAAACCTGTATCCCCGCTTTCCGCCGCCCATTAGATCGACGTTGAACACCGGCAGAACGTATGGTGAGGATAATTTTGGCCGATTGCTGGAATCGGCCTCCATGTTGATTGAATTGCTCAATGAAGGTTTACATCTTGGTCTTGCTTCAGTATAACTACGTGACATGCTCGAGATGAGATTCGGGCTTTTATTTTTTGGGGCCGATCACAAGGATCGGCCTTGCCACGTACGTCCATAGATTTTGATCTTGTTACACGGTCAGGCCGGTGGATAAGACCAGCCTCACCCCGTTTTTTGTCACGTCGATGCGCTCGCAGTCGTCCAAAGTGATGCCTGAGAGTGGCTCTTGGCCTGCCGTCTCCCAAACGTTCATGCCAGCCGTTGAAATCTCGGCTGAGTCATCTGCGTGGACGACCTCTACTTCATCTCCATCCCATTGTATTAAACATTGGTGCATCGTGGATGGAATGCAACAGTTGGCGTGGATCCAATCTCTCCCTAGCAAGACAGCATAGGTGCTCTTGCTGTCGACAATGAAGAACGTCGTAGGGATGGTTTTTCTTCCTACGGTCAGATTCACGTTCAGAACACCTTGCGCTTCATGCTTGGCCGTTGAAATCGCTCAGTGTAACGTTGGTCTTGATCAGATCCGAGCTAGAGCGTCCCAACCGACGTAGCATGGAGTATGGCATAATGTTGACTGCCGCTCCGGTGTCCACCAGCATCTTGTTGACAGGCTGCCCATTGATATAACCTCGTAGGTACAGGGCCTTCAGGTGTCTGTAGCTTCTTTCTCGTGGCTTCTCAAAGATAACTGGTGTGGCCGCAGTCAAGTTGTGCCACAGGTGCTTCGTCGAATCCTGGAGCACTAAACTCTGCTAGCAGGATGAACACCATGTTTGTGCCAGCCGATGTCTCATCATCGACTTTCCTTTGTTTGGGGCGCCACTCTTTCTTTGTGGCCGACCTTCTTCGTCCAGAGTTCGCTGAATTTTCGCGGCCAGATCAGGCCGCGCCTTCCTTAACGTGTGCAGGTATAACCTTTCAGCTTCCTCCAAACCACGTAGCCGCTGAACCCTACGCTTTTGGGAACGGCTGAGTCCATCAGGGCACCACCTTGGCCGGTGGTACTTATCTTCTTCTTCTTCATCGTCGTCTTCTAACTCCTCGAGATCTTCCACCCGAGAGGACTCAGCGTGCTTGTTCCGAGATGGGAGAGGCCCTAGACGTTTGAATACTGACACGTCTCCTGCACCCTTCTTCTTCTGTCTACATTCTGGGCAGTTGCCGATTGTAGGCAATCGGCTCATTCCTGAATCCCAGCAGTGTCTGAAGAAGGGACAGTCCCAGTGCCTATCCACGTCGTCTTGTTCTCTTGACTTTTCCTTGGCATGGCGCTCATATCTCTCCTCGTCGCGATCATGCCGACGATGTCTCCTGGCGTCCCTGCTAGCCAGACGATCTCTTTCGTCATCGTCGTCATATCGTCGGCGTTGGTCGTATTGACTCACGTATTTGTTGAGGAGGTGATCAGAGAGAGGTCGCTGATATCGCACATTCTTCACTTCTCCCTCTGTGACGTAGCGCTTGCCATCGTGCCGGAGCCGATCGCGTGGAACGGCTTCCTCTTTGTCCTTGTTATGAGAGCAGCTGCCCTCGTCTCTGTCCTTACCAGAGTGGTGCCTGATACATCTCCGACGTATCGATAATTTCTTATGTTCTATGCCATATTATTGATGATACCTACATGTTTTATGCACACTTTATGTCATATTCGTGCATTTTCGGGAACTAACCTATTAACAAGATGCCGAAGTGCCAGTTCTGTTTTCTGTTTTTGGTTTCAGAAATCCTAGTAACGAAATATTCTCGGAATTGGACGAAACGAAGACCCAGGGGCCTATTTTGCCACGAACCTTCCAGAAGACCGAAGAGCATACGAAGTGGGGCCACGAGGTGGCGACACCACATGGCGGCGCGGCCAAGGGGGGGCCCGCCCTATGGTGTGGGCCCTCGTCAGGCCCCCGACTATGCCCTTCCGCCTACTTAAAGCCTCCGTCGCGAAACCCCGAGGCGAAAAACCACGATACGGAAACCTTCGAGACGCCGCCGCCGATCCCATCTCGGGGATTCTGGAGATCGCCTCCGGCACCGCCGGAGAGGGGATTCATCTCCCGGAGGACTCTACACCGCCATGGTCGCCTCCGGAGTGATGAGTGAGTAGTTCACCCCCGGACTATGGGTCCATAGCAGTAGCTAGATGGTTGTCTTCTCTCATTGTGCTTCATTGTCGGATCTTGTGAGCTGCCTAACATGATCAAGATCATCTATCCGTAATACTCTATGTTGTGTTTGTCGGGATCCGATGGATAGAGAATACCATGTTATGTTAATTATCAAGTTATTACATATGTGTTGTTTATGATCTTGCATGCTCTCCGTTACTAGTAGAGGCTCTGGCCAAGTTTTTGCTTTTAACTCCAAGAGGGAGTATTTATGCTCGATAGTGGGTTCATGCCTGCATTGACACCTGGGACAGTGACAGAAAGTTCTAAGGTTGTGTTGTGCTGTTGCCACTAGGGATAAAACATTGGCGCTATGTCCGAGGATGTAGTTGTTGATTACATTACGCACCATACTTAATGCAATTGTCTGTTGCTTTGCAACTTAATACTGAAGGGGTTCGGACGATAACCTGAAGGTGGACTTTTTAGGCATAGATGCAGTTGGATGGCGGTCTATGTACTTTGTCGTAATGCCCAATTAAATCTCACTATACTTATCATGCTATGTATGTGCATTGTTATGCCCTCTCTATTTGTCAATTGCCCGACTGTAATTTGTTCACCCAACATGCTTTTATCTTATGGGAGAGACACCTCTAGTGAACTGTGGACCCCGGTCCATTCTTTTAATACTGAAATACAAATCTGCAATACTTGTTTTACTGTTTTCTTTGCAAACAATCATCTTCCACACAATACGGTTAACCCTTTGTTACAGCAAGAGATTAACAACCTCACTGCTTCGTTGGGGCAAAGTACTTGTGTTGTGCAGGTTCCACGTTGGCGCCGAATCTCCGGTGTTGCGCCGCACTACATCCCGCCGCCATCAACCTTCAACGTGCTTCTTGACTCCTACTGGTTCGATTAAACCTTGGTTTCTTACTGAGGGAAACTTGCCGCCGTGCGCATCACACCTTCCTCTTGGGGTTCCCAACGGACGTGTCAACTATACGCATCAAATTTTCTGGCGCCGTTGTCGGGGAGATCAAGACACGCTGCAAGGGGAGTCTCCACTTCCCAATCTCTTTACTTTGTTTTTGTCTTGCTTTATTTTATTTACTACTTTGTTTGCTGCATTATATCAAAACACAAAAAAATTAGTTGCTAGTTTTACTTTATTTACTGTCTTGTTTGCTATATCAAAAACACAAAAAATTAGTTTACTTGCATTTACTTTATCTAGTTTGCTTTATTTACTATTGCTAAAATGGCCAACCCTGAAAATACTAAGTTGTGTGACTTCACTAGCACAAATAATAATGATTTTCTATGCACACCTATTGCTCCACCTGCTACTACAGCAGAATTCTTTGAAATTAAACCTGCTTTACTAAATCTTGTTATGCGAGAGCAATTTTCTGGTGTTAGTTCTGATGATGCTGCTGCCCATCTCAATAATTTTGTTGAACTATGTGAAATGCAAAAGTATAAAGATGTAGATGGTGACATTATAAAATTAAAATTGTTTCCTTTCTCATTAAGAGGAAGAGCTAAAGATTGGTTGCTATCTCTGCCTAAGAATAGTATTGATTCATGGACTAAATGCAAGGATGCTTTTATTGGTAGATATTATCCCCCTGCTAAAATTATATCTTTGAGGAGTAGCATAATGAATTTTAAACAATTAGATAATGAACATGTTGCTCAAGCTTGGGAAAGAATGAAATCTCTGGTTAAAAATTGCCCAACCCATGGACTGACTACTTGGATGATCATCCAAACCTTCTATGCAGGACTAAATTTTTCTTCGCGGAATTTATTGGATTCAGCTGCTGGAGGTACCTTTATGTCCATCACTCTTGGTGAAGCAACAAAGCTTCTTGATAATATGATGGTTAATTACTCTGAATGGCACACGGAAAGAGCTCCACAAGGTAAGAAGGTAAATTCTGTTGAAGAATCCTCTTCCTTGAATGATAAGGTTGATGCTATTATGTCTATGCTTGCGAATGATAGGACTAATGTTGATCCTAATAATGTTCCATTAGCTTCATTGGTTGCCCAAGAAGAACATGTTGATGTAAACTTCATTAAAAATAATAATTTCAACAACAATGCTTATCGGAACAATTCTAGTAATAACTATAGGCCATATCCTTATAATAATGGTAACGGTTATGCTAATTCTTATGGGAATTCTTACAACAATAATAGGAATACACCCCCTGGACTTGAAGCCATGCTTAAAGAATTTATTAGTACACAAACTGCTTTTAACAAATCTGTTGAGGAAAAGCTCAATAAAATTGATATTCTTGTTTCTAGAGTTGATAGTCTTGCTTCTGATGTTGATCTTTTGAAATCGAAAGTTATGCCTAATAGGGATATTGAAAATAAAATTTTTACTACAGCAAATGCCATCCAAGTTAGAATTAATGAGAATATAAGATTAATGGCTGAACTGCGTGCTAGGTGGGATAGAGAAGAAAATGAAAAACTAGCTAAAAAGAGTAATGTAGCTAAAGTTTGGACTATTACCACCACTAGCAATGCTAATGATTCACATGTTGCTGCACCTCCTACTATCAATGGTAAAATAATTGGTGTTGGTAATGTTTCTACTCCTAGTGCAAAGCGCGCAAAATTACCTGAAACTGCTAAAACTGCTGAAACTGCTTGTGATAAAACTGCTGAAATTTTTTCCAACCTTGGGGATGATAATCCCATTGCTTTAGATTGTAATGATTTAGATTTTGATGATTGCCACATTTCTGAAGTTATAAAGTTCTTACAAAAACTTGCTAAAAGTCCTAATGCTAGCGCTGTAAACTTGGCTTTCACAAAACATATTACAAATGCTCTCATAAAAGCTAGAGAAGAGAAACTAAAACTTGAAACTTATATTCCTAGAAAGCTAGAGGATGGTTGGGAGCCCATCATTAAAATGAGAGTCAAAGATTTTGATTGTAATGCTTTATGTGATCTTGGTGCAAGTATTTCTGTTATGCCTAAAAAAGTCTATGATATGCTTGACTTGCCACCATTGAAAAACTGTTATCTGGATGTTAATCTCGCTGATAATGCTAAAAAGAAACCTTTGGGGAAAGTTGATAATGTTCATATTATGGTTAACAATAACCTTGTCCCCGTTGATTTTGTTGTCTTGGATATTGAATGCAATGCATCTTGCCCCATTATATTGGGAAGACCTTTTCTTCGAACCGTTGGTGCTACTATTGATATGAAGGAAGGTAATATTAAATATCAATTTCCTCTCAAGAAAGGTATGGAACACTTCCCTAGAAAGAGAATGAAGTTACCTTATGATTCTATTATTAGAACAAATTATGATGTTGATGCTTCGTCTCTTGATGTTACTTGATATACACTTTCTGCGCCTAGCTGAAAGGCGTTAAAGAAAAGCGCTTATGGGAGACAACCCATGTTTTTACTCCAGTATTTTTGTTTTATATTTGTGTCTTGGAAGTTGTTTACTACTGTAGCAACCTCTCCTTATCTTAGTTTTATGTTTTGTTGTGCCAAGTAAAGTCTTTGATAGAAAAGTAAGTACTAGATTTGGATTACTGCGCAGTTCCAGATTTCTTTGCTGTCACGAATCTGGGTCTATCTCTCTGTAGGTAGCTCAGAAAATTAAGCCAATTTACGAGCATGATCCTCAGATATGTACGCAACTTTCATTCAATTTGAGCATTTTCGTTTGAGCAAGTCTGGTGGCCTAATAAAATCCATCTTTACGGACTGTTCTGTTTTGACAGATTCTGTCTTTATTTCGCATTGCCTCTTTTGCTATGTTGGATGAATTTCTTTGATCCATTAATGTCCAGTAGCTTTATGCAATGTCTAGAAGTGTTAAGAATGATTGTGTCACCTCTGAACATGTGAATTTTTATTATGCACTAACCCTCTAATGAGTTGTTTCGAGTTTGGTGTGGAGGAAGTTTTCAAGGATCAAGAGAGGAGTATGATGCAATATGATCAAGGAGAGTGAAAGTTCTAAGCTTGGGGATGCCCCGGTGGTTCACCCCTGCATATTATAAGAAGACTCAAGCGTCTAAGATTGGGGATGCCCAAGGCATCCCCTTCTTCATCGACAACATTATCAGGTTCCTCCCTTGAAACTATATTTTTATTCCGTCACATCTTATGCACTTTGCTTGGAGCGTCGGTTTGTTTTTGTTTTTTGTTTTGTTTGAATAAAATGGATCCTAGCATTCACTTTATGGGAGAGAGACACGCTCCGCTGTAGCATATGGACAAGTATGTCCTTAGGCTCTACTCATAGTATTCATGGCGAAGTTTCTTCTTCGTTAAATTGTTATATGGTTGGAATTGGAAAATGCTACATGTAGTAATTCTAAAATGTCTTGGATAATTTGATACTTGGCAATTGTTGTGCTCATGTTTAAGCTCTTGCATCATATACTTTGCACCCATTAATGAAGAAATACTTAGAGCTTGCTAATTTGGTTTGCATATTTGGTTTCTCTAGAGTCTAGATAACATCTAGTATTGAGTTTTGAACAACGAGGAAGACGGTATGGAGTCTTATAATGCTTACAATATGTCTTTTATGTGAGTTTTGCTGTACCGTTCATCCTTGTGTTTGTTTCAAATAACCTTGCTAGCTTAAACCTTGTATCGAGAGGGAATACTTCTCATGCATCCAAAATACTTGAGCCAACCACTATGCCATTTGTGTCCACCATACCTACCTACTACATGGTATTTATCCGCCATTCCAAAGTAAATTGCTTGAGTGCTACCTTTAAAATTCCATCATTCACCTTTGAAATATATAGCTCATGGGACAAATAGCTTAAAAACTATTGTGGTATTGAATATGTACTTATGCACTTTATCTCTTATTAAGTTGCTTGTTGTGCGATAACCATGTTTCTGGGGACGCCATCAACTATTCTTTGTTGAATATCATGTGAGTTGCTATGCATGTCCGTCTTGTCTGAAGTAAGAGAGATCTACCACCTTAATGGTTGGAGCATGCATATTGTTAGAGAAGAACATTGGGCCGCTAACTAAAGCCATGATTCATGGTGGAAGTTTCAGTTTTGGACACATATCCTCAATCTCATATGAGAATAATAATTGTTGCCACATGCTTATGCATTAAAGAGGAGTCCATTATATGTTGTCCATGTTGTCCCGGTATGGATGTCTAAGTTGAGAATAATCAAAAGCGAGAAATCCAAAATGCGAGCTTTCTCCTTAGACTTTTGTACAGGCGGCATGGAGGTACCCCATTGTGACACTTGGTTAAAACATGTGCATTGCAAAGATCCGGTAGTCCAAGCTAATTAGGACAAGGTGCGGGCACTATTAGTATACTATGCATGAGGCTTGCAACTTGTAAGATAAAATTTACATAACTCATATGCTTTATTACTACCGTTGACAAAATTGTTTCATGTTTTCAAAATAAAAGCTCTAGCACAAATATAGCAATCGATGCTTTCCTCTTTGAAGGACCATTCTTTTTACTTTATGTTGAGTCAGTTCACCTATTTCTCTCCACCTCAAGAAGCAAACACTTGTGTGAACTGTGCATTGATTCCTACATACTTGCATATTGTACTTGTTATATTACCCTATGTTGACTATTATCCATGAGATATACATGTTACAAGTTGAAAGCAACCGCTGAAACTTAAACTTCCTTTGTGTTGCTTCAATACCTTTACTTTGATTTATTGCTTTATGAGTTAACTCTTATGCAAGACTTATTAATACTTGTCTTGAAGTACTATTCATGAAAATTCTTTGCTTTATGATTCACTTGTTTACTCATGTCATTACCATTGTTTTGATCGCTGCATCCACTACATATGTTTACAAATAGTATGATCAAGGTTATGATGGCATATCACTTCAGAAATTATCTTTGTTATCGTTTTACCTGCTCGGGACGAGCAGAACTAAGCTTGGGGATGCTTGATACGTCTCCGACGTATCGATAATTTCTTATGTTCTATGCCATATTATTGATGATACCTACATGTTTTATGCACACTTTATGTCATATTCGTGCATTTTCTGAACTAACCTATTAACAAGATGCCGAAGTGCCAGTTCCTGTTTTCTGCTGTTTTTGGTTTCAGAAATCCTAGTAACGAAATATTCTCGGAATTGGACGAAACGAAGACCCAGGGGCCTATTTTGCCACGAACCTTCCAGAAGACCGAAGAGCATACGAAGTGGGGCCACGAGGTGGCGACACCACATGGCGGCGCGGCCAAGGGGGCCCGCGCCGCCCTATGGTGTGGGCCCCTGTCAGCCCCCGACTCGCCCTTCCGCCTACTTAAAGCCTCCGTCGCGAAACCCCTGAGGCGAAAACCACGATACGGAAAACCTTACCGAGACGCCGCCGCCGATCCCATCTCGGGGGATTGGAGATCTCCTCCGGCACCCTGCCGGAGAGGGGATTCATCTCCTGGAGGACTCTACACCGCCATGGTCGCCTCCGGAGTGATGAGTGAGTAGTTCACCCCTGGACTATGGGTCCATAGCAGTAGCTATATGGTTGTCTTCTCCTCATTGTGCTTCATTGTTGGATCTTGTGAGCTGCCTAACATGATCAAGATCATCTATCTGTAATACTCTATGTTGTGTTTGTCGGGATCCGATGGATAGAGAATACCATGTTATGTTAATTATCAAGTTATTACATATGTGTTGTTTATGATCTTGCATGCTCTCCGTTACTAGTAGAGGCTCTGGCCAAGTTTTTGCTTTTAACTCCAAGAGGGAGTATTTATGCTTGATAGTGGGTTCATGCCTGCATTGACACCTGGGACAGTGACAGAAAGTTCTAAGGTTGTGTTGTGCTGTTGCCACTAGGGATAAAACATTGGCGCTATGTCCGAGGATGTAGTTGTTGATTACATTATGCACCATACTTAATGCAATTGTCTGTTGCTTTGCAACTTAATACCGGAAGGGGTTCGGACGATAACCTGAAGGTGGACTTTTTAGGCATAGATGCAGCTTGGATGGCGGTCTATGTACTTTGTCGTAATGCCCAATTAAATCTCACTATACTTATCATGCCATGTATGTGCATTGTTATGCCCTCTCTATTTGTCAATTGCCCGACTGTAATTTGTTCACCCAACATGCTTTTATCTTATGGGAGAGACACCTCTAGTGAACTGTGGACCCCGGTCCATTCTTTTAATACTGAAATACAAATCTGCTGCAATACTTGTTTTACGTTTTCTTTGCAAACAATCATCTTCCACACAATACGGTTAACCCTTTGTTACAGCAAGCCGGTGAGATTAACAACCTCACTGTTTCGTTGGGGCAAAGTACTTGGGTTGTGTTGTGCAGGTTCCACGTTGGCGCCGGAATCTCGGTGTTGCGCCGCACTACATCCCGCCGCCATCAACCTTCAACGTGCTTCTTGACTCCTACGGTTCGATTAAACCTTGGTTTCTTACTGAGGGAAACTTGCCGCTGTGCGCATCACACCTTCCTCTTGGGGTTCCCAACGGACGTGTCAACTACACGCATCAGTGCCCATGTCCTACCATGTTGATGCTGAACGAGAAACCTGGCTGGCACCTCCCAGGGTAAGTGCACTCCACCATGTTAACGGCGGGGAAGGGGTGCGTGTCGACTTTCATGGCGTACTGGCTGAAAATTAGCCGCCCTTGTTCTATCGCCATTTGGATCTGCTGACGCCACACCCTGCAGTCGTTGGTGGTATGGGTGAACGTGTTATGCCACTTGCAGTATGGCTTTCCGTTCAGCTCCTGTGCCGTGGGGATTTTGTGGCCTTCGGGTAACTTTAGCTGCTTCTCCTTAAGTAAGAGGTCGAAAATTTGCTCAGCTTTGGTCACGTCGAATTCAAACCCTTTTGGAGGACCTTGTGGCTTAACCCACTTGCAGGACACGGGGCTTGCCCCCCGAGTCCATTCAGCCACTGCTACCTCTTGATCTCCCGCAGAGCCTTCATCTTCATCTGCCTCAACCAGGACCACCGCACGCTTGAATTTATCCTGGTACACCTCTGGGTGGCGCTGTTCATATAATGACAGCTTCTGCACCATATGCGCCAGTGAAGGGTACTCGCTTGGGAGGCCACATCCTTGATCGGTGATGCAAGACCCACCACCGCCAACTCGACTGCTTCTTTTTCAGTCACACGAGCCGAATAGCATCGGTTCCTAACGGTCCTGAAGCGCTGGATGTATTCTGACACTGTTTCTCCGCGCTTCTGTCGTACTTGTGCTAGATTGGCAATGCCAGCCTCGGAAGCCTCTGAGTGATACTGCATGTGGAACTGTTCTTCCAACTGCTTCCAAGTCCGGATCGAGTCTGGTGGCAGCGAGGTGTACCACCCGAAAGCCGATCCTGTGAGGGACTGTGCGAAGAACCTCACACGTAGTTCATCTGATGCTGAGATCGTGCCCAGCTGCGCCAAATATCGGCTCACATGCTCGATTGAGCTGGAGCCATCTGACCCACTAAACTTGGAGAATTCGGGGAGCCGATATTTGGGTGGTAGTGGGATCAAATCGTACTCGTTGGGGTACGGCTTGGAATAGCCGATTGCCCTCCTTTTCGGCACCATGCCGAACTGGTCTCTCAAGATTGTACTGATCTGATCCGCGGTGATGGCTGCAGGAGTCGAACTCTGAAGATTCGCTGGAGTGGCATACTTAGCCAGCCACGCTTGCTTCTCAAGCTCTGAGCCAACTGCAGGAGTTGAGCTCTGGAGGTTCGTCGGAGTGGCATACTTAGCTAGCCACGTCTACTTCTCAAGATCTGTTCCTAAGTTCCCCCGCTGTTCTAGAAGTCCCTGTTGTTGCAGTTTGGTTCGTGAGCACCCAGTTACTGCAGTCTGGCACGTATGTGCACGTGTATCCGTGAGGGATCTCCTTAGGCGCCTCATACAAGAACTGGTAATCACTAGGGTCACCACCGATCTTGTAGACGACGTATGCCGGTGAACTCGGCACTTCTGGTGCTGCCAACGCGAACGGCAGCGGTGGTCGGGACTGGAGTGGTATCTCTCCTTGGTGAGTCCCCAGAGCTGGTCCTGACGGAGAATATTGATGGCTCATGATTTCCTGGATCACCCGAAGAGCAACACGCTCCAAAGTGTTCACCAGGCTCTCAGAATGGCGGTGCAGCGAATGAGCTACCATGAAATTAATCTCCTGACGCAGAGACCTGGTGCGTTCTTCTGAGGGGTAGACAGGTCCACTCCATCGAGTGCGCCTTCAGGCGAGAACCCCTTCCACCTGATGCCGTGTGAGCGGGTTCTCTGGAAAAAGCCGATGAGGTCGGCTTCGAGGATAGCTTTGACCTCGTCATACTTATTTTTGAGCTCCTCAGTCAGATCTCGTACGTGACCGAGTACCTTCCGCCATCTCAGATGTAGATGGCGATGCGCTTGATGTCGAAGAGTGTCCCACCGGCGTGCCAGAATGTGTTGCGGTCAAACCCACCGGCGAGCAGCGACGGGCAACACAAAGAGAGCCGGGAGGCTTCCAGGACTGCGGTTGGCCCTGGTCCCTCGAGCGGCGGCCCGCAAAGACTCGGCACGCACGTCCGATGCTAGTGCAAGGGCGTGCCACCTGACCTATACCTGGTCAGGAAGGTGATGGATTTGCTTCGCTTAGTTTCCTGCATGGCATACACGTAAACATTAAATACGAGCCTCGATCGGCTCTCAGGTTGTCCTGTGAATCGGCTCAAGGAGCCGATCCACCCATGATTCGTATGAGGTATACGATCACATGGTGGTCCTGCTTGATCAATATAAAGCTAAAACGACCTACGACGATTTAGGGTTTTCACCACATAATCGGAACATCCTACACGTGATTGAGCCTGGCAGCCACGCACGGTGATAATAAACCGACCCTAGATAAGGCCTAAAAACCAACACGAAGTTGATCCCCGGAACATCTCATCTAGGGCTAGCAAACTACACCCTACGTGCTACTGGATCCTTCAACCCGTTTGCAAGGCCTAACTATGCAGATATTAAACTAATCCTTGAAGAACAAGGAGCAATCATAACGGATCGGATCTGCTAAACAATGATCAAGCGGGGTGCCGCCCTTACACCTAAGATAGGCGTAAGGGCGGCTAGACGTCTAAGGGTTGCATGGACGAAAGCATGTAACACGACGGAACAATGCTAACCCTAACACATCTATGATAACTACGTTGCTCGCCATCAACAAGGCTTCAGCACGAGCAACGCATGAACAACGAATAAACGTGTACTGCCTAGATCGCAAGATGCGATCTAGGCAGCATGATGCTTACCCGGAAGAAACCCTCGAAACAAGGGGTGGCGATGCGCCTAGATTGGTTTGTGATGAACGTGATTGTTGTCGATTTCAATAACCCTAGATACATATTTATAGTCTGTAGACTTTCTAACGTGGGAGTAATCCCAACCGTGCACGAGCCAAATTCTATCTAACCGACACGTATCCTACTATATTTACAGATACACGGGCAAACTAGCCCAAACTTTGTATACAAGGCCGATTCATGTATTTCTTCCAGGTATATTCTTCAAGCCCATCTTAATCGCGGCCCACCTCTGATCCGGTCAAATTCTGGTGATAACACATACTTTCACTAGTGGACACTCTCAACATTGATGACATAACAGAATAAATAGATAGATGCTAGACTCTACACCCTCTTGTTGGATGATGGACACCACTAACTGTGTAGGATTACACGAACCCTCAATGCCGGAGTTAACAAGCTCCACAATATTCAATGTTCATATTTAAGTAACCTTAGAGTGCATGACAGATCAACATAACCAAACCAAGTACTAACATAGCATGCACACTGTCACCTTCACACTACGAAAGGAGGAATAGATCACATCAATACCATCATAGCAATAGTTAATTTCATAATCTACAAGAGATCACAATCATAGCCCACACCAAGTACTACACGATGCACACACTGTCACCATTACACCGTGCAGGAGGAATAAACTACTTTAATAACATCACTAGAGTAGCACATAGATGAATAGTGATATAAAACTCATATGAATCTGATACGTCTCCGACGTATCGATAATTTCTTATGTTCTATGCCATATTATTGATGATACCTACATGTTTCATGCACACTTTATGTCATATTCGTGCATTTTCTGGAACTAACCTATTAACAAGATGCCGAAGTGCCAGTTCCTGTTTTCTGCTTTTTGGTTTCAGAAAGCCTAGTAACGAAATATTCTCTAATGGACGAAACAAAGACCCAGGGGCCTATTTTTCCACGGAGCTTCCAGAAGACCGAAGAACATACGAAGTGGGGCCACGAGGTGGCGACACCACAAGGCGGCACGGCCTAGGGGGGGCCGCGCCGCCCTATGGTGTGGCCCCCTCGTCTGGCCCCCGACTCTGCCTTCTACTTAAAGCCTCCGTCGCGAAACCCCCGAGGCGAAAAACCACGATACGGAAAACCTTCGAGACGCCGCCGCCGCCGATCCCATCTCGGGGGATTCTGAGATCTCCCTCCGCACTCTGCCGGAGAGGGGATTCATCTCCCGGAGGACTCTACACCGCCATGGTCGCCTCCGGAGTGATGAGTGAGTAGTTCACCCCCGGACTATGGGTCCATAGTAGTAGCTAGATGGTTGTCTTCTCCTCATTGTGCTTCATTGTTGGATCTTGTGAGCTGCCTAACATGATCAAGATCATCTATCGGTAATTCTATATGTTGTGTTTGTCGGGATCCGATGGATAGAGAATACCATGTCATGTTAATTATCAAGTTATTACATATGTGTTGTTTATGATCTTGCATGCTCTCCGTTACTAGTAGAGGCTCTGGCCAAGTTTTTACTTTTAACTCCAAGAGGGAGTATTTATGCTCGATAGTGGGTTCATGCCTGCATTGACACCTGGGACAGTGACAGAAAGTTCTAAGGTTGTGTTGTGC
Source organism: Lolium multiflorum (assembly GCA_030979885.1). NCBI lineage: Eukaryota > Viridiplantae > Streptophyta > Magnoliopsida > Poales > Poaceae > Lolium > Lolium multiflorum. The sequence goes on along the minus strand of CM061752.1, from coordinate 188,507,830 downwards.
TGTTGCCACTAGGGATAAAACATTGGCGCTATGTCCGAGGATGTAGTTGTTGATTATATTACGCACCATACTTAATGCAATTGTCTGTTGCTTTGCAACTTAATACTGGAAGGGGTTCGGACGATAACCTGAAGGTGGACTTTTTAGGCATAGATGCAGTTGGATGGCGGTCTATGTACTTTGTCGTAATGCCCAATTAAATCTCACTATACTTATCATGTCATGTATGTGCATTGTTATGCCCTCTCTATTTGTCAATTGCCCGACTGTAATTTGTTCACCCAACATGCTTTTATCTTATGGGAGAGATACCTCTAGTGAACTGTGGACCCCGGTCCATTCTTTAATACTGAAATACAAATCTGCTGCAATACTTGTTTTACTATTTTCTCGCAAACAATCATCTTCCACACAATACGGTTAATCCTTTGTTACAGCAAGCCGGTGGAGATTGACAACCTCACTATTTCGTTGGGGCAAAGTACTTTGGTTGTGTTGTGCAGGTTCCACGTTGGCGCCGGAATCCCGGGTGTTGCGCCGCACTACATCCCGCCGCCATCAACCTTCAACGTGCTTCTTGGCTCCTCCTGGTTCGATAAACCTTGGTTTCTTTCTGAGGGAAAACTTGCTGCTGTGCACATCATACCTTCCTCTTGGGGTTGCCCAACGAACGTGTGAAATACACGCCATCAAATCTCAATCATGTAAGGCAGCTCATGAGATTATTGTATTGAAGCACATAGGAGAGAGATGAACCATATAGCTACCGGTACAGCCCCGAGCCTCGATGGAGAACTACTCCCTCCTCATGGGAGACAACAACCGTTGATGAAGATGGCGGTGGTGTCGATGGAGGAGCCTTCCGGGGCACTTCCTCCGGCGGCGTGCCGGAACAGAGACTCATGTCCCCCAGATCTTGGCTTCGCGATGGCGACGGCTCTGGAAGGTTTTCTCTGGTTTCGTTGAACGTGTCGAGGTTTTCGTGACGGAGGCTTTAAGTAGGCGGGGCAGCCTCGGAGGGGGTCTGGTGGGCCCACACACTAGGGGGCGCGCTCCCTTCCGGCCGCGCCAGGGTGTTGTGTGGGGCCCCTGCTTCCCTCTCGGCGGCCCTCGGTGTTCTGGAAGCTTCGTCCAAAAATAGGATGCTGGGCATTGATTTCGTCCGATTCCGAGAATATTTCCTTACTAGGATTTCTGAAACCAAAAACAGCAGAAAACAACTCTTCGGCATCTCGTCAATAGGTTAGTTCCGGAAAACGCATAAATATGACATAAAGTATGCATAAAACATGTAGATATCATCAATAATGTGGCATGGAACATAAGAAATTATCGATACGTCGGAGACGTATCAACAAACATCATCATCCACACTATACATCTAATCCTTTGTTTACAGCAAGCCGGTGAGATTGACAACCTCACTGTTACGTTGGGGCAAAGTACTTTGATTGTGTTGTGCAGGTTCCACGTTGGCGCCGGAATCACTGGTGTTGCGCCGCACTACACTCCGCCACCAACAACCTTCACGTGTTCCTTGACTCCTACTAGTTCGATAACCTTGGTTTCTTACGGAGGGAAAACTTACTGCTGTGCGCATCACACCTTCCTCTTGGGGTTCCCAACGGACGTGTCGACTACACGCCAGCAGGCTCTAGCTAGTCCTAGGCTTTACTTGGTTTGCATGCTGCTCATATGCATCAATTCCTTGATGATGTGCTTATGGATACAATTATAAGTTGATATTGTAAAGCAATGGTTGGTTAATGGTTCAGCTTGATTGATGCTTGCTTGTGTGTGCATGCTCTAAATGGTCAAATGATCATCATGTGCTAGTGATTTACTTACTGGCTCATTGCTCATGCCTTTTACTTAATGTCCTATGCTATTGCTATGTCTCTGTAGCTTCTCACCATGTATTGGTGACCGCTCATGCTTGTAAAAGCATGCTGGAGGGTTTTGGTGATGTGCCTGATGCTTCCATGGCATCCATGTGCACTAGTTGTTGCTTAATTTAATTATCTGTGAATCTTTATCATGGTCATGTTAAGTATTTGGGATGAACTGATATGCAGTGATGATTATTTTGCTATAACTACTTGAGCTAGAGAGATGCCAACTACTGCTGGGGACCCTAGCTCCATCTTGAACCCATGTGGGTTATGATAAGTGTGTATGGCTTGGTGGTTTACTGGTATTTACTTAAGCTAGATGGATGCCAACTATTGTTGGGGACCCTAGCTTCATTTTGAATCCTGTTGGGTAATGATAAGTGTGTAGGCTTGGTGGTTTGGATGGTTTGGTGGTTGAATTGGCCTTTGCAGTCATGAACTACTGGCTTGGTAAATCATATGGGATGGTTTCCTTCCTAGTTCCATGTGAAAGATACTACTATTTAATTGGTTGGCATATCCATGGTGACTTAGGTTGATCAAATCCCTGGTGCTTGCCATTTTTACCAGGCTCACTTGGTCTATGACCAAATGATGACCAAACAGGGTTAATCCACCCTATGTGCTTGTATTTGACATGGCTATGCAAGTTATGAACAAAACCATCTAGTTTGTTCATGATGATTTGTATAACTCACTCCAACTCCTAGATTTTTGCTGGTGTAGAGGATTTCTTCTGTGATGTTGGGCTTATGCTTGTCCTTCTCCTCCTTACTGGCTGGTACTGGTGCTACTTCACCATATGTTTGTTAACAATTACTTGTTCTTTGTGGAAGAAGAACTGGAACAACTGCTATTCTTGGCTACTGGTGGCTTGTGTGTCGGTGGTTTATAGGGTTTGCTGCACAGTGTGGTTTTATATCACTTGGCAACCCTTATATGGTCGACAACAAGGTGTTGATGTGTGCTGACTAGTGATGCGTGTAATTGACACGTCCGTTGGGAACCCCAAGAGGAAGGTGTGATGCGCACAGCGGCAAGTTTCCCTCAGTAAGAAACCAAGGTTTAATCGAACCAGTAGGAGTCAAGAAGCACGTTGAAGGTTGATGGCGGCGGGATGTAGTGCGGCGCAACACCAGAGATTCCGGCGCCAACGTGGAACCCGCACAACACAACCAAAGTACTTTGCCCCAACGAAACAGTGAGGTTGTCAATCTCACCGGCTTGCTGTAACAAAGGATTAACCGTATTGTGTGGAAGATGATTGTTTGCAAGAAAACAATAAAACAAGTATTGCAGCAGATTTGTATTTCAGATAAAAGAATGGACCGGGTCCACAGTTCACTAGAGGTGTCTCTCCCATAAGATAAAAGCATGTTGGGTGAACAAATTACAGTCGGGCAATTGACAAATAGAGAGGGCATAACAATGCACATACATGTCATGATAAATATAGTGAGATTTAATTGGGCATTACGACAAAGTACATAGACCGCCATCCAACCGCATCTATGCCTAAAAAGTCCACCTTCAGGTTATCATCCGAACCCCTTCCAGTATTAAGTTGCTAACAACAGACAATTGCATTAAGTATTGCGCGTAATGTAATCAATAACTACATCCTCGGACATAGCATCAATGTTTTATCCCTAGTGGCAACAGCACATCCATAACCTTAGGGGTTTCTGTCACTCCCCAGATTCACGGAGACATGAACCCACTATCGAGCATAAATACTCCCTCTTGGAGTTACTAGCATCAACTTGGCCAAAGCCTCTACTAATAACGGAGAGCATGCAAGATCATAAACAACACATAGGTAATAACTTGATAATTAACATAACATGGTATTCTCTATCCATCGGATCCCGACAAACACAACATATAGCATTACAGATAGATGATCTTGATCATGTTAGGCAGCTCACAAGATCCAACAATGAAGCACAATGAGGAGAAGACAACCATCTAGCTACCGCTATGGACCCATAGTCCAGGGGTGAACTACTCACTCATCACTCCGGAGGCGACCATGGCAGTGAAGAGTCCTCCCGGAGATGAATCCCCTCCCAGGGTGCCGGAGGAGATCTCCGAATCCCCCGAGATGGGATTGGCGGCGGCGTCTCGGGAAGGTTTTCCGTATCGTGGCTCTCGTCGGGGGTTTCGACGAGGCTTTAAGTAGGCGGAAGGGCAACGTGGGGGGCCACACGAGGGCCCCACACCATAGGTCGGCGCGGCCAGGGCCTGGGCCGCGCCGCCCTATGGTGGCGGCGCCTCGTGGCCCCACTTCGACTCCTATTCGGTCTTCTGGAAGCTCCGTGGCATAATAGGACCCTGGGAGTTGATTTCGTCCAATTCCGAGAATATTTCGTTACTAGGATTTATGAAACCAAAAACAGCAGAAAACAAGAATGGTTCTTCTCATCTTGTTAATAGGTTAGTTCCGTAAAATGCACGAATATGACATAAAGTGTGCATAAAACATGTAGATATCATCAATAATGTGGCATGGAACATAAGAAATTATCGATACGTTGGAGACGTATCAGCATCCCCAAGCTTAGTTCTGCTCGTCCCGAGCAGGTAAAAAGATAACAAAGATAATTTCTGAAGTGACATGCCATCATAACCTTGATCATACTATTTGTGAACATATGTAATGAATGCAACGATCAAAACAATGGTAATGACATGAGTAAACAAGTGAATCATAAAGCAAAGAATTTTCATGAATAGTACTTGAAGACAAGCATCAATAAGTCTTGCATAAGAGTTAACTCATAAAGCAATAAATTAAAGTAAAGGTATTGAAGCAACACAAAGGAAGATTAAGTTTCAGCGGTTGCTTTCAACTTGTAACATGTGTATCTCATGGATAATTGTCAACATAGAGTAATATAACAAGTGCAATATGCAAGTATGTAGGAATCAATGCACAGTTCACACAAGTGTTTGCTTCTTGAGGTGGAGAGAGATAGGTGAACTGACTCAACATAAAAGTAAAAGGAATGGTCCTTCAAAGAGGAAAGCATCGATTGCTATATTTGTGCTAGAGCTTTTATTTTGAAAACATGAATTTTTTTTGTCAACGGTAGTAATAAAGCATATGAGTTATGTAAATTATATCTTACAAGTTGCAAGCCTCATGCATAGTATACTAATAGTGCCCGCACCTTGTCCTAATTAGCTTGGACTACCAGGCATCACATGTTTTAACCAAGTGTCACAATGGGGTACCTCCATGCCGCCCGTACAAAGGTCTAAGGAGAAAGCTCGCATTTTGGATTTCTCGCTTTTGATTATTCTCAACTTATACATCCATACCGGGACAACATGGACAACAGATAATGGACTCCTCTTTAATGCATAAGCATGTGGCAACAATTATTATTCTCATATGAGATTGAGGATATATGTCCAAAATTGAAACTTCCACCATGAATCATGGCTTTAGTTAGCGGCCCAATGTTCTTCTCTAACAATATGCATGCTCCAACCATTAAGGTGGTAGATCTCTCTTACTTCAGACAAGACGGACATGCATAGCAACTCACATGATATTCAACAAAGAATAGTTGATGGCGTCCCCAGAAACATGGTTATCGCACAACAAGCAACTTAATAAGAGATAAAGTGCATAAGTACATATTCAATACCACAATAGTTTTTAAGCTATTTGTCCCATGAGCTATATATTGCAAAGGTGAATGATGGAATTTTAAAGGTAGCACTCAAGCAATTTACTTTGGAATGGCGGAGAAATACCATGTAGTAGGTAGGTATGATGGACACAAATGGCATAGTGGTTGGCTCAAGGATTTTGGATGCATGAGAAGTATTCCCTCTCGATACAAGGTTTAGGCTAGCAAGGTTATTTGAAACAAACACAAGGATGAACTGCAGCAAAACTTACATAAAAGACATATTGTAAACATTATAAGACTCTACACCGTCTTCCTTGTTGTTCAAAACTCAATACTAGAAATTATCTAGACTTTAGAGAAACCAAATATGCAAACCAAATTTTAGCAAGCTCTATGTATTTCTTCATTAATGGGTGCAAAGTATATGATGCAAGAGCTTAAACATGAGCACAACAATTGCCAAGTATCAAATTATCCAAGACATTTTAGAATTACTACATGTAGCATTTTCCAATTCCAACCATATAACAATTTAACGAAGAAGAAACTTCGCCATGAATACTATGAGTAAAGCCTAAGGACATACTTGTCCATATGCTACAGCGGAGCGTGTCTCTCTCCCATACAGTGAATGCTAGGATCCATTTTACTCAAACAAAAACAAAAACAAACCGACGCTCCAAGCAAAGTGCATAAGATGTGACGAAATAAAAATATAGTTTCAGAGGAGGAACCTGATAATGTTGTCGATGAAGAATGGGATGCCTTGGGCATCCCCAAGTTTAGACGCTTGAGTCTTCTTAGAATATGCAGGGGTGAACCACCGGGGCATCCCCAAGCTTAGAGCTTTCACTCTCCTTGATCATATTGTATCATACTCCTCTCTTGATCCTTGAAAACTTCCTCCACACCAAACTCGAAACAACTCATTAGAGGGTTAGTGCACAATAAAAATTAACATGTTCAGAGGTGACACAATCATTCTTAACACTTCTGGACATTGCATAAAGCTACTGGACATTAATGGATCAAAGAAATTCATCCAACATAGCAAAAGAGGCAATGCGAAATAAAAGGCAGAATCTGTCAAAACAGAACAGTCCGTAAAGATGGATTTTATTAGGCCACCAGACTTGCTCAAATGAAAATGCCCAAATTTAATGCAAGTTGCGTACATATCTGAGGATCACTCACGTAAATTGGCTTAATTTTCTGTGTTACCTACAGAGAATTAGACCCAGATTCGTGACAGCAAAGAAATCTGTTTCTGCGCAGTAATCCAAATCTAGTATTCACTTTACTATCAAAGACTTTACTTGGCACAACAAAACATAAAACTAAGATAAGGAGAGGTTGCTACAGTAGTAAACAACTTCCAAGACTCAAATTCAAAACAAAAATACTGTAGTAAAAACATGGGTTGTCTCCCATAAGCGCTTTTCTTTAACGCCTTTCAGCTAGGCGCAGAAAGTGTGTATCAAGTGTTATCGAGAGATGAAGCATTGACATTCTTACCAGGGGTGTTGCTCTTACCTTTCTTACTCTTATTCTTACTCTTTGGTCTAGGGAATACATGACCGCATCCGGGTGTAGAGGTAAAATTTAGAGTGCCTTTCCCAACATCTATGACTGCTCCCATGAGTTTCAGCAGGGATCTTCCAAGCGTGATTTGTCATGTCCCTACACATTCAATAACGAGATAATCAGTGGATACCGTCCTTCCAAGAAAGGTTGTGAAAACACCTTCAGCTATACCCTTAGGAATTACAACAGAGTTATCCGTAAGAGTTATTTCTTCTCCTCCTTCAGTAAGTTCCCAAAGTGTCAAAGATTTATAAATATTTTCAGGCATAAGGCAAAACTCAGACATAATATCACAACGAGCAGGAAAAGTTTCACCACCAATAGTAGCTTTAATAGTAGGCACCCACATTGAAGGTTCGAAGCTTAATGGAACATAATCATAGTATTCGCGAATTCGGTTATACACTTCTTTTAAACAAGATATATTTGTTTCAATAGTGTTTAATCTATTATGCATACTAGCATGAGATGGATCAAAATTATTATCGGAGCTAAATGATGTAATCAATTTCCTTATAGCATTAAAAGCTTGATCCCCATCACAATGAAGGAAATCTCCTCCCACTACAGCATCTAAGGCATATCTATAACGAAGAATAAGCCCAAAATAGAAATTACTAAGAAGCAAGCTTAAGGTCATTTTAGGTTCAGTTTTACTATAAGAATCAAAAATTCTAGACCATGCTTCTTTAAAATTCTCTTCACCTCCTTGTTTAAAAGTGAAGATTGATTCCTCAGGTGATAGAGTAACAACTACGGGACTAGACATGATAATAAAGTAAATGCGAGTAACTAATTTTTTTTGTGTTTTTGATATAACGAACAAGATAGCAAATAAAGTAAAGCTAGCAACTATTTTTTTTGTGTTTTGATATAATGCAGCAAACAAAGTAGTAAATAAAATAAAGCAAGACAAAAACAAAGTAAAGAGATTGGGAAGTGGAGACTCCCCTTGCAGCGTGTCTTGATCTCCCGGCAACGGCGCCAGAAATTTGCTTGATGCGTGTAATTGACACGTCCGTTGGGAACCCCAAGAGGAAGGTGTGATGCGCACAGCCTCAGAAGAAACCAAGGTTTAATCGAACCAGTAGGAGTCAAGAAGCACGTTGAAGGTTGATGGCGGCGGGATGTAGTGCGGCGCAACACCGAGATTCCGGCGCCAACGTGGAACCCGCACAACACAACCAAAGTACTTTGCCCCAACGAAACAGTGAGGTTGTCAATCTCACCGGCTTGCTGTAACAAAGGATTAACCGTATTGTGTGGAAGATGATTGTTTGCAAGAAACAGTAGAAACAAGTATTGCAGCAGATTTGTATTTCAGTATAAAAGAATGGACCGGGTCCACAGTTCACTAGAGGTGCCTCTCCCATAAGATAAAAGCATGTTGGGTGAACAAATTACAGTCGGGCAATTGACAAATAGAGAGGGCATAACAATGCACATACATGTCATGATAAATATAGTGAGATTTAATTGGGCATTACGACAAAGTACATAGACCGCCATCCAACCGCATCTATGCCTAAAAAGTCCACCTTCAGGTTATCATCCGAACCCCTTCCAGTATTAAACAGACAATTGCATTAAGTATTGCGCGTAATGTAATCAATAACTACATCCTCGGACATAGCATCAATGTTTTATCCCTAGTGGCAACAGCACATCCATAACCTTAGGGGTTTCTGTCACTCCCCCAGATTCACGGAGACATGAACCCACTATCGAGCATAAATACTCCCTCTTGGAGTTACTAGCATCAACTTGGCCAAAGCCTCTACTAATAACGGAGAGCATGCAAGATCATAAACAACACATAGGTAACAACTTGATAATTAACATAACATGGTATTCTCTATCCATCGGATCCCGACAAACACAACATATAGCATTACAGAGAGATGATCTTGATCATGTTAGGCAGCTCACAAGATCCAACAATGAAGCACAATGAGGAGAAGACAACCATCTAGCTACTGCTATGGACCCATAGTCCAGGGTGAACTACTCACTCATCACTCCGGAGGCGACCATGGCGGTGAAGAGTCCTCCGGGAGATGAATCCCCTCTCCGGCAGGGTGCCGGAGGAGATCTCCGAATCCCCCGAGATGGGATTGGTGGCGGCGGCGTCTCGAAGGTTTTCCGTATCGTGGCTCTCGGGGTTTCGCGACGGAGGCTTTAAGTACGCTAAGGGCAACGTGGGGGCCACACGAGGCCCCACACCATAGGTCGGCGCGGCCAGGCGGCCGCGCCGCCCTATGGTGGCGGCGCCTCGTGGCCCCACTTCGACTCCTCTTCGGTCTTCTGGAAGCTCCGTGGCAAAATAGGACCCTGGGCGTTGATTTCGTCCAATTCCGAGAATATTTCGTTACTAGGATTTCTGAAACCAAAAACAGCAGAAAACAACAACAACTGGCTCTTCGGCATCTTGTTAATAGGTTAGTTCCAGAAAATGCACGAATATGACATAAAGTGTGCATAAAACATGTAGATATCATCAATAATGTGGCATGGAACATAAAAAATTATCGATACGTTGGAGACGTATCAACTAGACACTAGGGTTGTGTGTTGTGAAACATGCACACTGCCTTGTGAGCTACTTGTGTGTTCCATGTTGGAACTTGTGGCTGGTGGATCAGCTCGGCTGGTTCTGGTCTTATCCTTACTGTTTAATTTCTTTTGACATTCCAAGTGGCATTGCCACTTGGCAAACAATGTGTATTTTCTTTGTTTTGATTTATGCAGGGATCAAGAAGGTCAAGAATCTCACACTCTACTGGATGATCAAGAAGATCAAGACAATAGCTAGGTTGTAGTTTAGTTTAGTTCTTCATTTACTTGTAATTTTTCCTTTTTCGTTTTCCTTTATCAATTTCTAAAATGATTATGTAATATTTATATTTGGATATTGTAATGACAATATATCTTGTGTGATGATCAATAAAGCTCAAGGTTTCTCTATTGAGCTTGTTGTAATTTATATCTTTTATTTTTATCCAAATATAATATTATTTGTTGAATTATTCATTGTCTTTTATATTATGTAATGATTAAGTTTGAAATTTAATTCAAACTTGTTTCAAAAGTATTCACTGAATTGTATGTGTTGAAGTCAAATGTTTCCCCTCTTTCGAAATCCTAATTTTAAAGAGATCATGTCCAAGTTTATCGCACTATCGAAACCCTACCCCTAGCTGGTGTCGAGAGAGAAACTTGTTCCCTCTTAGGTTTTTATTTAATTAAGCGTGAACTTCCCTAGTTTTACGATGCAATGCACATCTATTTTCTAATTCTACCCCGCAAACGTCTGAAATCCTGGGATATTACACGGACCTGCAACAATTCCCTGTGGCATTCTAGCAGCACTTCACGATCAACTCATTCAACTAACACTCAATTGTTCCACGGTTCAACAACTTATGCTTCTGCAGCATCAAAGTGTTAGCTAACTATGTTTAAACTTTGCTTAGTTGTTCCAACCCGTGATATATCCCAAATAAATGCTGTGTGTAATTAGAAAAGTATTGAACATGTGAATGCATATTTAATTTAAATTTGATCCTGCAGTGTCTTTTGCGTGTTTATGTTGTGCTACCAATAGGAGATATCCTCGATCGGAGACATCATTAAACAGACAAGAAATTCTCTATTGGGCCGGCCCTTGACTAACTGATATCAATGTATCCTTGTATTAGTAGGAGTATGCCAATTGGACAATATAGTGTGGAGATATAGACATATAGTATCATGTCATGTTTGTATTTACTAGGGACAATGCAAAATTTACATCATTCGCCCCACTTTCTGGTTTCTCATAGAGTATGGATATATGTGGGAGTTGGTGGCAATGCACTTTACTTGTAGTGTATTTATGTGCAATCTTATTGAAGTTTTTAGCATGCCATAAAGTTAGTACGTCACAATTCTACCGAGTGTTCGCTCAAAAGGAGAAACGGAAAAAAGCGTCTCCATTTCCAGGTCCTTGGTGCCCTCTCTCTCTCCTCTTGCCGCTCCGGTGGCGGGAGGTGGGACTCATTCCTCTGTTCTAGCCTAGTAGTTAGGTTTAGGGTTTGTCTGATGTGGTGTGCCGCTGTGGTGGTGGGAGCGATGCCCGTGGGAATAAATCTTCCTAAACTCTACTTCCACACCGACGACGACTTTCATGGCAGTGTCTCATAGTTGATGGAAACGTGTGCTTATCAGCCCTTCAGATCGGCAACTTGGTCTTCTCTATGTCTTCAGATCTGGCGAGATCAGTTTCTTTGTGAATCACTGGCGTCTGCCATTATCCGTGAAGGCATTGTAGCCATGGAAGTGTGGATCTTATGGAGCAAGGATGTTGGTCCGTAGGTGGTGGATTTGTCATTTTTCCCTGAGTTCGTCGATGGGATGAGGTGGATTTTGGTCAAAGGAAGCACAATGACATTCCTTGGTTAACGTGCAGAGCGATGTGTGGCTTGTTGCTTGAAGTGGGCATGTTCATCGATGCACAAAGCTTATTTGTGGATGGTTCTTCTTTGGATATAGCAATGGTGGAGGCTTAACATCTCTTTCAACATACATCTAGGCGGCGTTATAGTTTTGCGGCGATCGTAGGCTTCGTCGAGTGCAGTAACCTCTAGGGATGGTTTTGTATTTTCTATCCTTTAGGGTTCTATATGTGAAGTTTTAGGAAAACTATTTTCTCACGGTCTATCTTTTAGTTTTCACGTTTGTTTGTACATGTAACTTGATTTTATATTAATGGAATACATGGTTGCTCTCAGAAAACATGACTTTTAATTGCTAATATTTGGATTAAACACGTTTAATAATAAGGTAATTGGTATTTCACACTCGGCCTTACGGAACACACAATATATTAATAATAGAATTTTATATTATTTGGAATATGACAAAGCGGCAATATGTAAAAAGATTAGAGAGGGGCACATAGCACGCTTAATACACCTACGCGTCTAAAAGAATAAACAAGGGTGCAAACTACCATAACACTCTTGACACTTTTGGGGATGGAATAAAATAAACCTGAAGTAAAATATATCTGACGCATGTTACCCACATATCTGTTTAATTTGTTGCAACACACGAATATTCAAGTAATAATTGATAATATTCTGATTAACCATTTGTACAAAGGAATCATACTTTAGAATTTCACTGTAGTATTTTTGTATAAACTTTATTTTTACCTTCTCGGCCCATGCGCACAAACCAAAGGTGCATACATGCCAATTATTGCCAGTTTTAAATTGTTGTATTATTTTTCTCTTGACATCTTCATATGTTAGACTTGTTGGTTTCCATAAATGTATGCATTTGTCACTATGGCTATACTTTTGTTTGAGTACTACCCAAGAAGTTAATGATGGGAGAAAATCAGGGTACGTCGGACAAGAATCCCACCATGGAAGCCAAGAATGAGGAGGAGGATAAGCTAGCATGACAAAATCGGTATCATGGCCAGCGCACCGGTATTGCCACAAAAACGAACCGGCGACCACTGGGTTACCACTGGCACTAGCGCCGAAGCAGCTGGTGGCCACCGGTTCTCACGCCGATGCTGCCAGAACCAATATAGAAACAAACCAGCGCCAGACTGGCACCTCAATAGGCCACCCCCAAAGAGGCATGTGACCGAACCTATGCACTGGCCGATGCCACCGGTTTCCACATCGGAACGACCTGAATCTGTGTTGAAGATGGTCACTTGAGCCATGTAATTTACCCTTTTGTCCCCTAGTACTATAAATATGCCCTAGTCACCTAGATCTCTGATCAGACTTGATGTTGAGATTTGACTTGAGCTATGCTTTTGTCTCCCTTATGAAAACCCCACCTTAGATTATAAATCTATTCTATCTAAGGATCCTCCTTATTCGGATCTTTTCCATTCTAGCAACTCTATTAATTGAAGATCTCTTGCTTTGCACCTCTATCTTGGTTTGGTCTCTTGCTCTTTGCAGTTCTATTTGGATTGGACAATATTTTGCAAGGGATTCTACCCTTACGGTCTTTACCTTGAAATTTTATTGAGTTGGTGTCTTGGGCCAAGGAGGATAACTGGAGTATGTGTGAGTTTGTATGATGTTCTTCACGTTCATGAACTTTCGCGTGAATCTCCCTCCGCAATCACTCACATCCGTGAAGATCGGGCCAAACCCTAGGCTTAGCCCACATCAAAGACACATTCAAAGAATATATATATATATATATGATTTTTTTAAAAAATAAAACCATGGATCTTTCTCACTCTTAGATGTCGACTGTGAGCCTCCGCCTCCATCGTAACCCGTAGAGACTACATGTGATCAATCAAAGACATAGAAAACATATAATTCATAATAAGGTTCGATGCATTTTGAATGCTTAAATTGTTTTACATTTGTGCCAACAATGAATTTGAATAGAGAAGCATGTGGTGGTGATGATGACAGTGCTTCTCTAAGTGGAAAGGATCTAGATCTTGCACAATATATCATGGCTCTTTCTTCTCACCATCCCTCTTGCTTTACAGTATCTATGTTGGATACCATAGAGCTGCTGACACTCGACACGAGCACCTATGGAAATGTTCCATTATGAGAGCATTTTATGACTATGTGGGCCCCAGATGGAATCTACCAAAAGATAAGAATGCATGCAAATCTTGCAATTAAGCATGTAGTCACTAATAAGGATAAATCGGTATAGTAAAATATTGAGAATACCGACGTTGAACTTGAGAAAGGATGAGCGTAAATTACACACATCACTTAACTCGGCTTGTAAGATTTTGCGGATCATTAAATTGGAGCATCCATGTGAGGCTTATTAGATTTCACCTCAAGCATATGCACAGTTTGGCCTAAGCCTTCTTTATAGCATACACACGACTATGTTTCTATATTACAGACGTGTCACTATGTTTCATAATCTAAGCTGTTTTGGCAAGCTAAAATAGTTTTCCAAAATGGTTTATATATGGAACGGAGATAGTATACAATACACAAACATGTACTTTCTCCTTGCCAAAATATAGTGCGTATAAGATTTTTCAAAATTTAAATGATGTAAAGTTTGACCGATCATGTAGCAAAAAATATTAACTCCTAGAATACCAAATTAACACCATTAGATTCATCATGATGAATATTTTCATATGATATATATTTGGTATTGCGGATATAGATAATTTTCACAACGAACTTGATAAAAGTTTACATCGTTTGACTTTTGTAAAATCTTACATGCATTATGGCAAGGAGGGAGTATATAGAAAACAAAGTTGTCTCAACCAACTTATAGAGAATGAAAGGACACGAGAGGAAACAACAATTAGAAAAATGTTCACTGTGGCTTTTGTGTTCGTGAGAGTGTATCCCATCCCACCAGGGCTGCATAAAAGCTCGACACTAGTGAGTGGTTCGAGATAGACTCACCTTTTAGCTCGACTAGAGATCGACTTGAGGATAAATGAGCCAAGTATGAGTGTTATATATAGCTCGGATGAAAATCAAGGTGATCTTGAGCCAATACTAGTTGGACAACTCGAGAAAATATAGTTATGTTATATTTAATTTATTATCTTATATGTTATGAACTTTCCAATATGGATGGGATTTGTTTAAGCTAATAGGAAAGGTCAATTTATTCCTTCTATATGCTATGGATGGGGTTTTTCTTCCTTCTATAAGCAAGGTTTATTGCAAAATTTATTGTTTTTATATTAGCTCGAAAGGGCCGTAACATGTCACACCTTGGCTTATTAGGGGCTTCTTAACAAACCATGGCCGTGTGGTGCCAGTTTTGGGCCTTTTGCCACGAGGTTGGAGTTTGATGGTAGGTTGATTATTGCAGTTCTCCGTTGAGCATCGTTCGTGCACGACCTGTATTGCAGTTGTCAACTGAACTACACTACGACAGCCAACTGATACTGTAGCTAGCGATCAAGCAACCCCACGGCCCGCTCTATCTCCAGCGAGCCAGTCTCACCATGTGCTCACTTCAAAGTTTCAACTCCTTACAAAGCTTGCGAAAAAACGTGCCAGCTGATCTCGGGTACTCCTAATCCGAGTCTCGAACTGGCGCAAAAAATAGGATCTGTCACTTTCAGAAGAAATTGGAATAAATATATACACATACATATATACTTGATACAAATGCGTGCCAATTTTCAAGAACAAATACGTACATATGTAGCCTTTACAAAAGGAAGAGAAATATGCAACTTGTTATTTTTCAAAACGGTGGCAAAAGAATTGCCTTGTCCATTACATTAACTAAGAAAAAGAGAATGGCCGGTGAATTGACGGAAAATTGGGTAAAACCCGTTACAACAGAACACATACTTACTACACCCAAAGAATGAAACTCCACTACCACCTCCACACACCAACAAAAGCACCCAATACACGGACACACTCCGCTGAAAAGAAAACAATGACAAATTCACAAGAGCAACTTGCACAGTGATTTTTTTTTTAACTTGAAGGTTAATCTCTAATCAGGTACTTTGCCTTTTTCATGTAAGTATATACTTTAGAATTTAAGTTTGAGACTTGGGATAGCATTTTTTTTGTTCATGTGGGATCAGGAGTACCCATGCATGTTCTGAATATTCCGGTTCCAAAGCTTGGGCTACTTTAGTGTCTAGTCTGCGCCAAGAATGTCGCCATCACTAGGCTGCGTCCGTGCTTTAGTTGTTGCCAAGTCATCCTCAACCATTCTTTGCTTATTTTGGCTCGACAGTTTAACATTCCATTTCCGAGGTTTTTCTACATGAAGATGCAACCGTGAAAACGACGCTACTGAGCGTTGTGATGATTGCAACTGATTACCTTTAGCAACATGGAGCCATGGAAGATTGGCAAGATATGGTAATATTTGGTCTGGTTGGTGGTAGTGGACAATTCTGCCATCCATATCCATGTGGTGGGTGGAGTACATTCTTTATTGCCATCACCAGACCATGCATGAACACCTAACATTCCGGCGCGATTTGATCGTAAACGTTGCAAGTTTTGTAGACGACGATACCGTGTAAGTTTGTCCTAGCTGGCTTGGAAACATTTTTTTCCAGTGCAACATAATCACTATGACATATATTAATTCTGGATCCAGACTACAGAAGAACGAGACATCGATCTCAAAAGATAATCCGCGAGATGACATGAAGAACACAGCGATTCAGAATTTTAGATAACATGGCCAGTGCCAGTACCGTACATACTGGCATTCGGATCGCTACCAGACTATTTTTGCTACTAACTGGAACCTGGATGTGTGGGAGAAGAGCATGCCAAGAACCTGAAGATCGAGCAGCAGCCCGGTGCGTCATGGCTCCGGCAGCGGCAACGCGGCGGGCACCTCCTCGATGGGCGGCGGCTTCGCCCCGCGCCTGTCGACGATCCGGGGACGCGCGCCCCACCAGCGCCACCGTCGCGACAGCCTCGTGCAGTCGTACACCTCGTCGGGGCCCTCGGCCTGCCGCCGGCACACCCGGCCGAAGACGCAGGACACGGCCGTGAGCACCAGCACCGCCGCGAGCACGGCGAAGAAGGTGCCGATGGAACCCCCGCCCGAGCCGTCGCCGTTGTCCCGGCGCACGGGCGCGTTGCCCGCCGCGGAGCCCTGGTAGTAGCCGTCCGGCAGCGCGGGCGGCGCGAGGAACGTCGCCGGGGACGGCATCCACGGGGGCGCGACGGTGCTGGTGTCCGCCATTCCTGTTGCATCCAGGTGTGGCGATAGGAATAGAACAGTGGTGGTGTCGAGCTGAGCTGAGCTGAGTGAGCTCGTGTGCTTGTGGAGGCAAATAGCCGGTAGGAGGTCGGCGAAAGCGTCAGCTGCTTTGCGAGGCGGCGACGTGTCGAGAGGACCGGAGGATGTAGTCATGCAGGCGAAGTAAAGCTGGGGAGAATGGTGGGTGGGGGGACGTCCGCAAGGTTGGCTTTTGCGTAGATCGATCGATCCAGAGCGGCATGTGGCCATGGAAAGGTCGCAAAGTGTGAGATGGTTGGTAGTCACCCTCTAAGTTTACGCCGTTTGTTCACGCCCGTACGTGGGGAAAAGGGAGAGGAAAGGTACACTCGTACACGCACGACAGAAACACTGAACGCAGGTTCTTGGATATACTGCTCGGATGCAGGAGGAAAGAGGAGTTCTGCGAGAGAAGATCTAAGAAGTGAAGAACAAAGTGCATGCGACGAACTTTATGAGCTCCTCTAAAAAAAGATCTTTATGAGGTCCATGTGAACGTATGTTGTGGATCTGTTTGTTCATGTACTTTATTTGAAGGGCCCTGATGCATCCAACATATAAGAAGCTAATAATCCAAATCATGGAAGTGACTATAGCTCGCGATGACCGATGATTCGTTATTTTTTAGTCCATATGCATGATAAACCTTGTTTTCTCATCAGCTTCATTTTGCACTCGTATGAATATCGATCTCTCGACCACGGTTCATAGGGGCGAGATAAGAAGACATTGCGCGACCCTTCAGGAGCTTCCCATTTGTACCGCAACAAGGAGGTTAGGATCAGAGAAGCATGTGGTGTTGGTTGCTTAATGTGCAAGTACCCAAAGCTTTCCTACACCCTATTTCCACCGCTGCTTTGTGAATTGCTTAATTATGGTATTAAGCATGCATTACCACTTGTCATGCTTACAAATTGTGAAACCCGGCATGGTATCATATTGACTATAGAACATTCACCGGTAGCTTCATGAACACCACGCACCACTGCACGTAGGTTGGCACACGGACCGGGAGGGTTCCGAGTAGTCCAAATCCCACATGATCCCTCACAGATCTAGCATTATTCTCCCTTGAGCTCCCCAAACCAAGCGATATCCCTTCGATTGTCGGGATCACTTTCGATGAAAAAGTTGATATAATGCTCCTCACTCTTTTTCCCTCAAATGTTCACAAGATTGAGTGGAGGGATGTCTAGTAATCGAAGGTTTAAAGCTCAACAATGTCAGGGGCAAACTGGATGACAATAGAGACGACCAACATTAGTATGAAGAAGGCCCGGACCTAGGTCCAGAGGGTTTGTACTTCGGAGGCGAAAACTTTCCTAACCAAAGGGGAAATAAAAGGTTTTTTCCAAAGTATTTTTGGTGGATTTTGTGGGATATTCATGGACTTGTCAAAACACCAAATCTTAATTGTAAGCTGGTATAATCCACTCTTTGTAGTAACGAAACGCCCAAAAAAGTAACGCTTTGTCATCTCGGTTATCCTTTTATGTAGGGGTTACCATGCACCTCAAATTATCCATATCCGGAGCTGATAACCTGTGTATAAACTTGTTGCTACATCTGCTCCCTAATTTAATGACCATTAACACCAAAATCAACTTAGGGTATGATTTGTACCTTCAATAGCTTCCTAGTCGAGTCATTGACATGGACACTCCCTATTCATCGTCTTCTCGGTGAATTACTAGAATTTCTTAAAGTTTTTGGTTGTGTCTATTGGCCTCACCTTTAAGCATGGGCGGACCTACAGGGTGGGCCGGGTGGGCCGGCCCACCCCAAGTTTTGTGAATTTTTTTGACTACCCTAAATTTCTGACAAGTTTTGTGATGTTCAACCAGGAAGAAATAGCACCACACATAACACGCAGTACCACTTGGTTTCGCCATGTTTTATGCTTACATGATGAAATATACTTTTCATACCTTTTATGGTCATTTTGTTCGGAAATTTGCTTAAACTTTAATTAAAAGAATGGTTTTCTGTCGCCATCTAACTGGATGAACCAGTGGTTTGGCCAAAGAACCAATGAACCAGTCACCTCACCGGTTCACTTACCGGTCCGGTTTCACAAACTTTGCTTAAGAAGGATTTCCCCTCTTATTATATATATATATATATATATATATATATACTCCCTCCGTCCCGATTTAATTGACTTGACTGTCTTTTTGCGAAATCCCCCCTGCCTTTTCTTGTTTTCGGAGCGGGAGATCCTACGTTGCCGAGTCAAGCGGTCAATCC
Source organism: Lolium multiflorum (assembly GCA_030979885.1). Classification (NCBI taxonomy): domain Eukaryota; kingdom Viridiplantae; phylum Streptophyta; class Magnoliopsida; order Poales; family Poaceae; genus Lolium; species Lolium multiflorum. The sequence continues at coordinate 188,488,722 of CM061752.1, read as the reverse complement.
AGCCCCGCGACGCATCCCACGCCCTATCCCACTCACGCAGCGCACAACCCAGTCCTCTTCCTCCCCATGACGGACAGTCCTCCACCACCTCCCGCCGCTGCCGCCGTTCCCCGTCTCCTTCTCCTCCTCACCGCAGCCTTCTCCTCCTCGCCGCCGCCTTCTCCCTAATCTACGCCGCCGCTGCCCACCCCCGTACCCTTCTCCTCATCCCCGCCATGTGAAGGAACTCCACACCCTGTTTGGATCCGTGAAAAAGGTTTCATTTTTCCGGCCTTTTTCATGGATCCGGTGGCCACGTTGCGAGATCAGGCGGCGGGGATGCCTGCTGGTGGCGGCGATTCGAGGGGTCTGAAGAGGAAGCCGATGGCGCTCATCAAGAAGCTGCAACTTCCAATCGGCGCCGATCTGGAATCTTGGCGAGCCTGGGGGCAGGCGGGTGACGGAGGCGGAGACGCTGGATCAATCCCAGCTAGCGAGTGGAGGAAGCGCTCGATCGATCCCAGCAGCTCGGATCCATCGATCAGCTAGCGGAGTTGCTGGGTACCGAGCTGGATGGATCTGAGCGGACAGATTTATGATTGCGCTGTAAAGATCTCGAAATATTTAGGACGAAATTGTAATTTACCTTTTCTGAAACGTTTTCCCCTCCCTAAGTTAATTAAATTGGGACGGAGGGAGTATATTTTTAAGCACCTTCTAGTTAGGCTACTATGTAGCCTTATTTATTTGGGCCATTTATAATAATCAGAAAGGGATGAGAAGATAGAGAGGAATATCTGAGGAATTCAGAAGGGTTTATATTGATAGAAAAATTCACAATTCAGTCCTTAAATAAGCTTTTAGACTGCTCATAGTGAGAGTAACATAGCTAGTAACATCACACATCTCAAGGCAGTTTGGTGACATGGTATGCCAATAAATGAAGAAAAAGAGTGAGGTGGTAACTAGCTATGTTACCATAACATCACACACTCCAAGACAAAATGAGTCTACAACATAATAAATGACACAATACATGACACCACGTACAGTATAAGTTACTATCCACTATGAAGGTAGTAACCTAGACTAGTAACATGACATATGCTACTATTCTAAGTTACTCCCCACTATGACCAGGCTTAAACAATCAAATGTGGAAAAGAAAACAGCGACGGTTTCAGTCTGAAAGTTGAAGACGGCGATTTCCACTTAAATATCCACCGCTGGATTCATAGCCTGAACCAGTATAAGGAATATTGGACCATCGATGAAAGGAAGCAGTAGTTTTCCATGTTGAAATCTTCAGGTTTCAGTTAAGACGGTCATGGCAATTTCTTCGTCTTTAGATCATACTCGTCCCTGAGTATGGAAAACATGAAACACTGTCTTGAGGACTCTTCATCCTCCCAGCCAGCGACTGCTTCAGGTTGATTCAGACGTTTATTAAGCCATTGCACCACTGACTCATTGATGCTAGGAATTACTCCTTTTGCCAAGACGGGCCTACGGTGCTACCTTGATATTTCTTTCTGAGTGAACCTATGTTAGGTGAGGACTGGGTACTACCTTTGGTCCAATATGTCTGTTCAGTTGATATGGAATGCAAGGTGTAGTTTACGCCCTACTGGCAGTAGCAGGCTGAGCCCTGTACGCCAGTCCTCCAACCCTTCTACAGTAGTATAATCCTAAATGGTCTATAATATTTCTTTGTGAAGTTTCTGTGGCAATTGTAGGGCTGTTTTTACTGTTTTACAACAAATCCAGCGACATACTTGATGAGCAATCACAACCAACAAACAATAAAAAGAGAGACTGTTTTACGGTGAACACCATAACATCTCCATCGTTATTTATGCTGCACGCACACACGCCGTTCTACCAGTCCATCTCAGCTCAGCTAAGCTATTTCATCTGGGTTAATTTCCTTGGGCAGGGCCAACACGGCGGAGCCGGCGGGCAGTACCGGCAGCTGCATGCGAAGTGCAAAGGATGGGCGAAGCAGGTGCCAACGCCCCCTTTGATCGCGTTCTCACAGTCCTTTTGGCACTTGGCCGGATTGCACTGCCCGGCCGGTTCCAGGAGAATCGTTTGACAATCTGTGTCGTCTGGGACCGAGACCTTCGCCTTCGCCTTCGCCGCCGGTATGTGATCTGCGGATCCTAAAGAAACTGTAGATTGGATCATCAGTATAGTATTTTTATCTGAGATCATCAATATAGCTGGGAAACATTGCAGAATAGTAATACGCTAGCGGTCGAAGTACGTACCTGAAGATAGCACCATGAGGGCGAGGGCGAGTGCGACCACTATGATCTGACTAGTTCTCATCCTTTTAGCTTACGAATGTCGAAAGTGTAGAAAATGTTGATGTATTTCACCTGATCATAGTTGGTTGCCTGGATGACGAAGGAGAGGAACTACACGGCCAATGGCTTTATAGTGGGTATGGTCATTTACTTAGACTACCCACAATAAGAGTATCATAAGTAGTATCATGCATTTTATGCATGCAAACTGATGTGGCAGTGCAATTAAGGATGAGAGAGATGGTACTAGTATCATAGGTAGTAGATATTGTATCATAGCACATACTACTAGGAAAAATTAATGTCAAGTAAATCTTGCATTGAGATTCTACAAAACAATTAATATATGAAGATTATGATACTAATATATGATACCATGCATTGTGGAGATAGTAACATGTAGTAGTATCATACGCATGATACTTCTATATGATACTATGCATTGTGACTAATCTTATGGAAAAATATTGTAAATATGAACGGGCGTGATCTTTAAGAAAGATATACTAATTAATGAGCATTAATTATGAATATATCATTTTGTAATCATTTTTATATGATAATCAATGTCCTAAAATTAATGACCATGTTAATAAGAGCAAGTACAATAAGTCCTAATCAGCTAGCTATAAGGATTAAAATAGTATATTATTGCTTAGTTGGAGGAGAGAGAGGAGGAGAGAGAAGGAGAGTGGGCTCTTATGCAAGAGCCAGCTCTAGCACGTGCTTCTAGGCACTTTGTGAGAGTGAAAGGTGGGCCATACATTGATAAAGTTCTATATTTTTATAGCTCACTATTGTATAAGTTAGCTCTAAGTTGGCTATAGATGGCATGGCACTTAGCTTATAGCCAGCAGCTAGCTACACTATTGGAATTGCTCTAAATCGCATCCAAAAAATTGCCATGGCAATGTATCAACCTGCTTTGATGAACTTGTCAAGATTCTGTAGTGATGATATTTTGATTTATACCACCGCTTGTCCAGAACAATAGGTTAGAGGTTTGGTCAAGGTGTCTACCTGGCCATTGAAAAAAAGAGGGAAGAAGGTAGCAATTGGGAAACATAATACTCCACATGTTTCATATTAGCTTGCATATTGGGTTTTGTCGAAGTCAAACTTTAAAAGTTTGATCAGCTATATAGCAAACAATATCCATATTCATAGTACCAAATGCATAGAACACGAAGTACACTTCATGAACATCCCATGGAACAAATTAAGACTAGCCATAATAAGGGTATTCATAGATAATACTCCCTCCGGTCCGGTATTCTGGACTCCTAGTGAAAAACTATTTGTTCCAAAACATCTAAGAAATAAGACATACTTTCAATTAGTTCCCTAACTAATTGCTTCCAAGAATTAATTCTAGCCGCATCGCATGCCCTCTATCTCCTTCTTTTAAGATGTGTGAAACGGGTTTCTTGCATGCACAAGTAAAAAGGTGTATCTGCATGCGCATGTAAAAACAACGGATGGCATGTCCTCCTTAATAGCCTACTTAGCTGGAAAATTAAAACGACCAGCTGATTGGAGGAAAACATACTGAGAGCAATAGCCAATAGTTGTATACCTTGGTTGTGGTGCTATTCATAGTAAACCTAGAATACCGGACCAGAGGGAGTATTGGCAATTTCATGCATAACATGCCATTGTATTTAATGATGAGAGAGATCATGGTGATATTATAAGTAGATACCATACCATAGCACGTAAAAGTAAAAAATAAAGTTAAATAGATCTTTTACACAATTTTGCATTAGGATTCTTTAAATAAATAAATATAAGAAACCTATGATACTACGACATGATATCATTCGTTTATAAATATAATATCATAAAGTACAATACTTATCAAGTGATACTACTATATGATACTACCAAGGGATCACCACAATATCTAAAAAATCACCACTGAGGAAAATTTCATCAAGCCGACAAAACAAGTCCCTTTGATGAAGCATGCATACTTTCCTGAAAGGCCAGAAAGGTCCTATTACGTGGGCCTCAGGGGCTCATCACTGGGCCATTTCAAAACGTCATCTTGGGCCGGTGGCTTCCTAGGCGCTCCACTGCGCACCGGGTCCTATCTTTTCCTCGCATTCTACAATCCCCGCAGCCTCCTACTGTTGCCCTCCTCCCCACCCTTATCTCCTCCTAAGTTTCGATCTCCACCACCACATACCGAAGTTGACGTTGATTTTCTTCAGCGCACGGTTGCTTGGTGCATGCAAAGTGCAAATGAAAGGCACACATCACTCAACTTGTTCACACCTCACCCAATTATCGCTTTTATAATAGCCAACGTTTGGCAGACTCTTATCAGACTGATCAACAACTCGGATCATGTGATCACCTCCGGTCTATAGATCTCATTGCTTAAAACCACATGACGACTTACTTGTGGTGTCTCGGTGCAATTTGTGGGTAAGTCTGACTCACTAAACACTACAAGGTCTAAGTATGGGAAGTACTTCATACTTTACTATTGCTAGTTGAACATTACAGGGATGACTTCTGATACGTCTCCGACATATCGATAATTTCTTATGTTCCATGCCACATTATTGATGTTATCTACATGTTTTATGCACACTTTATGTCATATTCGTGCATTTTCTGGAACTAACCTATTAACAAGATGCCGAAGTGCCTGTCTGCTGTTTTGGTTTCAGAAATCCTAGTAAAGAAATATTCTCGGAAATGGACGAAATAAAAGCCCAGGGGCCTATTTTCTCACGAAGCTTCCAGAAGTCCGAAGACGAGACGAAGAGGGGCCACGGGGTGGCCAAACCCTAGGCGGCGCGGCCCCACCCCCGGCCGCGCCGGCCTATGGTGGCCCCCGTGCCGCCTCTTGACTTGCCATTCCGCCTACTTAAAGCCTCCGTGACGAAACCCCAGTACCGAGAGCCACGATACGGAAAACCTTACCGAGACGCCGCCGCCGATCCCATCTCGGGGATCCAGAGATCGCCTCCGGCACTGCCGGAGAGGGGAATCATCTCCCGAGGACTCTACGCCGCCATGGTCGCCTCCGGAGTGATGAGTGAGTAGTCTACCCCTGGACTATGGGTCCATAGCAGTAGCTAGATGGTTGTCTTCTCCCATTGTGCTATCATTGTCGGATCTTGTGAGCTGCCTATCATGATCAAGATCATCTATATGTAATTCTATATGTTGCGTTTGTTGGGATCCGATGAATAGAGAATACTTGTTATGTTGATTATCAAAGTTATGCTTATGTGTTGTTTATGATCTTGCATGCTCTCCGTTACTAGTAGATGCTCTGGCCAAGTAGATGCTTGTAACTCCAAGAGGGAGTAATTATGCTCGATAGTGGGTTCATGCCTCATTGACACCTGGGACAGTGACAGAAAGTTCTAAGGTTGTGTTGTGCTGTTGCCACTAGGGATAAAACATTAGTGCTATGTTCAAGGATGTAGTCACTAGTTACATTACGCACCATACTTAATGCAATTGTTTGTTGCTTGCAACTTAATACCGGAGGGGTTCGGATGATAACCTGAAGGTGGACTTTTTAGGCATAGATGCAGTTGGATGGCGGTCTATGTACTTTGTCGTAATGCCCAATTAAATCTCACTATACTCATCATGATATGTATGTGCATTGTCATGCTCTCTTTATTTGTCAATTGCCCAACCGTAATTTGTTCACCCAACATGCTGTTCGTCTTATGGGAGAGACACCTCTAGTGAACCGTGGACCCCGGTCCAATTCTCTTTACTGAAATACAATCTACTGCAATACTTGTTTTTACTATTTTCTCGCAAACAATCATCTTCCACACAATACGGTTAATCCTTTGTTACAGCAAGCCGGTGAGATTGACAACCTCACTGCTTCGTTGGGGCAAAGTACTTTGGTTGTGTTGTGCAGTTCCACGTTGGCGCCGGAATCTCGGTGTTGCGCCGCACTACATCCCGCCGCCATCAACCTTCAACGTCCTTCTTGGCTCCTCCCGGTTTGATAAACCTTGGTTTCTTTCTGGGGGAAAACTTGCTGTTGTGCGCATCATACCTTCCTCTTGGGGTTGCCCAACGAACGTGTGAAATACACGCCATCAAGCTCTTTCTGGCGCCGTTGCGAGGGAACGAAGAAAAGCGCCACACAAAGATTTCTAACTCCCACGTCAACTACGCGCCACAACTCTTTTTCTGGCGCCGTTGCCGGGGAGATCAAGACACGCTGCAAGGGGAGTCTCCACTTCTCAATCTCTTTACTTTGTTTTTGTCTTGCTTAGTTTTATTTACTACTTTGTTTGCTGCACTAAATCAAAATACAAAAAAATTAGTTGCTAGTTTTACTTTATTTGCTATCTTGTTTGCTATATCAAAAACACAAAAAATTAGTTACTTGCATTTACTTTATCTAGTTTGCTTTATTTACTATTGCTAAAATGGCCAACCTGAAAATACTAAGTTGTGTGACTTCACAACCACAAATAATAATGATTTCTTATGCACACCTATTGCTCCACCTGCTACTACAGCAGAATTCTTTGAAATTAAACCTGCTTTACTGAATCTTGTTATGAAAGATCAATTTTCTGGAATTAGTTCTGATGATGCTGCTGCCCATCTTAATAATTTTGTTGAACTATGTGAAATGCAAAAATATAAAGATGTAGATGGTGATATTATTAAACTAAAATTGTTCCCTTTCTCATTAAGAGGAAGAGCTAAACATTGGTTGCTATCTCTGCCTAAGAATAGTATTGATTCATGGACTAAATGCAAGGATGCTTTTATTGGTAGATATTATCCCCCGCTAAAATTATATCTTTGAGGAGTAGCATAATGAATTTCAAACAATTAGATACTGAACATGTTGCTCAAGCTTGGGAAAGAATGAAATCTCTGGTTAAAAATTGCCCAACCCATGGACTGACTACTTGGATGATCATCCAAACCTTCTATGCAGGACTAAATTTTTCTTCACGGAATTTATTGGATTCAGCTGCTGGAGGTACCTTTATGTCCATCACTCTTGGTGAAGCAACAAGGCTTCTTGATAATATGATGATCAACTACTCTGAATGGCACACGGAAAGAGCTCCACAAGGTAAGAAGGTAAATTCTGTTGAAGAAACCTCTTCCTTGAGTGATAAGATTGATGCTATTATGTCTATGCTTGCGAATGATAGGACTAATGTTGATCCTAATAATGTTCCATTAGCTTCATTGGTTGCCCAAGAAGAACATGTTGATGTAAACTTCATTAAAAATAATAATTTCAACAACAATGCTTATCGGAACAATTCTAGTAATAACTATAGGCCATATCCTTATAATAATGGCAACGGCTATGGTAATTCTTATGGAAATTCTTACAACAATAATAGGAATTCACCCCTGGACTTGAAGCCATGCTTAAAGAATTTATTAGTACACAAACTGCCTTTAACAAATCTGTTGAGGAAAAACTCAATAAAATTGATATTCTTGTTTCTAGAGTTGATAGTCTTGCCTCTGATGTTGATCTTTTGAAATCGAAAGTTATGCCTAATGAGAATTATCATAATAAAATTGTTACTACAGCAAATGCCATTCAAGTTAGAATTAATGAGAATATAAGATTAATGGCTGAACTGCGTGCTAGGTGGGATAGAGAAGAAAATGAAAAACTAGCTAAAGAGAAGAATATAGCTAAAGTTTGGACTATTACCACCACTAGTAATGCTAATGCTACACATGTTGCTGCACCTCCTACTCATACTAATAAAAGAATTGGTGTTAGCAATGTTTCCACTTCTAATGCAAAGCGCGAAAAACTGCCTGAAATTGCTAAAACTGCTGAAACTGCCTGTGATAAAGCTGCTGAAATTTTTTCCAACATTGGGGATGATGATCCCATTGCTTTAGATTATAATGGTTTGAATTTTGATGATTGCCACATCTCTGAAGTTATAAAGTTCTTGCAAAAACTCGCTAAAAGTCCTAATGCTAGTGCTATAAATTTGGCTTTCACGCATCATATTACAAATGCTCTCATAAAAGCTAGAGAAGAGAAACTAGAGCGCGAAGCCTCTATTCCTAAAAAGCTAGAGGATGGTTGGGATCCCATCATTAAGATGAAAGTTAAAGATTTTGATTGTAATGCTTTATGTGATCTTGGTGCAAGTATTTCTGTTATGCCTAAGAAAATTTATAATATGCTTGACTTGCCACCGCTAAAAAATTGTTATTTGGATGTTAATCTTGCTGATCATTCTACAAAGAAACCTTTGGGTAAAGTTGATAATGTTCGCATTACCGTTAACAATAATCTTGTTCCCGTTGATTTTGTTGTCTTGGATATTGAATGCAATGCATCTTGTCCCATTATATTGGGAAGACCTTTTCTTCGAACCGTTGGTGCTATTATTGATATGAGGGAAGGTAATATAAAATATCAATTTCCTCTCAAGAAAGGTATGGAACACTTCCCTAGAAAGAGAATAAAGGTACCTTATGATTCTATTATTAGAACAAACTATTATGTTGATGCTTCATCTCTCGATATTACTTGATACACACTTTCTGCGCCTAGCTGAAAGGCGTTAAAGAAAAGCGCTTATGGGAGACAACCCATGTTTTTACCTACAGTACTTTGTTTTTATTTTGTGTCTTGGAAGTTGTTTACTACTGTAGCAACCTCTCCTTATCTTAGTTTTGAGTTTTGTTGTGCCAAGTTAAGCCGTTGATAGAAAAGTAAGTACTAGATTTGGATTACTGCGCAGTTCCAGATTTCTTTGCTGTCACGAATCTGGGTCCACCTCCCTGTAGGTAGCTCATAAAATTACGCCAATTTACGAGCATGATCCTCAGATATGTACGCAACTTTCATTCAATTTGAGCATTTTCGTTTGAGCAAGTCTGGTGCCATTTTAAAATTCGTCAATACGAACTGTTCTGTTTTGACAGATTCTGCCTTTTATTTCGCATTGCCTCTTTCGCTATGTTGGATGAATTTCTTTGATCCACTAATGTCCAGTAGTATTATGCAATGTCCAGAAGTGTTAAGAATGATTGTGTCACCTCTGAATATGTCAATTTATATTGTGCACTAACCCTCTAATGAGTTGTTTCGAGTTTGGTGTGGAGGAAGTTTTCAAGGATCAAGAGAGGAGTATGATGCAACATGATCAAGGAGAGAAAGCTCTAAGCTTGGGGATGCACCCGGTGGTTCACCCCTGCATATATCAAGAAGACTCAAGCGTCTAAGCTTGGGGATGCCAAGGCATCCCCTTCTTCATCGACAACATTATCAGGTTCCTCCCCTGAAACTATATTTTTATTCCATCACATCTTATGTGCTTTTTCTTGGAGCGTCGGTTTGTTTTTGTTTTTGTTTTGTTTGAATAAAATGGATCCTAGCATTCACTTTATGGGAGAGATACACGCTCCGCTGTAGCATATGGACAAGTATGTCCTTGGTTTCTACTCATAGTATTCATGGCGAAGTTTCTCCTTCGTTAAATTGTTATATGGTTGGAATTGGAAAATGATACATGTAGTAGTTGCTATAAATGTCTTGGGTAATGTGATACTTGGCAATTGTTGTGCTCATGTTTAAGCTCTTGCATCATATGCTTTGCACCCATTAATGAAGAAATACATAGAGCATGCTAAAATTTGGTTTGCATATTTGGTTTCTCTAAGGTCTAGATAATTTCTAGCATTGAGTTTGAACAACAAGGAAGACGGTGTAGAGTCTTATAATGTTTTCAATATGTCTTTTATGTGAGTTTTGCTGCACCGGTTCATCCTTGTGTTTGTTTCAAATAAGCCTTGCTAGCCTAAACCTTGTATCGAGAGGGAATACTTCTCATGCATCCAAAATACTTGAGCCAACCACTATGCCATTTGTGTCCACCATACCTACCTATACTACATGGTATTTTCCCGCCATTCCAAAGTAAATTGCTTGAGTGCTACCTTTAAAATTCCATCATTCACCTTTGCAATATATAGCTCATGGGACAAATAGCTTAAAAAAACTATTGTGGTATTGAATATGTAATTATGCACTTTATCTCTTATTAAGTTGCTTGTTGTGCGATAACCATGTTTATGGGGAACGCCATCAACTCATTGTTGAATTTCATGTGAGTTGCTATGCATGTTCGTCTTGTCTGAAGTAAGGGCGATCTACACTGAGTTGAATGGTTTGAGCATGCATATTGTGAGAGAAGAACATTGGGCCGCTAACTAAAGCCATGATTCATGGTGGAAGTTTCAGTTTTGGACAAATATCCTCAAATCTCTAATGAGAAAAGAATTAATTGTTGTCAAATGCTTAAAGCATTAAAAGAGGAGTCCATTATCTGTTGTCTATGTTGTCCCGGTATGGATGTCTAAGTTGAGAATAATCAAAAGCGAGAAATCCAAATGCGAGCTTTCTCCTTAGACCTTTGTACAAGCGGCATAGAGGTACCCCTTTGTGAAACTTGGTTAAAGCATATGTATTGCGGTGATAATCCAGGTAGTCCAAGCTAATTAGGACAAGGTGCGAGCACTATTGGTACACTATGTATGAGGCTTGCAACTTATAAGATATAATTTACATGATGCATATGCTTTATTACTACCGTTGACAAAATTGTTTCATGTTTTCAAAATCAAAGCTCTAGCACAAATATAGCAATCGATGCTTTTCCTCTATGAGGACCATTCTTTTACTTTCAATGTTGAGTCAGTTCACCTATTTCTCTCCACCTCAAGAAGCAAACACTTGTGTGAACCGTGCATTGATTCCTACATACTTGCTTATTGCACTTATTATATTACTCTATGTTGACAATATCCATGAGATATACATGTTACAAGTTGAAAGCAACCGCTGAAACTTAATCTTCTTTTGTGTTGCTTCAATACCTTTACTTTGAATTATTGCTTTATGAGTTAACTCTTATGCAAGACTTATTGATGCTTGTCTTGAAGTGCTATTCATGAAAAGTCTTTGCTTTATGATTCACTTGTTTACTCATGTCATACACATTGTTTTGATCGCTGCATTCACTACATATGCTTTACAAATAGTATAATCAAGATTATGATGGCATGTCACTCCGAAATTATCTGTGTTATCGTTTTACCTGCTCGGGACGAGCAGAACTAAGCTTGTGGATGCTGATACGTCTCCGACGTATCGATAATTTCTTATGTTCCATGCCACATTATTGATGTTATCTACATGTTTTATGCACACTTTATGTCATATTCGTGCATTTTCTGGAACTAACCTATTAACAAGATGCCGAAGTGCCAGTTCCGTTCTGCTGTTTTTGGTTTCAGAAATCCTAGTAAGAAATATTCTCGGAATTGGACGAAATAAAAGCCCAGGGGCCTATTTTCTCACGAAGCTTCCAGAAGTCCGAAGACGAGACGAAGAGGGGCCACAGGGTGGCCAAACCCTAGGGCGGCGCGGCCCCACCCCTGGCGCGCCGGCCTATGGTGTGGGCCCCCCGTGCCGCCTCTTGACTTGCCCTTCCGCCTACTTAAAGCCTCCGTGACGAAACCCCCAGTACCGAGAGCCACGATACGGAAAACCTTACTGAGACGCCATACGTCCAATTGCATCACTATTTTATATCATAATTTGCTGTTATTCATTGATATATTTCATATTGGGACACAATACTTATGTTATTTCATCTATTTTGCATGTTTCATCATTATTGGAGGATCGAACACCGGAGCCAGGATTCTGCTGGAAAAAGCACCGTCAGAACGCAATATTTCGGAAGATCAACTGTGGAAGGAAATTATACCAAAAATCCTATTTTTCAAGATGACGAAGGAAGCCAGAAGGAGGAGCCAGGAGGAGCCAGGGTGGGCCCACACCCTAGGGCGGCGCGCCCAGCCCCGGCCGCGCCGCCATGTGGTCTGGGGGCCCACGACCCCTTTCGCCTCCTTTTCTTCGCGAAACCCTTCGTCCCGAAGACCTAAGCCATAGAGGAATCCTCACGAAGGGTTACAGCCCGCCTCGGGGCGGAGAACACCGTAGAGAAAAGAGCTCTCCTGGCAAGAACTGGGAAATTCCCTCCGGGAGGGGGAAATCGACGCCATCGTCACCGTCATCGAGCTGGACATCATTGATGTCTACGGGAGCTTCTATTCTTGTAGACAGTGTTGGGCCTCCAAGAGCAGAGGTTTGTAGAACAGCAACAAGTTTCCCTTAAGTGGATACCCAAGGTTTATCGAACTCAGGGAGGAAGAGGTCAAAGATATCCCTCTCATGCAACCCCGCAACCACAAAGCAAGAAGTCTCTTGTGTCCCCAACACACCTAATAGGTGCACTAGTTCGGCGAAGAGATAGTGAAATACAGGTGGTGAATAAGTATGAGCAGAGTATGCGTAAAAGTGCTTGGGGCGTGTAGTTGATGGTGGTAATATTGCAAAAAGTAACACAGTAGAACAGAACAAGCAGTATAGCAGTATTTAGGAACAAGGCCTAGGGATTACACTTTCACTAGTGGACACTCTCAACATTGATCACATAACAGAATAGATAAATGCATACTCTACACTTTTGTTGGATGATGAACACATTGCGTAGGATTACACGAACCCTCAATGCCGGAGTTAACAAGCTCCACAATAATGCTCATGTTTTAGTAACCTTTAGTGTAAGATAGATCAAAAGACTAAACCAAGTACTAGCATAGCATGCACACTGTCACCTTCATGCATATGTAGGAGGAATAGATCACATCAATATTATCATAGCAATAGTTAACTTCATAATCTACAAGAGATCATAATCATAGCATAAACCAAGTACTAACATGGTGCACGCACTGTCACCTTTGCACACATGCAGGAGGAATAAAACTACTTTAATAACACATCACTAGAGTAGCACATAGATAAATTGTGATACAAACTCATATGAATCTCAATGAGATCATTGTATTGAAGTACATGGAAGAGAGATGAACCACATAGCTACCGGTACTGCCCCGAGCCTCGATGGAGAACTACTCCCTCCTCATGGGAGCAGCAGCGGTGATGAAGATGGCGGTGGAGATGGCAGCGGTGTCGATGGAGAAGCCTTCCGGGGCACTTCCCCGCTCCGGCAGGGTGCCGGAACAGAGATCCTGTCCCCCAGATCTTGGCTTCGCGATGGCGGCGGCTCGGAAGGTTTTCGTGGGTTTCGTCAATCGTTCGGGTTTTCTGATCCAGGGGCTCTTATAGGCGGAGAGGCGGCGCAGGAGGTCGAAGGGGGGCCCACACCCTAGGGGCGCCCCCCCTTAGCCGCGCCGGGTAGGTGGCCCCGTGGCCCCCCCTCTGATCCCTCTCGTGTGTTCTGGATGCTTCCGGGGATTCTAAGATCTTTGGCGTTGATTTCGTCCGATTCCGAGAATATTTCGTTACTAGGATTTCTGAAACCAAAAACAGCAGAAAACAGGAACTGGCACTTCGGCATCTTGTTAATAGGTTAGTTCCAAAATGCACGAATATGACATAAAGTGTGCATATAACATGTAGATAACATCAATAATGTGGCATGGAACACAAGAAATTATCGATACGTCGGAGACGTATCAGCATCCCCAAGCTTAGTTCTGCTCGTCCCGAGCAGGTAAAACGATAACAAGGATAATTTCTGGAGTGACATGCCATCATAATCTTGATCATACTATTTGTAAAGCATATGTAGAGAATGCAGCGATCAAAACAATGTGTATGACATGAGTAAACAAGTGAATCATAAAGCAAAGACTTTTCATGAATAGCACTTCAAGACAAGCATCAATAAGTCTTGCATAAGAGTTAACTCATAAAGCAATAATTCAAAGTAAAGGTATTGAAGCAACACAAAGAAGATTAAGTTTCAGCGGTTGCTTTCAACTTGTAACATGTATATCTCATGGATATTGTCAATGCAAAGCAATATAACAAATGCAATATGCAAATATGTAAGAATCAATGCACAGTTCACACAAGTGTTTGCTTCTTGAGATGGAGAGAAATAGGTGAACTGACTCAACAATGAAAGTAAAAGAATGGTCCTCCATAGAGGAAAAGCATCGATTGCTATATTTGTGCTAGAGCTTTGATTTTGAAAACATGAAACAATTTTGTCAACGGTAGTAATAAAGCATATGTATCATGTAAATTATATCTTACAAGTTGCAAGCCTCATGCATAGTGTACTAATAGTGCCCGCACCTTGTCCTAATTAGCTTGGACTACCGGATCATCACATGCACATGTTTTAACCAAGTGTCACAAAGGGGTACCTCTATGCCGCATGTACAAAGGTCTAAGGAGAAAGCTCGCATTGGATTTCTCGCTATTGATTATTCTCAACTTAGACATCCATACCGGGACAACATAGACAACAGATAATGGACTCCTCTTTTATGCATAAGCATGTAACAACAATTAATAATTTTCTCATTTGAGATTGAGGATATATGTCCAAAACTGAAACTTCCACCATGGATCATGGCTTTAGTTAGCGGCCCAATGTTCTTCTCTAACAATATGCATGCTTAACCATAAGGTGGTAGATCGCTCTTACTTCAGACAAGACGAACATGCATAGCAACTCACATGAAATTCAACAAAGAGTAGTTGATGGCGTCCCCAGTGAACATGGTTATCGCACAACAAGCAACTTAATAAGAGATAAAGTGCATAAGTACATATTCAATACCACAATAGTTTTTAAGCTATTTGTCCCATGAGCTATATATTGCAAAGGTGAATGATGGAATTTTAAAGGTAGCACTCAAGCAATTTACTTTGGAATGGCGGAGAAATACCATATAGTAGGTAGGTATGGTGGACACAAATGGCATAGTGTTGTTTGGCTCAGGATTTGGATGCATGAGAAGTATTCCCTCTCGATACAAGGTTTAGGCTAGCAAGGTTGTTTGAAGCAAACACAAGCACGAACTAGTACAGCAAAACTCACATAAAAGACATATTACAAGCATTATAAAACTATACATCGTCTTCCTTGTTGTTCAAACATCTTACTAGAAAATATCTAGACTCTAGAGAAACCACTCATGCAAACCAAATTTTAACAAGCTCTATGTATTTCTTCACTAATAAGTGTAAGGTATATGATGCAAGAGCTTAAACATGAGCACAACAATTGCCAAGTATCACATTACTCAAGACATTTATAGCAATTACTACATGTATCATTTTCCAATTCCAACCATATAACAATTTAACGAAGGGGAAACTTCGCCATGAATATTATGAGCTAAGAACACATGTGTTCATATGAACCAGCGGAGCGTGTCTCTCTCCCACACAAGCATGGTGTAATCCAATTTATTCAAACGAAAACAAAAACAAAAACACACAGACGCTTGATGACCCACAAGTATAGGGGTGTATCGTAGTATCTTCGATAAGTAAGAATGTCGATCCCAACGAGGAGCAGAAGGTGTTGACAAGCAGTTTCGATGAAGGATTCACTGTAAATGCTCACAGACAAGTATTCAGGGGGTTTTGATGTAACAGTTGAATAAAGTACGAGTATGTAAAGTGCGAGAGTAACAATTGCAGCGAGTGGCCCAATCCTTTTTAGCACAAAGGACAAGCCGGTTTGTTTACTTATAATGACCAAACGTTCTCGAGGACACACGGGATTTTAGTCTAGTGCTTTCGCTACATACGGCTAAATAATCTTCATTGTTATGATAAGTGTTGTGTGGGTGAACCTATGCTAATGTACCGCCCTTCCTAGGACTAAATACATACTTGTGATTATACCCCTTGCAAGCATCCGCAACTACAAGAAAGTAATTAAGAATAAATCTAACCACAGCCTTAAACTCTGAGATCCTGCGATCCCTCCTGCATCGATATACCAACGGGGGTTTAGGTTTCTGTCACTCCGGCAACCCCGCAATTAGCAAACGAATACAAGATGCATTCCCCTAGGCCCATAAATGGTGAAGTGTCATGTAGTCGACGTTCACATGACACCACTAGAAGAATAACACCACAACTTAAATATCACACCATTGAATATTACTCAACCATAGTTCACTACTAACATTTAGACTTCACCCATGTCCTCAAGAACTAAACGAACTACTCACGAGACATCATATGGAACATGATCAGAGGTGATATGATGATGAATAACAATCTGAACATAAACTTGGTTCAATGGTTTCACTCAATAGCATCAACAACAAGTATAGATCGATACCGGGAGAGTTTCCCCTATCAAACAATCAAGATCAAACCCAAATTGCTACGGCGGTGACGGTGTCCAGCGGTGATGACGGCGGTGATGATGGTGGAGATGATGTTGATGGTGATGGTGATGATGTCCAGCTCGATGTCGGTGACGATGGCGTCGATTTCCCCCTCCCGAGGGAATTTCCCCGGATTCCTGCCCGCGGAGAGCTCTTTTCTCTCTGGTGTTCTCCGCCCCGCAGGCGGCAGTAACTCTTCGTGAGGTACCCCTCTGGCTTAGGTTTTCGGGACGAAGGATTTCGAAGAAAAGGAGGCGAAAGGGTCGTGGGCCCTCCACACCACGTGGCGGCGCGGCCAGGGCCTGGGCCGCGCCGCCCTAGGGTGTGGGCCCACCCTGGCTCCTCCTGGCTCCTCCTTCTGGCTTCCTCCGTCATCTTGAAAAATAGGATTTTTGGTATAATTTCCTTCCACAGGTGATCTTCCGAAATATTGCCTTCTGACGGTGCTTTTTCCAGCAATCCTGGCTCCGGTGCTTGATCCTCCAATAATGATGAAACATGCAAAATAGATGAAATAACATAAGTATTGTGTCCCAATATGAAATATATCAATGAATAACAACAAATTATGATATAAAATAGTGATGCAAATTGGACGTATCAACTCCCCCCAAGCTTAGACTTCGCTTGTCCCCAAGCGAAACTGAACTCGATCCGACCACATGTTTATGGAGTGAAGAGTCGATAAATAAAATACGGACAAGAAGCATCATATTCATTCACACAGGACATTATAGTAAACAACCTCTTATAACTCATATTGAAACAAGTATAAGGTAATCACAAGTAAAGGTGCATGAGAAATCATCATTGGTGATGGCAAACTTCGTTCTTGGTCAGAGAACAATTAACAGATTATATTTATCTCATTGAGCAGCGCTCTCATGTTAGAGTTTATAAGGCACAACTTGCATACTCAATCATAATGGTCTCTTCATAATCATTGATAACTTGCAAAGCTATATTCATTCAGATAAAACTTGTACTAACAAGGAAGAATAAAAGACATGATGTAGTAAATCACAATATAATGGTTTGATCACAACTACTCAAATGCTTGCTTGAGATGGAGAGAAATAGGTTTACTGACTCAACATAAAGTAAAAGACAGGCCCTTCGCAGAGGGAAGCAGGGATTAAATCATGTGCTAGAGCTTTTTCAGTTTTGAAATCATATAGAGATAATAAAAGTAACATTTTGAGAGGTGTTTGTTGTTGTCAACGACTGGTAGCGGGTACTCTAACCCCCTTGCCAGACAACCTCCTAAGAGCGGCTCCCATAATATTTTCATTTTGTGTGGCACTCCTTCCAACCTTTCTTTCACAAACCATGGCTAACCGAATCCTCGGGTGCCTGCCAACAATCTCATACCATGAAGGAGTGCCTTTTTATTTTAGCTTTATGATGATGATGACACTCCCCCCAACCTTTGCTTACACAAGCCATGGCTAACCGAATCATTCGGGTGCCGTCCATCAATCACATACCATGGAGGAGTGTCTACTTAGTTTAATTAATTTGGGACTGGGAATCCCATTGCCAGCTCTTTTTGCAAAGTTATTGGATAAGCGGATGAAGCCACTAGTCCATTGGTGGAAGTTGCCCAACAAGATTGAAAGATAAAACACCACATACTTCCTCATGAGCTATGAAACATTGACACAAATAAGAGATACTAAGTTTTGAATTGTTTAAAGGTAGCACATGAAGTATTTACTTGAATGGCAGAAAATACCATGTAATAGGTAGGTATGGTGGACACAAATAACATAGGTTTGGTTGAAGGTTTGGATGCACGAGAAGTATTCCCTCTCAGTACAGGTCTTTGGCTAGCAAGGTTAATTAGCAAGCATAAGAGTCGAGGGAAACAAACAAATATACATATGATAGAAACAATCATGCATCTTCCTTGTAAGCACAAACAATTTTAACTTCAGAATAATGAGCTATGAGCTAACAAGAAAGACAATGAAACATCTACATGTATTTCTCTTTTCTATTTAAACCTCAAAGTGTTGTTGCTATTGACCAATGCTAAGTTTGCCAAAACCAAATAGATTTATTCAATGCTCCCAAAGTGATACCAATACTAACAACAAGATGAATCATAGAGATTGCAAACTAAAATAAGATGTGCAATATGTAAATGATAAGACTTCTCATTAATATTCCATATCGATAACTCACACCAAGGGATACATAGACAACTAAAGGAGAGATACTTCCAAACGCAACCCATCTTATACGATAACTTCCCTATTCATGATATGACACTACTTGACAATAAAAGTAAAAGGTAGTGATAATGTGATACCGCGGCACTCCCCCAAGCTTGGAACAAACCAAGGGGATGCCAATACCGATGACGAATTACTCCTTCGGCGATGGTGGTGATGAATTCCTGACAAGCTTCTCAATAAGCTCCTGAAGCTCGTCAATCCTGTATATGAGATTGCGAATCATCTCTGAATTGTGCTCGACGCGGTTAGAGAGTCTGTCTAATGGCGAGTCCCAGCTCTTGGAGTTATTTCCCCACTCTTCAGCCTCAGGCTCCTTTTCTCCTGCAGTGTTAGAGCGATCTATATCCCACTGGCTAGGCAATGCTGCCTTGGGAGTCCCTTCAATTTGATTATTGAAAATTAGATTGTGGAAGGGGTGATGAGTGCCTGATGGAGATGTTTTCGGAGCTAGATAATGACGTGGAACCGCTCCTCCAGTGCGAATTCTTGCGCTCTTGTTTGCACTAAAAGTGTTGTCCACCACCTTGATGCTTGCAATGGTAGCACGCGGGTGTGCGCGCGAATCTTCCTCCACCTCTTCTTCATCCTCTTCCTTGACGTCCTTGTCTTCCTCTTTCCACCCAAGATCTCGATCTTCTTCATCCGGAAACTCCTTGCCCTTGTTCTTGGAGACCATGGTGCTTCTAGACTAAAAACAGATCCTGGCAGAAACAGCTCGAAACAAAACACGTCGAAAACACGATATACGGACCTCCAGGGGTCCGGGGGATTATATAGCAAAAAATTTCTCGACAAAAGGAAAGTACCAGATCGAACCAGAGTCGGAAAGGGGCAACGGGCGGCCAACCATAGGTCGGCGCGGGCCCAGCTTGGCCGCGCCGGCCTATGGTGCCACGCCCTCGTGCGTCCTTTCCACTCCGTTTCGAACTCGTAATTTCTCATATTTTCCAAAAACAGCGAAAATATTGTTCGGAAAGTAAATTGCGTACTTTTCATTACCAGTACTGTTACCTATTCAAAGTCGAGTTCTGGCGGACTGTCAATTTGTCCTTTGATGAAAGCTTCCGGTGTTTCCACTTGAATAATATCAACATCAACATTATAAGAATCACCCGAGATATAATGCTTGAGTCTTTGTCCATTCACCACTTGCGTAGCATTGCCTTGGAGAGAGCTAATTTTGATTGCTCCTGAACGATACACCTCCTTGACAACTGATACGCCTCCGACGTATCGATAATTTCTTATGTTCCATGCCACATTATTGATGTTATCTACATGTTTTATGCACACTTTATGTCATATTCGTGCATTTTCTCGGAACTAACCTATTAACAAGATGCCGAAGTGCCAGTTGCTTTTGGTTTTTGGTTTCAGAAATCCTAGTAAGGAAATATTCTCGGAATTGGACGAAATCAAAGCCCAGGGCCTATTTTTCCACGAAGCTTCCAAGTCCGAAGGAGAGACGAAGAGGGGCCACGGGGAGCCAAACCCTAGGGCGGCGCGCCCCCTTGGCCGCGCGGCCCTATGGTGTGGGGCCCCCGTGCCGCCTCTTGACCTGCCCTTCCGCCTATAAAAAGTCTCCGTGACGAAACCCCCAGTACCGAGAACCACGATACGGAAAACCTCCCAGAGACACCTCTAGTGAACTGTGGACCCCGGTCCAATTCTCTTTACGAAATACAATCTCTGCAATACTTGTTCTACTGTTTTCGCAAACAATCATCTTCCACACAATACGGTTAATCCTTTGTTACAGCAAGCCGGTGAGATTGACAACCTCACTGCTTCGTGGGGCAAAGTACTTTGGTTGTGTTGTGCAGGTTCCACGTTGGCGCCGGAATCCCGGTGTTGCGCCGCACTACATCTCGCCGCCATCAACCTTCAACGTGCTTCTTGGCTCCTCCTGGTTCGATAAACCTTGGTTTCTTTCTGAGGGAAAACTTGCTGCTGTGCGCATCATACCTTCCTCTTGGGGTTGCCCAACGAACGTGTGAAATACACGCCATCAAGCTCTTTTCTGGCGCCGTTGCCGGGGAGATCAAGACACGCTGCAAGGGGAGTCTCCACTTCTCAATCTCTTTACTTTGTTTTTGTCTTGCTTAGTTTTATTTACTACTTTGTTTGCTGCACTAAATCAAAATACAAAAAAATTAGTTGCTAGTTTTACTTTGCTTGTTATCTTGTTTTCTATATCAAAAACACAAAAAAAATTAGTTTACTTGCATTTACTTTATCTAGTTTGCTTTATTTACTACTGCTGAAATGAGTAATCCTGAAGTTGAAGTTCGTTCATTTAAGCAACAAGGGGGAGAATGTTTAAAAGATGCTTGGTATAGAATTAGTAATGCCCATAATAGGTGCACTAAGAAACACTCCACCACTATTTTACTCAGGAATTTTTATGTTGGTATCTCTAGCTGGAATAGGTATGTTCTTGATAGTCTCGCAAAAGGTAACTTCCTAAGTACTCCTGCATTAGAAGCTAGTTGCATTATTGAGAGTTTATTTGGAATACCCCCTGTTGATAAAGTTAAAACTGAAATCTCTCTTGAAGATGTTATGAAAAAATTGGAAACCATAGAGAAAAATTTTCCAAGTATTGAAGCTAAATTGGAAATATTACTTGATAAAACTAATGAACTTGATAAATCCTTAGGAAGAATTGATGAAAGAATTAGTGTCCTAGGAACTAGTGCTGTCCATGATGATCAAATCAATAGGATTGACGAACTTGAAAAAGCTATGGGAACCTTGGGTTCAACATTTTCTTCTCTTAAATATAAGGAGAAAGCTTATGTGGGTAAGGAGCAAAAGTTTATGTATGTCTCTAAAGTGCCTAGACCAAAGAAGTATTATTATAGGCCTAAAATTGACAAAGCCCTTAGTACCACTATGGATGGGGGAGCTCATGATAACAATGCACCATCTCTTGATAATACTTGATACACACTTTCTGCGCCTAGCTGAAAGGCGTTAAAGAAAAGCGCTTATGGGAGACAACCCATGTTTTTACCTACAGTACTTTGTTTTTATTTTGTGTCTTGGAAGTTGTTTACTACTGTAGCAACCTCTCCTTATCTTAGTTTTGAGTTTTGTTGTGCCAAGTTAAGCCGTTGATAGAAAAGTAAGTACTAGATTTGGATTACTGCGCAGTTCCAGATTTCTTTGCTGTCACGAATCTGGGTCTATCTCCCTGTAGGTAGCTCAGAAAATTATGCCAATTTACGTGCATGATCCTCAGATATGTACGCAACTTTCATTCAATTTGAGCATTTTCATTTGAGCAAGTCTGGTGCCATTTTAAAATTCGTCAATACGAACTGTTCTGTTTTGACAGATTCTGCCTTTTATTTCGCATTGCCTCTTTCGCTATGTTGGATGAATTTCTTTGATCCACTAATGTCCAGTAGCATTATGCAATGTCCAGAAGTGTTAAGAATGATTGTGTCACCTCTGAATATGTCAATTTATATTGTGCACTAACCCTCTAATGAGTTGTTTCGAGTTTGGTGTGGAGGAAGTTTTCAAGGATCAAGAGAGGAGTATGATGCAACATGATTAAGGAGAGTGAAAGCTCTAAGCTTGGGGATGCACCCGGTGGTTCACCCCTGCATATATCAAGAAGACTCAAGCGTCTAAGCTTGGGGATGCCCAAGGCATCCCCTTCTTCATCAACAAATTATCAGGTTCCTCCCCTGAAACTATATTTTTATTCGGCCACATCTTATGTGCTTTTTCTTGGAGCGTCGGTTTGTTTTTGTTTTTGTTTTGTTTGAATAAAATGGATCCTAGCATTCACTTTATGGGAGAGATACACGCTCCGCTGTAGCATATGGACAAATATGTCCTTGGTTTCTACTCATAGTATTCATGGCGAAGTTTCTTCTTCGTTAAATTGTTATATGGTTGGAATTGGAAAATGATACATGTAGTAATTGCTATAAATGTCTTGGGTAATGTGATACTTGGCAATTGTTGTGCTCATGTTTAAGCTCTTGCATCATATGCTTTGCACCCATTAATGAAGAAATACATAGAGCATGCTAAAATTTGGTTTGCATATTTGGTTTCTCTAAGGTCTAGATAATTTCTAGTATTGAGTTTGAACAACAAGGAAGACGGTGTAGAGTCTTATAATGTTTTCAATATGTCTTTTATGTGAGTTTTGCTGCACCGGTTCATCCTTGTGTTTGTTTCAAATAGCCTTGCTAGCCTAAACCTTGTATCGAGAGGGAATACTTCTCATGCATCCAAAATCCTTGAGCCAAACAACACTATGCCATTTGTGTCCACCATACCTACCTACTACATGGTATTTTTCTGCCATTCCAAAATAAATTGCTTGAGTGCTACCTTTAAAACTCCATCATTCACCTTTGCAATATATAGCTCATGGGACAAATAGCTTAAAAACTATTGTGGTATTGAATATGTAATTATGCACTTTATCTCTTATTAAGTTGCTTGTTGTGCGATAACCATGTTTACTCTGGGGAACGCCATCAACTCATTGTTGAATTTCATGTGAGTTGCTATGCATGTTCGTCTTGTCTGAAGTAAGGGCGATCTACACTGAGTTGAATGGTTTGAGCATGCATATTGTGAGAGAAGAACATTGGGCCGCTAACTAAAGCCATGATCCATGGTGGAAGTTTCAGTTTTGGACAAATATCCTCAAATCTCTAATGAGAAAAGAATTAATTGTTGTTGAATGCTTAAAGCATTAAAAGAGGAGTCCATTATCTGT
This sequence comes from Lolium multiflorum, assembly GCA_030979885.1. Taxonomy (NCBI): domain Eukaryota; kingdom Viridiplantae; phylum Streptophyta; class Magnoliopsida; order Poales; family Poaceae; genus Lolium; species Lolium multiflorum. The sequence continues at coordinate 188,465,203 of CM061752.1, read as the reverse complement.
TGTCTATGTTGTCCCGTATGGATGTCTAAGTTGAGAATAATCAATAGCGAGAAATCCAATGCGAGTTTTCTCCTTAGACCTTTGTACAGGCGGCATAGAGGTACCCCTTTGTGAAACTTGGTTAAAGCATATGTATTGCGGTGATAATCCAGGTAGTCCAAGCTAATTAGGACAAGGTGCGGGCACTATTGGTACACTATGCATGAGGCTTGCAACTTATAAGATATAATTTACATGATGCATATGCTTTATTACTACCGTTGACAAAATTGTTTCATGTTTTCAAAATCAAAGCTCTAGCACAAATATAGCAATCGATGTTTTTCCTCTATGAGGACCATTCTTTTACTTTCAATGTTGAGTCAGTTCACCTATTTCTATCCACCTCAAGAAGCAAACACTTGTGTGAACTGTGCATTGATTCCTACATACTTGCTTATTGCACTTATTATATTACTCTATGTTGACAATATCCATGAGATATACATGTTACAAGTTGAAAGCAACCGCTGAAACTTAATCTTCTTTTGTGTTGCTTCAATGCCTTTACTTTGAATTATTGCTTTATGAGTTAACTCTTATGCAAGACTTATTGATGCTTGTCTTGAAGTGCTATTCATGAAAAGTCTTTGCTATATGATTCACTTGTTTACTCATGTCATACATATTGTTTTGATCGCTGCATCCACTACATATGCTTTACAAATAGTATGATCAAGATTATGATGGCATGTCACTCCAGAAATTATCTTGTTATCGTTTTACCTGCTCGGGACGAGCAGAACTAAGCTTGGGGATGCTGATACGCTCCGACGTATCGATAATTTCTTATGTTCCATGCCACATTATTGATGTTATCTACATGTTTTATGCACACTTTATGTCATATTCGTGCATTTTCTGGAACTAACCTATTAACAAGATGCCGAAGTGCCGGTTGCTGTTTTCTGCTGTTTTTGGTTTCAGAAATCCTAGTAAGGAAATATTCTCGAATTGACGAAATCAAAGCCCAGGGGCTATTTTTCCACGAAGCTTCCAGTTCCGAAGAGAGACGAAGAGGCCACGGGGAGCCAAACCCTAGGGCGCGCCCCCCTTGGCCGCGCGGCCCTATGTTGTGGGGCCCCCGTGCCGCCTCTTGACCTGCCCTTCCGCCTATAAAAAGTCTCCGTGACGAAACCCCCGACCGAGAACCACGATACGGAAAACCTCCCAGACACCTCTAGTGAACTGTGGACCCCGGTCCATTCTCTTTATAAATACAATCTGCAATACTTGTTCTACTGTTTTCGCAAACAATCATCTTCCACACAATACGGTTAATCCTTTGTTACAGCAAGCCGGTGAGATTGACAACCTCACTGCTTCGTTGGGGCAAAGTACTTTGGTTGTGTTGTGCAGGTTCCACGTTGGCGCCGGAATCCCTGGTGTTGCGCCGCACTACATCTCGCCGCCATCAACCTTCAACGTGCTTCTTGGCTCCTCCTGGTTCGATAAACCTTGGTTTCTTTCTGAGGGAAAACTTGCTGCTGTGCGCATCATACCTTCCTCTTGGGGTTGCCCAACGAACGTGTGAAATACACGCCATCAACAACATATGGTCCTTCCCATTTCGAGAGTAATTTCCCTGCAAAGAATCTGAGACGAGACCGATACAATAGGACCTTATCCCCAATATTAAACTCTCTTTTGATGATCCTTCTATCATGCCATTTTTTAACTTTCTCTTTAAAGAGTTTAGCATTTTCATAAGCTTCACTTCTCCATTCATCTAGAGAACTCAATTGTAGCAACCTCTTATCACCGGCAAGTTTAGGATCTTTATTTAATTCTCTAACAGCCCAATAAGCTTTGTGCTCTAGTTCTAAAGGTAAATGACAAGCTTTCCCATAAACCATTTTATAAGGTGACATTCCCATGGGATTTTTATAAGCAGTTCTATAAGCCCATAGTGCATCCTTCAATTTACTAGCCCAATTCTTTCTAGTTTTATTAACAGTCTTTCCCAAAATAGATTTAATTTCTCTATTCGATAATTCTACTTGACCACTAGTTTGAGGATGATAAGCGGAAGCAATTCTATGATTAATACCATACCTAGCAAGAGTTTTTCTAAAACCTCCATGAATAAAATGAGAACCTCCATCAGTCATAATATATCTAGGCACTCCAAATCTAGGAAAAATAATATCCAAAAGCATTCTTAAAGAGGTCTCACCATCAGCACTTTTTGTAGGTATAGCTTCCACCCATTTAGTAACATAATCAACAACAAGTATATGAGTGTTACCTTCTGAAGACGGAAAAGGTCCCATGAAGTCAAATCCCCAACAATCAAACGGTTCAATAACAAGAGTATAATTCATAGGCATTTCATTACGTCTGGAGATATTACCAACCCTTTGGCATTCATCACAAGATAAAATAAACTTTCTCGCATCCTTGAAGAGAGTTGGCCAATAAAAACCTGATTGTAGAACTTTTTGCGCGGTTCTTTCTCCGGCGTGATGTCCTCCATAAGCACTGCCATGACATTTACTCAATATCTCTTGTTGTTCATATTCAGGAACACATCTTCGCATAATACCATCCACTCCTTCTTTATATAAGTGTGGGTCATCCCAAAATAATGCCTCAAATCATAAAAGAATTTCCTCCTTTGCTGAGCTGAAAAGGTTGGAGGCAAGTACTTGGAAACAATAAAGTTAGCATAATCAGCATACCAAGGACTGTCTCGCGAGCTCACCTTTATCACAGCCAATTGTTCATTTGGAAAACTATCATTAACAGGAACAGGATCATAAGCAATATTTTCCAATCTAGACAAATTATCAGCAACAGGATTATCAGCACCTTTCCTATCTACAATATGTAAATCAAATTCTTGCAAAAGAAGTACCCATCTAATAAGCCTCGCTTAGCATCTTTCTTTGTCATTAGGTATCTAATTGCAGCATGATCAGTATGAATAGTAACTTTTGAATCAACAATATAAGATCTAAATTTATCACAAGCAAAGACTACAGCTAATAATTCCTTTTCAGTTGTAGCATAATTTCTTTGAGCAGCATCAAGAGTTTTACTAGCATAATGAATAACATTCAGTTTTTTATCTACTCGCTGTCCAAGAACAGCGCCTACAGCAAAATCACTAGCATCACACATAATTTCAAATGGTAAATTCCAATCAGGAGGTTCAACTATAGGAGCAGTTGTTAAGGCTTTCTTAAGAGTTTCAAAAGCTTCCTTACAATCATCATCAAAAACAAATGGTACATCTTTTTGAAGAAGATTAGTAAGAGGCTTTGAAATCTTGGAGAAATCTTTAATAAACCTCCTATAAAACCCAACATGACCAAGAACACTACGAATACCTTTAACATCCCTCGGATAGGGCATCTTCTCAATTGCTTCAACTTTAGCTCTATCAACTTCAATACCTCTCTCGAAATTTTATGTCCCAATACAATTCCTTCATTAACCATAAAGTGGCATTTCTCCCAATTAAGAACAAGGTTAGTTTCTTCACATCTCTGCAAAACTTTATCAAGGTTTCGCAAGCAACTATCAAAAGAATTCCCATAAACGGAAAAATCATCCATGAATACCTCTACAATACTTTCACAAAAACCATGAAAAATAGCAGACATGCATCTTTGAAAAGTAGCAGGAGCATTACATAAACCAAAAGGCATACGTCTATAAGCATAAGTTCCATAGGGACAAGTAAAGGTGGTTTTCTCTTGATCTTTAGCTTTAACAGCAATTTGTGAAAATCCAGAATAACCATCAAGGAAGCAAAAATGAGTATTTTTAGACAATCTTTCTAGCATTTGATCAATAAATGGTAAAGGGTAATGATCTTTCTTAGTAACTTTATTAACTTTTCGAAAATCAATGCACATTCTATACCCTACAACTACTCTTTGAGGGATGAGCTCATCATTATCATTAGGCACAACAGTCATACCTCCTTTCTTGGGAACGCAATGTACAGGACTAACCCATCTACTATCAGCAATAGGATATATAATAACTTCAAGAAGTCGTAATACCTCATTCCTTACCACTTCCTTCATCTTCGGAATTAGACGACGCTGAGGTTCAACAACAGGCTTTGCATCATCTTCCATATTAATAGCATGTTGGCAAATAGATGGAGAAATCCCCTTCAAATCATCAAGAGTGTAGCCAATAGCTCCTCGGTGTTTCTTCAATATTTGCAATAATCTTTCTTCTTCAAACTCTGTAAGCTTAGAACTAATAATAACAGGATATATTTTCTTATCATCAATATGAGCATATTTAAGATCATCAGGTAAAGGCTTTAAATCAAAAACAGGATCTTCCTTAGGTGGCGGTGTTGTACCCAAATCTTCCACCGGTAAATCATGCTTGAGAATAGGTTGGCGAAGAAAAATTTCCTCAAGCTCATCTCTTTCTTTCCTAAAAATTTCGCTCTCACTATCCTCCAAATGTTGCTGCAAAGGATTGTTAGGAACAAGAACAATAGATGCACACTGCTCCATTTTAAAATCATTACTAGGCAAATCAGCTTTATAAGGAGTTTTAGTAAATTTAGAGAAGTTAAACTCATAAGATTCACCAGCAAATTTAGTCAAAATTTTCTCTTTCTTGCAATCTATAATAGCTCCACAAGTATTTAGAAAAGGTCTACCAAAAATGATAGGACAATAATCACTAGCAGCAGAACCAAGTACCAAAAAGTCAGCAGGATATTTAATCTTACCGCATAAAACTTCCACATCTCGGACAATACCAATTGGTGAAATAGTTTCTCTATTAGCCAGCTGAATAACCACATCAATATCTTCAAGTTCACAAGAATCAATTTCGTGCATAATCTCCGTGTAAAGCTCATACGGAATAGCACTAACACTTGCACCAATATCACATAATCCATAATAGCAATGATCACCAATTTTAACAGATAGCATAGGAACACTAGCTTGTTTGGGTTTATTAGGATGCGAAACAATATTAGAAGCATCTTCACAGAAAATAATATGACCATCCTCAACATTTTCAGTAACAAGATCTTTAACTATTGCAACAGCAGGTTCAACTTTTATTTGTTCTTCAGGTTCTCTAGGTTTCTTTTCACTTTTATGAACCGCACTATTTATAACAGAGTACTCCTTCATTTTAGCAGGGAAAGGAGTTTTTTCAATATAAGCTTCAGGAATAACATGATCAGCAGTTTCAATTACAACACACTTATTAATAGATGAATCAATTTTATCTTTATATGGTTCATGATACTTATCAAAATTCTTCTTAGGCAATTCATAATGAGAGGCAAAAGCTTTATAAAGATTTACACAACTTGGGAATCAAGACCATATGTAGCACTCATATTACGAAATAAATCAGTATCCATAAAAGCTTCAATGCATTTGTAATCATAAATTATACCTGATTCTCTATCCTTGTCGTTCTCCCAACCTTCAGTATTTTCTTGGATTCGATCAAGAAGGTCCCTTTTAAACTCTTCTTTGTTGCGTGTAAATGATCCAGAACAAGAAGTATCCAGCAAAGTCTTGTCTTGAAAAGAAAGTCTTGCATAGAAATTATCAATAATAACATTACCAGGAAGCTCATGAATGGGGCATTTGAGCATTAAAGACTTCAATCTCCCCCATGCTTGGGCAATACTTTCTCCATCATGAGGCCAAAAATTATATATGCGATTCCGATCCTTATGAATTTCACTTGGAGGATAGAACTTAGAATAAAACCGGGGCACAATATCATTCCATTCAAGAGAATCCCCATTATCCAGTAATTTATACCAATGCGCCGCTTTACGGACAGCGATAAAGAGAATAATTTCTTCCTCACTTCATCCATAGCAATACCTGCACATTTGAATAACCCGCATAATTCATGCAAAAACAGTAAATGATCACCGGGGTGGACAGTTCCATCCCCTTCATAGCGGTTATCCATAACACGTTCAATAATTTTCATAGGTATTTTATATGGTATCACTTCCTCACCTGGCGCCTCATCTACTACCGTTGCAGTAGTAGTAGATTTCCCAAATAGAAATTGAAGAGAAGAACTCTCCATAATGACTTATGGCAGCAGGCAGAAATAAAATCAGCACAACAGTAAAGGTTTTCCTTACCAATTCCACTTACCAATAGCGCTTCACTCCCCGGCAACGGCGCCAAAAAATAGTCTTGATGACCCACAAGTATAGGGGTGTATCGTAGTATCTTCGATAAGTAAGAATGTCGATCCCAACGAGGAGCAGAAGGTGTTGACAAGCGTTTCGATGAAGGATTCACTGTAAATGCTCACAGACAAGTATTCAGGGGGTTTTGATGTAACAGTTGAATAAAGTACGAGTATGTAAAGTGCGAGAGTAACAATTGCAGAGTGGCCCAATCCTTTTTAGCACAAAGGACAAGCCGGTTTGTTTACTTATAATGACCAAACGTTCTCGAGGACACACGGGATTTTAGTCTAGTGCTTTCGCTACATACGGCTAAATAATCTTCATTGTTATGATAAGTGTTGTGTGGGTGAACCTATGCTAATGTACCGCCCTTCCTAGGACTAAATACATACTTGTGATTATACCCCTTGCAAGCATCCGCAACTACAAGAAAGTAATTAAGAATAAATCTAACCACAGCCTTAAACTCTGAGATCCTGCGATCCCTCCTGCATCGATATACCAACGGGGGTTTAGGTTTCTGTCACTCCGGCAACCCCGCAATTAGCAAACGAATACAAGATGCATTCCCCTAGGCCCATAAATGGTGAAGTGTCATGTAGTCGACGTTCACATGACACCACTAGAAGAATAACACCACAACTTAAATATCACACCATTGAATATTACTCAACCATAGTTCACTACTAACATTTAGACTTCACCCATGTCCTCAAGAACTAAACGAACTACTCACGAGACATCATATGGAACATGATCAGAGGTGATATGATGATGAATAACAATCTGAACATAAACTTGGTTCAATGGTTTCACTCAATAGCATCAACAACAAGTATAGATCGATACCGGGAGAGTTTCCCCTATCAAACAATCAAGATCAAACCCAAATTGCTACGGCGGTGACGGTGTCCAGCGGTGATGACGGCGGTGATGATGGTGGAGATGATGTTGATGGTGATGGTGATGATGTCCAGCTCGATGTCGGTGACGATGGCGTCGATTTCCCCCCCCGGAGGGAATTTCCCCGGATTCCTGCCCGCGGAGAGCTCTTTCTCTCGGTGTTCTCCGCCCCGCAGGCGGCTGTAACTCTTCGTGAGGTACCCCCTCTGGCTTAGGTTTTCGGGACGAAGGATTTCGCGAAGAAAAGGAGGCGAAAGGGGTCGTGGGCCCTCCACACCACGTGGCGGCGCGGCCAGGGCCTGGGCCGCGCCGCCCTAGGGTGTGGGCCCACCCTGGCTCCTCCTGGCTCCTCCTTCTGGCTTCCTCCGTCATCTTGAAAAATAGGATTTTTGGTATAATTTCCTTCCACAGGTGATCTTCCGAAATATTGCCTTCTGACGGTGCTTTTTCCAGCAGAATCCTGGCTCCGGTGCTTGATCCTCCAATAATGATGAAACATGCAAAATAGATGAAATAACATAAGTATTGTGTCCCAATATGAAATATATCAATGAATAACAGCAAATTATGATATAAAATAGTGATGCAAACTGGACGTATCAACGCTTCAAGTAAAGCACATAAGATGTGGTGGAATAAAAATATAGTTTCAGGGGAGGAACCTGATAATGTTGTCGATGAAGAAGGGGATGCCTTGGGCATCCCCAAGCTTAGACGCTTGAGTCTTCTTGATATATGCAGGGGTGAACCACCGGGTGCATCCCCAAGCTTAGAGCTTTCACTCTCCTTGATCGTAGTATATCATCCTCCTCTCTTGACCCTTGAAAACTTCCTCCACACCAAACTCGAAACAACTCATTAGAGGGTTAGTGGACAATAAAAATTAACATGTTCAGAGGTGACACAATCATTCTTAACACTTCTGGACATTGCATAAAGCTACTGGACATTAATGGGTCAAAGAAATTCATCCAACATAGCAAAAGAGGCAATGCGAAATAAAAGGCAGAATCTGTCAAAACAGAACAGTCCGTAAAGATGGATTTTATTAGGCCACCAGACTTGCTCAAACGAAAATGCTCAAATTGAATGAAAGTTGCGTACATATCTGAGGATCACTCACGTAAATTTGCATAATTTTCTGAGTTACCTACAGAGAATTAGACCCAGATTCGTGACAGCAAAGAAATCTGTTTCTGCGCAGTAATCCAAATCTAGTACTTACTTTATTATCAAAGACTTTACTTGGCACAACAAAACACAAAACTAAGATAAGGAGAGGTTGTTACAGTAGTAAACAACTTCCAAGACACAAATATAAAACAAAGTACTGTAGCAAAATAACACATGGGTTATCTCCCAAGAAGTTCTTTCTTTTTAGCCATTAAGATGGGCTCAGCAGTTTTAATGATGCACTCGCAAGAAATAGTATTTGAAGCAAAAGAGAGCATCAAGAGGCAAATTCAAAACACATTTAAGTCTAACATGCTTCCTATGCAGAGGAATCTTGTACACAAATGAATTCATGAAGAACAAAGTGACAAGCATAAGAGGATAAAACACGAGTAACTTCAAGATTCTCAACATAAAGAGGGGAAACTTAATATTATTAAGATGCATATAACCATATTTCCCTCTCTCATAATAACTTTCAGTAGCATCATTGATGAAATCCACAATATACCCATCACTTAAAACATTCTTATCATGGTTCATATGCATAGAAGTATCATTAATTTTGGCATAAGGAGAGTTCTTTTCATTAATAGTAATTGGAGCAGGATTATTATCAAGAATTTGAACATGGTAGACAAGTTGCATATTAAGGGAATTGTTTTTGGTAACCCAATCATGACTATGACAAGTTTCATAAGGATAGTTACAACCTATATCATAGCATTCTTTGTAATAAACATCAGAGATCGGAGGCACAGTGTCATCATAAGAAATAGAATAGTTATCTTTCACAATCGGTTTATCTGTGTCCACACCATTATTGTTATTAGAAGGAGATGTATCAAGAACATAATGACCAGTAGCTAAAGGATTTGCAAACACCTCTTCCCCAAGCTTAGAGCTTTCTATATCATTATGGGAGGAAGCATGGATAACACTGACACTATGGCAATCATTATCATCATCATTTTCAGAATTAATTTCCCAGAGATTTGCAATATCAAAAGTAGTGTGCTCATTCAAATCATGATTGCTAATGTATGTAAAGGGCATAGGAAGATCATCGTATTTAGATTCATTATCACAATAATCATCAGGAGCAACATACTTACGGTTACCTATCGTTATCTCATATACGCGGGGATATGCTGTTACCTCTTTCTTTTTATTCCCCTTATTCTTCTTCTTCTTCTTCGTTCCCTTCTTCTTCTTTAGGAGGAAGAGGTTTGAAGGGTGGCTTGTCCGCATAACCTGATTTACTTTCAGAAACAATAGAAGAAACTTGGGAGGATCCCTCCTTTTCATTAATTAGTTGAAAACACACAGCGGTCCTATCATATTTTGGCAAGGTGTCATCTTCTAAAATATTTTGTATGTAAGTATTTGTATGGCTATTATCAATGCAATAAGAAAAACACCCATGCAGGACATCATCAACATCAAGATCACTCATATGTAACAAAGAGATTTTTCTCGACAGTTCTTCACACCCCAAAAATAAAGTAAGTTCATCATGCTGATTAGGAGTAATTTCATCATCACAATACAAATTTGCAGCACTCATTGGGTTCAAAATATCACTGGAGGAACATTGAAAATTAAAATGACCCACTTCATGGCAAACTTCACAAATAAAAGGATAGAGGGCACAAACTTTTTTACCAAGATCATCTAGAGCCCTAAACCACTTTCTAGTTTTTTCATTAGCATGATGGATGCAATATTCATCTTTGATTTGATTAATTCCACAAGGTCTATGTATTCCACAAAAATTAACATGCTTATAGGAAATAGCATTCTTAGGAGTTTGAGCATGCTTATTGCAATAATTAACAACAATTTCATTCTTCATGCAAGCCTCTTTAAAAGGTTCATGATACTTATCAAAATTATTTTTAGGCAATTCAAAATGAGAAGCAAAGGCTTTATAAAGATTTGCAGCAACTTGAGAGTCAAGACCATAAGTAGCACTCATATTTCGAAATTCATCGGTATCCATAAAAGCTTCAATGCATTCATAATCATAATTTATACCTGACTCTTTACCTTTGTCGTTCTCCCATCCTTCAGCGTTGTCCTCAATCCGATCAAGAAGATCCCACCTAGCTTCAACCTCCTTGCTTGTGAAAGATCCCTCCGAACACGCGTCCAGATAGTCCTTGTGTTGTCCTGAAAGCCTCGCATAAAAATTGTTAACAATAACATTACGGGGGAGCTCATGAATGGGACATTTGAGCATTAGTGATTTCAATCTCCCCCACGCTTGAGAAATATTCTCTCCATCACGAGGATAAAAGTTATAAATATAATTCCTATCAATATGCACTTCATGCGGAGGATAAAATTTAGAATAAAAGAGAGATGCAATTTCCTCCCAACCAAGAGAATGCCTATTCTCCAACAATTTATACCAATGCGCCGCTTTACCAGACAGCAAAACAGAGAATAGCTTCTTCCTCACTTCATCCATAGAGATACCTGCACACTTGAATAACCCACATAATTCGTGCAAAAACAGTAAATGATCTCTAGGATGGACAGTTCCATCCCCTTTATAGTGGTTGTCCATAACACGTTCAATAATTTTCATGTGTATTTTATACGGAATACTTTCAGCAGGTGGATTTAAAATATCAGAAGCATTATTAGAGTTATCGCATATGGGAGATAAAGCATTATCAGAACAAATTTTCTCCCCTAAAGATGGGAAGCTAAAAAGACCACAAAAACTAGCTTCCCCAAGCTTAGACTTCTTTATAGCATTAGCAGTAATTGCATTCATACTAATAACATCGCTACTAGCATGCAAATAAGGTTCCATAGGTTTTTTAATTTTCGCATCAAACAATTCTAAATCAGGAAAAAGATTAAAAAGCTCACTAATTTTTTTGTTGTTTTCCATTATGCCTAACTAGTGTAAACAAGAAACAAAAAGTTGCAATTGCAGGATCTAAAGGAAATAGCTTCGAGTACTTACAATGACGGAAAATAGCTTGGTAGCCGAGGTCCGGAGTGTGAGTACCTTTTACCTTTCCTCCCGGCAACGGCGCCAGAAAAGTGCTTGATGTCTACGGGAGCTTCTATTCTTGTAGACAGTGTTGGGCCTCCAAGAGCAGAGGTTTGTAGAACAGCAGAAGTTTCCCTTAAGTGGATACCCAAGGTTTATCGAACTCAGGGAGGAAGAGGTCAAAGATATCCCTCTCATGCAACCCTGCAACCACAAAGCAAGAAGTCTCTTGTGTCCCCAACACACCTAATAGGTGCACTAGTTAGGCGAAGAGATAGTGAAATACAGGTGGTGTGAATAAGTATGAGCAGTAGTAACGGTGCCAGAAAATGCTTGGCGTGTAGTTGATGGTGGTAATATTGCAGGAAGTAACAAGAAAACAGTAACAAGCAGTGATAACTCAGCAGTATTTAGGAACAAGGCCTAGGGATTACACTTTCACTAGTGGACACTCTCAACATTGATCACATAACATAATAGATAAATGCATACTCTACACTTTTGTTGGATGATGAACACATTGCGTAGGATTACACGAACCCTCAATGCCGGAGTTAACAAGCTCCACAATAATGCTCATGTTTTAGTAACCTTTAGTGTAAGATAGATCAAAAGACTAAACCAAGTACTAGCATAGCATGCACACTGTCACCTTCATGCATATGTAGGAGGAATAGATCACATCAATATTATCATAGCAATAGTTAACTTCATAATCTACAAGAGATCATAATCATAGCATAAACCAAGTACTAACATGGTGCACGCACTGTCACCTTTGCACACATGCAGGAGGAATAAAACTACTTTAATAACACATCACTAGAGTAGCACATAGATAAATTGTGATACAAACTCATATGAATCTCAATGAGATCATTGTATTGAAGTACATGGAAGAGAGATGAACCACATAGCTACCGGTACAGCCCCGAGCCTCGATGGAGAACTACTCCCTCCTCATGGGAGCAGCAGCGGTGATGAAGATGGCGGTGGAGATGGCAGCGGTGTCGATGGAGAAGCCTTCCGGGCACTTCCCGCTCCGGCAGGTGCCGGAACAGAGATCCTGTCCCCCAGATCTTGGCTTCACGATGACGGCGGCTCTGGAAGGTTTTCGTGGGTTTCGTCAATCGTTTCGGGTTTTCTGATCCAGGGGCTCTTTATAGGCGGAGAGGCGGCGCAGGAAGGTCGAAGGGGGGCCCACACCCTAGGGGGGCGCGCCCCCTTGGCCGCGCCGGGTAGGGTTTGGTGGCCTCTGGCCCCCCTCCTCTCGTGTGTTCGGATGCTTCCGGGGATTCTAAGATCTTTGGCGTTGATTTCGTCCGATTCCGAGAATATTTCGTTACTAGGATTTCGAAACCAAAACAGCAGAAAACAGGAACTGCACTTCGGCATCTTAATAGGTTAGTTCCAAAATGCACGAATATGACATAAAGTGTGCATATAACATGTAGATAACATCAATAATGTGGCATGGAACACAAGAAATTATCGATACGTCGGAGACGTATCAATCATCACCATCACCATCATCATCATCTCCACCATCATCACCGCCGTCATCACCGCTGGACCTCGTCACCGCCGTAGCAATTTGGGTTTGATCTTGATTGTTTGATAGGGGAAACTCTCCCGGTATCGATCTATACTTGTTGTTGATGCTATTGAGTGAAACCATTGAACCAAGTTTATGTTCAGATTGTTATTCATCATCATATCACCTCTGATCATGTTCCATATGATGTCTCGTGAGTAGTTCGTTTAGTTCTTGAGGACATGGGTGAAGTCTAAATGTTAGTAGTGAACTATGGTTGAGTAATATTCAATGGTGTGATATTTAAGTTGTGGTGTTATTCTTCTAGTGGTGTCATGTGAACGTCGACTACATGACACTTCACCATTTATGGGCCTAGGGGAATGCATCTTGTATTCGTTTGCTAATTGCGGGGTTGCCGGAGTGACAGAAACCTAAACCCCCGTTGGTATATCGATGCAGGAGGGATCGCAGGATCTCAGAGTTTAAGGCTGTGGTTAGATTTATTCTTAATTACTTTCTTGTAGTTGCGGATGCTTGCAAGGGGTATAATCACAAGTATGTATTTAGTCCTAGGAAGGGCGGTACATTAGCATAGGTTCACCCACACAACACTTATCATAACAATGAAGATTATTTAGCCGTATGTAGCGAAAGCACTAGACTAAAATCCCATGTGTCCTCGAGAACGTTTGGTCATTATAAGTAAACAAACCGGCTTGTCCTTTGTGCTAAAAAGGATTCGCTGCAATTATTTCTCTCGCATTTTACTTACTCGTACTTATTTCATCTGTTACATCAAAACCCCCTGAATACTTGTCTGTGAGCATTTACAGTGAAACCTTCATCGAAACTGCTTGTCAACACCTTCTGCTCCTCGTTGGGATCGACATTCTTACTTATCGAAGATACTACGATACACCCCCTATACTTGTGGGTCATCAAGACTATTTTCTGGCGCCGTTGCCGGGGAGTGAAGCGCTATTGGTAAGTGGAATTGGTAAGGAAAACCTTTACTGTTGTGCTGATTTTATTTCTGCCTGCTGCTATAAGTCATTATGGAGAGATCTTCTCTTCAATTTCTATTTGGGAAATCTACTACTACTGCAACGGTAGTAGATGAGGCGCCAGGTGAGGAAGTGATACCATATAAAATACCTATGAAAATTATTGAACGTGTTATGGATAACCGCTATGAAGGGGATGGAACTGTCCACCCCGGTGATCATTTACTGTTTTTGCATGAATTATGCGGGTTATTCAAATGTGCAGGTATTGCTATGGATGAAGTGAGGAAGAAATTATTCTCTTTATCGCTGTCCGGTAAGGCGGCGCATTGGTATAAATTACTGGATAATGGGGATTCTCTTGAATGGAATGATATTGTGCCCCGGTTTTATTCTAAGTTCTATCCTCCAAGTGAAATTCATAAGGATCGGAATCGCATATATAATTTTTGGCCTCATGATGGAGAGAGTATTGCCCAAGCTTGGGGGAGATTGAAGTCTTTAATGCTCAAATGCCCCATTCATGAGCTTCCTGGTAATGTTATTATTGATAATTTCTATGCAAGACTTTCTTTTCAAGACAAGACCTTGCTGGATACTTCTTGTTCTGGATCATTTACACGCAACAAAGAAGAGTTTAAAAGGGACCTTCTTGATCGAATCCAAGAAAATACTGAAGGTTGGGAGAACGACAAGGATAGAGAATCAGGTATAATTTATGATTATAAATGCATTGAAGCTTTTATGGATACTGATTTATTTCGTAATATGAGTGCTACATATGGTCTTGATTCCCAAGTTGTTGTAAATCTTTATAAAGCTTTTGCCTCTCATTATGAATTGCCTAAGAAGAATTTTGATAAGTATCATGAACCATACAAAGATAAAATTGATTCATCTATTAATAAGTGTGTTGTAATTGAAACTGCTGATCATGTTATTCCTGAAGCTTATATTGAAAAAACTCCTTTCCCTGCTAAAATGAAAGAGTACTCTGTTATAAATAGTGCGGTTCATAAAAGTGAAAAGAAACCTAGAGAACCTGAAGAACAAATAAAAGTTGAACCTGCTGTTGCAATAGTTAAAGATCTTGTGACTGAAAATGTTGAGGATGGTCATATTATTTTCTGTGAAGATGCTTCTAATATTGTTTCACATCCTAATAAACCTAAGCAAGCTAGTGTTCCTATGCTATCTGTTAAAATTGGTGATCATTGCTATTATGGATTATGTGATATTGGTGCAAGTGTTAGTGCTATTCCGTATGAGCTTTACACGGAGATTATGCACGAAATTGATTCTTGTGAACTTGAAGATATTGATGTGGTTATTCAGCTGGCTAATAGAGAAACTATTTCACCAATTGGTATTGTCCGAGATGTGGAAGTTTTATGCGGTAAGATTAAATATCCTGCTGACTTTTTGGTACTTGGTTCTGCTGCTAGTGATTATTGTCCTATTATTTTTGGTAGACCTTTTCTAAATACTTGTGGAGCTATTATAGATTGCAAGAAAGAGAAAATTTTGACTAAATTTGCTGGTGAATCTTATGAGTTTAACTTCTCTAAATTTACTAAAACTCCTTATAAAGCTGATTTGCCTAGTAATGACTTTAAAATGGAGCAGTGTGCATCTATTGTTCTTGTTCCTAACAATCCTTTGCAGCAACATTTGGAGGATAGCGAGAGTGAAATTTTTAGGAAAGAAAGAGATGAACTTGAGGAAATCTTTCTTCGCCAACCTATTCTCAAGCACGATTTACCGGTGGAAGATTTGGGTACAACACCGCCACCTAAGGAAGATCCTGTTTTTGATTTAAAGCCTTTACCTGATAATCTTAAATATGCTCATATTGATGATAAGAAAATATATCATGTTATTATTAGTTCTAAGCTTACAGAGTTTGAAGAAGAAAGATTATTGCAAATATTGAAGAAACACCGAGGAGCTATTGGCTACACTCTTGATGATTTGAAGGGGATTTCTCCATCTATTTGCCAACATGCTATTAATATGGAAGATGATGCAAAGCCTGTTGTTGAACCTCAGCGTCGTCTAATTCCGAAGATGAAGGAAGTGGTAAGGAATGAGGTATTACGACTTCTTGAAGCTGGTATTATATATCCTATTGCTGATAGTAGATGGGTTAGTCCTGTGCATTGCGTTCCCAAGAAAGGAGGTATGACTGTTGTGCCTAATGATAATGATGAGCTCATTCCTCAAAGAGTGGTTGTAGGGTATAGAATGTGCATTGATTTTCGAAAAGTTAATAAAGTTACTAAGAAAGATCATTACCCTTTACCATTTATTGATCAAATGCTAGAAAGATTGTCTAAAAATACTCATTTTTGCTTTCTTGATGGTTATTCTGGGTTTTCACAAATTGCTGTTAAAGCTAAAGATCAAGAGAAAACCACCTTTACTTGTCCCTATGGAACTTATGCTTATAGACGTATGCCTTTTGGTTTATGTAATGCTCCTGCTACTTTTCAAAGATGCATGTCTGCTATTTTTCATGGTTTTTGTGAAAGTATTGTAGAGGTATTCATGGATGATTTTTCGTTTATGGGAATTCTTTTGATAGTTGCTTGCGAAACCTTGATAAAGTTTTGCAGAGATGTGAAGAAACTAACCTTGTTCTTAATTGGGAGAAATGCCACTTTATGGTTAATGAAGGAATTGTATTGGGACATAAAATTTCTGAGAGAGGTATTGAAGTTGATAGAGCTAAAGTTGAAGCAATTGAGAAGATGCCCTATCCGAGGGATGTTAAAGGTATTCGTAGTGTTCTTGGTCATGCTGGGTTTTATAGGAGGTTTATTAAAGATTTCTCCAAGATTTCAAAGCCTCTTACTAATCTTCTTCAAAAAGATGTACCATTTGTTTTTGATGATGATTGTAAGGAAGCTTTTGAAACTCTTAAGAAAGCCTTAACAACTGCTCCTATAGTTGAACCTCCTGATTGGAATTTACCATTTGAAATTATGTGTGATGCTAGTGATTTTGCTGTAGGCGCTGTTCTTGGACAGCGAGTAGATAAAAAACTGAATGTTATTCATTATGCTAGTAAAACTCTTGATGCTGCTCAAAGAAATTATGCTACAACTGAAAAGGAATTATTAGCTGTAGTTTTTGCTTGTGATAAATTTAGATCTTATATTGTTGATTCAAAAGTTACTATTCATACTGATCATGCTGCAATTAGATACCTAATGACAAAGAAAGATGCTAAGCCGAGGCTTATTAGATGGGTACTTCTTTTGCAAGAATTTGATTTACATATTGTAGATAGGAAAGGTGCTGATAATCCTGTTGCTGATAACTTGTCTAGATTGGAAAATATTGCTTATGATCCTGTTCCTGTTAATGATAGTTTTCCAAATGAACAATTGGCTGTGATAAAGGTGAGCTCGCGAGACAGTCCTTGGTATGCTGATTATGCTAACTTTATTGTTTCCAAGTACTTGCCTCCAACCTTTTCAGCTCAGCAAAGGAGGAAATTCTTTTATGATTTGAGGCATTATTTCTGGGATGACCCACACTTATATAAAGAAGGAGTGGATGGTATTATGCGAAGATGTGTTCCTGAATATGAACAACAAGAGATATTGAGTAAGTGTCATGGCAGTGCTTATGGAGGACATCACGCCGGAGAAAGAACCGCGCAAAAGTTCTACAATCAGGTTTTTATTGGCCAACTCTCTTCAAGGATGCGAGAAAGTTTATTTTATCTTGTGATGAATGCCAAAGGGTTGGTAATATCTCCAGACGCAATGAAATGCCTATGAATTATACTCTTGTTATTGAACCGTTTGATTGTTGGGGATTTGACTTCATGGGACCTTTTCCCTCTTCAAAAGGTAACACTCATATACTTGTTGCTGTTGATTATGTTACTAAATGGGTGGAAGCCATACCTACAAAAAGTGCTGATGGTGAGACCTCTTTAAAAATGCTTTTAGATATTATTTTCCCTAGATTTGGAGTGCCTAGATATATTATGACTGATGGAGGTTCTCATTTTATTCATGGAGGTTTTAGAAAAACTCTTGCTAAGTATGGAATTAATCATAGAATTGCTTCCGCTTATCATCCTCAAACTAGTGGTCAAGTAGAATTATCAAATAGAGAAATTAAATCTATTTTGGGAAAGACCGTTAATAAATCTAGAAAGAATTGGGCTAGTAAATTAAAAGACGCACCATGGGCTTATAGAACTGCTTACAAAAACCCCATGGGAATGTCACCTTATAAAATGGTTTACGGAAAAGCTTGTCATTTACCTTTAGAGCTAGAACACAAAGCTTATAGGGCTGTTAGAGAATTAAATAAAGATCCTAAACTTGCCGGTGATAAGAGGTTGCTACAATTAAGTTCTCTAGATGAATGGAGAAGTGAAGCTTATGAAAATGCTAAACTCTTTAAAGAGAAAGTTAAAAAATGGCATGATAGGAGGATCATCAAAAGAGAGTTTAATATTGGGGATAAAGTCCTATTGTATCGGTCTCGTCTCAGATTCTTTGCAGGGAAATTACTCTCGAAATGGGAAGGACCATATGTTGTCGAGGAGGTGTATCGCTCAGGAGCAATCAAGATTAGCTCTCTCCAAGGCAATGCTACGCAAGTGGTGAATGGACAAAGACTCAAGCATTATATCTCGGGTGATTCTTATAATGTTGATGTTGATATTATTCAAGTGGAAACACCGGAAGCTTTCATCAAAGGACAAATTGACAGTCCGCCAGAACTCAACTTTGAATAGGATTTGCTTCGAATCTAGAGCCACCATGTCTTCGTCGGAAGCTCCGAAGGACAACTCCAGCAAGGATGTTGGCAACTTGTACATGGAGGAGCTGAAGATGCACCCCAAGGAGTTGCTGCTCGTTGAAGGAGAACTGCAGGTCAAGGATGTCCAGGGTCCTAAAGGAGAAGGAAGCCTGGAAGACAGGATGGAGAAGCTAGAACAAGAGGTTTTCAAGTACAAGAAGATGGCTGAGCGTGAGGTGGATATCTTCCACAGGATTGTGTCCGAACTCATTGCTGAACATGAGAAGGAAACTGGAAAGCTTTGGAGCGACATCCTCTCACTTCACGACACCACCAACAAGCTCCAAGCACAACTCTATGACGTTCAGAATCAAAACTGTGAGTATGAAAACAGGTTTAAATACATAAGCCGTGCTGCTAGTTTCAGGATTCCCGAGACCAAGATGTCGTTTCTTGATGGAGAGCCCTTCCTTGGAAGTCTGATGACGGGAATTCATCACCACCATCTCCTCAGGAGTAATTCATCATCGGTATTGGCATCCCCTTGGTTTGTTCCAAGCTTGGGGGAATGCCGCGGTATCACATTATCACTATCTTTTACTTTTATTGTCAAGTAGTGTCATATCATGAATAGGGAAGTTATCGTATAGGATGGGTTGCGTTTGGAAGTATCTCTCCTTTAGTTGTCTATGTATCCCTTGGTGTGAGTTATCGATATGGAATATTAATGAGAAGTCTTATCATTTACATATTGCACATCTTATTTTAGTTTGCAATCTCTATGATTCATCTTGTTGTTAGTATTGGTATCACTTTGGGAGCATTGAATAAATCTATTTGGTTTTGGCAAACTTAGCATTGGTCAATAGCAACAACACTTTGAGGTTTAAATAGAAAAGAGAAATACATGTAGATGTTTCATTGTCTTTCTTGTTAGCTCATAGTTCATTATTCTGAAGTTAAAATTGTTTGTGCTTACAAGGAAGATGCATGATTGTTTCTATCATATGTATATTTGTTTGTTTCCCTCGACTCTTATGCTTGCTAATTAACCTTGCTAGCCAAAGACCTGTACTGAGAGGGAATACTTCTCGTGCATCCAAACCTTCAACCAAACCTATGTTATTTGTGTCCACCATACCTACCTATTACATGGTATTTTCTGCCATTCCAAGTAAATACTTCATGTGCTATCTTTAAACAATTCAAAACTTAGTATCTCTTATTTGTGTCAATGTTTCATAGCTCATGAGGAAGTATGTGGTGTTTTATCTTTCAATCTTGTTGGGCAATTTCCACCAATGGACTAGTGGCTTCATTCGCTTATCCAATAATTTTGCAAAAAGAGCTGGCAATGGGATTCCCAGTCCCAAATTAATTAAACTAAATAGACACTCCTCCATGGTATGAGATTGATGGACGGCACCCGAAGGATTCGGTTAGCCATGGCTTGTGTAAGCAAAGGTTGGGGGAGTGTCATCATCATCATAAAGCTAAAATAAAAAGGCACTCCTTCATGGTATGAGATTGTTGGCAGGCACCCGAGGATTCGGTTAGCCATGGTTTGTGAAAGGAAGGTTGGAAGGAGTGCCACACAAAAGGAAAATATTATGGGAGCCGCTCTTAGGAGGTTGTCTGGCAAGGGGGTTAGAGTACCCGCTACCAGTCGTTGACAACAATAAACACCTCTCAAAATGTTACTTTTATTATCTCTATATGATTTCAAAACTGAAAGAGCTCTAGCACATGATTTAATCCCTGCTTCCCTCTGCGAAGGGCCTGTCTTTTACTTTATGTTGAGTCAGTAAACCTATTTCTCTCCATCTCAAGCAAGCATTTGAGTAGTTGTGATCAAACCATTATATTGTGATTTGCTACATCATGTCTTTTATTCTTCCTTGTTTAGTACAAGTTTTATCTGAATGAATATAGCTTTGCAAGTTATCAATGATTATGAAGAGACCATTATGATTGAGTATGCAAGTTGTGCATTATAAACTTTAACATGAGAGCGCTGCTCAATAAGATAAATATAATCTATTAATTGTTCTCTGACCAAGAACGAAGTTTGCCATCACCAATTATGATTTCTCATGCACCTTTACTTGTGATTACCTTATACTTGTTTCAATATGAGTTATAAGAGGTTGTTTACTATAATGTCCTGTGTGAATGAATATGATGCTTCTTGTCCGTATTCTATTTATCGACTCTTCACTCCATAAACATGTGGTCATGTCTATTGAGTTCAGTTTCGCTTGGGGACAAGCGAAGTCTAAGCTTGGGGGAGTTGATACGTCCAATTTGCATCACTATTTTATATCATAATTTGCTGTTATTCATTGATATATTTCATATTGGGACACAATACTTATGTTATTTCATCTATTTTGCATGTTTCATCATTATTGGAGGATCGAACACCGGAGCCAGGATTCTGCTGGAAAAAGCACCGTCAGAACGCAATATTTCGGAAGATCAACTGTGGAAGGAAATTATACCAAAAATCCTATTTTTCAAGATGACGAAGGAAGCCGAAGGAGGAGCCAGGAGGAGCCAGGGTGGGCCCACACCCTAGGTGGCGCGGCCAGCCCTGGCCGCGCCGCCATGTGGTCTGGGGGGCCCACGACCCCTTTCGCCTCCTTTCTTCGCGAAACCCTTCGTCCCGAAGACCTAAGCCATAGAGGAATCCTCACGAAGGGTTACAGCCGCGGGGCGGAGAACACCAGAGAGAAAAGAGCTCTCCGGCGGCAGGAATCCGCTTCCCTCCGGGAGGGGGAAATCGACGCCATCGTCACCGTCATCGAGCTGGACATCATCACCATCACCATCATCATCATCTCCACCATCATCACCGCCGTCATCACCGCTGGACCTCGTCACCGCCGTAGCAATTTGGGTTTGATCTTGATTGTTTGATAGGGGAAACTCTCCCGGTATCGATCTATACTTGTTGTTGATGCTATTGAGTGAAACCATTGAACCAAGTTTATGTTCAGATTGTTATTCATCATCATATCACCTCTGATCATGTTCCATATGATGTCTCGTGAGTAGTTCGTTTAGTTCTTGAGGACATGGGTGAAGTCTAAATGTTAGTAGTGAACTATGGTTGAGTAATATTCAATGGTGTGATATTTAAGTTGTGGTGTTATTCTTCTAGTGGTGTCATGTGAACGTCGACTACATGACACTTCACCATTTATGGGCCTAGGGGAATGCATCTTGTATTCGTTTGCTAATTGCGGGGTTGCCGGAGTGACAGAAACCTAAACCCCCGTTGGTATATCGATGCAGGAGGGATCGCAGGATCTCGAGTTTAAGGCTGTGGTTAGATTTATTCTTAATTACTTTCTTGTAGTTGCGGATGCTTGCAAGGGGTATAATCACAAGTATGTATTTAGTCCTAGGAAGGGCGGTACATTAGCATAGGTTCACCCACACAACACTTATCATAACGATGAAGATTATTTAGCCGTATGTAGCGAAAGCACTAGACTAAAATCCCATGTGTCCTCGAGAACGTTTGGTCATTATAAGTAAACAAACCGGCTTGTCCTTTGTGCTAAAAAGGATTGGGCCACTCGCTGCAATTATTTCTCTCGCATTTTACTTACTCGTACTTATTTCATCTGTTACATCAAAACCCCCGAATACTTGTCTGTGAGCATTTACAGTGAAACCTTCATCGAAACTTCTTGTCAACACCTTCTGCTCCTCGTTGGGATCGACATTCTTACTTATCGAAGATACTACGATACACCCCTATACTTGTGGGTCATCAGACGCCGCCGCCGCCTGTCCCATCTCGGGATCCAGAGATCGCTCCGGACCCGCCGAGAGGGAATCATCTCCGAGGACTCTACGCCGCCATGGTCGCCTCCGGAGTGATGAGTGAGTAGTCTACCCCGGACTATGGGTCCATAGCAGTAGCTAGATGGTTGTCTTCTCCCATTGTGCTATCATTGT
This sequence comes from Lolium multiflorum, assembly GCA_030979885.1. Lineage (NCBI taxonomy): Eukaryota > Viridiplantae > Streptophyta > Magnoliopsida > Poales > Poaceae > Lolium > Lolium multiflorum. The sequence continues at coordinate 188,442,638 of CM061752.1, read as the reverse complement.
CGGATCTTGTGAGCTGCCTATCATGATCAAGATCATCTATATGTAATTCTATATGTTGCGTTTGTTGGGATCCGATGAATAGAGAATACTTGTTATGTTGATTATCAAAGTTATGCTTATGTGTTGTTTATGATCTTGCATGCTCTCCGTTACTAGTAGCTCTGGCCAAGTAGATGCTTGTAACTCCAAGAGGGAGTAATTATGCTCGATAGTGGGTTCATGCCTGCATTGACACACAGTGACAGAAAGTTCTAAGGTTGTGTTGTGTTGCCACTAGGGATAAAACATTAGTGCTATGTTCAAGGATGTAGTCACTAGTTACATTACGCATCATACTTAATGCAATTGTCTGTTGCTTGCAACTTAATACTGGAGGGGGTTCGGATGATAACCTGAAGGTGGACTTTTTAGGCATAGATGCAGTTGGATGGCGGTCTATGTACTTTGTCGTAATGCCCAATTAAATCTCACTATACTCATCATGATATGTATGTGCATTGTCATGCTCTCTTTATTTGTCAATTGCCCAACTGTAATTTGTTCACCCAACATGCTGTTCGTCTTATGGGAGAGACACCTCTAGTGAACTGTGGACCCCGGTCCAATTCTCTTTACTGAAATATAATCTACTGCAATACTTGTTTTTACTATTTTCTCTGCAAACAATCATCTTCCACACAATACGGTTAATCCTTTGTTACAGCAAGCCGGTGAGATTGACAACCTCACTGTTTGGGGCAAAGTACTTTGGTTGTGTGCAGGTTTCACGTTGGCGCCGGAATCTCTGGTGTTGCGCCGCACTACATCCCGCCGCCATCAACCTTCAACGTGCTTCTTGGCTCCTCCTGGTTTGATAAACCTTGGTTTCTTTCTGAGGGAAAACTTGCTGCTGTGCGCATCATACCTTCCTCTTGGGGTTGCCCAACGAACGTGTGAAATACACGCCATCAACTTCTCATTCAAAAGTTTTAACAACTCTGATACTGCTAACATTTAGGCTGTTGATAAAATAATCAGAAGGGGAGGGGGGGGGGGGGTGGAGAAGATCGAGAGAAATATCAGAGTAATTCAGAAGGGTTTATATTGATGGAGGAATATGCCGGATGTTTTTTATCATTACAATCCACTGCTTAAATTAGCTTCAATGCAACAAACAATCAAATGGAAAAATGTAACTGCAACAGCGATGGTTTTGGTCTGAACGTTGAAGACGATGCCTTCTGCTTAAATATCCACCGCTCGATTCATAGAGTGAATCGGTATCGGGAATATCGAACGACCGATGAAAGGAAGCAGCGTTTCAAGTGTTAAATTCTCCAGGTTCCAGTTAAGACAATCGTGACAATTTCTCCCCTCTTGATATCATAATCATCCCTAAGTATGGAAAACATGAAACACTATCTTGAGGAACTCTTCAGCCTCCCAGCGAGCGGTGCTGACTCATTGATCCTATGAACTACTCTTTTTGCCATCTGCTAAGATAGCCTATGGTGCTACCTTGATAGTATTTCCTTCCGAGTCAACCAATGTTAGGTGGGGATTGGATGCTGCCTTTGGTCTGATATGTCTCTTCAGTTGATATGGAATGCAAGGTGTAGTACCCTAGTTCTTCGACTCTTCTAGTAGAATCCTAAATTGCACATAATTTTTTAGTGAAGTTTCTGTTGCACTTGTAGGATTGTTCTACAGCGAATCCAGCGACATACTCGAGGAGCAATCACAACCAACAAATAAAAAAAAGAGGGACTGTTTTACAGCCAGCACCATTACATCGCCATAGTTATTTCTATTGGAAAAGTGGCTGCACGCACACACGCCGTTCTATCAGTCGATCTCAGCTAAGCTAAGCTAGTTCATCTGGTTTAATTTCCTGGGCAGGGTCGACGACGGAGCCGGGCAGCGCTGGCAGCCGCATCCATAGCGCGAAATATGGGTGTAGCATGCGCCAACGCCTCCCTTGAGCGTGTTCTCACAGTCCTTCTGGCACTTGGCCGGATTGCACGGCTCGGTCGGATTCAGGATAAACGTTTGACACTCTGTGCTTGCGACCACCGCCGGTATGAGATCTGTGGATCTCGAAGAAACGGCAGATTGGATCATCAGTATAGCTGGGAAACGTTGCAGAATAGAACTATAAGCTATTTGTCGAAGTATGTACCTGAAGATAGCACCTGGAGGGCGAGAGCAACCAGTATGATCTGACCAGTCCTCATCCTTTTAGCGTACGAGTGTCGTAGGTATAGAAAAATGTTGATGTTTTTCACCTGATGATATACTATTCCTTATGTTGCCTGGGTGACGAAGGAGAGGGACTACACGGCCACTGGTTTTATAGTGGGTATGGTCAGGTTAATTCTGGAAACGTTTAAGTGTGAATCAGCCTGAATCAGCGTGAATCAGCGCGATCTTTAAAACTATATATACTAGTTAATGGAGTATATCAAATTTATATGATAATCAATGTGCCATAATTAAAGCATCATGTCACGAGTAAAAGAAAAAAAGATTTAGTCGGGGACTAAAGGCCCCGCCACGTGAGCCGGGCGCGCCAGGGCAAAGGACATTTAATCCCGATTTTTAACACCAACCGGGACTAAAGGCTAATTCTTCTATTTTTTAAAATTTGTTTCTAATTATTTCTAGTCCTTTTTTTCTTCTTCAGAATTTCTAGTATTTTAGTTATTTGACAAGTTTAGTTAATAACTGCACTTAATCTAGTTAAATTATTTACTTGTGGTTAAATTTCCCGCTCGATCACCCATCCTTGCACTACTTCAGCACCAGCATGCTTACCTTCTGAGTTTCTTCCCGTCATGCTTCCAAGTGCTTCGCGCGCATGTTATTTGATACTAGTATCATATCAATCCTATTAAAATGTTTGTTACGATGTCACACCTATTTATTGTTTGAATTCCAAATATGTTTTAATAAACAAAAGTAATGATGTAATAATAATTTTGAATAAATAAATAAACAATTTTTTTTGCAAAACCTAAAACCTGAGAATTTGAAAATCTAAAAATTGGGCAACCTTTATGGTTAAATAATAGTAATCTTTATGCAGGAAGGAATTATTAATTTAAAATTAAAAAAATCCTAAATTTCTGGCAAAAACTAAAATCTTCATGCTTTCATATTTTCATTTGGAATTTTGAGAATCTAAAAATTGGCTACCGGGTAAACCCTGACGCATTCCGATCTAGCTTTTTCCCACGATTATTTTAATATATTATACATTTTTTCCGACATCGTATGCAAAAGTTAATGCCATTTTACCTTTTTTCTTGCAAAAAAAATTAAAAATTCATGATTGTTAATTTCCCCTAATAGTAGGTTGTGTAACATACAAGAATCTCAAAAGATTGTATTTTTTTGAATTTTTCTATCAATTTCTTTTGTATTTTATAAAGCTAAAAAGGCGATCCACGGGGGGTGCGTGGGGAGCAAAAAAAAAACCTAGAAAGCCTTTATTCCAGGTGGCAACCTACCGAAACCTCTTTAGTTCCAGTTGGTATCATCAACCGGGACTAATTTTTTTTTGAGGGAATCAACCGGGACTAAATGTTCGAAACGAACCAGGACTAACGGTTCTGTGGCCCGTGCCGTTCGAACCGAGACTAATGTGGCTCATTAGTCTCGGTTCCTATTTAAACCAAGACTAAAACTCCTAGGGGCTTCGAACAAAAGCCTTGTTTTCTACTAGTGTGTTGAGAAATCGCATCCTAAAAAGTTGTCTTGACAATGTATCAGCCTGCTTTGATGAGGTTGCCGAGTCATAGAGATGATACTCGGATTCAGAACACGGCGTGCTTATCGAGAACAATCAGGTTGGAGTTCTAGTCGTGGTGTCTACGCGGCCACTCCGTTTCATAGTACCTTAGATATTAGGTTTCGCCAAAGTCAAATATTGAAATGTTTAATTTATTATATACTCCGTATGGAAAAATCAATGTTTATAGTACCGGATGCATGCAATAATACGCAAGTACACTTCATGATGATTCAAATAATATTGATTTGACACAATAGATGTTGGCATTTTTTTTTTCTATGTTTGCTGAAAATTTATGAACTCTAAGTCTGACAAATGCAAAATAATTTAAAATGGAGCCAGTATCACGAAGATCGTATGGAACAAGGTAAGACCGACGGATCTGACGAATGAAGACCAAGAGATCAGCACTGCATACCACCACAGTCCACAGAGGAAAACTCCACCGGGCCGAGAAAAAAGGCCGCTTTGGTCAAGCTCACAGAGCCTTTCCTGAAAGGCCAGAACAGGCCCAATACATGGGCCACAAGGGCTCACTACTGGGCTGTTTCACAGTGTTCTTGGTGGTTGCATCGCCTCCACCTTTTCCTCCTCGCGTTCTACGGGACCCGCAGCCTCCTCCTACTCTCTTCCTCCTCCCCGACCCCGACCCGATCTCCCCCTAGGTTTCACTCTCCACCACCGCGGAACCAACCGGAAATGGCGGCGGCGCGGCACCTCAGATCCGGCCTCCCCCTCCTCCAAGCCCACCTCGCGGCCACCGAATCCGCCGCCGTCGCTCAGGTCCCAGTCCCCTCCCCTTTCTCCCCTTCGTTTGCCTTCAACGGAGACGCCATTTCCGTCAAATTTCGATCCCCTTAGCCGATCTAGGTTTCCCTTGTATTCCTGACATTTTTTGGGTATTTTGCCTCTCCGGGATTTGAATCTGTCGTCCAGATGAATCGTTTGTTCGTGGGATTTTTGTTTTCTGGTCAATTTGCGGGGTTTGACGTGCTAGTTTACGACGTGCAGGTGTCAAGGGGACTCGCGACGCAGGCGTCGAAGCCTTCCCAGAAGCAGATCAAGGTAACCTCAGATCAACCGTTTGATTGGGTTATTGCGTTTGTAGTTGTGGTGCGGCCTGCGGATGTGTAGTCGCACCGCGAGATTTCTATTTATGTTCGTTGAGTAGCACAGATTGCTATGATGATTTGGTCAACCTATCACTGCCTAGGAATCATGCAGCTGTTCCTGCTTTTCCTGCCTGCGCCCACAATTTTTCATTTCGGGTTCAATATGTCAGCATGGTGAAAATGTTCTGATTTTGAGGAACCCAATACCTTACTGATGTTAAACCATTTTATCTTCTGTTGAGTGTAACCACCCTTATTCCATCACATACTGAGACCAGTTAACTCAGCAAAGACAAAGTTCATGGTGCATTTGTTTGTTATAGCAATTGTAGCACAAAAAGGTTCCATGTCATTGCTAGATCTATTCCCTTGATCTTATTTCCTGCATAATCTGTTTCCAGTTTCGGATAGTGCAACTCAGTATATTGGTTACTTGGTGGCTCTAGCTGTTATTGTTCTTCCTGGAATGTCCTCGTGATGTTGTTAGTCGTGTTCTTATTTCACAATAGGTTCCAGAAGCTCTGTATGGTGGTACAGGCAACTACGCCAGCGCGCTGTTCCTTGCAGCAGCCAAAGCAAATTCGCTGGACAAAGTTGAATCTGAGATCCGCGATATCGTGGCGGCAACCAAGAAGAGCCCTATGTTTTCTCAGTTCTTGAAGGACTCGTCTGTGCCCAAAGAAACCAGGGTGAAGGCTGTAACTGATATTTTCTCTGAAGCTGGGTTTTCTGACGTCACAAAGAATTTCTTGCGTATGCTTCCAACCTACTCAACTTAGCATGTCTTATAAAGTTCGTTCTAGGTGCTTATAGTAACTTTGTTACAGTCGAGAAACCAAGCTATAGCTTTTGTGCAGCATGCAAATTACGGATGTACCAACCCGAATGCATTGGATTATTTCCAGATCTTCTGTTTCCAGTGCTGCTCCCTTTATAAACAATTTGCTTTCTTTTGTAGTAATATTTTCAATACAAAGCAACACCATTTGCATTCGTAATCTGCCATGATAAGCTGTTTTCAATTATTTTACTTAGCAACCTAGTGAAAGTATTGATAGCACTATTAAGTGATGATATGCAGACACTGTGGAACCTAATTATTAGGTATTGTCTGTGTCTAATTTTTTGTTTTATATGAAGTGGTACTGGCATCCAATGGAAGACTGAAGTTTGTTGAGCGCATTGCGGATAGATTTGTTGATTTGACCATGGCACATAAGGGGGAGGTGAAAGTTGTTGTCAGGACTGTTGTTGTAAGTTGATAACCCCATATCCCACTATTTATTATCTCTTGCTACTAAAAACACTGTATGTTCGAGGCTGATTGAATTTTTCAGTGTTCCTTTTCACATATTTAAAATGATTTTGACGCATGTATGTATGATTAGCTCTATCTTGATTTTTGACTATGAAATGACCAATTGATGGTTTCACCTATATTAAGTTGTTTAAGTCTTTGGTGCTTTCCTGGTTTACTGTTGTTTTTGTTGATATGTCCCTGTAGTTAGCTACACCTCATTCTTTCAAGCTGAAAATTGGTTTGCATTACACATGGAGATAAAAATAGGTTTTGTTTGCAAAAGTTTGTATGCAGATAACATTTAAGAAGTTACTGGCATGAACAGAAAATCATTTCCTGAGTTGGTATAGTGAAAGATGATCTGAAACTAATTGTACTGGCAGTACGAAGCCTTTTAGTTGATTGACATGTTGAAACATTTTGTACTAAATGTCGTCAATTGAAGTCGATACCTTTTAATTTGACAAAATCTTTTTGAGAACGCTCTTGATGAGTTTATCTTTAAATTCAGATCTAACACATGTTAACGAGGAGCTATTGCATTCATGATCGCACAAGCTCTTATTGTATGCCACTTATGCCCAAACAAGTTGTGAAAAAACCACCTTACTTTTAAGCTTGTGTACTTTGGTTTGACAATGTGGTGGGATGTATTGTATACAGAGAGCAACTTCTTTTATAGTTCCTTACTATTTGAGAACAGTTGGTTTTGGTTGCTGACTTGTCTATTTTTATGCATGTAGCCACTTCCTGAGAAGGAGGAGAAAGAACTCAAGGAGACCTTGCAAGATATCCTTGGAAAGGACAAAACTATCTTGGTTGAGCAGAAGGTAGGTCCTTGATCCCCAAGTTGTGTCTTTAGCGTGCAAGGTATAAGTTAATAGTGAAAACTTTCAATTGTGTCACCTGCAGATCGACTACAGCATTATGGGAGGACTAGTGATTGAATTTGGGCAGAAGGTGTTTGATATGTCGATCAAGACTAGGGCGAAGCAAATGGAGTCGTTCTTGAGGCAGCCCGTTGATTTCTAACTGCCTTTTGGATCAAAAGCAGCGCCAGAGTTGAGTGGCTGTGCTGCTGAAGGTTCCCTCATGTCTACTTCTTCGACTTGGTCTTGAAATAAAAGCTTTCCTTTATAAGAGAACGGCACTATGCTTTATTTTGTCTTGAGGGCTGGAGGCCCGCTGAACAATCTTAATTTCCTTTCTGCCAAAAAAAAACGTGGATAAAACATGAAGAGAGGCCATGGAAAGTTTTTAATTCAAGTGTTTGTAATCATCTGTTCAAGTGCTCTCTTTGTTTACTGGGGTATGAAATGATTTTGATGACGATATATTTGACTGCATTTTCCATGGGACCATGAGCTTTTGAATTGAGCATCCAGATGTACCACTCCTCCTAGATATCTAGCGGTTCAACCTAGCATCCTAGTACAAACCTGAAGTGGATATATATACCTCATCAGGACACATGACTTGGATAACCCTAAATCCACAACGGCCAGAGTTTTTAATGTGTTTATAATTTTCTGTTAAAAGTTGGGGTATGAAGTAATTTGATGATGACATTTTTCAAAGCATTTTCCATGGGACCATGAGATTTTGATTAGACTACCCAGGTCTTAGATACGGATCATATCCAGCGGTTCAATCTAGCAGCCCAGAATATATACTTGAAGTGGATATATGTACATCATCATGCCATATGACAGTTTCAGCTCATAACCATAAATCTCCAAATGATTGGAATTTTACACACGACTCAGGTGTGCTGGGAATATGTCCTATTGGCTCTTCTAAAAAGGGGAACTTGCTCCTCGCTTACTGAAACAAACATCATTTCTCATCTCATTTGTCTGTTTTCCGTTGGCAGGCACTCACAACCAGTCCAACTGTCCAAGAATAGCTCTGAAACCGAACCCTTTCCGTTGCACGATACCTCCTGTACCCGTGTCTCACACACAGAAATGTGTTAACTAATTGACTTGAAGAGTCTCAAACACAAAAAAGAGGCCGCATCATCACGTGGACGCACTCACATTATACGTGTGGGTTTGCCCTGACGCGTTCGTTGCCTCTGGCTTCCTTGATGCGTAGACCAAACTTCGGTGCACGAAACACCTAGCTCTAGCTTGGCCGTATTAAGCGGGGGCAATCGAGGAGGTGAGTTGGCTTGGAAGAATCAACGAGATCGGCCCCTCAAGTCACTACTTGAGCAGCCCAAGCAAACCGGAACCTCTGCCCCGCTCCTCCAAGCAAGCCATGCAGTTAGGCCAAGCTAAGTAGCTACCCAGGCTCTGGCTAGTTTCTCTATGCCCTCTCTTCTTCCTCCTTTCGCCTTCCGGCAGTATCTGACCTCCGCCGCCACCGATGTCGCGGTCGTCGACGTGCGCGGCGGAGGCTGGCCTGGTGGCCATGGACTGCGTGGTGGTGTGCTGCTGCTGCCCGTGCCTGGTGCTGCAGATCACCGTGTTCCTCTTCGTCCGACTGCCCAGGAAGGTGGTGGTCAAGTCCAAGAGGATCATCCTCAGGAGATGGCACAGGAGCCGGAGGCGATCATCATCGGCGGCAGCGAAGAGGGGCGTCTCCCGAAGCGCCAGCACAGCCTCGTCGTCCGGGATGAGGCGGCTCCAAGAGCTACTGGACGGCGATTTTGAAGCCACGTTCAGGAGTTTTAATGGAGGGAAGTGCAGCGACAGTGACAGCTACGGCGGCGATAGATGGAAAGAGAGGTGCTTCGCCATGGACGACGACGGTAGAGACGGCAGAGGCTGGAAAGAGAGATGCTTCAACGTCGATGACGACGACGACGGCGTGTGGGAGGCGCTGGTGCAGCAGGAGGGGCTCTTCTGGTTCGGGAGCTTCTGGGGCCGGACGGAGCAGGGGGATCCGGTGTCCGCGGAGGACAAGATGTACGCAGGCCTGAGCTTGCCGGTAGTCCTAGAGAGAGTGCGCGACGACTAGGCAACACGGCCGGCTTAATCCGAGCTGCAGTTCCCAGATGAGGTTTCTACTTTCCAGTATGGATTTTTATCATTTGGGTATTGCGCGCGTTGCTTCTCGAGCTGTACATATTGCCGTATCTGTATGAGTGTACCATTTTAAGGAACAAAACCTGGATAACACAGGTTAGTAACTGATCACACTGTAGAAACAGTTTTTTCTTCTTTTCTGAGAAAGTAACAGGAGCTCATTTATGCATCAGCCCTAGTGGAGACACAATCATTTCTGGTTATTATACAATTATAAAAGGAAGAAACGGGGTGATATATACCATCCTATTCCCACCGACATGATCTACACTCAGCACTAGGCTGTTGAACACAAAGATGCGCAGCACGATTAAGAGAGAAGTCAGAGCGTTGAAAGCTTCGCCTCTTTGTGAGAATCATGGTCTGGGCCTAGGCACATCTGATCCTGATTTTGAAAAAAAGTACTACAAATATATTATTTCGGATTTTCCAAAAAAAAAAGAGTCAGAGCGTTGAAAGCTTCGCCTCTTTGTGAGAATCATGGTCTGGGCCTAGGCACATCTGATCCTGATTTTGAAAAAAAGTACTACAAATATATTATTTCGGATTTTCCAAAAAAAAAGCAAAAAAAAAACATGTATGTTAGAAACCCACTCTTACAAATTCTGAGAGCAAGTTACGAAAATTTGCCAACTGTGCAAAAATTGCAAGATCATAAATCGTTGTGTTAAGTTGCAAAATTTGGAACTTGTGTACATCTTATGATTTGTTTACAAATCACAAAATGTTCATATTTAAATTTTATGATTTACACGCACATACATGAATTCATTTTCTGCATGTATTTTTTATGCATGAATTCATTTTCTGAGACGGTTTGGACAGGCCATCGCGCGATCTAGGAGCTCTTGCTTTCTTGATTGGTGCGGTTAGTGTCGGCGATGAGCTTGGCGTAGATGATTCTTGGGCTCAGGTTGCCTCGTCATCTCCTCGGGCTGGCAACACATGACGAGGTGTTGTCGGCGGTGTCTGTTTTCTTGTTCCTTTCTACGGTCTCATGGCGTTGGACAACTATTGGTACGAGAAGGGACTCCAGCGAAAGCCATGCATGGCCACGGCTGGTGCGGGTGACGATGACGTCTTCGACGCCATTTATCTTCTTGGAGGCACCACCAAATGTCCCTCCTTTCGTGTGGCTGTATCACGCATCCTTGCAAAACTTGCGTGCTTCTTCGGTTGGGGTGAAGTCTTTCTTCATCGACTCTAGGCTCGCCCTCTCACCTTCTTTGAGCCTGTCGCCGCCATTGTCTCCCTGGTTGCACATACACGGTGGTTATCCCGGTTCGGTTGGCTACTTAGAAACCTAGGGGTGGTTGTTTAGCTATGCGTCTTGCCACGGGTGACGTCGATGATATCTTCTTCAAGCCGTGGGCTCAGTGTGTCGTTGGTCTTCATCGCACTACTGTGCTGCTACTATTTGATTTGGATGTTTTCCGAGAGTGAATTAATTAATTATACAATACCGTATCCCAAATCCCAAACGGAGCCGTGAAACGTCGTTGCCGCGGTCGGTATCGGTCAATCAGCCGGGTGGATCATGTACTACTCAGTATGATGATTGTTTCTTGCTCGTCAGCTCCAGGAGACGAGGAGTGCTACTTACGACCACGACTCCACAAGATCCCATCCAAATCAAAGCTACACGAGGATAACACGGCTGATGTGATCTCCACCGCGCGCTCTAGAACGGCCGCGATATCAGGCGCCGGACACGGGGCCAAGCAAGCCCCGTACGCCGGAACGCGACCTGCGGGCTGCGGCGGCATGCCGGGGCACCACCGCACGTGCACGCAGGTGCGGCTAGCTTCGCTCAGCCGACACGGCTTCGGCCCGCGTTCGCCGCGCCGTGGCCGAGGGCGGGGAGATGCCCGCGGTCGCAGAATCTCTCGTGCGCCGCGCGCGCTGCCAATCGCCTTGGCCGAGGAGTGAGTTTCCTCGCGCTCGGCGGCGGCAGCCAGAATCCTTCGTAAGCCGCGCGCCTCGGTGCCCCATGGTAATCTGGTGGCACCACACACAACATAGCGGAAAATATCTGCACCCTACTTCAATCCCGAACTCTGTGCAAACTACAGTGGTGATGGTTTAAGTCCTCGACTTGGATTGATGTTTACATTACAATGATTTAACCGGCGCCATTCTTTTAATGGCAGCCCGGTAGATGATGTCCATGTCAATGACTGAGGTGACTTTGTCAATCTCATTACCATTTTGTTCAAGAATAGGAGCGATGTTGCAAAGACTGTGTGTAATTGGCATTGTCGATATTAATATGTCCCCCTTATCGAAAAAATCATATGGCGGTGGCGGTTGGCCGGAGGTGGGCTCATGTTGCCTAAGACCTATCGAGGAGGAGGCGTCGGTGCGGCTCCCTCGTCCTCCTAGGGCGTTGGCCTACCCCTAAATCCACCATAGACGCCGACCCTTCCCTAAGTTCGGAAGAGACCCATGCCCACATGTACGCACCCCCACCTGAGGTCAATGTCTTCCTCATCACGCCCCCACCCGAGCTCGGCCTTTTGTATGCACACCCACTCTTGAGGTCGCCGGTGCCCTCCTAGCACGCCGACACAAGCTAATTAAATCCCTTCCATCGCCCAAGCTCGTGATCCTCCCCCATTTCGCCTCGCCTCTCACCTTAGGCAAGCTCGTCGCCCATGGCTACTAATCCAATTTGCCCCATCGATCCTTATTAGAGACGAGGAGAAAGATATATTTGATATTTGGGTCCAACTACCACCTCAACATCCAATAATTTGGACCATGATGTGTGTACTGACTAGTGGGCCACTCTAATCTCGACCGAGATTGTTGGGTTTCCGATGCACCAAACAGCTCCATGGTTTAATTACCATGATTAGTAAGTTCAGGTATAGACGAATAAATTTAAAATTTAGGGTTCATTTCGCCAAACCTAAAATAGAATTTTTTCCACAACATACTACTCTAGCCAAACACAGATCGGGCAGAACGGTGGCGACACTTGTTTTTCCTGCTCCAGCACGAATCTCAAAGCGCGAGCAAGGCGTGCCATTCTCCGCCGCTTGTCTCCTCACGTGGCCGAAACGCCGCCTCACCTGTTTATTTCCTACTAGTACTCTGTTGAACTCGGCCGGCCGTCACGAACTGCCAAAAGGCTCCACCAGCACGCGCCGTCGATGGATTGTTCCGTCCGGGTCCGCATCACGAACCCGTCGCCGGCCGTCTCCCAGTTCTCCGACGAGGGGCGGAGCCGCCAGGCGTCGAGGGTGTCCTTCCGCGCCATGGCATCCGCCGTTCCGGTCGAGGAACCGGCGGCGGCGGCGGCTGAGGCGAAGCCGCGGCCGAGCGGCGACTCCTTCATCCGGCACCACCTCAGGAGCCTCTCCGCTTACCAGCCCATCCTGCCCTTCGAGGTATCCCTCCACCTGCCTCCAACTCCTAGACCTACCTGTACCGTGGAGTGTGCAAAATGCTCCACTTCTCACCGCGCTCGCCATCTGTTTGTGGAAATACCTACCTGTGCTCTTACAAAGTTACATGAAGACGAGCTTATCTAATGTCTTAGGGCGCGGAATTTAGTTTGCAAGCTGTAAAGTGTGATTGCTTGATGTTCTTTAAACACTCTGAACATGTGAACTCTTGCTAGGTGCTATCTGCTCGTCTTGGGCTTAAACCGGAGGAAATAATCAAGCTGGATGCGAACGAGAATCCATATGGTCCACCCCCGGAGGTGAGTGCTTGTAATTCCCGTGTTACGCATTAGTCTGTTGACCTGTATCGCGTAGTACTTGGGCACTCACAAGGACATGCCATCAAATCAGCAACATTATTACTTTGGTTCGAAGGAAATCTTAATTTGTTTAAAAAAGAAGTAGCATACTAGTATTACGTACCCACCAAATCAGCAACATTATTGTAGATGATGTGTACCTTCTCTTTCCTGTATTATCTCATGATGATGGATATCTGTATCTACACAGGTGGCTACAGCATTAGGAAACCTAAAGTTCCCTTATGTGTACCCTGATCCTGAAAGCCGCCACTTGCGTGCCGCTCTCGCTGAAGATTCTGGCCTTGAACTTGAGCACATACTTGTTGGATGCGGTGCAGATGAGCTAATTGATTTAATTATGAGGTCAGGGTTCAGCTCATCCTGTACCTGCTTTTTCTTGAGTTCTTCATCTCAAAGTACTCATAATGAATGGTGCAACTGCAGATGTGTACTTGAACCAGGTGACAAAATTGTAGATTGCCCTCCAACTTTTACCATGTATGAGTTTGATGCTTCAGTCAATGCTGCACTTGTCATCAAAGGTAGCTCATCTGATACGCCCTCCCAATTTTTATGTATTGAACCTTCCATAATTTTTATTTGCTAAAACCTTGTGTGATTTCTGAACCTGATTTGATATGCCGTTCACCATCCCTTGCTGTAGTTCCAAGACTTCCTGATTTCTCCCTAGACATCGCACACATTATCAAAGTGGTTGAACAGGAGAAACCAAAATGCATATTTTTGACATCTCCGAACAACCCAGATGGCAGGTATGTTGTTGACACTCAAAAGGGGTGGTAATCTGTTTGTTTCTCGTTCATATTGCAGGACTTCACAGAATCATCATTTCAATTTTTTGTCAGTGTAATCAATGATGAGGATCTTTTAAAGATGCTTGACCTTCCGGTGCTGGTAGTGCTGGACGAAGCATATGTTGAGTTTTCAAGCCTTCAATCAAGAATGACATGGGTTAAGAAGCATGATAATCTGATTGTTCTCCGAACATTTAGCAAACGAGCAGGTGTGTGATTTGTGTTCTGTCAGTTTCGTGTGTATAGAAAGGTTATTCCTTACAACGAATCGAAAGAAAGTGGATTTCTTCACGAGTTATCAGTGATGCAGGTTTAGCTGGGCTTCGTGTGGGTTATGGTGCGTTTCCTCTAAGCATTATTGAGTACTTATGGCGGGCCAAGCAGCCTTATAATGTGTCAGTGGCAGCAGAAGTCTCTGCATGTGCTGCTTTGCAGAACCCAACCTATCTAGAGGTACATCTTTCACAGAGATAGTTTACATACAAAATCAATTTGAAAATTCCAGCTTGGCTAATCCACCTCTGTTGGACCTTTGATTCTTGAAGAGCGTGAAGAATCTGCTACTACAAGAGAGGGAGAGGCTTTTCAATCTTCTCAAAGGAATACCTTACCTGAAACCATTTCCCAGTCATGCTAATTTCATTCTCTGTGAAGTCACATCAGGAAAAGATGCAAAGAAAATAAAGGTCCAGTTTGCTTATTATTGTACTGTCCAAGCTTATGCCTTATTTGATTGAAGTACTATAGCCAGTTTATTGTGATTTTAAGGTGACAAAATGTGAGTACCTGGAGCTTGAATATGGGTTATTTGTGTTCAAGATCATTGCTATTCACATTTTTAAATTTATTTCCTATATATGTCCCATTGAAACAATATTGTACATGCAACATCATTCACCTGATTTGGTGAAACTATATTTGCAGGAAGACCTCGCAAAGATGGGAGTGATGATCCGCCACTATGACAAGAAGGAACTGAAGGGTTATATTCGTATTTCAGTTGGAAAGCCTGAGCACACTGATGCACTAATGGAAGGCTTCAAAGCACTTCAACTGTGAGATTACTTATGATGGAGCAGTGAAGAGCTTAATGTGTATGTGTCTACTTGCTAGGCTTTTTGTACACTAGATGCAGCCTATCGAGTAGATATTTTTGCTTCGCTCCAACATCAATAAAGCGCACCTCTTCAGCTTGCAAACCAAGCAGGGGTCAACAATTACATCTGTGTTTAATTACTTCTGTAGGTCCAACCATTTAGCCATACACCCTGTTCAACAAAATTATTGTTCCGGGCAAGGCATTTGTAGAAGTCGAGTTTGAGTACTGCTTCTTTTTGAATTGCTATACATATAGTCGCTAGCTACTGTACCAAGTAGATTCAATGCCGCCTATCATGTACTGCCTCTGTTGGAGTTGGCAGTACCCATTACTAGAATCTGAATAGTGCAGTCTATAGAAGTTGAGTTTCTGGTTGGTTGGTACTGCTTCTTTTTGACTTGGCGTACCCATGACTAGCCAGGCTTGTAGTACACTACATGCGGTCTATCTGGTAGAGATTTGCTTGGCTCCAACGTCAGTAAAGTGCTCTCTTCAGCTTACAAACCAACCAGTGACAACCAGTTTTCAGTAAAACACCTGCGTTCAACTACTTCCGTAGCTCTAGCCATTTAGCAGTACACACTGTTTTCAGCACGGTTGTTGTTGGGAGCAGGGCTTTTGAGGAAGTTGAGTTCCTGGTTGTTACTGCTTCCTTTTGACTTGGCATAGTTCATTGTCTGGCTGCTTATGGGAAAGTTGAAAGTTGTATGGAAAATAAAAACTGCCATTGTCACAATCTTATCTTACTTTCAGCAAAGTCGTTATTCATGTGATGATAAAGTACTACAAGGAGCTACACTCTTCAAGGTTCATACGACCTTTGTGGAACAGCTTGACTTCATTAGCTAGTTCCAAACCAAATACAGGGAAGCGAAGGAAGCTTGATGACAGATCAAAGCAACGAGTTCTCACTCCATTTTATTTAGGCAGAGATATTTATGCATGGCTGATGGCCATTGCAAAGGACCAAGCCTCTTTATTTAGTTTCTGGCGACTGGCACAGCACTTGGTTGGTGCAGCACTGCAGCTGCGATTCTTCCATGGATGCTCACTGGTACTGGCTGGCGAGCTTGCCTTCCTTGACGATGTAGTTGGGCTCCGGGAAGTCCTGCCCCTTGAAGTACCTCTCCAGCATGTCCTTCACCCCGGCCGCGTACCTCAGCTGCAAACAGGTTAATTGTTTTCGTTTCAGAACATTTAGCCATGGAACATAGCCAGGCTTTGAAGCAGGGCAGGCTGTGCAAGTGAAAATTACCTGGCCGTCAATGGTGGTGCCGGAGATGTGAGGGGTCATGGCGTTGTTGGGCATGTAGCGCCACGGGTGGTCCTTGGGCGCCGGCTGCGGGTACCACACGTCGCCGCCGTATCCTGATGACATTTGGAGGATTTCAGACAATCAGACTGGTTAGCTAGTTGTGTGTTGACGACGATCGAGCATGCCATGGCCCATGGGTGTGTACATCTGATTAAACAGTTAAGTCAGAGAGCTAGAAGCTCGGAATTCATTTGTTCTTACCAGCGATGTGGCCACTTTTGCAAGCGTCTGCCACTGCCTGCGTGTCCATGATGGCTCCACGGGCGTTGTTGACGATGATCACGCCTTTCTTCATCTTGGCGATCTTCTCCTTGTTGAACATGCCTCTGAAAGACACAAAGAAGCAATTAATCACAAGGACAAGGGCATGCATGGAGTGCCATTGCTGATCAGTGCTGCAGCTTACTTTGTCTTCTCGGTGAGTGGCATGTTGAGCACGACGACGTCGCACTTGGGCAGCATGGCGTCAAGCTCCTCCTCGAACGTCGCCCCAAGCTCCCCCTCGAGAGCGGCATCCATCCTGAGTCTGTCATGATACAACAGGGTGCACCCGAAGGGCTTGAGCCGCTGGAGCAGCAGCTTCCCGATGCGCCCGGCCCCGACGGTTCCCACCGTCTTGCCCTCGAGGTCGTAGGCGCGGTGCGCGACGCCGGCGAGGTCCCACTCCCCGTTGATTGCTTGTTGGTGCCCGGGGATGAAGTTGCGCATGAGGACGAGGATGCGCATCAGCTGGTCCTCCGCCACCGACACCGTGTTGCTGCCGGTGACCTCGGCGACGGTCAGCCCCGCGGCCGCCGCGGCGGGGAGGTCGACGTGATCGGAGCCGATCCCCGCCGTGAGGAGCAGCTCCAGGTTCTTCCCGCGCCGGATCCGGTCCGCTGACACGTACGCCGGGTGGAACGGCGTCGTGATGAGCACGTGCGCGTCCGCGATGTGCTTCTCCAGCTCTGCAAACAGTGCAATGTGTAAATCTAACAGTGCAATGGGACAGTAGATGATCGTGGAGTTGGAAGTGCAATGTGGTGGCTGACCGCAGTTGGGGCCGTCCTTGTCGTCGGTGACGATGTACTGGTGTCCCTGCGACTCGAGCCAGCCGCGGATGCCGAGCGCGTTCTCGACGCAGCCCACGAAGTTGGGGTTCTGCGCCGCGTACTCGCCGCCCTTGTAGAAGACGCCCACGATCTTCTTGCTGCCAGGTGACGCCTGCGCAACAATGCGGTTAGGAAAACTGTCCCATGGCAGATTACACTGGTAGCAGTCTAATTTAGAGGTTGATAAGAAAAAGTTTTACATGGAGGCTCCTGGTGGCAAGAGCCGGCTCCAAGGCCCGGAACACCTGCTTCGTCGCGCTCCTCATGGCCATGGATGCGATGGCAGGATCCGGCGACGGTGAGTGACTGAAGGAATCAAAGCTGGATGTGGTCGAGCTCGATCAGGTAGAGTGGCAAACACTGCTGCTGCTGAGAGTGGCTGGCTTGGCTGTGGAATATGGCACCGAGCCGGCTACCCATATATAGGGGCGCAGGAGGCGAGCAGTACCCATCAGCTACGTTCTCGCCGGACGTCGACGCGCCGTCGAGCAGGTGCACCTGGCCGGGCTGGTCGCCGAATAAAAATAGCAGCCGGGGGCCCCGCCTGCCGCTACGATGGTGTCGCACGGGTATCGCCGGGCAGGGCAGCGCAACGCAGCGGACGTTTCCGCGGTGCGAACAAGGGATGCGAAAGGCGAAAGTGGTGCTGCGCCGGCAAGTCAAGCTAGGCTGCTAAGGGTGAACCGAGAGATGTGGAGGACGACTGTCCCGTCCCGTCGGCGGGTCACATCAGTGTTTCCCACTCGCATCTTGTGTGGCGGCGGCGAGTCTCTCGTAACTTTGTTTTTACAATAAATTTTGCGCTTTATACTGTAATTTAATGCAGCGTGTGTGTTGAAAAATATAAGCAAATTGATATTTTATTGGGAAAGGATCCCAATCTAAGAATTATTCCATAAATAAATTCACAAGAATAACCAAGGCACAAGGAGACGAGAAGGCGATGTATCACGAAATTCACTCTTCACTCTTTTGAGTGCTATTCTCCGTTGGAAAGGTGTGTAGCCAAAGCACTCCAAACGCCACGAAGACCTCACGGTCTCACCATATCCTCCTCGAGTCTTTCCATCAAAAGGGAAGTCCTCGATCCATTAAAGGACCCTTGAGGGCGGTCACAAGCCCGTACAAGAGGCTTCCAAGAAATCGCCACAAATGTCTCACGTTTGAAGAATCTCCACAACTTAATTGTAGACTCCAAAAACACATGTAAAATCGCTAAGACATATAGGGCCCAAAGACCCAAGAGAAACAAGCTTGGGTACAAGCACCCGAAGGAAATGTCTCACGAATTTTCACCTCCACGTATCCCACGAAGAACTCAAACCAATGCACCAATGGCAACTCCCTTACTCTCAAATTTCAGAAAAGCTACAAAAGCTATTTAGGGAATAACAGAGGAAGAACAAAGGAGGAGAACACCAAATTTATGCAAGATCTAGATCTAGAGATTCCCTCACAAAGAGGGGATTTTGATTGGTAGGATTCTAGATCTAGATCCTCTCTATCATTTCCCTCAAGAAGATGCAAGCATCCTAGGAGGAATATAGAATTAGGGAAACCTATTAAGGTCAACAATGGGGAGAGACTTGAAAAAGACCGCCACAACCACCTAACAATAAAAGACTCCGGTCTAGAGGGCCGGAGACTCCAACCCCCACTAGAGAGCAAGGAAGACTTGAAAATGGAGAAAAAAATGCTTCGACACAGAGCCCCCCCCACCCGAGGCTAGAGTCTCCGGTTGTGGGAAAGATGAAGGTAGAAACACAAAAATCGAAACGAGTATAACTTGACCATTCAGACTCTGATTTTGATGATCTTGGGCTCGTTTCGAAGATAGCAAAGAGATCTACAAGATCATGCAGAGAAACATCATATTACAACAAGGGAGGATAGAAAAATGAAGAAAGGTTTGACCTAGATGCAAAAGAGAAACTAGTAAAACCTCCAATATTGAAAATACAACGACTTGAGTTAGGAAACTCCGATTTAGATGAAACCAATTTTGTTGGAAATAGGATGACAAGTGATAGACCAAAAAAGTGAACATCTTAATAGGAAGTGGGGTAGATATTTCCTTGAATTTTAAGGTGAAACCTTTCAATACGAAGAGCATGGAAAAACTCCAATATCGAAAAGTCAACAAGTACTTCATGCGAAATCCGTTTTGATGAACTAGACCTTGTCATGAGAATAATAACAAGATCTAAAACACCATATGGTAACAACCAAGAAAGATGATGCAATGATTTTAGCTCTCTCCGAACGATCCGATCAAGTTACTCATTTAGGAGCTCTTTTGATAGTACGACCAACTATCTTATAAACCGGTCTCCCAAATATACAACGAGATCGGTAAGAAAGAACTTGTATCAAGAACAAACCTTAAGCGCATTCCACTTGAGCTAGATGATCACGATGTTGACCGCAACAAAATGTAACACATTTCTTGATTGTCCTTTCTTGATGAAGTCTTGTGGATTTCTCTCCCATACTCCAATATTGGAGAGTCTCTTCTTCGACGTATCTTCACATATCCATAATCACCATATAGATCGCAAGCTTCAAGCATATATATTTTAATAGTTGGCTCATCTTGAACGTGCACTTCATTTATTCTTTCTTTATTATGTTGATGTCTTGAAGGTACACATGAGAGCGCACTCCATCTACTTCTTCGAGACATACTTATCACATGATCTTCTTCACTTTATTCTTTTTGCAACATCGAAGCCAACATATGATTTAAGCATTCTCGATTGATAAACCCTACAAATATAATTCAATGAAAATATTAGTTCATAGGGATTGTCATTAATTACCAAAACCACACATGAGGGCTCCATGCACTTTCACATGAGGGCTTTTGATTATTCTCAACTTAGACATCCATACCGGGACAACATGGACAACAGATAATGGACTCCTCTTTAATGCATAAGCATGTGGCAACAATTAGTGTTCTCATATGAGATTGAGGATATATGTCCAAAACTGAAACTTCCACCATGAATCATGGCTTTAGTTAGCGGCCCAATGTTCTTCTCTAACAATATGCATGCTCCAACCATTAAGGTGGTAGATCTCTCTTACTTCAGACAAGACGGACATGCATAGCTACTCACATGATATTCAACAAAGAATAGTTGATGGCGTCCCAGAAGCATGGTTATCGCACAACAAGCAACTTAATAAGAGATAAAGTGCATAAGTACATATTCAATATTCAATACCACAATAGTTTTTAAGCTATTTGTCCCATGAGCTATATATTGCAAAGGTGAATGATGGAATTTTAAAGGTAGCACTCAAGCAATTTACTTTGGAATGGCGGATAAATACCATGTAGTAGGTAGGTATGGTGGACACAAATGGCATAGTGGTTGGCTCAAGTATTTTGGATGCATGAGAAGTATTCCCTCTCGATACAAGGTTTAGGCTAGAAAGGTTATTTGAAACAAACACAAGGATGAACGGTACAACAAAACTCACATAAAATACATATGATAAACATTATAAGACTCCATACCGTCTTCCTTGTTGTTCAAAACTCAATACTAGATATTATCTAGACTCTAGAGAAACCAAATATGCAAACCAAATTAGCAAGCTCTAAGTGTTTCTTCATTAATGGGTGCAAAGTATATGATGCAAGAGCTTAAACATGAGCACAACAATTGCCAAGTATCAAATTATCCAAGACATTATAGCAATTTGCTACATGTATCATTTTCCAATTCCAACAATATAACAATTTAACGAAGAAGAAACTTCGCCATGAATACTATGAGTAGAGCCTAAGGACATACTTGTCCATATGCTACAACGGAGCGTGTCTCTCTCCCATAAAGTGAATGCTAGGATCCATTTTATTCAAACAAAACAAAAACAAAAACAAACCGACGCTCCAAGCAAAGTGCATAAGATGTGACGGAATAAAAATATAGTTTCAGGGGAGGAACCTGATAATGTTGTCGATGAAGAAGGGGATGCCTTGGGCATCCCCAAGCTTAGACGCTTGAGTCTTCTTGAAATATGCAGGGATGAACCATGGGGGCATCCCCAAGCTTAGACTCTTCACTCTTCTTGATCATAGTATATCATCCTCCTCTCTTGACCCTTGAAAACTTCCTCCACACCAAACTCGAAACAAACTCATTAGAGGGTTAGTGCATAATCAAAAACTCACATGTTCGAGGTGACACAATCATTCTTAACACTTCTGGACATTGCATAAAGCTAATGGACATTAATGGATCAAAGAAATTCATCCAACATAGCAAAAGAGGCAATGCGAAATAAAAGGCAGAATCTGTCAAAACAGAATCCGTAAAGATGGATTTTATTAAGGCACCAGACTTGCTCAAATGAAAATGCCCAAATTGAATGAAAGTTTCGTACATATCTGAGGATCACTCACGTAAATTGGCATAATTTTCTGAGTTACCTACAGAGAATTAGACCCAGATTCGTGACAGCAAAGAAATCTGGAACTGCAGTAATCCAAATCTAGTACTTACTTTACTATCAAAGACTTTACTTGGCACAACAAAACATAAAACTAAGATAAGGAGAGGTTGCTACAGTAGTAAACAACTTCCAAGACACAAATATAAAACAAAGTACTGTAGCAAAATAAACACATGGGTTATCTCCCAAGAAGTTCTTTCTTTATAGCCATTAAGATGGGCTCAACAGTTTTAATGATGCACTCGCAAGAAATAGTACTTGAAGCAAAAGAGAGCATCAAGAGGAAAAGTCAAAACACATTTAATTCTAACATGCTTCCTATGCATAGGAATCTTGTAAGTAAACAAGTTCATGAAGAGCAAAGTAACAAGCATAGGAAGATAAAACAAGTGTAGCTTCAAAAATTTCAGCACATAGAGAGGCATTTTAGTAACATGAAAATTTCTACAACCATATTTTCCTCTCTCATAATAACTTTCAGTAGCATCATGAGCAAACTCAACAATATAACTATCACATAAAGCATTCTTATCATGAGTCTCATGCATAAAACTATTACTCTCCACATAAGCATAATCAATTTTATTAGTTGTAGTGGGAGCAAATTCAACAAAGTAGCTATCATTATTATTCTCATCAAGTGTAGGAGGCATAGTATAATCACGACAAAATTTACTCTCCATAGTAGGTTGTACCAAAAGACCATTATTATAATCATCATAAATAGGAGGCAAAGTATCATCCAAGAAAATTTTCTCCTCAATGCTTGGGGGACTAAAAAGATCATGAAAACCAGCTTCCCCAAGCTTAGAACTTTCTATATCATTATCAACAATGGTGTTCAAAGCGTTCATACTAATATTACTACCAGCATGCAAATAAGATTTCATAGGTTTTTTAATTTTCACATCAAACAATCCATGTTTTAAATCAGGAAATAGAATAAGAAGCTCATTGTTGTCCATTATGCCAAACTAGTGTAAACAAGAAACAAAAAGATGCAATTGCGGGATCTAAAGGAAATATCTTCGAGCACAAACACAATGGCGCCAGAAAAGTACCCGGAACCGGAGTATGAGTGCCTTTTTACCTTTCCTCCCCAACGGCGCTAGAAAAGTGCTTTGCTGTCTACGGGAGCTTCTATTCTTGTAGACAGTGTTGGGCCTCCAAGAGCGAGGTTTGTAGAACAGCACAAGTTTCCTTAAATGGATCACCCAAGGTTTATCGAACTCGGGAGGAAGAGGTCAAAGATATCCCTCTCATGCAACCCTGCAACCACAAAGCAAGAAGTCTCTTGTGTCCCCAACACACCTAATAGGTGCACTAGTTTGGCGACGAGATAGTGAAATACAGGTGGTATGAATATATATGAGCAGTAGGAACGGCGTGTAGTTGATGGTGGTAATATGGTAGCAGTAGTAACAGCAGTAGTAACGCAGAAAACAAGAAGCGAGATAGCGATTTAGGAACAAGGCCTAGGGATTAGACTTTCACTAGTGGACACTCTCAACATTGATCACATAACAGAATAGATAAATGCATACTCTACACTCTTTTGTTGGATGATGAACACATTGCGTAGGATTACACGAACCCTCAATGCCGGAGTTAACAAGCTCCACAATTCAATGTTCATATTTAAATAACCTTAGAGTGCAAGAAAGATAAACACGACTAAACCAAGTACTAACACAGCATGCACACTGTCACCTTCACACTATGTAGGAGGAATAGATCATATCAATACTATCATAGCAATAGTTAATTTCACAATCTACAAGAGATCATGATCATAGCATACGCCAAGTACTAACACGGATGCACACACTGTCACCATTACACCGTGTAGGAGGAATAAAACTACTTTAATAACATTGCTAGAGTAGCACATAGATAAATTGTGATACAAAACACATTGCAATCATAAAGAGATATAAATAAGCACTTCACTACGCCATTCATAACAGTGAGTAAGTATTCTGTGAAATTGTTATCACCAGAATTTGACCGGATCAGAGGTGGGCCGCGATCAAGATGGGTTTGAAGAATATACATGGAAGAAATACGTGAATCG
This sequence comes from Lolium multiflorum, assembly GCA_030979885.1. Taxonomy (NCBI): domain Eukaryota; kingdom Viridiplantae; phylum Streptophyta; class Magnoliopsida; order Poales; family Poaceae; genus Lolium; species Lolium multiflorum. Next base: position 188,418,810 of record CM061752.1, on the reverse strand, counting down.
GCCTTGTGTGCCAAGTTTGGGCTAAATTGCCCCTGTATCTGTATTATAGTAGATCGCATCTTAATTTAGAAGTTAGAGTTTTACCCGTGCACGGTTAGGTGCACGCCTCAATTAGAAAGTCCCCTGGACTATAAATATGTATCTAGGGTTTATGGAATAAAGAACAACTCACGTTCAACCCCAAAACAAACCAATCTCGGCGCATCGCCAACTCCTTCGTCTCGAGGGTTTCTATCAGGTAAGCGACATGCTGCCTAGATCGCATCTTGCGATCTAGGCAGCACAAGCCCCACGTTGTTCATGTGTTGCTCGTACTGAAGCGCTTTTGATGGCGAGCAACGTAGTTATCATTAGATGTGTTAGGGTTAGCATTGTTCTTTGTTTAAGCATGCTTACGTAGTGCAACCCTTGCATATCTAGCCGCTCTCACGCCTATCTCAGGCGTGGGGGCGGCACCCCGCTTGATCATTATTTAGTAGATCTGATCTGTTACGATTGCTCCTTGTTCTACAAGGATTAGTTTAATATCTGCAATAGTTAGGCCTTACAAGGGGGGGAGGATCCAGCGGCAGGTGGCGTTCGCAAGTCCTAAACGGGATGTTCCGAGGATCAACTTCATGTTGGTTTTTTGGCCTTGTTTAGGATCGGCTTATGAGCACCGTGCGTGGCCGCGAGGCCCAACCTGGAGTAGGATGATCCGATTATGCGGTGAAAACCCTAAATCGTCGTAGATCTCATTAGCTTCATCTTGATCAAGCAGGACACCAAGTATTCGTGCACCCCGTACGAATCATGGGTGGATCGGCTCTTGAGCCGATCCACAGGATAACCTGAGAGCCGATCGAGGCTCGTATTTAATGTTTACATGTGTGCCCTGCAGGAAACTAAGCGAGGCATCACCATCACCTTCCCGACCAGGTATAGGTCAGGTGGCACCCTGCACTTCGCAACGCCGCGTGTGACCGAAGAGCATTGCGGGCCGTCGCTCGGAGGGGTCTCCAGCCGCAGCTCTAGACTCTTCCCGGCTCTACGGTGTTGACAAGGCCGCTGCCCGCCGGTGGGTTTTGGCAGTCAACACATTCTGGCACGCCCGGTGGGACAATCTTCGACCTCCACCGCATCACCATTTACATCTAAGATGGCGGAAGACACTCTTCAGCAACCATGTCGACATCCACAGCTGAGATGGCTGGCGACTCATTCACGTACGCAGAGCTGCCTGATGAGCACAAGAAGAAGTACGATGAGCTCAAGGCTCTCTTTGAAGCCGATTTAATCGGCTCTTTCTCGAAGACCCGTTCTCATGGCATCAGGTGGAGCGGCTTTACAGCCGAGGGTGCCCTCGACCAAGTAGATCTGTCCACCCCTTCAAGAACGGACCAGAGCTCTGCGCCAGGAAGTTAACTACATGGTAGCTCATTCTGTTTACCGCCATGGCAAGGACAAAGAGGAGGCCGTTTCAAGCGATCGGCTTCGATATGATGATAAAGGTACAACAATGAAGACGGTATAGAGTCTTATAATGCTTTCAATATGTCTTTTATGTGAGTTTTGCTGTACCGGTTCATACTTGTGTTTGCTTTAAACACCTTGCTAGCCTAAACCTTGTATCGAGAGGGAATAATTCTCATGCATCCAAAATCCTTGAGCCAACCACTATGCCATTTGTGTCCACCATACCTACCTACTACGTGGTATTTATCCGCCATTCCAAAGTAAATTGCTTGAGTGCTACCTTTAAAATTCCATCATTCACCTTTGCAATATATAGCTCATGGGACAAATAGCTTAAAAACTATTGTGGTATTGAATATGTACTTATGCACTTTATCTCTTATTAAGTTGCTTGTTGTGCGATAACCATGTTTCTGGGGACGCCATCAACTATTCCTTGTTGAATATCATGTGAGTTGCTATGCATGTCCGTCTTGTCTCGAAGTAAGAGAGATCTACCACCTTAATGGTTGGAGCATGCATTTGTTAGAGAAGAACATTGGGCCGCTAACTAAAGCCATGAATCATGGTGGAAGTTTCAGTTTTGGACATATATCCTCAATCTCATATGAGAATAATAATTGTTGCCACATGCTTATGCATTAAAGAGGAGTCCATTATCTGTTGTCCATGTTGTCCCGTATGGATGTCTAAGTTGAGAATAATCAAAAGCGAGAAATCCAAAATGCGAGCTTTCTCCTTAGACCTTTGTACAGGCGGCATGGAGGTACCCCATTGTGACACTTGGTTAAAACATGTGCACCGCAAAGATCCGGTAGTCCAAGCTAATTAGGGCAAGGTGCGGGCACTATTAGTATACTATGCATGAGGCTTGCAACTTGTAAGATATAACTTTCATAACTCATATGCTTTATTACTACCGTTGACAAAATTGTTTCATGTTTTCAAAATAAAAGCTCTAGCACAAATATAGCAATCCATGCTTCCCTCTGCGAAGGGCCTTTCTTCTACTTTTATTGTTGAGTCAGTTTACCCATTTCCTTCTATCTAAAAAGCAAACACTTGTGTTAACTGTGCATTGATTCCTACATACTTGCATATTGCACTTGTTATATTACTTTATGTTGACAATATCCAGAGATATACACAAGACTGCATTCAGAGTACCAGGTTCAATGGGCTTGTTTGAATATGTAGTCATGACATTTGGACTGAAGAAACTCGGGGGCAGCTCACCCCGAAGGTCCTCTCCTCTGGAGAGCCGATTTCGTTCAAATCGGCTGGCTCTGCATGATAGTGCCCTCAGACATGATCAAGCCCAGGTCCATTCGGCTAATTTGTGTATCCTCGTCTCTGTTTCGCCTTGACTGAGACTCGGGGGGCAACCGACCTGGTAAATGTTCTGTTTCTAGAAGCCAATTGGAGTATCATCGGCTGGTCCTGTGTAGCAACCTTCTTCGAGGATGGTGAATTTTGCAGAGGAGTGTCACCAGGTCTCAGAGTCATCAGTCGAAGAAGATGAAGGACAGATTATGAGAGACCAATGCGTTGCTATCGGCTCATTGGGCGTCGATCCAGCTAACAATCGGCAGTTTCTGCTCTGCCACGACATGACCCGACGAAGGAAAAGCATAATGATTTTGGAAATGTCATTTCCAAAACCAGGGGGCATGTGTTATCACCAGAATTTGACCGGATCAGAGGTGGGCCGCGATCAAGATGGGTTTGAAGAATATACATGGAAGAAATACGTGAATCGGCCTTGTGTACCAAGTTTGGGCTAAATTGCCCCTGTATCTGTATTATAGTAGATCGCATCTTAATTTAGAAGTTAGAGTTTTACCCGTGCACGGTTAGGTGCACGCCTCAATTAGAAAGTCCCTGGACTATAAATATGTATCTAGGGTTTATGGAATAAAGAACAACTCACGTTCAACCCCAAAACAAACCAATCTCGCGCATCGCCAACTCCTTCGTCTCGAGGGTTTCTATCGGTAAGCGACATGCTGCCTAGATCGCATCTTGCGATCTAGGCAGCACAAGCCACGTTGTTCATGCGTTGCTCGTACTGAAGCGCTTTTGATGGCGAGCAACGTAGTTATCATTAGATGTGTTAGGGTTAGCATTGTTCTTCGTTTGCTGCTTACGTAGTGCAACCCTTGCATATCTAGCCGCCCTCACACTATCTCAGGCGTGGGGCGGCACCCCGCTTGATCATTATTTAGTAGATCTGATCCATTACGATTGCTCCTTGTTCTACAAGGATTAGTTTAATATCTGCAATAGTTAGGCCTTACAAAGGGGGGAGGATCCAGCGGCACGTAGGGTGGCGTTCGCAAGTCCTAAACAGGATGTTCCGAGGATCAACTTCATGTTGGTTTTTGGCCTTGTTTAGGATCGGCTTATGAGCACCGTGCGTGGCCGCGAGGCCCAACTGAGTAGGATGATCCGATTATGCGGTGAAAACCCTAAATCGTCGTAGATCTCATTAGCTTCATCTTGATCAAGCAGGACCACCAAGTATTCGTGCACCCCGTACGAATCATGGGTGGATCGGCTCTTTGAGCCGATCCACAGGATAACCTGAGAGCCGATCGAGGCTCGTATTTAATGTTTACATGTGTGCCCTGCAGGAAACTAAGCGAGGCATCACCATCACCTTCCTGACCAGGTATAGGTCAGGTGGCACGCCCTTGCACTTCGCAACGCCGCGTGTGACCAGAAGAGCATTGCGGGCCGTCGCTCGGAGGGGTCTCAGCCAGCCGCAGCTCTAGACTCTTCCCGGCTCTACGGTGTTGACAAGGCCTGCCAGGTGGGTTTTGGCCCAACGAAATATAGCCTAAGAGACCCACACGGTGCACACACTGTCACCTTTACACACGTGGGACAAGGAGTCTCCGGAGATCACATAAGTAAAACTCACTTGACTAGCACAATGACATCTAGATTACAAGCATCATCATATGAATCTCAATCATGTAAGGCAGCTCATGAGATTATTGTATTGGAGTACATAGGAGAGAGATGAACCACATAGCTACCGGTACAGCCCCAAGCCTCGATGGAGAACTACTCCTCCTCATGGGAGCAGCAGCGGTGATGAAGATGGCGGTGGAGATGGCAGCGGTGTCGATGGAGAAGCCTTCGGGGGCACTTCCCCGCTCCGGGTGCGGAACAGAGACTCCTGTCCCCCAGATCTTGGCTTCGCGATGGCGGCGGCTCTGGAAGGTTTCTGTGGGTTTCGTCTTTTTGTCATAGGGTTTTCGCGACGGAGGCTTTAAATAGGCGGAAGGGCAGCGTCAGAGGTCGAAGAGGCGGTGGCACCATAGGCTGGCGCGGCCAGGGCCGGCGCGCCGGCCTATGGTCCTGGGCCCAGTGCCCCCCCTGGTCCCTCTCGTGTGTTATGCTTCCGGTGAAAATAGGAACCTGGGTCTTGATTTCGTCCGATTCGAGAATATTTCGTTACTAGGATTTCTGAAACCAAAAACAGCAGAAAACAGGAACTGGCACTTCGGCATCTTGTTAATAGGTTAGTTCCGAAAATGCACGAATATGACATAAAATGTGCATATAACATGTAGATATCATCAATAATGTCGCATGGAACATAAGAAATTATCGATACGTCGGAGACGTATCAGCATCCCCAAGCTTAGTTCTTGCTCGTCCCAGGTAAAACGATAACAAAGATAATTTCTGAAGTGACATGCCATCATAACCTTGATCATACTATTTGTAAACATATGTAGTGGATGCAGCGATCAAAACAATGGTAATGACATGAGTAAACAAGTGAATCATAAAGCAAATACTTTTCATGAATAGTACTTCAAGACAAGCATTAATAAGTCTTGCATAAGAGTTAACTCATAAAGCAATAAATCAAAGTAAAGGTATTGAAGCAACACAAAGGAAGATTAAGTTTCAGCGGTTGCTTTCAACTTGTAACATGTATATCTCATGGATAATTGTCAACATAGAGTAATATAACAAGTGCAATATGCAAGTATGTAGGAATCAATGCACAGTTCACACAAATGTTTGCTTCTTGAGGTGGAGAGAGATAGGTGAACTGACTCAACATAAAAGTAAAGAGAATGGTCCTTCAAAGAGGAAAGCATCGATTGCTATATTTGTGCTAGAGCTTTTATTTTGAAAACATGAAACAATTTTGTCAACGGTAGTAATAAAGCATATGAGTTATGTAAATTATATCTTACAAGTTGCAAGCCTCATGCATAGTATACCAATAGTGCCCGCACCTTGTCCTAATTAGCTTGGACTACCGGATCATCGCAATGCACATGTTTTAACCAAGTGTCACAATGGGGTACCTCCATGCCGCCTGTACAAAGGTCTAAGGAGAAAGCTCGCATTTTGGATTTCTCGCTTTTGATTATTCTCAACTTAGACATCCATACCGGGACAACATGGACAACAGATAATGGACTCCTCTTTAATGCATAAGCATGTGGCAACAATTAGTGTTCTCATATGAGATTGAGGATATATGTCCAAAACTGAAACTTCCACCATGAATCATGGCTTTAGTTAGCGGCCCAATGTTCTTCTCTAACAATATGCATGCTCCAACCATTAAGGTGGTAGATCTCTCTTACTTCAGACAAGACGGACATGCATAGCAACTCACATGATATTCAACAAAGAATAGTTGATGGCGTCCCCAGAAGCATGGTTATCGCACAACAAGCAACTTAATAAGAGATAAAGTGCATAAGTACATATTCAATACCACAATAGTTTTTAAGCTATTTGTCCCATGAGCTATATATTGCAAAGGTGAATGATGGAATTTTAAAGGTAGCACTCAAGCAATTTACTTTGGAATGGCGGATAAATACCATGTAGTAGGTAGGTATGGTGGACACAAATGGCATAGTGGTTGGCTCAAGTATTTTGGATGCATGAGAAGTATTCCCTCTCGATACAAGGTTTAGGCTAGCAAGGTTATTTGAAACAAACACAAGGATGAATGGTACAGCAAAACTCACATAAAAGACATATGATAAACATTATAAGACTCCATACCGTCTTCCTTGTTGTTCAAAACTCAATACTAGATATTATCTAGACTCTAGAGAAACCAAATATGCAAACCAAATTAGCAAGCTCTAAGTGTTTCTTCATTAATGGGTGCAAAGTATATGATGCAAGAGCTTAAACATGAGCACAACAATTGCCAAGTATCAAATTATCCAAGACATTATAGCAATTTACTACATGTATCATTTTCCAATTCCAACCATATAACAATTTAACGAAGAAGAAACTTCGCCATGAATACTATGAGTAGAGCCTAAGGACATACTTGTCCATATGCTACAGCGGAGCGTGTCTCTCTCCCATAAAGTGAATGCTAGGATCCATTTTATTCAAACAAAACAAAAACAAAAACAAACCGACGCTCCAAGCAAAGTGCATAAGATGTGACGGAATAAAAATATAGTTTCAGGGGAGGAACCTGATAATGTTGTCGATGAAGAAGGGGATGCCTTGGGCATCCCCAAGCTTAGACGCTTGAGTCTTCTTGAAATATGCAGGGATGAACTATGGGGGCATCCCCAAGCTTAGACTCTTCATTCTTCTTGATCATAGTATATCATCCTCCTCTCTTGACCCTTGAAAACTTCCTCCACACCAAACTCGAAACAAACTCATTAGAGGGTTAGTGCATAATCAAAAACTCACATGTTCAGAGGTGACACAATCATTCTTAACACTTCTGGACATTGCATAAAGCTAATGGACATTAATGGATCAAAGAAATTCATCCAACATAGCAAAAGAGGCAATGCGAAATAAAAGGCAGAATCTGTCAAAACAGAACAGTCCGTGAAGATTGATTTTATTAAGGCACCAGACTTGCTCAAATGAAAATGCCCAAATTGAATGAAAGTTGCGTACATATCTGAGGATCACTCACGTAAATTGGCACAATTTTCTGAGTTACCTACAGAGAATTAGACCCAGATTCGTGACAGCAAAGAAATCTGGAACTGCGCAGTAATCCAAATCTAGTACTTACTTTACTATCAAAGACTTTACTTGGCACAACAAAACATAAAAATAAGATAAGGAGAGGTTGCTACAGTAGTAAACAACTTCCAAGACACAAATATAAAACAAAGTACTGTAGCAAAATAAACACATGGGTTATCTCTCAAGAAGTTCTTTCTTTATAGCCATTAAGATGGGCTCAGCAGTTTTAATGATGCACTCGCAAGAAATAGCACTTGAAGCAAAAGAGAGCATCAAGAGGAAAATTCAAAACACATTTAAGTCTAACATGCTTCCTATGCATAGGAATCTTGTAAGTAAACAAGTTCATGAAGAGCAAAGTAACAAGCATAGGAAGATAAAACAAGTGTAGCTTCAAAAATTTCAGCACATAGAGAGGCATTTTAGTAACATGAAAATTTCTACAACCATATTTTCCTCTCTCATAATAAATTTCAGTAGCATCATGAGCAAACTCAACAATATAACTATCACATAAAGCATTCTTATCATGAGTCTCATGCATAAAACTATTACTCTCCACATAAGCATAATCAATTTTATTAGTTGTAGTGGGAGCAAATTCAACAAAGTAGCTATCATTATTATTCTCATCAAGTGTAGGAGGCATAGTATAATCACGAAAAAATTTACTCTCCATAGTAGGTTGTACCAAAAGACCATTATTATAATCATCATAAATAGGAGGCAAAGTATCATCCAAGAAAATTTTCTCCTCAATGCTTGGGGGACTAAAAAGATCATGAAAACCAGCTTCCCCAAGCTTAGAACTTTCTATATCATTATCAACAATGGTGTTCAAAGCGTTCATACTAATATTACTACCAGCATGCAAATAAGATTTCATAGGTTTTTTTATTTTCACATCAAACAATCCATGTTTTAAATCAGGAAATAGAATAAGAAGCTCATTGTTGTCCATTATGCCAAACTAGTGTAAACAAGAAACAAAAAGATGCAATTGCGGGATCTAAAGGAAATATCTTCGAGCACAAACACAATGGCGCCGGAAAAGTACTGTTACCTGGAACCGGAGTATGAGTGCCTTTTTACCTTTCCTCCCCAGCAACGCCGAAAAGTGCTTGCTGTCTACGGGAGCTTCTATTCTTGTAGACAGTGTTGGACCTCCAAGAGCAGAGGTTTGTAGAACAGCAGAAGTTTCCCTTAAGTGGATCACCCAAGGTTTATCGAACTCAGGGAGGAAGAGGTCAAAGATATCCCTCTCATGCAACCTTGCAACCACAAAGCAAGAAGTCTCTTGTGTCCCCAACACACCTAATAGGTGCACTAGTTCGGCGAAGAGATAGTGAAATACAGGTGGTATGAATATATATGAGCAGTAGGAACGGCGTGTAGTTGATGGTGGTAATATATAGCAGTAGTAACGCAGCAGTAGTAACGTAAAACAGTAAACAAGCAGCGATAGCATATTTAGGAACAAGGCCTAGGGATTAGACTTTCACTAGTGGACACTCTCAACATTGATCACATAACAGAATAGATAAATGCATACTCTACACTCTTTTGTTGGATGATGAACACATTGCGTAGGATTACACGAACCCTCAATGCCGGAGTTAACAAGCTCCACAATTCAATGTTCATATTTAAATAAACTTAGAGTGCAAGAAAGATCAACACGACTAAACCAAGTACTAACACATCATGCACACTGTCACCTTCACACTATGTAGGAGGAATAGATCATATCAATACTATCATAGCAATAGTTAACTTCACAATCTACAGGAGATCATGATCATAGCATACGCCAAGTACTAACACGGATGCACACACTGTCACCATTACACCGTGTAGGAGGAATAAAACTACTTTAATAACATTGCTAGAGTAGCACATAGATAAATTGTGATACAAAACACATTGCAATCATAAAGAGATATAAATAAGCACTTCACTACGCCATTCATAACAGTGAGTAAGTATTCTATGAAATATAGCCTAAGAGACCCACACGGTGCACACACTGTCACCTTTACACACGTGGGACAAGGAGTCTCCGGAGATCACATAAGTAAAACTCACTTGACTAGCACAATGACATCTAGATTACAAGCATCATCATATGAATCTCAATCATGTAAGGCAGCTCATGAGATTATTGTATTGAAGTACATAGGAGAGAGATGAACCACATAGCTACCGGTACAGCCCCAAGCCTCGATGGAGAACTACTCCTCCTCATGGGAGCAGCAGCGGTGATGAAGATGGCGGTGGAGATGGCAGCGGTGTCGATGGAGAAGCCTTCCGGGGGCACTTCCCCGCTCCGGCAGGTGCCGAACAGAGACTCCTGTCCCCGGATCTTGGCTTCGCGATGGCGGCGGCTCTGGAAGGTTTCTGTGGGTTTCGTCTTTTTGTCATAGGGTTTTCGCGACGGAGGCTTTAAATAGGCGGAAGGGCAGCGTCAGAGGCTCGAAGAGGCGGTGGCACCATAGGCTGGCGCGGCCAGGGCCTGGGCCGCGCCGGCCTATGGTCCGGGGCAGTGCCCCTCGTCCCTCTCGTGTGTTCTGGATGCTTCGGTGAAAATAGGAACACGGGTCTTGATTTCGTCCGATTCCGAGAATATTTCGTTACTAGGATTTCTGAAACCAAAAACAGCAGAAAACAGGAACTTCGGCATCTTGTTAATAGGTTAGTTCCAGAAAATGCACGAATATGACATAAAATGTGCATATAACATGTAGATATCATCAATAATGTGGCATGGAACATAAGAAATTATCGATACGTCGGAGACGTATCATCGATTCTCGGTTATAGACATCGAGGACGAGGCAGATAGAGATGGGCTTGCTGATTGATGCATGTAAAATACTTACATCAACTTTGTAGTTTATTACCACATATTGCATCTTATAATGTTATTTGCATGTTTTATATTGTTTTCGGAGATTTTCTAAACAACCCCTCTCCTCTGGTTCTAACTATGTCTGGTAAAAAACACCTTATGTTAGTATTTTTGACTTTACATGAGATACGGGACTTGAAAAAGGACAAGGTCAGGGGCCACGCTTCAAATTTTTTGAGAAGAACAAAATGAGCTAAATTGGGACACCAGGAGATCAATGGGTTGGGAAAGAGGCCTATTGGCGCGCCACCTGGGGTCTAATCCCCCCGACCGTCCGATTCACATCAATCTTTCGCCCACGAACTTTATTTAGCCTAAAAACCCCTATATATATGGCCCCCAGGGCTTCCTCGACGTAAGGAGGCAGAGATAAAAAACACATAAACAGAGAGTCAGCAGGACGCCGCCAGTGGAGATCGTAGGGGGGAACACTACCGGAATCGCCTCCAATAGACTCCATCCCCCTCCGGCATGGTCATCATCATCTTCATCAACACCCTCTGCATCATTTTCATCTAACCCTTGTAATCTCTTAGCAAACATGATGTGTGAGGCAATCTATCGTTTTCCCATGATGTATTGTACCTCTATGTCTTTGTTTGAGTAGTGACTTGTTCTTGGCAATTGTGAGATAATTTGTTGATGGTTGCATATAAGTATTTGTTATCTTCTATGATGATCTCTTGTACTGATATATGAGTGCACACATATGTTGGGGAATGCATGAGGTTGTCACTGTTGCATGATGATAGGAGGAGGGACAGCTGGAGCTTGACAGAAACCATGTCCCAATTCTTAGATTCATGTTGTATTAATTCATGGTTAATCAACGTGGGGTATAACTATGAGGACCTTTAAACTTACAGCGGTGGTTGGACTTTATGTCTTAATAATTCCCTTATTTGTTCTTAGTTGACATTGGGATCAATCACTAGTGGTGTATTTGCTCATGTTTATGGCTGGACAAATCTATGGCTCTGAAGAAACACCAAAAAGACTATTCTAAACTTAACTAACTGTGACAACCACACAAATGAAATAGCAATTCTCCAGAACACTTACTCCCTTGAGTTACTTCATCTTACTCCACTTCACCTGCATCTCTTGACATATGTGTTCACTCATATATCAATACAAAAGATCATTATAGAAGATAACAAATACTTATATGCAACCAACAACAAACTATATAACAGTTGACATGAACAATTCACTACTCAAACATCAACATAGAGATAGAATAGATCATGGGAAAATAAAATATTGCATCATACATCATGTTTGCCAAGAGATTACAGAGGGGGATGATGAAGAGTTGCTGTAGATGTTGATGAAGATGGTGCTGATGCCCTCACCGGAGGGGGGGTGGAGTCCACCGGAGGTGATTTCGGTAGCGTTTCCCCCCTCCGATCTCCGCCATCGGTAGCCTGCTGACTCTCTGTTTCTGTGTTTTTGATCTACGCCGCAGTAGCCTCGACGAAACCCTCCGGGGTCGTATATAAACAGGCTCGGAAAGAGAGGGGGTGGCGCGCCCTCCCCCTTTGGGCGCGCCACCTGGCCTCTTTCGGGCCTCGAGCGTCCGTTTCGCCTCATCTTTTCGTGAACTGACTTGTTTTCCCCTAAAAACTACTGTATATACGACCCCAGGGGTCTCTTCGAGGCTACAGCAACGTAGATCAAAAACAAAGAAACAGAGAGTCAGCAGGTCGCCGCCGGTGGAGATCGGAGGGTGGGAAACTCTGCCGGAATCGCCTCCGGTGGACTCCACTCCCTCTAGTGAGGGCATCATCGCCATCTTCATCATTTTAATCAACATCTATAACAACTCTTCATCATCCCCCTCTGTAATCTCTTGGCAAACATAATGTATGATGCAATATATTGTTTTTCCATGATCTATTGTATCTCTATGTTGATGTTTGAGTAGTGAATTGTTCATGGCAATTGTTATATAGTTTGTTGTTGGTTGCATACAAGTATTTGTTATCTTCTATGATGATCTTTTGTATTGATATATGAGTGCACACATATGTCAAGGGGATGCATAAGGTTATCACCGTTGCATGTTGATAGGATGAGGGATAGTGGGAGCGACAGAAACCTTCTTGTCCTAATTCTTGGATGCATGTTAGCGGGGGGTCAAATTATGGGGACCTTTAAACTTACAGCGGTGGTTGGACATTCTTAGATGCATGTCTTAATAATTCCTTTGTTTGCACATTCCGATGGCCTTAGGATCAATCACTAGGGGTGTACTTGCTCATGTGCGTGGCTACACCTATCTATGGCTCCTCTCTAGAAGAAACACTAAAAAGACTACAATGAGCTTCACTAATTGTGACAACCACACAAATTAAATAGCAATTTTCCTGAACACTTGCTCTCTTGAGTACACTTCACTTCCCTTCATCTCATTGCATTTTACTTTATTGTTCTTTACTTGTCTTGCATTTTAATTTTGTATACATGTACCCGGTCACGTTTCATTTTTGTATGCATGGATTTTGTGAAAATTTTGGACCTCCTTAGTTATTGTCACCACCTACAACCCACTAAACAACAGACACACTCAACATTTCTCTGTTGGCCCGAGCCACCAAACACATGAGAAACTATGAGCTCAACTAAGCTAGGGACATCTTGTATGAGGGTAGATAGCTATTCTCCGTTGGCCCGGCCTACCAAACGCACCCTATAACTCCAACATGGTGGACAAGAACTTAATGTTTTTCTCAGCTCAATGGATATCTGATGGATCCCAAGTGCTGGAGATCAATTGTAGTACTTTTCAATAAGAAAGGTTGTCGAACCCACGAGGAGCTGAATGTATTAGTTTGCAGAAACAACAAGAAAGCAGTAATAGTAAAGTAGCGATTTTGGTGTTTTTGGGTGACAAGGGATTAACCTATCAATGCCTACGTATTGTAGAATAGGGTTTTAGTCGAAAGTAGAGGGCAAGTAGATCTTGAAGGTTTCAGCCGAAAAGTACTCGACGGTGTAAAAACTAGGGTTGCGTAAAACAATGAATCGATCCTCTCTTTGTCCCTCGACTCCCCCTTATATAGGAGGTGGAGCCGAGGGATTTCATAATACACAAGTTACAGAGTCCGGGAGGGTTTCTAACCCGTCCCGTAAGATTACAGGTAGTACTTCGTAATACAACTCTACCTTTCCTTAATAGTAACTTGGGCTTCCGAATCTTCTTATTCTTCGAGTTATGGGCCTTCAGTAAACCCCGGGTACCATCTTCGGCAGGCCCATTGGGGATGCCTATGTCAGTAGCCCCCGAGATTTTGCTTGAATCGAAGAATCAAGGATAATCTCCAACTTTAATCATTCAATAACTCTGTCAAATTTATCACATATCTTTGGATATGCAATTATATATTGTACAGGGATGATGGTAGTTGAGGCTAGTTCATCTGACGGATCAGGTACTAGTTAACTGTTCTAGTGGCAATCCGCAAAAACCTAATTCAAGATCACGTCCCTGGACATGATCTCGGGATACTGGTGTAAACTTCGACAGGTGCCGCTTAAGGTCTTACCATTCTGTCGAGTCCCAGTCATATTTTTCGGGTACCTAACGCGTCCGTTAGGATTTTTCTTCGTATCTGTTGATATGGAAAAAAGTAGCAAACCGACGTCAGAGACGGTGCCACGCCGCTCAGAACGGATCTGGGGTCTTACCTTCGCAAAGTTTTGCGGCATTCAGAGATTATTCGCGACTTTGGCGCTCTGAGAATATATTGTCGAGTGCTTTTTCGGCTGTTGGAATAGCACATTTTATTGAGTCAACGGATGACTTATCTTGTCTTCCCGATGGGAGTATATGCAGAGTTATTTGTATAACTCGAAATATGCTCACTTCTTCTTTTTTTTCTTCCCATTTATAATTTCATCGGGCACGCGAACAACGTTCTCGATGGGAGTAGCCCCCGAGGCTACAGCCAAGGACTAGTGCTTGGTTGTAGGCTCAACACTTTAATGCCTCATGTCGCTATATTGTCATTCTTTCTCAAACTTTTCATATTTATCGGGTGCGCGAACAGCGCTCCCGATGGGAGTAGCCCCCGAGGCTATGAACAAATGCTTGCATTTGGTCATAGGCCCTCGCCATTTCTATTTTGTCATACTCGAATTTTTCTTTTTTTTTAAGTAGCCCCCGAGCATTTGAGCAAAAACTTGTATTTGGTCAAAGGCTCTCGAGATTATCAGTCATCACTCATTGTCGCCAATTTTTCAAATTATCAAAGCCGATATTTTTCCATTGATAAAGTGACGTCAGTGCTGACGATAGCCACGACCATTGTATCGGGAAGACGCGAGCAACGCTCTCTCTGTCTTGCGGGCCCAAAGTCCTCGTCAATTTGACACGTCGTGCAAGTGGGGGACACACGTCCTCCACTTTTCCTGGCGCACGCACTGTAGCGCCTGTTCATTCCCTTCATAGTGAATTTACGTTGTTACCCCTTATCCACGTGTACATCATCCATCTCACAACTTTTCCATCCAACGGTGCGTCGATTCACCGCACCACTATTTAAGGTCATCTTCTTCCTCCGTTCACCTTTTCGCTCGCGCCGCTCCTCTGCTTTCCTCTGCCAAAATCCTCCATTACGCCCCATACTTCTTGAGTTCAACCGCGCCCGCCTTTTTCTCCTACGCCATTGTTGATGCCACCGCGTGTACGGCTCACTAGGCACAATACCCCGGAGTCGAAGATGGCAACTGAAGATCTGGAGTGGGAGAGATCTAAAATCTCCAACCAAGACATGAACCTGCTGAAGAAGCTCGGGTTCATGAAGAAGGAGAACTCGCTGCGCTTCCCCAAGGAGGAAAGCTATCCATCACCTCTAATCGAATATCGGGTTAGTTTCGTCGACCACCTTATTCGCGGTCTTTCTCCCCCTATCCATGAGTTCCTCCACGGTCTCCTTTTTGTTTACGGATTGCAGCTGCATCAGTTGACGCCCAACTCCATCCTCCACATCTCTATTTTCATCACCCTCTGTGAATGCTTCCTCGGAGTCCATCCTAATTGGGCTCTGTGGAAGCGCATCTTCTATTGCCGCCGCAATGGCTCCCACAACATCGCCTACAACATAGGCGGCGTTGTCATTTGCGTACGCCCTGATGTCGAGTACTTCGATGTCAAATTCCCCGACTCCGTCCAGGGGTGGCGCAAAAGGTGGCTCTATGTGCATGAAGAAAGCTCCGACTCGGTGGAGTACAACATTGCACCTTTTGATGGAGAGGCCAAGATTCTTCGCCGCAGATCCTGGGACGCTGAAGCCACCGAAGAAGAGAAATCGGCGACAGAAGCGCTGATGACTCGCATCCATGAGCTTCAGAACACCCGTGGCAAGGAATTGTCGGGTATCCAAATCACAGCCTACTTCCTTAGGATTAGAGTGCAGCCTTTACAAGCTCGCAAAAATCCCCTTTGGATGTATGCTGGTGAAGAAGATGTCGAGAGGCTCTCCAAAGACCTTCCTGTGAAGGACTTGGAGAACCTGATCCGAAGGATTTCATCGCTTAGCAAGAAGGATACCATTCCATCCTCTTGCCGCGTTGAACCATATAGTGGCACCAACGCCCTCCCCAAGGTAATTTTCCTCTCGACTACTATCTTGTCCTCTCGATTTTTTAGTATTTGCCGACTACTATTTTGCTTAGCGTCCATTGCATAACTTTTTTGTCGACACTTATTGTTTTTGTAGAACCACCCAGCTCTAGCTTCTCTTCCTCCTCTTCCTGAAGGTGGAGAAGTCGAAGAACGGACCGTTGTCACCGACGACAACCAGGGTACTTCTCGCCCTGAGAGTGAAGTCGCGGGTTCTCAGAAATCTGCGGCTTCCTCTGAAAAAGAAGTCGAATCTGAGGCTACCGCTTCGACACACTCCCTCCCCTCCGCTGTTTCTCCAAGGAACAAGAGGAAGAGGGACGAAGTTGCCGATTCTGGCACCTCCAAAGCCGGCACATCTCCTGCCGAAGAAGTTGTTCCTACTGAAGAAAGGACAACTTTCAACCCTTACTTGGATGCCCTTGTCAGCTCGTAAGTCCTTGCTACTCTTTTTTGTTTGCTCTCGATATTTTGTCTATGTTGTTTCTTATATTGTCGCCGTTTTATTTTAGTGGTGACGAGGATGAAGATCCACCTATTGACGTGGCTGCTCGAACGAGTACGTCGTGTACTTTAGTTGTCTCTGAAGCTCAACCTGACGGGGAGGAAACCTCGCCTATGATACGTCTCAAACTTTTATGATGATACTCACATGTTTTATACACACTTTATGTCATTATTATGCATTTTCGGCACTAACCTATTGACGAGATGCCGAAGAGCCAGTTGCTGTTTTCTGCTGTTTTTGGTTTCAGAAATCCTACAAAGGAAATATTCTCGGAATTGGACGAAATCAACGCCCAGGGTCTTATTTTTCCACGAAGCTTCCAGAAGACCGAAAGGGATACGAAGTGGGGCGACGAGGCGCCGCCACCATAGGGCCGCGCGGCCAGAGGGGCCCGCACCACCCTATGGTGTGGGCCCTCGTCAGCCCTCCAACGTTGCCCTTCCGCCTACTTATAGCCTTCGTCGCGAAAACCCCAGTACTGAGAGCCACGATACGGAAAACCTTCCAGAGACACCGCCGCCGCCAATCCCATCTCGGGGGATTCAGGAGATCGCCTCCGGCAACCTGCCGGAGAGGGGAATCATCTCCCGGAGGACTCTTCATCACCATGATCGCCTCCGGATTGATGTGTAAGTAGTTCACCCCTGGACTATGGGTCCATAGCAGTAGCTAGATGGTTGTCTTCTCCTCATTGTGCTATCATGTTAGATCTTGTGAGCTGCCTATCATGATCAAGATCATCTATTTGTAATGCTACATGTTGTGTTTGTTGGGATCCGATGAATATGGAATACTATGTGAAGTTGATTATCAATCTATCATATATGTTGTTTATGTTCTTGCATGCTCTCCATTGCTAGTAGAGGCTCTGGCCAAGTTGATACTTGTAACTCCAAGAGGGAGTATTTATGCTCGATAGTGGGTTCATGCCTCCATTGAATCTGGGACGGTGACAGAAAGTTCTAAGGTTGTGGATGTGCTGTTGCCACTAGGGATAAAACATCAATGCTTTGTCTAAGGATATTTGTGTTGATTACATTACGCACCATACTTAATGCAATTGTCTTGTTTGCAACTTAATGGGAAGGGGTTCGGATAACCTGAAGGTGGACTTTTTAGGCATAGATGCATGCTGAATAGCGGTCTATGTACTTTGTCGTAATGCCCCGATTAAATCTCATAGTAGTCATCATGATATGTATGTGCATTGTTATGCCCTCTCTATTTGTCAATTGCCCAACTGTAATTTGTTCACCCAACATGCTATTTCTTATCGGAGAGACACCACTAGTGAAATGGACCCCGGTCCATTCTTTACATCGAAATACAATCTACTGCAAACTATGTTCTTTACTATTCTTCGCAAACAAACATCATCTTCCACACTATACATTTAATCCTTTGTTTACAGAAAGCCGGTGAGATTGACAACCTCACTGTTAAGTTGGGGCAAAGTATTGTGATTGTGTTGTGCAGGTTCACGTTGCGGAATCCCTGGTGTTGCGCCGCACTACACTCCGCCACCAACAACCTTCACGTGTTCCTTGACTCCACTGGTTCGATAACCTTGGTTTCTTGCGAGGGAAAACTTGCTGCTGTACGCATCACACCTTCCTCTTGGGGTTCCCAACGTGTGTCAACTACACGCCCCGGACTTTTGGCGCCGTTGCGGGAGATCAAGACACGCTGCAAGGGGAGTCTTCCACATCCAATCTCTTTACTTTATTTTTGTCTTGCTTTACTTTATTTTATTTACTGCTTGGTTTTCTCTCTATATCAAAAATACAAAAAAATTAGTTACTTGCATTACTTTATTTACTGTCTTGTTTGCATTCTCTATATTAAAAACACAAAAAATTAGTTACTTGCATTTACTTTATTTAGTTTGCTTTATTTACTACTGTTAAAATGAATACTCCTGAGAACACTAAGTTGTGTGATTTCACTAGTTAGGCTTAATGGAAAATAACAAAAATATTAGAGATCTTTATAGTATTTATCTTGAGTTACGACATGAGGTGTTTGAAGAGAAAATTAAAAAACCCATGGAACTTTGTTTGCAAAATAGTTGTAGCAATGTTATTAGCATGAACTCTTTGAACACTATTATTGCTAATGCTATGGAAGAATTTAAGCTTGGGGAAGCTGGTTTTGATGAGCATGATATTTTTAGTCCCCCAAGCATGGAGGAGAGAATTTACTTTGATGACACTTTTCCTCCCATTTATGATGATAGTGGTATTTTGGTGCCACCTACTATTGATGATAAAGTTTATTATGATTATACTATGCCTCCTACATTTGATGATTATGGTGATGAGAATAATAATGATAGCTACTTTGTTGAATTTGCTCCCACTATAATTAATAAGAATGACTATACTTATGTTGGGAGTAGTAATTATTTTATGCATGAGACTCATGATAAGAATGCTTTATGTGATAGTTATATTGTTGAGTTTGTTGATGATGCTACTGGAAATTATTATGAGAGAGGAAAATATGGTTGTAGAAATTTTCATGTTACTAAAACACCTCTCTATATGCTGAAATTTTTGAAGTTACACTTGTTTTGTCTTCCTATGCTATTCACTTTGTTCTTCATTGACTTATTTATTTACAAGATTCCTTTTCATAGGAAGTGGGTTAGGCTTAAATTTGTTTCATACTTGCTTTTTGATGCTCTCTTTTCTTCAACTCTCATCCTTATGCGAGTGCATCATTAAATTTACTGAGCCCATCTTAATGGCTATAAAGAAAGCGCTTATGGGAGACAACCTATTATTTTACTTCTGCACTTTTGTTTTATATTTGAGTCTTGGAAGTTGTTACTACTGTAGCAAACTCTCCTTATCTTTATTTTATTGCATTGTTGTGCCAAGTAAAGTCTTTGATAGTAAAGATGATACTAGATTTGGATTATAGCGCAGAAACAGATTTCTTACTGTCACGAAATTGAGCAGCCCCTTCTGTAGGTAATTTAGAAAAATCTGCCAATTTACGTGCGTGATCCTCAGATATGTACGCAACTTTCATTCAATTTGAGCATTTTCATCTGAGCAAGTTAAGTGCCCAGCAAAATTCGTCTTTACGGACTGTTCTGTTTTGACAGATTCTGCCTTTTATTTCGCATTGCCTATTTTGCTATGTTTGATGGATTTCTTTGTTCCATTAACTTTCAGTAGCTTTGTGCAATGTCCAGAAGTGTTAAGAATGATTATGTCACCTCTGAATATGTGAATTTTCAATTATGCACTAACCCTCTAATGAGTTTGTTTTGAGTTTGGTGTGGAGGAAGTTTTCAAGGGTCAAGAGAGGAGGATGATACAATATGATCAAGAAGAGTGAAAAGTCTAAGCTTGGGGATGCCCCCGTGGTTCATCCCTGCATATTTTAAGAAGACTCAAGCATCTAAGCTTTGGGATGCCCAAGGCATCCCTTCTTTATCAACAACTTATCAGGTCACCTCTAGTGAAACTATATTTTTATTCTGTCACATCTTATGTGCTTTACTTGGAGCGTCTGTTTGTTTTTGTTTTTTTTTGTTTGAATAAAATCGGATCCTAGCATTCTTTGTTTGGGAGAGAGACACGCTCCGCTGTTGCATATGAACACATGTGTTCTTAGCTATACTTTTATTGTTCATGGCGAAGGTTGAAACTGCTTCATTCATTGTTATATGGTTGGAAACAGAAAATGCTTCATGTGGTAATTGGTATAATGTCTTGAATAATTTGATACTTGGCAATTGTTGTGCTCAAATAGATCATGTTTAAGCTCTTGCATCATGTACTTTGTACCCATTAATGAAGAACTACATGGAGCTTGTTAAAATTTGGTTTGCATGATTGGTCTCTCTAAAGTCTAGATATTTTCTGGTTAAGGTGTTTGAACAACAAGGAATACGATGTAGAGTCTTATAATGCTTGCAATATATTCTTATGTAAGTTTTGCTGTACCGTTTTATACTTGAGTTTTCTTCAAACAACCTTGCTAGCCTAGCCTTGTATTGAGAGGGAATTCTTCTCGTGCATCCAAATCCTTGAGCCAAAAACTATGTCATTTGTGTCCACCATACCTACCTACTACATGGTATTTCTGCCATTCCAAAGTAAATTACTTGAGTGCTACCTTTAAAATTCTATTATTTGTCTTTACAATATATAGCTCATGGGAAAATAGCCTTAAAAACTATTGTGGTGAAGAATATGTAGCTATGTATTTTATTTCTTATAAGTTGCTTGTTGAGCGGTAACCATGTTTCTGGGGACGCCACCAACTAATACACCTTTGTTGAATATCATGTGAGTTGCTATGCATGTTCGTCTTGTCTGAAGTAAGGGTGATTTATCATGATCAAATGGTTTGAGTATGCATATTGTTAGAGAAGAACATTGGGCCGCTAACTAAAGCCATGATCCATGGTGGAAGTTTCAGTTTGGACAATCAATCCTCAATCTCTTATGAGAATATTATCTGTTGTTGAATGCTTATGCATTAAAGAGGAGTCCATTATCTGTTGTCTATGTTGTCCCGGTATGGATGTCTAAGTTGAGAATAATCAAAAACGAGAAATCAAATGCGATCTTTCTCCTTAGACCTTTGTACGGGCGGCATAGAGGTACCCCTTTGTGACACTTGGTTGAAACATATGTTATGCAATGATAATCCATGTAAATCCAAGCTAATTAGGACAAGGTGCGGGCACTATTGGTAATCTATGCATGAGGCTTGCAACTTATAGGATGTCTTATACATAACACATATGATTTATTACTACCGTTGAAAAAATTGTTTCTATGTTTTCAAAATGAAAATCTCTAGCACAAAAATAGTAATCTATGCTTCCCTCTGCGAAGGGCCTTTCTTCTACTTTATTGTTGAGTTAGTTTACCTACTTCTTTCTATCTTAGAAGCAAACACTTGTGTAAACTGTGTGCATTGATTCTTGTTTACCTATTGCACTTGTTATATTACTTTGTGTTGACAATTATCCATGAGATAAACATGTTGAAGTTGAAAGCAACTGCTGAAACTTATATCTTCCTTTGTGTTGCTTCAAAGCTTTCTACTAAGAATTTATTGCTTTATGAGTTAACTCTTATGCAAGTCTTATTGATGCTTGTCTTGAAAGTATTATTCATGAAAAGTCTTTGCTATATGATTCAGTTGTTTATTCATTGTCTTTACCATTGCTTCGAATTGCTGCATTCATCTCATATGCTTTACAATAGTATTGATCAAGATTATCATAGCATGTCACTTCAGAAATTATCCTTGTTATCGTCTACCTACTCGAGGGCGAGTAGGAACTAAGCTTGGGGATGCTTGATACGTCTCAAATGTATCTATAATTTCTTATGTTCCATGCTACTTTTATGATGATACTCACATGTTTTATACACACTTTATGTCATTATTATGCATTTTCCGCACTAACCTATTGACGAGATGCCGAAGAGCCAGTTGCTGTTTTCTGCTGTTTTTGGTTTCAGAAATCCTACAAAGGAAATATTCTCGGAATTGGACGAAATCAACGCCCAGGTCTTATTTTTCCACTAAGCTTCAAGACCGAAAGGGATACGAAGTGGGGCGACGAGGCGCCACCACCATAGGGCCGCGCGGCCGGAGGGGGCCCGCGCCGCCCTATGGTGTGGGCCCTCGTCAGCCCTCCAACGCTGCCCTTCCGCCTACTTATAGCCTTCGTCGCGAAAACCACAGTACCGAGAGCCACGATACGGAAAACCTTCCAGAGACGCCGCCAATCCCATCACGGGGGATTCAGGAGATCGCCTCCGGCACCCTGCCGGAGGGGAATCATCTCCCGGAGGACTCTTCATCACCATGATCGCCTCCGGATTGATGTGTGAGTAGTTCACCCCTGGACTATGGGTCCATAGCAGTAGCTAGATGGTTGTCTTCTCCTCATTGTGCTATCATGTTAGATCTTGTGAGCTGCTATCATGATCAAGATCATCTATTTGTAATGCTACATGTTGTGTTTGTTGGGATCCAATGAATATGGAATACTATGTAAAGTTGATTATCAATCTATCATATATGTTGTTTATGTTCTTGCATGCTCTTCGTTGCTAGTAGAGGCTCTGGCTGTAACACCCCAATTTTCAATAAAAAGAAAGTTAGAGAATTCCAGAAAGCAAAATTTCAAACCAACAAAAACTTTTCTTTTTGCATATAGTACCATGCATAGGACTTGTGCATTTGAGTGATATGCCATGATGATTGTTATTACTTGTATTTGATATGCTCTAAAACCCTAGGGTGATCATATGAAGATCACCAACCAAATCAATCAAAGAGGAAGAAAATCCAATAATTGGAAAACCCTAAAAACCCTCACATATGCCCTATGGCATTTTTATAAATTTTGACCCTAGACCTATTTGGTCTTCACCATTAGTGGAATAATGTTCTTAAACACTTATCACAACTTTTGGAATCAAGGTTTCACAATTCAAATGAAATTCAAAGACAATTCCCACTCACATATGATAATGGTCAAAACTGAAATTTATAGTCTGATCACCACTTTGAGCCCCTGCAATTCAATCTTCCCAAACCAATTCTTGCTAAATCTTTGCACCATTTCAAAGTCAACATCAAGGTGAACAACTTTGATGAAGATCACCCTGCCAAATTCATCTTGGATCATTAGCTATGCTCATCCAAAGTCTTAACTTTTTAACATATTCAACATTCCTCACTTAGCCATTTTGGGCCAATTTTTGAATTCTAAATTTTCCACCACCACCTCAAATCACCTCTGGTCATTTACAACTATTATCAACACTCACTTTTCAAACACATTCACCATTTGAATTATTTCCAATTTGGATAATTTTGAAAATTCCAAAATCTGGCACTATTTACACACTATTGCAAATAGTGATTCTACCTAACCTAAACTACCCTAACCTATTCCATTATGTTCCCTGGTCCCCTTAAGCCCTAAATGGAGCATAGTGAGGCTAAGAGGGAGAGAGAGCAAGCTAGGGCATGGCCATGCCGGCCATGTCCCCGAGCTCGTCGAGCTCCCTCTCCTCTCCTTGCACCCTGCCCTGACCCCCTCGCCACCGTGTGCCACCGCATCCCCTACACCACCTAGCACCGGCCATTGTCGAGGTAGACGCCGTAGCTCGCCGGAGATCGCGCGCCAGCACACGCCCTGGACGCCGCTCACGTCGCACGCATGCACGACGCGGACACGCTCAGTACACGCGCCGCGCCACCACCTCACGCTCGCCCTGGCCCCGCTGACTAGCCGTTGAGCATCACCTCGCCACCACGACGCCGCCAGACACGGCCAAGACCACGACCCGTGCCCGCCGCCGCCGGAGACGACGACGCGATCCCGCGACCAGCGCGGCAGACACGGACACAATCTCGCGCCATACCACGCCGCCCGACCAAGCCAACACCTCCCCTAGCTTCGCCTGGACGAGGAGAACCCGACAGCACCCTCGCCTAGCCCAACCGCTCGCCGGAATCGCCGCGAGCATGTCAACCTCGCCGCAGCCTCCACGGTCACTCGCTCGCCTATAAAAGGAGGCCTCGCCTCGTCGATTTCTTCACACCAGCTCACTCCCCACCTCTCACTCGACCACCTGAGCCACCCCACCATCGACATTCGCCGCCGTAGCCACCCAATCGCCACCTCACTGCCGACGGACGCCGCGGAAGCTCGCCGCCGATTGACGCCACCCCAGGACGAGCCGCCGGTACCAGGAGAACCGCCGTCGTCCACATCTACCCCGAGCACACTGCCATCCCTTGCTGGAGCCGCCGTAAGCCCTCTGACCCCCTACCTGAGCCGCCGGTGAACCCCTCTCTCGCCGGCGGGACGATGAACTAGAGCCGTTAGATCAGATTCTAATCCTACGCCCCACGTTAAAACGTACCGGTTCGGGTTTTAACAGCCACTGACGCGTGGACCCCACGCTGTCAGCACGCCGCGCGTCTGTGGACCGTGGTGGGCTGGAGTGGGCCGTTTTAATTCAAATCGGCCCAGCTTCGTTTTCCCGCCGGCCTTTTAATTCAAATTCGATTCAAATAATTCCCAAACTTTTTCCTTACAGCACCAACTTTGAAATTCAATAGAATTAAATTGGCTAAACCAAATTTGATGAACTTTATATTGTTGGAAAGCTAGAGAAATTATCTATCCAATGACACTGGCCTCATGGCCAGATTCTTTGTAGAATAAATGTGATAAAAATAACAAGACAGGGACGTTTCCCTATTCAAATAATTCTTAAAAATCAACCAAAATAGATATTAAATTAATTCCAACTCTAATAGCTCACATTTGACTTACACTAATTGTTTATGCAATAAAATGGTGTGGTCACTTTGCATGATCATGCCATGGTTTAATGAATGGATAATTTGACTAGTTTAACTAGTTGATATTGTCCAAAACTATTAAAGTAAATTGTGTGAAGTCTTATACTTCATTTAAACTTGTATCACATGCATTCATGGGATGTTTGTACCTCTGGTCCAAACTCTCTTATATGAATGGCTTGAGATTTAAATCATTTGTAGTAGTATTAAAATGGTATGAGGTGATCTACCTCATTTAAATCATTTTCTCAAATACTGATGATGAATGGTTGATCTAGGTCAATACCCATTTCATGTATAATTGTTTGAGAAATTAAATCTTAAGAAGATTTCAATGAGAGGAATTTATTTCTCAAGAACCCTATGGAAACTATCATTTACATATAAAATACAAAGAAGTGAATTCTATTTAAACCCCATAACCCATGTACTCTAGTTAAGTTATGTGTGTGCATAGAGTAGTTTGTGTTGGAGATATGCCCTAGAGGCAATAATAAAGTGGTTATTATTTATATCTTTATGTTTATGATAAATGTTTATATATCATGCTATAATTTTATTAACCGAAACATTAGTACATGTGTGATATGTAGACAAACAAAGAGTCCCTAGTATGCCTCTTAACTAGCTTGTTGATTAATGGATGATTAGTTTCATAATCATGAACATTGGATGTTATTAATAACAAGGTTATGTCATTGTATGAATGATGTAATGGACACACCCAATTAAGCGTAGCATAAGATCTCGTCATTAAGTTATTTGCTATAAGCTTTCGATACATAGTTACCTAGTCCTTATGACCATGAGATCATGTAAATCACTTATACCGGAAAGGTACTTTGATTACACCAAACGCCACTGCGTAAATGGGTGGTTATAAAGGTGGGATTAAGTATCCGGAAAGTATGAGTTGAGGCATATGGATCAACAGTGGGATTTGTCCATCCCGATGACGGATAGATATACTCTGGGCCCTCTCGGTGGAATGTCGTCTAATGTCTTGCAAGCATATGAATAAGTTCATAAGAGACCACATACCACAGAGTAAAGAGTACTTGTCAGGAGACGAGGTTGAACAAGGTATAGAGTGATACCGAAGATCAAACCTCGGACAAGTAAAATATCGCGTGACAAAGGGAATTGGTATCGTATGTGAATGGTTCATTCGATCACTAAAGTCATCGTTGAATATGTGGGAGCCATTATGGATCTCCAGATCCCGCTATTGGTTATTGGTCGGAGTGAGTACTCAACCATGTCCGCATAGTTCACGAACCGTAGGGTGACACACTTAAAGTTGGATGTTGAAATGGTAGTACTTGAATATGGAATGGAGTTCGAATATTTGTTCGGAGTCCCGGATGAGATCCCGGACATCACGAGGAGTTCCGGAATGGTCCGGAGAATAAGATTCATATATAGGATGTCATTTTATGTGAATTAAAATGTCGCGGAAGGTTCTATGGAAGGTTCTAGAAGGTTCTAGAAAAGTCCGGAAGAAACCACCAGGGAAGGTGGAGTCCACATGGGACTCCACCTCCATGGCCGGCCAACCCTAGTGGGGGAGGAGTCCCAAGTGGACTCCCCCAGCCGGCCACCCACCCATATGGGGTGGAACTCCCACCTCTAGTGGGAGTCCTAGCTTGGCTAGGTTTCCCCTTCATATGGAAGGTTTTTGGTTCGGGTCTTATTCGAAGACTTGGAGACCAACTCTTGGGGTTCCACCTATATAATGAGGGCCAAGGGGGAGGGGGCCGGCCACCTCAAACACCACCAAGGTGGCCGCACCCCATAGTGGCCGGCGCCCCCTCTCCCCAAACCCTAGCCGCCCCGCTCCTCCACTTCCCGCACGCTTAGCGAAGCTCCGCCGGACTTCTCCACCACCACCGACACCATGCCGTCGTGCTGTCGGATTCAAGAGGAGCTACTACTTCCGCTGCCCGCTGGAACGGGAGGTGGACGTCGTCTTCATCAACAACCGAACGTGTGACCGAGTACGGAGGTGCTGCCCGTTCGTGGCGCCGGAACCGATCGTGATCAAGATCTTCTACGCGCTTTTGCAAGTGAACGTCTACCGCAGCAACAAGAGCCTCCTCTTGTAGGCTTTGGAATCTCTTCAAGGGTGAGACTCGATACCCCCTCGTTGCTACCGTCTTCTAGATTGCATCTTGGCTTGTATTGCGTGTTCGCGGTAGGAATTTTTTTGTTTTCTATGCGACATTATCCTACAGTGGTATCAGAGCTGTGTCTATGCATAGATGGTTGCACGAGTAGAACCCAATGGTTTTGTGGGCGTTGATGCTCTTGTTATCTTTAGTTTGAGTACTTTGCATCTTTGTGGCATAGTGGGATGAAGCGGCCCGGACTAACTTTACATGACCGCGTTCATGAGACTTGTTCCTCGTTCGACATGCAACTTGTATTGCATAAGAGGCTTTGCGGGTGTCTGTCTCTCCTACTATAGTGAAGATTCAACTTACTCTTCTATTGACAACACTAGTATCACCGTTGTGGTTCATGTTCGTAGGTAGATTAGATCTCTCTCGAAAACCCTAAACCACGTAAAATATGCAAACCAAATTAGAGACGTCTAACTTGTTTTTGCAGGGTTTGGTGATGTGATATGGCCATAATGTGATGATGAATATGTATGAGATGATCATTATTGTATTGTGGCAACCGCAAGAGCCTTATGGTTGTCTTTAAATTTCATGTTGAGTAGTATTTCAAAGTAGTTGTAATAGTTGCTACATGAGGTGAACAACCATGAAGACGGCGCCATGAACCTTGACGCTACGCCGACGATGATGGAGATCATGCCCGTTGATGATGGAGATCATGTCCGTGCTTTGGAGATGAAGATCGAAGGCACAAAGACAAAAGGGCCATATCATATCACATATGAACTGCATGTGATGTTAATCCTTTATGCATCTTATTTTGCTTAGATCGCGACGGTGGCATTATAAGATGATCCCTCACATTAATATCAAGATAATAAAGTGTTCTCCCTCGTATGCACCGTTGTACAGTTCGTCGTTTCGAAGCATCTCGTGATGATCGGATGTGATAGATTCAACGTTCACATACAATGGGTGTAAGCCATGTTGCACACGCGGAATACTTGGGTTTGCTTGACGAGCCTAGCATGTACAGACATGGCCTCGGGACAACGGAAACCGAAAGGTTGAACACGAGTCATATGGATGATATGATCAACATGTTGATGTTCACCATTGAAGCTACATCATCTCACGTGATGATCGGTTTTGGTGGAGTGGATTTGGATCGTGTACCACTTAACAACTATGAGGGATGTTGTATTAAGTGGGAGTTCATTAGTAATTAGATTAAAACATGAACTAATTATCATAAACATAGTCTGAGTAGTATTTTGAATTAATTTTGTAGTATTGGCATCCGTTTTCTACCATGCGCTAGTCTTGTTATTGAGATAGAAATATTGTTAAAATCTGACAAGAAACTTTACGGATTGGTACCATATTGTTAAAGAATCAAGAATTGATTAAGTCCTATTGCAAACTTTTAGTAAACCTCGCATTGTTGATTCAAAGAGCTATGGTTTCAATTAGTACCTAAAGTTATCTTGTCTCCGTCAAACTTGAAGTTCAAATTTGTTTGAAAAGTAAGGAGCTGAAAATTTAGTTTTCAGAAATAATCAAGGTATGAGATATATGTGATATCTAAGACCTTATTGCAAGATGATAGAATATAATTTGGTGAGACTACATAAACTCATAAGTTTTATGGGAATGTATGAAGGTTGAAGACGCCAGGCGTCACAATCCTCCAACTATTGGAGCACTAACGATATTCGCATATCCATGAAGTTATCATCCTTAGTATGCACCGTTGCTAAGACTCGTCGTATCGAAGCATCACGTGATGATCGGGTGTGATAGATTCTACGTGTGCATACAACGGGTGCAAGCCAGATTTGCACATGCGAATACTAAGGTTAAACTTTATGAGCCTAGCATGTACAGACATGGTCTCAGAAAGTTGTCATGAATTGATGGATAAAATTATGAGTGAAATTGTTCATCATATTACAAGGTTACTAATAGTGAAATCCGGAACACTTGTCATATGATGATCAACTTCAAAATAAGAACCTCAAGGTTATTGGTATTTGATCAACAAACCTAGAAGTTATTGATGTTGAAGTGTTTTTCTGAATAATGAGGAAAACTAAAAGAGAAACTGCAAAAGATATTTTGGCAAAAAGAAAAGAAAAGACTAGAAAGTCTAGCTCAGGTGTATATAAATGATATACATGTTATGGTTGTATTCCTAGTTAAGTCACACAATGAAATTCTTGGGTATTAGTACCATATTGGTTGGTATGAAGTGTCATACAAAACAACGCAATACAAGAATACAATGGCCTAAGTGACTGACAAGGAATATGATAGGAATGCACGTCTGGAACAAAATAAAGTGTTATTGTGTTCGTCGTTGGCATTCTATCTAGCCCTTAGAATTTATAATAAAGAACTTAATAATTGTTATTTTGCTCGGTCAAATGAAAACAATGAGTTGTTCAAATTATGACATTACTCCATGTACGATGGATAAGTTATTATAAATCTTAATGGTGAAACACATACATAACTGACGCTAAAATGCCATAAGGCAAATGATTTGAATTCCGCTTATTTGTGGAACCGCCATTTAGGTCATGTTAGAAAGGAACGCATGAAGGAACTCCATGCAAATGGATTTTTGGAGTCACTTGATTTTTGAATCATTTGACGCTTGCAAATCTTTTCTAAAGAGAATGATTAAAATACCGTTCATAGGCCAAAAGTTGAACGGGCAACTAACTTAGTGGAAAAATACATGATGATGTATGTGGTTCACTGGGCATAGTTGTGTGCGGGAAATTCTTCTACTTCATAAAAACTTTCAACAATGAATTGAGTATATATGTGGATATATTCAATAAGGAAGAAGTTTGAAACATTTGAATGGATTCAAATAAATTTCAGCATGAAGTGGAAATCATCGTAATAGAAAAGTCAAATATCTATGATTGGATCATGGTAGAAATATTTGAATTACGAGTTTTAGCAAACATCTAAGAGAGTTATGAAATTGTTCTACAACTCACATTTCTTGGAGTATCATAATGATGATATAGTATCCGAGATATGTATCCAAACCTTGTTGGATTAATGATGAGATAAAATATTATGACGCCATTATATTTTTGTGGATTATGCTTTAGTGACTACCGCTTTTACACTGAATAGAGCATCATCATGATCCGTTGAAATGACACCATACAAGTTATGGTATGGGTATAAACCCTAATAGTCTTTCTTTAAATTTTGGTCTAAGAGTTTACAACCAAAATCGGATGAATGTCTTTGTTGGTTATCCCAGAGATTTAATTGGGAATTCTTCCCACGAGACAAAGACAAAAGTGTTTGTCAATGTTTCTTATTTCCGAGAAATTGTTTATAGTGAAGTTTTTGAGTGGGAGGACAATATAATTTGATAAGGTTTATGAACCTGAGCATAATGATCAGAGTAGCGCAGCATCGGAATTTGTTTCGGAAGCGGCCACGACGATCATGGCTCCCATGACTACAAAGTGTTTTAGCCATGGAGATCGAAGTACATATTGAACCTTGTAGGTATGGTTTACTTTGTGATCAAATAAATGATTTGTGGACAAAGGATTGATTTTGAACAATGATAAACCAACTACAAACAAAGAAGTTATGATGGGCCCTGACTCCGTTAAAATGGCTATACGCCATGAAATCCAAGATAGATGAATACTTTTGAAAGTAAATAGATCTATAAAATTGATGGACTTGGATGAAATATCCTTGAAGAAGCTTGACTTGTCGAAAAGTTGTTTACGACAAAGTTCAAAGAATTGACTACGACAAGATTAGATCTTCCGTAGCAATGCTTAAAGTCTATATGGATTATTCTAGTAATCACTACATATTTCCTTTATGAGATATGTTAGTAGGATGGCAAAATACATTACTTATCAGAAGTGTGTATTAAAGGTGTATACAAGATACAACCAAGAGTTTTGCTGGTCCGTGGAATACTAGATAGGTATACGAACTTCAATTGGATGAAGTAAGTATCACGGAGTTGGAATCTTCACCAGATGAAATAGTCAAAGAGTTTTTGATTTCATCAGAGACGATGAAGAGGCTTGCATTTGCAAGAAATTAAGTGGGAGCGCTAAGACACATTTATAATACTTTATGTAAGTGACATATAGTTGGTTATAAATGATGTAATTATATACTTGATTAAAAGGTTTCACTGAGAAATTAATTTAAATGAAAGGATATGGACTGAAACATATCTAGTATCAAGATCTATGAAGATAGATTGAAACACAAAATAAGTTTAAGTCAAAGTACATAGAATAGATATTGAAATAGTTCAATATAGAAATATTAAGAAAATGTTCTTGTCATGTGAAGTTTTAACAAGACTTGAGTGTATCTAATACTCAATGAGTAAAAACACATGAGTGATTATGAATCACGAATAATATGTACACAATCAGATGTCCTATGCTCTAAAAGTGTTATGAGCATGTACCAGAATGATTCATGTGATGATCATTAAAAAACAGTAAGAATATTCTTGAGTACTTAAGAAGAACCAAGTATATATATATAATTTTGTATGGAGAAATGACAAACAAATCGCTGTAAGGTGTTACACCGATATTGGTTTTGTCACATATAAAATATAATTTCAATCTCAAATTTGACTAAGTGTTGTTTAAAAGGTAGCACAATGAGCTAGAAGTTGTCTATGCTAGATTTAGAAGAGTTCTAAATATTGTGACGGATTCTACAAAAGAAGGCATGTCATTGTTTTGACAATGACAAAGGATGTTAAGTCAAGAGGTTCTTTGAGAACTTGGTGTAGTTCCGAGTGTCCGAACTTTGAAGCTATATTGTATGTGACAATATTAGTGACATATTTCAGACCGCGGAATTAAGGTTCCACCAGAAGACCAAACATATTTAATGCCGACTCATTTGAAAATGAGTGATGCGTTGAGACGCAAATGAATTACAAAATACATACGTTTCTGAGCGTGTCAGATCCGTTGACTAAAACCTCTCCCGTGAGCAATACATGATAAAGCACCGGAAGGCCAAGGTGTTATATCTTTACAAATGTAAACTAGATTATTGACTCTAGTGCAAGTGGGAGACTGTTGGAGATATGCCCTAGAGGCAATAATAAAGTGGTTATTATTTATATCTTTATGTTTATGATAAATGTTTATATATCATGCTATAATTTTATTAACCGAAACATTAGTACATGTGTGATATGTAGACAAACAAAGAGTCCCTAGTATGCCTCTTAACTAGCTTGTTGATTAATGGATGATTAGTTTCATAATCATGAACATTGGATGTTATTAATAACAAGGTTATGTCATTGTATGAATGATGTAATGGACACACCCAATTAAGCGTAGCATAAGATCTCGTCATTAAGTTATTTGCTATAAGCTTTCGATACATAGTTACCTAGTCCTTATGACCATGAGATCATGTAAATCACTTATACCGGAAAGGTACTTTGATTACACCAAACGCCACTGCGTAAATGGGTGGTTATAAAGGTGGGATTAAGTATCCGGAAAGTATGAGTTGAAACATATGGATCAACAGTGGGATTTGTCCATCCCGATACTGGAGATATACTCTGGCCCTCTCGGTGGAATGTCGTCTAATGTCTTGCAAGCATATGAATAAGTTCATAAGAGACCACATACCACGGTACGAGTAAAGAGTACTTGTCGGAGACGAGGTTGAACAAGGTATAGAGTGATACCGAAATCAAACCTCGGACAAGTAAAATATCGCGTGACAAAGGGAATTGGTATCGTATGTGAATGGTTCATTCGATCACTAAAGTCATCGTTGAATATGTGGGAGCCATTATGGATCTCCAGATCCCGCTATTGGTTATTGGTCGGAGTGAGTACTCAACCATGTCCGCATAGTTCACGAACCGTAGGGTGACACACTTAAAGTTGGATGTTGAAATGGTAGTACTTGAATATGGAATGGAGTTCGAATATTTGTTCGGCCCGGATGAGATCCCGGACATCACGAGGAGTTCCGGAATGGTCCGGAGAATAAGATTCATATATAGGATGTCATTTTATGTGAATTAAAATGTCGCGGAGGTTCTATGGAAGGTTCTAGAAGGTTCTAGAAAAGTCCGGAAGAAACCACCAAGGAAGGTGGAGTCCACATGGGACTCCACCTCCATGGCCGGCCAACCCTAGTGGGGGAGGAGTCCCAAGTGGACTCCCCCTTAGGGGGCACCCCCCCATATGGGAGGTGGAACTCCCACCTCTAGTGGGAGTCCTAGCTTGGCTAGGTTTCCCCTTCATATGGAAGGTTTTTGGTTCGGGTCTTATTCGAAGACTTGGAGACCAACTCTTGGGGTTCCACCTATATAATGAGGGCCAAGGGGAGGGGGCCGGCCACCTCAAACACCACCAAGGTGGCCGCACCCCATAGTGGTCGGCGCCCCCCTCTCCCCAAACCCTAGCCGCCCCGCTCCTCCACTTCCCGCACGCTTAGCGAAGCTCCGCCGGACTTCTCCACCACCACCGACACCACGCCGTCGTGCTGTCGGATTCAAGAGGAGCTACTACTTCCGCTGCCCGCTGGAACGGGGAGGTGGACGTCGTCTTCATCAACAACCGAACGTGTGACCGAGTACGAAGGTGCTGCCCGTTCGTGGCGCCGGAACCGATCGTGATCAAGATCTTCTACGCGCTTTTGCAAGCGGCAAGTGAACGTCTACCGCAGCAACAAGAGCTCCTCTGGTAGGCTTTGGAATCTCTTCAAGGGTGACACTCGATACCCCCTCGTTGCTACCGTCTTCTAGATTGCATCTTGGCTTGTATTGCGTGTTCGCGGTAGGAATTTTTTTGTTTTCTATGCGACGTTATCCTACAGTTTGTGTGTTATATGTGATGTATGGAATAGCCATTGAATTAGTGAGTAATTATACTCATATTCAAATTTAGACGGTAGCACCGGAGAGTACGCCGAAGAAGAAGGATACTACCAGGAGGAGGAGGAGGAACAGTTTGAGAACTACCAAGGCAAGCTAATATTCTTGCAAAGTGCAAAGCCTCTTGGGGCAAGGCACCATGTTTCTTATCTTTTCTTACATGAACCCATCCCAAGTTTTTTACTTTACAAGTTTTTACTTGATTTCTAAATGAGTTACTTTTATATTTAACTTTGGTCAAAGTACAAGTTGGTTACTAGAGTAGTGAGTTAGTCTCTTCCAAGCAAAACAAGATAGCACCCCTCATGGATTAGAGCTAGTGCTAATGAATTAAAACTTGACTACTCTAGATGGGAACAATGTGAATTTGAAATGAATTTGAAACCTTGGAATGATGATGCATTCCATTGAATGATTTTTGAAGGTGAATATGAACAAGAGAAGATGGTGATTTTTGATAAAACAATGATGTTGGTTTGAATGCGATACCTTTCCAATTATCAAGTACCCCCACAATACCTGATTATGGGTAGGGCTTAGCTGGAAGTTTATGTGTCTTAGTATGGGTTCCCTCTAAACAAGCGTCATCGGGGTTATGCCGAAAGCTGCCTCTACCACAAAAGAAACGATATGATATGATGCGAAATGAGGTGAATGTCCGGCCCAAGCCTTGTGCAGTTCCCAGGTGACAGTTGGTCTTCACTGGGAGGCCAAGCTCATGGGGAGAGGTGCTCATACTAGGATATGTAAGTGAAAGGTTATGGTTGATGATCCGCGTACTGAGTTACGATTATTCAGGGTTATTCCTAACGGATGAAATCAAATGTTGTGGCACAAGTGTGCAACCTCTGCAGAGTGTAAACCTATTCGAATAGCCGCGTCCACGGTTACGGACGGTTGGAAAGGCCATACAGTTTCCGATGTCATATTTTTGAAAATGATGTTGAAAGGTGATGGTGAAATGACTTGTGGTGAATTGAATTGAAATCACCACTTGAATGGTGGGAATGACACTAATGTTCCCACTTGAGTTAGTTAGCACGGAATAGCTTTCTCAAACTTTGCGAACTAAAACTAGCTTTATGCAAATAAACTAGAGCTTAGCAAACCATACTAGAATGTCTAGCACTTACTTTAGTATTAGTTTGCGAGTACTTAAAGTACTCACGGCTTTGTCCCTGGCTATTCAAATGGCCAGAGTATGAAGA
The DNA here is from genome assembly GCA_030979885.1 of Lolium multiflorum. Taxonomy (NCBI): domain Eukaryota; kingdom Viridiplantae; phylum Streptophyta; class Magnoliopsida; order Poales; family Poaceae; genus Lolium; species Lolium multiflorum. Next base: position 188,383,675 of record CM061752.1, on the reverse strand, counting down.
GGAACAAGGAGATGACCAGCAGGACGCCTACGACAACTAAGCGCCTTCCGACGTCAAGCGTTGGCCTGTGGACTAGAGAGTCCTTGTATCTTACGCTTCCGCTATGTTGAACTATGAACTTGTGTTTGTTCGTTGATCGATAGATCAACTATTCGTGTAATATGGATGATGTGATTCCAAATTGTAAGACTTATGGTATGTAATGAATGATGACTGTGATACTTAACTATTATGCCTCGCAACAACAATATTCCTGGGATTGCGATGTATGACATAATAGGCATCTGGACTTAAAAATCCGGGTGTTGACAAGTTGGTATCAGAGCCATTGTTTGACCTTAGAAGACCTTAGTTAGAATGGGCGTTCTGAAAAACTTAATTTTGAAATCAAATGAAAGAAAATATTTGTGAAAACTTACTACACTCTTGTCTTAAGACTTTGCCAAAATTTGATGAATCATGTTCTATCTTATTTGAATCAACTTAAAATTTTGCCACACTTTGCACTCTCTAACTTACTCAACCAATTCTCTTTCAGATGGAGCCCAATGAACCCATCAACACCAAGTTTTATCAACTTGGGAACGGAGGGAACTTGATCTTCGAGCGACCTCGACGCCGTCTCTGAATTCCTTGGGCGCCCACACCCCGAGTTCCACGGGGTTCAGCTGGACGACACGCCCGGGGGAGAGTTGCAGTGGGTGATCACTGCCGACTTGAGGGGCAAGATGGAGCCTCCCACCTCGGAGAGGATCCTGTTCTCGTTCCGGGAGAGCAACTGGTTAGATGGACTTGCACGTGCTCTTCAGGAGGCACTTGCTCGTCTTTGTGGCCAGAATGTGGTACGCCTGCTTGCGTCTCGCTACGCACACCTTGTGAGGCGTGATGCTGCGGGAGTGCCCATGGAGCTGCAGCCGCACCCGGAGTTGAGGCACCATGCTGAGCACCTGGACTTCATGCTCTACCAGACTCAGAAGGACCTCGACGCCTCTCGCGCTTACGCGAACCAGACCCATGCTCACATCACCGAGCAGGGTGAGGCGATCAAGCTACTCAACAACGACCGCAAGAGCCTTCGCCAGCAGCGTGCCAAGAAGGACGCTACGATTCGTCGCCTTCGCGCCCGGATCGCGTCACTTGAGGCCACTGTCAAGGCCCAGGAGGATCAGATTCGTCAGCTGGAGGATGACGATGGAGGCATCGACATTCGGGGAGGAGACTACGACGACGACTTTGAGGAGGATGAGAACACCGAGGAGGAGGACTACGAGTTCCTGGAGGCAGGACCCGACGACTACGTCCCGATCGATGTTGATGATGAGGAGTAGTTGCACTAGTCTCACTTATAGTAGGTGTGAGTTGTATCCCGTCCCTTGTATCGTAGCAAGAGAATGGTTCTTAAAACCATGGAAGTATGTGTGTTAGTTTGTACCATGTGTTGCATGAATGAATGAATGTTATGTTTGTCATGAAAAGTTTACAAGTTGTCAAATGTTTTTCAAACTTAACCAAAATGAACCATAGAATGTTCCCTCTTATCTCATGATCTTCTATATCTTCAGATGGCCCCTCCAAATCGCACCAACGACGCGATGCTGCAACTGCTGCAAACCATGCTTGCCGACAGAGAGACAGAAAGAGCCGAACGCCAAGCCAACCTCATCGCCTTGCAGAACATCGCCAACCAAGGCCATGGAAATCATGACCACCCCGGATCCAAACTCAAGAACTTCCAAAACACCAACCCTCCGGTGTTTAGCAAGACCGAGGAACCCCTTGACGCCGATGATTGGCTCCAGACTATGGAGAACAATCTAGAGGTAGCCGGAGTAGAAGCCAACGAGAAAGTTCTGTTCGCCACCCACTATCTCGCTGGACCAGCCCGCGCTTGGTGGACAAGCACCCGTGCCATGAACGGAGGTCAATTCATGACTTGGGAGGATTTCAAACTCAAGTTCAGCAAGTACCATGTACCCCCGGGTCTTATCAAGAAGATGAGGGATGAGTTCCGTGAACTGAAACAGGGTCGCATGACGGTGGTTGAATACCGCGACAAGTTTCTTACACTGTCAAGGTATGCCCCTGATGAGACCGACACCGTTGAGAAGAGGAAGGAGAGATTCCTGAACGGACTGCATGATGAGATGACGGTCCTGTCAACATCCCCTTTGCACCTCGAAGCCCTTGTTGATTCCATCCGGATGGAGGGCAAGTTAAACCAAGCCAATGAGAACCGCAAGCGCCGCATGGCGAATCAGAGTGGATCAAGCCACCCCCAAAGGTTTCGCCCTAGCTCAAGCGGAGGTTTCACTCCGAGAAACAATAAGCCACCGATGCAGAACTCGCGCCCCAGTTATCAGAATCGGAGTGGAGGAAACTCCAAGCCAGGAGGCTACAACAACAACAACAACTACAACCGCGCACCACCCCGAGCCCCTAACAACAACAACAACACCAACACCGCTCCCAGAACCGGAAGCAATGCCATCCCCGTCGCGAACAAGTAGGACAAGTCCACCATCACTTGTTATGAGTGTGGTGTAGTGGGGCACTACTCCAATGAGTGTCCCAGCGTCTCGCCAAGCTCGGCAACAGCTGCACCTGCTCACAGCAACGCCGTGTCTCCACCGGCAAGAAGTTCGCCCCCAACAACCCAACAACCGCAACGGCCGTCTCTTCCACATGAGCGCCGAAGAAGCCCAGGAAGCACCAGATGTTGTACTGGGTATGTTTTCTGTCAACCACACCTGCCAGAGTGTTGTTTGATTCCGAGCATCTCATTCTTTTGTCACCGAAGACTTTGCATCAACAAGTAAAATTCAACCCCTCAGTTTGAAGCATGTTATGATAGTTCAAATCCCCGGATCAACCACCAAGGCCAGAAAATTTTGCAAAAATGTACCCATCATAATACATGAGGTAGAATTCTATGCAAATCTCATCATTCTTGGAACCAAAGGTTTGGAAGTTGTCCTAGGAATGGACTGGATGTCCAAGCACAATGGATTGATAGACTGTGCCAAGAAAGCCATAACCATGACTAGCAGCACCGGTATCGTAGTTGAGCACGTCTCTGAAAAACTACCCAGAAAATTCACGTGTAACCAAAGTGTAGCCAAGCCAACTCGGATCAAATCAGGGTCGTCTGTCGATACCGATGTGTTTCCGGATGATCTACCCAGTATGCCCCCGGATAGGGATATCGAGTTTATCATCGAGTTAATTCCTGGAACTGGACCCATAGCCCAGAGAGCCTACATCATGAACGCAACCGAGCTTGTGGAGCTGAAGAAGCAGATAGATGATATGTTGGCCAAGGGTCTGATTAGACCAAGTGCATCCCCCTGGAGATCCCCCGTCTTGTTTGTAGACAAGAAGGATGGTGCAAATCGTTTATGTACCGACTATCGAAAGCTTAACGACGTCACCATCAAAAACAAATACCCCCTACCCAAGATAGAAGACTTGTTTGATCAACTCACCGGAGCCAAAGTTTTCTCCAAGATCGACCTTAGAACGGGATATCATCAACTGAAGATCCGAGCCACCGACATCCCAAAAACTGCCTTTACCACTAGATATGGGTTGTATGAGTACAACGTCATGTCGTTTGGACTAACCAATGCCCCCGCTTACTTCATGAATCTCATGAATAAGATCTTCATGAACTTTTTGGACAAGTTTGTCGTTGTCTTCATCGACGACATTCTAGTATACTCCAAGTCCGAAGAGGAACATGAACAACATTTGGAGATTGTCCTAGAAACCCTTAGACAGCACAAGTTGTATGCCAAGTTTAGCAAGTGTGAGTTTTGGCTGGAAGAAGTTGGATTCCTGGGACACATCTTGTCTGCAGGAGGAATTGCCGTAGACCCTCAAAGATAAAAACTGTTATGGAATGGAAAGCCCCCACCACCCAAACCGAGGTTCGCGCTTTTCTTGGATTAGCCGGATATTACCGCAGATTTGTAGAAGGTTTTTCGAGCATCGCTCGACCCATGACCCAACTGTTGAAGAAGGACAAGAAGTTCGAGTGGACCGATAAATGTGAAGAGAGCTTTCAACAGCTCAAGAGTAGACTGACCACTGCCCCAATCCTGATCATGCCTGATATCGCTAAGCCCTTTGACGTATACTGCGACGCCTCCAAGGTTGGTCTTGGATGTGTGCTTATGCAAGAAGGCAAGGTGGTATCCTACCTTTCAAGACAGCTCAAGCAACATGAACAAAACTACCCAACCCATGACCTCGAGCTTGCAGCTGTGGTCTTAGCCTTGAAAGTTTGGCGTCATTACCTCATGGGTAATCGATGCGAGATCTACTCCGACCACAAAAGCCTCAAATACATATTCACCCAGAAAGAGAAACATGAGACAACGCCGATGGATCGAATTGATCAAAGATTACGACATGGAGATTCACTACCACCCCGGCAAGGCCAATGTGGTAGCGGATGCTTTGAGTAGACTGCCGTGTCAGTTGAACTCCATGCTCGCAACCGAACAGCCCAGCTTGCATCAAGAGTTTGAACAGTTCAGACTTGAACTTGTTAGCGAAGGATTCCTAGCCAGCATAGAACTGCAACCCACCTTGGTTAGTCAGATCAAGGAAGCCCAGAAGGACAACGCTAGCATCGACGGAATCAAGAAACAGATAGCCGCACGAAAAGCCCCCGGTTTCACCGTAGACGAAGCCGGAGTTCTTTGGTACAAAGAACGTCTCTGCGTACCATCGGACTCTGACTTGAAACAAGTCATCCTGCAAGAAGCCCACACCCTTTACTCAATCCACCCCGGAGGTACCAAGATGTACCAAGACCTAAAGGAACAATTTTGGTGGCACGGAATGAAGAGAGAGATCGGTAGCTATATCGCTAAATGTGACATCTATCAGAGAGTCAAGGCAGAACATCAACGACCCGCTGGACTGTTACAGCCCCTTCAGATCCGGAATGGAAATGGGACTCCGTAGGAATGGACTTTATCACCGGACTGCCCAAATCCAGCAAAGGCAATGATTCCATATGGGTAGTTGTCGATAGATTGACCAAAGTCGCCCATTTCATCGCCGTCAAAACCACTTATCAAGGCCCAAAGTTAGCTGAACTATACATCTCCAGAATAGTCGCCTTGCACGAAACCCCCAAATCGATAGTGTCAGATAGAGGATCACGCTCACCTCAAGGTTCTCGAGAAAGTGCACGAAGGACTAGGGAACCCGTCTGAATTTCAGCCCGCCTATCACCCTCGGGCACCGAGACAGATCGAGAGAAATTAAACAGATCTCGAAGACATGCTGCGTCTGGATACGGATCCAAGTGGGAAGACTGCCTACCTTACGCAGAATTCTCTTACAACAATAGCTACCAAGCCAGCTACGAGATGGCCCCCTTTGAAGCCTTGTATCGAAATGCCGTACTCCCTAACTGTCGAAGTCGGAGAAAGCCAAGTTTTGCCCCGATGTTCTTCGTGGCCGAAGAGAAAGTACACAAGATCCGAGAGTACCTCAAGACTGGCTCTAGACAGAAGAGCTACGCGACAGAGACGTCGAGATGACCTTCGAGATCGGAGACTTTGTCTATCTCAAGGTATCCCCCTTGAAAGGAATGCAAAGGTTTCAACTGAAAGGAAAGCACCCCGCTATGTCGGACCTTTCCAAGTCCTCAGCCGCCGAGGTGAAGTATCTTATCAACTGGAGTTGCCTGAAGAAATGTCGGCTGTGCACGACGTATATCTCACTCCTCCGGAAATGCCTTGAAGTCCCGGAGAAGACCGAAGTGTTCAAGAACATTGATCACCGATCGGTAGATATCAACAAGGATCTGACTTACCGCGAAGTGCCGATTCGCATCTTGGAAGAAGCTTACCGAACCACCCGCACCCGAAGCATCAAGTTTCTAAGATCCAATGGAGCAATCATACCGAGGATGAAGCTTTGGGACAGCGAAGACTTCATGAAGAAGGAGTACCCAGATCTCTTTAGTACCTAAATTTCTTTTCGATCTCGGGACGAGATCTTTTGTAAGGGGAAGGGTTTGTAACACCCCAATTTTCAATAAAAAGAAAGTTAGAGAATTCCAAGCAAAATTTCAAACCAACAAAAACTTTTCTTTTTGCATATAGTACCATGCATAGGACTTGTGCATTTGAGTGATATGCCATGATGATTGTTATTACTTGTATTTGATATGCTCTAAAACCCTAGGGTGATCATATGAAGATCACCAACCAAATCAATCAAAGAGGAAGAAAATCCAATAATTGGAAAACCCTAAAAACCCTCACATATGCCCTATGGCATTTTTATAAATCTTGACCCTAGACCTATTTGGTCTTCACCATTAGTGGAAATGTTCTTAAACACTTATCACAACTTTTGGAATCAAGGTTTCACAATTCAAATGAAATTCAAAGACAATTCCCACTCACATATGATAATGGTCAAAACTGAAATTTATAGTCTGATCACCACTTTGAGCCCCTGCAATTCAATCTTCCCAAACCAATTCTTGCTAAATCTTTGCACCATTTCAAAGTCAACATCAAGGTGAACAACTTTGATGAAGAACACCCTGCCAAATTCATCTTGGATCATTAGCTATGCTCATCCAAAGTCTTAACTTTTTAACATATTCAACATTCCTCACTTAGCCATTTTGGGCCAATTTTTGAATTCTAAATTTTCCACCACCACCTCAAATCACCTCTGGTCATTTACAACTATTATCAACACTCACTTTTCAAACACATTCACCATTTGAATTATTTCCAATTTGGATAATTTTGAAAATTCCAAAATCTGGCACTATTTACACACTATTGCAAATAGTGATTCTACCTAACCTAAACTACCCTAACCTATTCCATTATGTTCCCTGGTCCCCTTAAGCCCTAAATGGAGCATAGTGAGGCTAAGAGGGAGAGAGAGCAAGCTAGGGCATGGCCATGCCGGCCATGTCCCCGAGCTCGTCGAGCTCCCTCTCCTCTCCTTGCACCCCTGCCCTGACCCCCTCGCCACCGTGTGCCACCGCATCCCCTACACCACCTAGCACCGGCCATTGTCGAGGTAGACGCCGTAGCTCGCCGGAGATCGCGCGCCAGCACACGCCCTGGACGCCGCTCACGTCGCACGCATGCACGACGCGGACACGCCCAGTACACGCGCCGCGCCACCACCTCGCTCACTCCCTGGCCCCGCTTGCTAGCCGTTGAGCATCACCACGCCACCACGACGCCGCCAGACACGGCCAAGACCACGACCCGTGCCCGCCGCCGCCGGAGACGACGACGCGATCCCGCGACCAGCGCGGCAGACACGGACACAATCTCGCGCCATACCACGCCGCCCGACCAAGCCAACACCTCCCCTAGCTTCGCCTGGACGAGGAGAACCCGACAGCACCCTCGCCTAGCCCAACCGCTCGCCGGAATCGCCGCGAGCATGTCAACCTCGCGCAGCCTCCACGGTCCCTCGCTCGCCTATAAAAGGAGGCCTCGCCTCGTCGATTTCTTCACACCAGCTCACTCCCCTCTTCTCCCTCGCGCCTGAGCCACCCCACCATCGACATTCGCCGCCGTAGCCACCCAATCGCCACCTCACTGCCGACGGACGCCGCGGAAGCTCGCCGCCGATTGACGCCACCCCAGGACGAGCCGCCGGTACCAGGAGAACCGCCGTCGTCCACATCTACCCCGAGCACACTGCCATCCCTTGCTGGAGCCGCCGTAAGCCCTCCGACCCCCTACCTGAGCCGCCGGTGAACCCCTCTCTCACGGCGGGACGATGAACTAGAGCTTAGATCGATTCTAATCCTACGCCCACGTTAAAACGTCCGGGTTCGGGTTTTAACAGCCACGGCGCGCGTGGACCCCACGCTGTCCGCACGCCGCGTCTGTAGACCGTGGTGGGCTGGAGTGGGCCGTTTAATTCAAATCGGCCCAGCTTCGTTTTCCCGCCGGCCTTTTAATTCAAATTCGATTCAAATAATTCCCAAACTTTTTCCTTACAGCACCAACTTTGAAATTCAATAGAATTAAATTGGCTAAACCAAATTTGATGAACTTTATATTGTTGGAAAGCTAGAGAAATTATCTATCCAATGCCACTGGCCTCATGGCCAGATTCTTTGTAGAATAAATGTGATAAAAATAACAAGACAGGGACTTTTCCCTATTCAAATAATTCTTAAAAATCAACCAAAATAGATATTAAGTTAATTCCAACTCTAATAGCTCACATTTGACTTACACTAATTGTTTATGCAATAAAATGGTGTGGTCACTTTGCATGATCATGCCATGGTTTAATGAATGGATAATTTGACTAGTTTAACTAGTTGATATTGTCCAAAACCATTAAAGTAAATTGTGTGAAGTCTTATACTTCATTTAAACTTGTATCACATGCATTCATGGGATGTTTGTACCTCTGGTCCAAACTCTCTTATATGAATGGCTTGAGATTTAAATCATTTGTAGTAGTATTAAAATGGTATGAGGTGATCTACCTCATTTAAATCATTTTCTCAAATACTGATGATGAATGGTTGATCTAGGTCAATACCCATTTCATGTATAATTGTTTGAGAAATTAAATCTTAAGAAGATTTCAATGAGAGGAATTTATTTCTCAAGAACCCTATGGAAACTATCATTTACATATAAAATACAAAGAAGTGAATTCTATTTAAACCCCACAACCCATGCACTCTAGTTAAGTTATGTGTGTGCATAGAGTAGTTTGTGTGTTATATGTGATGTATGGAATAGCCATTGAATTAGTGAGTAATAATACTCGTATTCAAATTTAGACGGTAGCACCGGAGAGTACGCCGAAGAAGAAGGATACTACCTGTTATCACCAGAATTTGACCAAGTCAGAGGTGGGCTGCGATCAAGATGGGCGTGAAGAAATATATATATATAGAAGGAATACGTGGATCGGCCTTTTATACCAAGTTGGGCTTAATTGCCCATGTATCTGTAACATATTAGATCACATCTTAGTTTAAAGATAGAATCTTACTCGTGCACGGTTTAGTGCACCCCCAATTAGAAAGTCCTTTGGACTATAAATATGTACCTAGGGTTTATGGAATAAACAACAACCAACGTTCAACCACAAACAAATCTCGGCGCATAGCCAACTCCTTCGTCTCGAGGGTTTCTCTGGTAAGCATCATGCTTACCAGATCGCATCTGCGATCTAGGCAGCACAAGCCTGCCTACGTTGTTCATGCGTTGCCAAACGAAGCCTTTTGATGGCGAGCAACGTAGTTATCTTAGACATGTTAGGGTTAGCATTGTTCTTCATGCTACAGCAGAGTGCAACCCTTGCATGTCTAGCCGCCTTACGCCTATCTTAGGCGTAGGGGCGGCATTGATCATAGTTTAGTAGATCTGATCCGTTACGATTGCTCCTTGTTCTACAAGGATTAGTTTAATATCTGCAATAGTTAGGCCTTACAAAGGGGGGAGGATCCAAAGGCACGTGGGTGTCGTTCGTTGTCCCTAAGCAGGATGTTCCGGGGATCAACCTCGTGTTGGTTTTTAGGCCTTGTTTAGGATCGGCTTACGATCACCGTGCGTGTCCGCGAGGCCCAACCTGGAGTAGGACGATCCGATTATGCGGTGAAAACCCCACATCGTCGTAGATCTCATCAGCTTTACCTTGATCAAGCAGACCACCATATATTCGGACACCTCGTGAATCATATGGATCGGCTCAGAGCGATTCACAGGATAACCTCGAAGCCGATCGAGGCTCGTATTTAACGTGTGTGCCCTGCAGAAACTAAGCGAGCATCATCCACACCTTCCCGACCAGATAGGTCAGGTGGCACGCCCTTGTGATAAACATCGGTGCGTGCGACCAGGAGGCTTTGTGGGCCGTCGCTCAGAGGGACTAGGGCCAGCCGCAGCCCTAGTTGTTCCCGGCTCTACGGTGTTGCCCGTCTCTACCCGCCAGTGGGTTTCTGACGTCAACACATTCTGGCACGCCCGGTGGGACGGTCGACGACATCCACGACATCGCCATCTACATCCGAGATGGCGGAAGCACTCCGGTCAAGTACGAGGACCTGCACCTGACTCAAGAAGAAGCACGACGAAATCAAGGCAGTCCTCGAAGCCGAACTCATCGGCTCCTTCCACCGAACCCGCTCCCATGGTGTCAGGTGGGAGGGTTTCACACCAAGGCGCACTCGATGGAGTGGACCTGTCCACCGTCAGAAGAACGCACCGGGTCGCTGAAGTACGAGGATCTGCCCGAGGAGCTCAAGAAGAAGCATGACGAGATCAAGGCAACCCTCGGAGCCGAGCCCATCGGCTCCCCTGAGAAGATCTGGCCGCACGATATCAAGCTCGATAGAGACTCAAGTCCGTCGCCCGGCGTCAACATGGTGGATCTCAGCCACTCCATAGGCCAGCCAAAGTCCTCCTTTGGTGTCAACATGGCAGGGCTTGCAAGCATGCATGGCAAGCAAACGCAGTCACTCCCGTGGCAACGATGAAGAGGAGGCCGATCCACGCGACCGGCCCCAAGATGATGACAGCGGTACCGGCGGGGAGGGAATAAGACGCATGCGATATCGGTGTCCACTCTCCGAGCGCCTCCTCCAAATATGAGCAGCAACGAAGCGTCGTCGGCACTACGCGTAGATGATGAAAGGAATTGTCGGTCTGACGCAGAGGTCAGGAGGTACCGTCAACATGATAGAAGCGACGATGGGTACAATCGTCGCGCTGAAGAAAGGGCAAGGGGGCAAGACAACATGGGTAGACATTGGAAGTGTCCTTTCTTCAAACATTGCTGGGACTCAGGAATGAGCCGATTGCCAACAATCGAGAACTGCCAGGAATGCAAACAACACATGAAGAAAGCGAACGAGGTTTCAATGTTCGAGCATCTAGGACCTCTCCCACCTCGGAGCAAACAGGCTGAGTCATCTCAAGAAGAAGACTTGGGGGAGTCAGATGGAGAAGATGATAGGTATCACCGACCAAGATGGTGCCCTGATGGACTCAGCCATTCTCAGAAGCGTAGGGGGCAGCTGCGAAAGAAGCCGAAGGCAGACCTCACACGTTGAGGAAGGCGCGGCCTTCTGACCGTGAAAATTCAGCAAACACTGGTGACAAAGGCGCGCCCGCCAAAGAAAGTATGGCGCCCTAAAGTAAAGCCGATACACAGCATCGAGGATGCCGAGGCGAAGCTGTCGGGTTATAAGCACGGTTAAGATCTCGTCGAGAGATTTATGACCCAGACGTGGCGTACATTCCTCCAGCGAATCACGTCGCCATAATAAGATACCAAGAAGTTGTAAACCCTCATTGGACAGTGCAACAAAAAGAGAGGCCGATTTTAGCGATCGGCCAGTATTATCCCCAACATGCGCTTGGCCCGTATTCAACATCGACTTAGCAGGCGACGGGAAGCTGGGTTACGAGTTTACATCAGCTGACGAGCCAGGAGAGATTGAGGAAGTCGAGAGGGAGGTCAGGAAGATGCTGGACGCCGGGTGCATCAGGCCGTGCGGATATATTGAATGGATTTTCAATGTGATGCTTATGAAGAGAAAGGATGGCCGATGGCGCGTCGCTATGAACGACCAGGACCTTAACAGCGCTACCCCGAAGGATGAATAGTCAGATCGACAATTGCAAGGGAAGCCGATCCCAGCAATCGGTTAAAATTATTCTCACCACGTGTGTTCGCTGCTGTACTATTTAGCATGATGAGTGATACGACAAGCTCGAATTGGCTGAAAAGCCGATATCTTCAGTCACTTGAAAGATTCGGCTCGGGGGGCACATACCCAGGGAGAGCCGGTTCGTGAGATCAATCAGGCTAATAGAAAAAAAATGGAACATTTAAGCACAGTCGATGCGCAGACATCGACTCAAGAGGTTCAGAGGTGCTAGCGGAAGCGTCAGTTTTGGTGACCAGAATTGCCTCTTTCTCATTGAAGACGCTAATGCTTGTCCGCGATATCAACTGGAGCAACTCTGGGGGGGCGCAACCCTGACCAACGACAAGATCAGCGGGTTAAGGATGAGCCCAACGAAGGGAGCATATCTCTTCTTGGACCGTGAGGACAGCCAATGGTGAAGCAATCGGCTAATTCATGGCGACATCCTCAGCAAGACGAGTTGTAAGAAGCTCTTGCCTAAAGGATCCTTGCTATAGGAAGCCGGAGCCTATTGTAGACACAACGATCGGATCAGTTGCGATGGGCTGGTTAGATTCATAATCAGGTGTAATAATCCTTTTTGAGGGGTGTTGATGCAAGCCGATGCACGGTCATCGACTCAAGGGATCGGGTGATTTGGCCTGCAGGACAGCTCTCTTAGACATGGTCGAGTCGGGTCTGTTTGTCTGAATTACGGGTCCCCATCACGGTTTTCACCTCGGCTGAGGCTCGGGGGCAGTTCGCCCTAAATTTCTTGTTCGAGGAGTGATTTCGTTGGAATCGGCCTCTCTACGTCACAGCTCATTTGAAAGGTGGTGGATTATTGCAGAGGGGACGTCGTTTGATGGGCTGGGCCATTGTTGCTGCAAAGAAGTGAGCATCACAAGGACAGTTGTGGGCGAATAGTGCCTGTTCCGCAAAAAGTGTTAGCTTCACGGTTGAGTTGATCGACACTCCTAAGGATCTGAAGGTGAAGAGGATACGCGAAGAATGTCGGAGAGGACCTGGACATTATTTCAGAGTTTTGCCTTAAGTCTAACGTTCTATTCGATTGGATCTGCATTTCCAAGATTGGGGTTTGCACGATTATGGTTTGGCCCTGTTTGGTGGGAGTTTGGAGTTCCGGATGGACCTATCTCGGAATTTATCATGAGAGACCGATGCGCTGCCATCGGCTCATTGAGCATTGACCGAATCAACAATCGGCAAAATCAGTACGACAGACAGTCGGCTAAATTAGCATACAAGGAATCGACAAGGTCAAATTAAGGAGAATTCTTCATTGGTAGCCAGATTTCTTACACAAAGAGCTGAGAATGCTCTCAAAAGGAAGTATTAGGGGGTACAGTGCTCCCATCTACTACTGCGGGTCCTATGCTAGGGATCCTATCTAGGGGGTGTCATCACCCTCATTGTCGCCATCATCGGCGTTGCTACCGACGAGCTCCTCGTCGCTGCTGATGAAGCCACCAGTAGCGTCTTCGTCCTCCTCGTCGTCATCATCATCTGACCAAGCCCAGCCTCGAAGGCGCTTGGCCGGTGGGTACCCGGTGTCGGAGGAGTCTTCTTCTTCGGGCTCTTCCGCTTCTTCTTCCTCTTCGTCGGAGGAAGGATCCATCTCCCATGAGAGGAGGTCGTCTGCGCACGCCGCTTCCAGCTCCCCGTCAACGAGGAACCGGAGGTCTTCCTCCCCAATGGTGCGGGGTTCGTCGGCTTCCGACTCGATGGAGAAATCCCATTCTCTCGCGTCCCAATGCTCGGGCGCGAGAGCCTCATAGATGGCCATCTGATTGACGGCTCCGATTCGCTCGAGGAGGAGGATTGAGTGGAGGAAGAGGAAGACATGGTTGTAAAGGAAGAGGGTTTTTCGATGGGCGACTGGTTTGGAGCAAAGGAGGTGGACTGTTTGGCGTGATTAAATAATAGAAGATATAGTGGAGATTCATTGCCACAGCAGTTCCCGAGAAGCAGTGCCTGGCAGAAAAATTTCGTAGGCCGCGTAGAAGCGGAAGGGGCAGGACATCATGATGACGGATACTGCAAAAAAACCTGCCACGACATGACCCGACGAAAGAAGGCGTAATGATTTTGGAAATATCATTTCCAAAACCAGGGCATGTGTTATCACCAGAATTTGACCAAGTCAGAGGTGGGCTGCGATCAAGATGGGCGTGAAGAAATATATATATAGAAGGAATACGTGGATCGGCCTTTTATACCAAGTTGGGCTTAATTGCCCGTGTATCTGTAACATATTAGATCGCATCTTAGTTTAAAGATAGAATCTTACTCGTGCACGGTTTAGTGCACGCCCACATTAGAAAGTCCGCTGGACTATAAATATGTACCTAGGGTTTATGGAATAAACAACAACCAACGTTCAACCACAAACAAATCTCGGCGCATCGCCAACTCCTTGTCTCGAGGGTTTCTACGGTAAGCATCATGCTGCCTAGATCGCATCTTGCGATCTAGGCAGCACAAGCCCGCCTACGTTGTTCATGCGTTGCTCGTACCGAAGCCTTTTGATGGCGAGCAACGTAGTTATCTTGGACATGTTAGGGTTAGCATTGTTCTTCATGCTACATGCTTTCGTAGTGCAACCCTTGCATGTCTAGCAGCCTCGCCTATCTTAGGCGTAGGCGGCACCCCGCTTGATCGTAGTTTAGTAGATCTGATCCGTTACGATTGCTCCTTGTTCTACAAGGATTAGTTTAATATCTGCAATAGTTAGGCCTTACAAAGGGGAGGGTCCAGCGGCACGTAGGGTGTCGTTCGTTGGCCCTAAGCAGGATGTTCCGGGATCAACCTCGTGTTGGTTTTTAGGCCTTGTTTAGGATCGGCTGCGATCACCGTGCGTGGCAGCGTGGCCCAACCTGGAGCAGTCCGATTATCAGAAAACCCCCACTCGTCGTAGATCTCATCAGCTTTACCTTGATCAAGCAGGACCACCATATATTCGGACACCTCGTCTGAATCATGGGTGGATCGGCTCCTGAGCCGATTCACAGGATAACCCGAGAGCCGATCGAGGCTCGTATTTAACGTTTACGTGTGTGCCCCAGACTAAGAGGCATCATCCACACCTTCCTTAGGTATAGGTCATGGCAACCCCAGTAATAGTCATCGGAGGCTTTGCACAGTCGCTCGGAGGGACTGGGCCAGCCGCAGCCCTAGTTGTTCCCGCTCTACGATTTGCCCGTCTCTACCCGCCATGGGTTTCTGACGTCAACACTACCAGGAGGAGGAGGAACAGTTTGAGAACTACCAAGGCAAGCTAATATTCTTGCAAAGTGCAAAGCTCTCGGGCAAGGCACCATGTTTCTTATCTTTTCTTACATGAACCCATCCCAAGTTTTTACTTTACAAGTTTTTACTTGATTTCTAAATGAGTTACTTTTATAGTTAACTTTGGTCAAAGTACAAGTTGGTTACTAAAAGTAGTAAGTTAGCAAGCTACCAACAAGCACACCCCTCATGGATTAGTGCTAGTGCTAATGAATTAAAACTTGACTACTCTAGATGGGAACATGTGAATTTGAAATGAATTTGAAACCTTGGAATGATGATGCATTCCATTGAATGATTTTTGAAGGTGAATATGAACAAGAGAAGATGGTGATTTTTGATAAAACAATGATGTTGGTTTGAATGCGATACCTTTCCAATTATCAGTGCCCCCACAATACCATTATGGGTAGGACAGCCCGGAAGTTTATGTGTCTTAGTATGGGTTCCCTCTAAACAAGCGTCATCGGGGTTATGCTGAAAGCTGCCTCTACCACAAAGAAACGATATGATATGATGCGAAATGAGGTGAATGTCCTGCCCAAGCCCTGCCAGTTCCTGCTGACCGTGCGCTCCTTCACCGGGAGGCCAAGCTCATGGGGAGAGGTGCTCATACTAGGATATGTAAGTGAAAGGTTATGGTTGATGATCCGCGTACTGAGTTACGATTATTCGGGGAAATCCCGACGGATGAAATCAAATGTTGTGGCACAAGTGTGCAACCTCTCAGAGTGTAAACCTATTCGAATAGCCGCGTCCACGGTTACACGGTTGGAAAGGCCATACAGTTTCCGATGTCATATTTTTGAAAATGATGTTGAAAGGTGATGGTGAAATGACTTGTGGTGAATTGAATTGAAATCACCACTTGAATGAATGACACTAATGTTCCCACTTGAGTTAGTTAGCACTTGAATAAGCTTTTCTCAAACTTTGCGAACTAAAACTAGCTTTATGCAAATAAACTAGAGCTTAGCAAACCATACTAGAATGTCTAGCACTTACTTTAGTATTAGTTTGCGAGTACTTAAAGTACTCAGCTTTGTCCGGCTATTCAAATGGCCAGGTATGAAGAGGAACAAGGAGATGACCAGCAGGACGCCTACGACAACTAAGCGCCTTCCGACGTCAAGCGTTGGCTGTGGACTAGAGAGTCCTTGTATCTTACGCTTCCGCTATGTTGAACTATGAACTTGTGTTTGTTCGTTGATCGATAGATCAACTATTCGTGTAATATGGATGATGTGATTCCAAATTGTAAGACTTATGGTATGTAATGAATGATGACTGTGATACTTAACTATTATGCCTCGCAACAACAATATTCATGGGATTGCGATGTATGACATAATAGGCATCCGGACTTAAAAACCCGGGTGTTGACACTGGCCAAGTTGATACTTGTAACTCCAAGAGGGAGTATTTATGCTCGATAGTGGTTCATGCCTCCATTGAATCTGGGACATGACAGAAGTTCTAAGGTTGTGGATGTCTGTGCCACTAGGATAAAACATCAATGCTTTGTCTAAGGATATTTGTGTTGATTACATTACGCACCATACTTAATGCAATTGTCTCTTGTTTGCAACTTAATACTGGAAGGGGTTCGGATGATAACCTGAAGGTGGACTTTTTAGGCATAGATGCATGCTGGATAGCGGTCTATGTACTTTGTCGTAATGCCCAATTAAATCTCACTATATTTATCATATCGTAATGCCCTGATTAAATCTCATAGTAGTCATCATGATATGTATGTGCATTGTTATGCCCTCTCTATTTGTCAATTGCCCAAACGTGCTTGTTCAACATGCTATTTCTTATCGTAGAGACACCACTAGTGAATGGACCCCGGTCCATTCTTTACATCTGAAATACAATCTACCGCAAACTTTGTTCTTTACTGTTCTTCCCAAACAAATATCATCTTCCACACTATACATTTAATCCTTTGTTTACAAACAAGCCGGTGAGATTGACAACCCACCGTTAAGTTGGGGC
Source organism: Lolium multiflorum (assembly GCA_030979885.1). NCBI lineage: Eukaryota > Viridiplantae > Streptophyta > Magnoliopsida > Poales > Poaceae > Lolium > Lolium multiflorum. Next base: position 188,366,700 of record CM061752.1, on the reverse strand, counting down.
AAAGTATTGTGATTGTGTTGTGCAGGGTTCCACGCGCGCCGGAATCCTCAGTGTTGCGCCGCACTACACTCGCCACCAACAACCTTCACGTGTTCCTTGACTCCTACCGGTTCGATAACCTTGGTTTCTTACTGAGGAAAAAATTGCTGCTGTATGCATCACACCTTCCTCTTGGGGTTCCCAACAGACGTGTGTCAACTACACGCCAGCAGCCTCCTCAGCAAAACATCGAGCATCCAACTCCAGTTCCAAGCCCCCGTGCCCCTTCGCCAAAGAGGGCTAGGGTCGAGCTGACCAAAGAGCCTACCTTGCTAATTGGCAGTTCCATGACTTCAGTAATGGATGATGTAAGTTATCTTTTCTTCTCTCTCTCTCTTTTTATTTGAACATTTCATTGCTTTGACTACCTCTTTTTGCTTGGTGCTGTCGAGCTTTCGCTTCCTATATTGATTTCTTTTTCTGTGGTCTTCTCTTCAGCCTTCGATGAAGGAATTTGTCCGCCTCGGTACCCAATTTATCGGGTACCGCGATTATGCCACCAAGCTTGAAGGTATTTCTGCCTCTTCTGTTGAATAAATTCCTTCATTATTTTGTCATGACATTTTACTGTCGTTTATTTTGCCAGAGACTCTTGCGGAAGCTAACAAACGGCTAACGCTCTTGCTATCAAGCTAGAGCAAAGCGAAAAAAACCCAAGAAAGCTGAAAAGGATCTTTATCATCTCGAAGATCTTCGAAAAGACTTCATGACGCGGAAACTTCTTTGAGCGACAACATAGCTCAACAGCTATTCGCGAAAAAGAAATCCTTACTGCTTGGAGTCGCAGAGGCGGCGTTTTGTTAATAAGTACTCATATCCTTGCTATTTCTTCGGGTCGTCATATTTGTCCTTGCTCGCTTTTTCTTGACAAGCTTCTTTTTACTCATTTAGGGGCAACAGGATTATGAGCTGGAAAATCCTGAAGGTGATCGCCTTCTTGACGCGCTTTCCCTCCTTGAGATCCATGGAGATGAGGCACGCGAAGGCCTTCGAAGCTAGAACAGGTTTGTCGTGGCTTTTTCCTACTTCTTCTCGAAGAAGGAAGAACCCACGGCTTTCTTGCTCTCGCCAAATGCTTCAATTCTCAAGAAGACCTTGGGCTCAAACTTCGCCAAGAAGGTTTGAAAGTTGGTGTTGAAGGCACTATCGCCCTGGTTGCTAACAGCCAACAAGATGTCGACTGGGCAAAAGTTGGCGACACGACGGAGATGGAAACGAAGAAGTGGCAGTCATTGATTAAGGCTGCCAAGCCCAAATCAAAGAAAATCATCTCCTATCTCGGATGCAAGCCAACTCCTGCTCCAAGTTCATCGAAGCCGGAGGTCAAGTAGACCACCTTGCCTTCTTTTTTTTCTCTTTTGATGCTGTCGCCATAGTAGCTGTGGCGACAACTGTCTCAGTAGTTCATTAGGGACCCTCCTTTTGTAATAGCCATGTAAATACTGTGAAAATCAATGGAAATCTATTTTGCTTTCACAATTGATGTTGAAACTTTTCTTTTCAGTTGATATTTGATAACTATACTTCAACTCCTCGCCCTGCCGATACTTTTCCTGCTTCCTCCTACTCGAAGAAAACATCTGTCGGTGATGAATTTATTGAAGATTCCTCGAGTAAAGGTTCCGCACAAGACTTGAAAGAACTCCGCCAACAGCTGCAGTCTATGAAGAAGCAGGCACTTATAATAATGGAGCAGTCTCGAAAATCATTGGAGAGGGAAAAGGTTGCGCTTCAGCAGGCCCAGGATGCTATAGCTGCAAAAGAGACCGCAGTTGCTGCAGCTGTCGAAGCTTCTTAACGAGAGAATTACATGCTTGAACTAATGAATGATTCCAGCTTGGATATGACGGGTATACTTCGTTCACTTGATCGTACTTGTCTTTATTCCCTCTGTTTTTCCTTCCTCTCTGATTCCTCCACTGAAAACAGGTTCTTTTTTGGATACCGCTGCCGAAGATCAACGTGTTGAAGCTCGATCCAGTGTGCTTCTCAGACTTGCATCGGAGCATGGTTCTAATTTTTGGGTTACGCCTGAACGTACTCGCCAAATCGTCAGATTTCAAGATCGTGCGGGTCAGGTCCGCGATTTTCTCGACTTCTGCACAAGGACATTGTCCTTAGTTTACAGCGCCATGTTCCCGCGCAACAAGATGCCAGAAACCCTGCCTGCTCTGATGGATAAATTTCGGGATGCACCTCGAATCCATGGATTTGTGCGAGCCCAAATGTCTGCCGGCGCGAGATTTGCTATGATTATGATACAAATCTGCTGTCCGAAGTTAAACATGAGTCGAATTGTTGCCAAGTTCCTGGCCAAGATGGCGAAGAGGTAGAGGAATATTGATAAAATTGATGATGTTGTGACCCCTGTAGCAGAAGACATGATGAATGAATTGCTTCGGATGGATGATGAGTTCTTCGTGAAGGGTAGCTATGCTGAACATAGTACTCGTACTGCCAATAATGAGCGAATGACCATAGATAACATACTGGGCGGCCGTTAAGAATTTTTCCTTTGTCTTGTCGATTTTTCTCAATAGTTGCATCTTGTATGTTGTAAACATGGTCTATATTGTAAAATCACTGGATATATTGTTCTTTATTTTTTTTGTTAATCCCCCGAGTGTTTCGGTGGTGATTTTCTTTATTTGTATATGCGAGGTTGAACCAAGGCAAAAATAAATTATATTGAGTATACTATATTTGCGGGTATTAGCCCCCGAGCCTTTTTTGTTGGTCACTATTTTGTATCTTCATTTATTTTGCTAGGTGCTTTGCACCAAGGCGAAACATTTGCGGTGATGTATATATATATTGTAACTTCTGGGCGCGAGCCCCCAAGCCTATCAAAGAAAAAGATATATATCTCCACTATCTTTATTATTTTGCAGCACCGCGAGTCCGCCTCATTAAAAACCTTTTCAGCCCCACTCGGTGCCCTGAAAAAGGAAAAGAGTGCGTCTGAAAACTCGCGGGCGTTTCAGTACATTGTATTTTTACAAGGAGGACTATATTTCGACTCTAAGCGTAAAAACGCCTGATTGCATGCGTTCCAAGGATTTGGCTCTGCGACTCCTATCTTCTTGTCCTTTATCATGTATGCTCCTCCTTCGGTTACTTCTGTGACGATGTAAGGACCAAGCCATGGCGAATCGAGTTTTTCATGGCTTGTTTGTCTGAGCCGAAGAACTAAGTCTCCTACCTGAAAGGATCTTGGCCTCAATCATCGACTGTGATAGTTTTTCCGATCTTGCTGGTACTTAGCTACCCGCGATAACACTTCGTCTCGAGATTCATCAAGTGCATCGACATCATTGATTCGTCTCGAGGTGTGGGCCCCTCGTGCCACCTCTTTACCTGCCCTTCCGCCTACAAATAGCCTCCGTCGAACCCCCGATGCAGAGAGCCACGTACGGCTTCAGAGCCGCCGAATCCCATCTCGGGGGATTCGGGAGATCGCCTCCCTTGAGAGGGGATTCATCTCCGGAGGACTCTTCACCCCATGGTCGCCTCCGGAGTGATGAGTGAGTAGTTCACCCCCGACTATGGGTCCATAGCAGTAGCTAGATGGTTGTCTTCTCCTCATTGTGCTTCATTGTTGGATCTTGTGAGCTGCCTAACATGATCAAGATCATCTATCTGTAATTCTATATGTTGTGTTTGTCGGGATCCGATGGATAGAGAATACTATGTTATGTTAATTATCAAGTTATTACCTATGTGTTGTTTATGATCTTGCATGCTCTCCGTTATTAGTAGAGGCTCTCCAAGTTTTTACTCTTAACTCCAAGAGGGAGTATTTATGCTCGATAGTGGGTTCATGCCTCCATTAAATCTAGGACAGTGACAGAAAAGTTCTAAGGTTGTGGATGTCTGTTGCCACTAGGGATAAAACATTGATGCTATGTCCGAGGATGTAGTTATTGATTACATTACGCACCATACTTAATGCAATTGTCTGTTGTTTGCAACTTAATACGGAAGGGGTTCGGATGATAACCTGAAGGTGGACTTTTTAGGCATATATGCATGCTGGATGGCGGTCTATATACTTTGTCGTAATGCCCAATTAAATCTCACTATATTTATCATATCATGTATGTGCATTGTTATGCCCTCTCTATTTGTCAATTGCCCGTGTAATTTGTTCACCCAACATGCTTTTATCTTATGGGAGAGACACCTCTAGTGAACTGTGGACCCCGGTCCTATTCTTTACATCTCAAATACAATCTACTGCAATACTTGTTCTTTACTGTTCTCTGTAAACAATCATCTTCCACACAATACGGTTAATCCTTTGTTACGGCAAGCCCGGTGAGATTGACAACCCACTGCTTCGTTGGGGCAAAGTACTTTGGGTGTGTTGGCATGGTTCCACGTTGGCGCCGGAATCCCTGGTGTTGCGCCGCATTACATTCCGCCACCATCAACCTTCAACGTGCTTCTTGACTCCTAATGGTTCGATTAAACCTTTCTTCTGAGGGAAAACTTCTGCTGTGCGCATCACACCTTCCTCTTGGGGTTCCCAAGGACGTGTCAATTATACGCGCATCAAGACTGTTTTCGGCGCCGTTCTGGGACTGAAAAGTTACACCACAAGAGATCTCTAACTCCGTCAACTTTGCGCCAGCAACAACTGGCGCCGTTGCCGGGGAGATCAAGACACGCTGCAAGTCTCCACTTCTCACTCTTTACTTTGTTTTTGTCTTGCTTTATTTTATTTACTATTTTGTTTGGTGCACTTATATCAAAACACAAAAAAAATTAGTTGCTAGCTTTACTTTATTTACTGTCTTGCACGCTATATCAAAAACACAAAAAAATAGTTACTTATATTTGCTTTACATATTTCAACATGTTTTCTTTTAATTTTACCGTAAAAGACATACCGGTAGGACGTGGGTCTATAGTTGGAAGAAATAATATAGAAGAATTTTTCAATCATGTTAGTACCGTTGAAGATTTTGAAGATAGACACTTGGTGAACTTGCTCCTACTTATGAAATTGCTGCTGCTGCTTTAGTTCGCATGTTGGAAACTAAATTTGTTAATCTCAATCCTATAATCCAACACATGTTTCTTACACTCGGTGATATGAAAGAAGGGGAAAAGAAAGATTTTGTTTTAGAAACCTTTCTTAGAGAATTTGGTAGTATAGCAAGAGAGGCTAGAAAAGTTTTTATTAAATATAAGATGCTTGGTTCTTATACCAATTTTGTTAGTATCCTTGAAAATATGGACATGGAGAGAGTAAGGTACACTAATAATATTAATGATGGTGGGGAGATCAAAGCACCAATACCATGTAAGCTCCTAGCGATGAATGAAGCATTAGAAAACTAGATGATACCCCGCGCGTTGCTGCGAGAGTATGTTAATATATCTTTAGAGAATTAGATAAGTGAAAGTGGAAGTATAAAGTAATAGATGTTATCAGTCAAGCTAAAAGTATATTAAACATACACACATGAAAAACAGATCGGCAATAGAGATACTCTTTATATAAATAACGCTATACTTGCTAAGTCACTTTTGCTCGTTGGTTGATGTACAATAGCCATTGTTTCCTACCTTGTCTACCGTATAATGCACATATCACCAAAATAATGATGGAGCAAAGCACAAAATGACAGTTGAAGCACCGAAGAAAATAGACAGTCCAGAAACTTCAGTATGGTTTATCATCTGTCCAACTTGCAACACTACCTGAAACGAAGAAAATCCCATTGTGTTCTCAAACCAACTTGAGCAATGGGAACTTATATATTAAATGGTTAAACCCCATTAACAAAAAAATATGTAAATACATAGCAACGATCTCACACCTTCTTGAATCTGATTCTTCATGGATAAGCAAGAAACCGGTGGATCTATTGATCAGTGTCAACAGTCTGCTAAAGAATGAAATAATAAAAAAATTGTTAGGATAGTAAAATTTGCGAGCTACAACAGTAACTTAAATCAACATTCCCCTTCAAATACTCCGCATACTTTGGAGGGCAATCTCTATTGTTTTTTTGACACTAAGTCTTATTGGACACACACACACACGGTAGTAGATAAGAATGGAAATACACATGTATAATACTTGTGGCTGCCACATTCATGATTAGAGGCACATTGCTTGGACAGAAACATGGCTGACATTAATTAATTAAAGATGCACTGAAACGATAGATCATAGTTTTAGTACTACATGATGAAAAACAAATAAATATGTACCAATAACAGGAGGAGGGGGAGGGGGAAGGAGATAACTTACAAATCTAATTTACGGGAGCCCTGGATAACTGGAGGAGGGGCGGGAGTGCTGCTTATCACATCCAGCATGTGGTAGGATGCGGCCATGAATAGGAAGATGCCCTTGATTAAGAAGGACATGAACACTCCCACCGTGGTAGAGAGGGGTCTATGAAGATGCAGGAACACGGCTCTAGTAGCAGGCAGGCTTCATGCATCGATGGGAGGCAACGTCAATCTTGAATGGTTGTAAGCTACAGAACGCAAAAAAACAAAATCAGATGAGCACTCTATCGGCAGTACACACAATGATGGCCGCTTTCTCCGATCTTCAGAGAGGGGCATGGAGAATCCAATAGATCCGAACGCGGGGCTTTGAGCTAGCAGATGAGCAATCTGATGGCAACACACACGATCATGTCCTCTGATCTTCAGAGCGGCATGGAGAAACCAATAAATCCAAACAAATCGCAGAGGCTTTGAGCTAGCAGCAGGCAAAATCAAATCAAAACGGGTGGAGGGCAACCTGCTAGATTGGGAAGATATGTTAGGGATTGAAAAATAAGGAAAGGGGGGTTAAAATCCGGAGCGTCCAGGTACCAGCGTTGGGACCAGAGGGGCAGCGCGATTAGTTTTTAACCTAGAGGTGATGACGGCGGATCAGTTCAATCGAGCAGTTTCTACTCGATGAATGCTGGGATTTATTGGACGAATTTATGAGAATTTTTGGCGAGGAGGTCGGACGGTAGTGGCGGAGGAATTAGCGCCGGTCTTAATAGCCACCGGGAATACGATCAGCGGCGTTTCGTTTTTTCCCCAGGTCGAAGGGCGAGCGGGTCTCGAGTCTGGACCATGAATCCGCGAGCCCAGAAAAGGTATTCCAGCCCAATTGGCTCGACCAGCCCACCTATTAATCAGGTGACGTGGCTCGCTCTCAGATCAGCAAAATGGGACCATCTATTAAGAAAGATAAGATAACTATGATTGGCTTGTTCCTGAAAATTTATTTGATGAGAGTAGCAATCCCAAGACTAATGAAAAGGGAGCCGCTGAAACTTATGTATCCAATATACTATGCATGGTTGAGAAAACTCCAAACCCCGCTGAAGATGCATCACCTTTTGATAATACTTGATTTACACTTTCTGCGCCTAGCTGAAAGGCGTTAAAAAAAGCGCTTATGGGAGACAACCATGTTTTTACTACAGTATTTTTGTTTTGAATTTGAGTCTTGAAAGTTGTTTACTACTGTAGCAACCTCTCCTTATCTTAGTTTTATGTTTTGTTGTGCCAAGTAAAGTCTTTGATAGTAAGGTTCATACTAGATTTGGATTACTGCGCAGAAACAGTTTTCTTTGCTGTCACGAATCTGGGCCTAATTCTCTGTAGGTAACTCAGAAAATTATGCCAATTTACGTGAGTGATCCTCAGATATGTACGAAACTTTCATGCAATTTGGGAATTTTCATTTGAGCAAGTCTGGTGCCTTAATAAAATCCATCTTTACGGACTGTTCTGTTTTGACAGATTCTGCCTTTTATTTCATTGCCTCTTTTGCTATGTTGGATGAATTTCTTGATCCATTAATGTCCAGTAGCTTTATGCAATGTCCAGAAGTGTTAAGAATGATTGTGTCACCTCTGAACATGTTAATTTTTATTGTGCACTAACCCTCTAATGAGTTGTTTCGAGTTTGGTGTGGAGGAAATTTTCAAGGATCAAGAGAGGAGTATGATACAATATGATCAAGGAGAGGAAAGCTCTAAGCTTGGGGATGCCCGGTGGTTCACCCCTGCATATATTAAGAAGACTCAAGCGTCTAAGCTTGGGATGCCCAAGGCATCCCCTTTTCATCGACAACATTATCAGGTTCCTCCTGAAACTATATTTTTATTCAATACATCTTATGTACTTTACTTGGAGCGTCGTTTGTTTTTGTTTTGTTTTTGTTTGAATAAATGGATCCTAGCATTCATTGTGTGGGAGAAGACACGCTTGCATATGGACAAATATGTCCTTAGGCTTTACTCATAATATTCATGGAAGGTTGAATCTTCTTCGTTAAATTGTTATATGGTTGGAATCGAGAAACATGTAATAATTCTAAAATGTCTTGAATAATTTGACACTTGGCAATTATTTTGAGCTCATTTTTTAGCTCTTGCATCATATACTTAGCACCCATTAATGAAGAACACATAGAGCTTGCTAATTTGGTTGCATATTTGGTCTCTCTAAAAAGGTCCAGATAATATCTAGTATTGAGTTTTGAACAACAAGGAGAAGGCAGTGTAGAGTCTTATAATGTTTATAATATATCTTTTATGTGAGTTTTGCTGCACCGTTCATCCTTGTGTTTGTTTCAAATAACCTTGCTAGCCTAAACCTTGTATCGAAAGGGAATACTTCTCATGCATCCAAATCCTTGAGCCAACCACTATGCCATTTGTGTCCACCATATCTACCTACTACATGGTATTTCTCAGCCATTCCAAAGTAAATTGCTTGAGTGCTACCTTTAAAATTCCATCATTCACCTTTGCAATATAGCTCATGGGACAAATAGCTTAAAAACTATTGTGGTATTGAATATGTACTTATGCACTTTATCTCTTATTAAGTTGCTTGTTGTGCGATAGCCATGTTTCTGGGGACGCCATCAACTATTCTTTGTTGAATATCATGTGAGTTGCTATGCATGTCCGTCTTGTCCGAAGTAAGAGAGATCTACCACCTTAATGGTTGGAGCATACATATTGTTAGAGAAGAACATTGGGCCGCTAACTAAAGCCATGAATCATGGTGGAAGTTTCAGTTTTGGACATATATCCTCAATCTCATACGAGAACACTAATTGTTGCCACATGCTTATGCATTAAAGAGGAGTCCATTATCTGTTGTCCATGTTGTCCCGGTATGGATGTCTAAGTTGAGAATAATCAAATGCGAGAAATCCAAAATGCGAGCTTTCTCCTTAGACCTTTGTACGGGCGGCATGGAGGTACCCCTTTGTGTGACACTTGGTTAAAACATGTGTATTGTGATGATCTGGTAGTCCAAGCTAATTAGGACAAGGTGCGGGCATATTAGTATACTATGCATGAGCTTGCAACATGAAGATATAATTTACACAACTCATATGCTTTATCACTAGTTGACAAAATTGTTTCATGTTTTCAAAATAAAAGCTCTAGCACAAATATAGCAATCGTGCTTTCCTTTTTGAAGGACCATTCTTTTACTTTTATGTTGAGTCAGTTCACCTATTTCTCTCCACCTCAAGAAGCAAACACTTGTGTGAACTGTGCATTGATTCCTACATACTTGCATATTGCACTTATTATATTACTCTATGTTGACAATTATCCATGAGATATACATGTTACAAGTTGAAAGCAACACCTGAAACTTAATCTTCCTTTGTGTTGCTTCAATACCTTTACTTTGATTTATTGCTTTATGAGTTAACTCTTATGCAAGACTTATTGATGCTTGTCTTGAAGTACTATTCATGAAAAGTCTTTGCTTTATGATTCGGTTGTTTACTCATGTCATTACCATTGTTTTGATCGCTGCATTCATTACATATGCTCACAATAGTATGATCAAGATTATGATGGCATGTCACTTCAAAAATTATCTTTGTTATCGTTTACCCGGGACGAACAGAACTAAGCTTGGGGATGCTGATACGTCTCCGACGTATCGATAATTTCTTATGTTCCATGCTACATTATTGATGATATCTACATGTTTTATACACATTATATGTCGTATTTATGCATTTTCCGGCACTAACATATTAACAAGATGCCGAAGAAGTTGCTGTTTCTGCTGTTTTTGGTTTCAGAAATCCTAGTAACGAATATTCTCGGAATTGGACGAAATCAACGCCAGGGGTCCTATTTTGCCACGAAGCTTCCAGAAGACCGAAGGAGAGTCGAAGTGGGGCCACGAGGTGGCGAAACACCCGGGCGGCGGCCGTGCCCTGGTCGCGCCGGGCCTGGTGTGGGCCCTCGGCGCCTCTTTACCTGCCCTTCCGCCTACAAATAGCCTCCATCGCGAAACCCCAGTATCCGAGAGCCACGATACGGAAAACCTTCGAGGCGCCGCGCCCGTAATCCCATCTCGGGATTCAGGAGATCGCCTCGGCACCCTCACGGAGAGGGGATTCATCTCCGGAGGACTCTTCACCGCCATGGTCGCCTCGGAGTGATGAGTGAGTAGTTCACCCTGGACTATGGGTCCATAAGTAGCTAGATGGTTGTCTTCTCCTCATTGTGCTTCATTGTTGGATCTTGTGAGCTGCCTAACATGATCAAGATCATCTATCTGTAATTCTATATGTTGTGTTTGTCGGGATCCGGGATAGAGAATACTATGTTATGTTAATTATCAAGTTATTACCTATGTGTTGTTTATGATCTTGCATGCTCTCCGTTATTAGTAGAGGCTCTGGCCAAGTTTTTACTCTTAACTCCAAGAGGGAGTATTTATGCTCGATAGTGGGTTCATGCCTCCATTAAATCTGGGACGGGGACAGTGAAGAAAGTTCTAAGGTTGTGGATGTGTTGTTGCCACTAGGGATAAAACATTGATGCTATGTCCGGGATGTAGTTATTGATTACATTACGCACCATACTTAATGCAATTGTATGTTGTTTTGCAACTTAATATTGGAAGGGGTTCGGATGATAACTTTGAAGGTGGACTTGTTAGGCATAGATGCATGTTGGATGGCGGTCTATGTACTTTGTCGTAATGCCCAATTAAATCTCACTATATTTATCATATCATGTATGTGCATTGTTATGCCCTCTCTATTTGTCAATTGCCCGACTGTAATTTGTTCACCCAACATGCTTTTATCTTATGGAGAGACACCTCTAGTGAACTGTGGACCCCGGTCCTATTCTTTACATCTGAAATACAATCTACTGCAATACTTGTTCTTTATTGTTCTCTGCAAACAATCATCTTCCACACAATACGGTTAATCCTTTGTTATTCTGACAAGGACAGATTGACAACCTCTTTGTTTCGTTGGGGCAAAGTGCCGGTTGTGTTGTGCAGGTTCCACGTTGGCGCCGAATCCACAGTGTTGCGCCGCATTACATTCGCCACCATCAACCTTCAACGTGCTTCTTGACTCCTACTGGTTCGATTAAACCTTGGTTTCTTACTGAGGGAAAACTTACTGTTGTGCGCATCACACCTTCCTCTTGGGGTTCCCAACGGACGTGTCAATTATACGCGCATCAATCATCTTCCAATGCTCTCCTTGATGCCTCTTCGTCATATTCTGTTACTCTCGGGGAATCATGCTCTATTTCTATAGGCAATACTGCTTCAGCTCCATGGATCGAAAACGGAGGTTTCCTGTGTTGCTATATTTGGTGTTGTTCGAATACTCCACAACACACTAGGTAACTCGTCAGGCTATGTGTCGAGCTTTTTCCAATGGTGCTAGCAGACGCTTCTTTTGCAGATGATACTATTGGCTTTCTCGACTTGACCATTGGTATGTGGACGCAACTGATGCAAAGTGTAGTTTGATGCCTACCTCACAATATGCTTTGAATTCCTTGGATGTAAAATTGCTACCATTGTCCGTGACGATGCTATGAGGTACTCCAAACCGAAAGACAATGCTTTTCACGAACTTAATCGCTATGACGCGCCGTCGGTGAATTTATCGGCTTTGCTTCCCATCATCGTGAATTTTTCGACAGCGACGAGCATATACTCATATCCTCCTGGCAAAGCTTTGTGCAATTTTCCCACCATGTCGAGACCCCACTGAGCAAAGGGCCAAGACAATGGTATTGGCATCAATTCTTCTGCCGGAGAGTGAGGTTTTGCAGCAAATCTCTGGCACGCGTCGCAAGTTCGCACTATCTCCTTTGCATGTCAACCAATAAAATCCTGCTCTGAAAACCTTGGCCGCGATAGCTCGACTGCTTGCATGATGGCCACATATTCCTTCGTTTACGTCCTTCAGAATTATCCTTCCTTCTTCGGGTGTGACGCACTTTTGTAACACACCCGAAATATTCGCTGTACAAATCCCCTTTAATCACGATGTAAAGCTTTAGATCGTCTAATAACTCGCCTTGCTTCAACCGGGTCGTCAGGTATTTCTTTCCTTAGGATGTATGATATGTACGCTTGCATCCATGGAATCTGCACCATCATTACTAGGTCATGTTCCTCTTCTTCTTCCAGTGCTACTTTCGTAGCCCCCGAGGGTTTCTCATCTTTCTCCTTCTTCTTTGGTTTCTTCGACTTTGTAGATCTCTGCTATCTCCTCCCAACACGCCTGCCGGAATCGCGAGACACTGCGACCCGATGTTTGTAAGAACATCGGCTTCATCATTGCTCAGCCTGCTGATGTGATTTATCTCGCATCCATCAAACAGCTTCTCCAGCTTGTTATATACTTCCTTGTATGCTATCATACTTTCATTGACTACATCACATTGATTCATGACCTGCTGAGCCACCAATTGTGAGTCGCCAAAGATTTTTAGTCTGGTTGCGCCGCAAGCTCTCCGCCATCTTCATCTCGTGTATGAGAGCTTCATATTCTGCCTCATTGTTAGATGCGTTTGGAAACGTCATCCGTAAGACATACTTTAATTTGTCGCCTTCAGGTGATATTAGTATCACGCCTGCTCCCGCTCCCTCTAATCTCTTGGACCCGTCGAAGTTCATAGTCCAGGTTCTCGATAAATCGGGGGGTCCCGTATTTTGTAGCTCCATCCACTCTGCGATGAAGTCCGGTAAAATTTGCGACTTTATGCTTTTCTTTTTCGTACGTGATGTCCCGAGGGGAAAGTCTATTCCCCAAAGGGAGACACGACCCGTAGCTTCCGGTTGTTTAATATATTGGATAAAAGTAGCCTCGTTGACCACTATTATCAAATTTTGAAAAATAGTGCAACTTTCTTCTTGTTGTAAACACTCCATATGCTAGCTCATTGCGGGTACCGCTATTTTGAAGGCGATAATACTTCACTGATGAAATATACTGGCCTCTGTACTCCATGGAGTTTTCCTTCTTCTTCTGTTTCGACTACGAGTGCTGTGCTGACCACCTGAGGTGTGGCTACAATGTATAGCAAGAGGGGCTCCTTCTCCTTGGGCGCCACCAAGATTGGCGGTGTCGAGATTGTGCGTTTGAGATCCTCGAAAGCTCTATCCGCTTCTTCGTTCCACTGAAACTTATCTCCTTGCTTAATCAAAGCGTAAAACGGTAACGCCTTTTCTCCCAGCCTGGCAACGGATCTGCTTAAAGCTGCGACTCTCCCAGTTAATTGGTATATTTCTCTTAACTTTGTTGGCTTCCTCATTGTTACAATAGCTTGAATTTTTTTCTGGATTAGCCTCGATTCCTCTTGCTGAGACTAGGAACCCGAGAAGTTCTCCTGCAGGGACGCTGAAAGAACACTTCATCGGGTTCAGTTTGAGGCAAAACTTGTCAAGGTTGTCGAAAGTTTCCTTTAGATCCTCGATCAAAGTTCTCCCCTTTTTTGATGTTATGACAACATCGTCAATGTACACTTGCACGTTTTTCCCAATCTGTGTTGCTAAGCACTTCTGCATCATCCTCTGATATGTTGCTCCCGCGTTTTTCAGACCAAAAGGCATTGTTTTGTAGCAAAACACGCCATAAGGTGTTATGAACGCTGTCTTGACTTCATCATCTTCTTTTAATCTGATCTGGTTATAACCAGAATATGCGTCCAGGAAGGAAAGACGTTCACATCCTGCCGTGGAGTCGATGATTTGATCGATCCTTGGGAGGGAAAGTGATCCTTTGGACAGTATTTATTGAGACACGTAAAGTCGACACACATGCGAAGGACTTTCGTGTTTTTCTTTGGGACCAGAACTGGGTTAGCTACCCACGTAGCCTCTGTATTTAGTTCTTTGATAAAATCGGCCTCTCTGAGTCGATTAATCTCTGACAGCATGGCTTTGCGGTTTGGTTCCGAAAACGCCGCAAAGGTTGTTTGATTGGTCTCGCTATTGGATCCAAATTTAGGTGGTGCTCGGCAAGTTCCACGGGTACTCCTGGCATATGGTGGACACCACGAAGATTTTCCAATGCTCACGGAGGAACTCGACGAGTGCGCTTTCCTATGCGAGGTCCATGTTGCAATGGACGTCGTTTTCTTCGGATCCGTCGGGTGAATCTGCACCTCCTTGGAATCTTTCGTCTTTGTTAAAGGTTGGCTCCACGAGAGGCCTTCCTACATCGGGCAACACATCATAATCAGTTGTGAGCTTTGACTCCATATACTCTGCTTGCATCCCGAAAGTTTCTGACAGTCGATGAAAATCCTTGTCGCATTTATCAGCTAACGCGAAACTTCCTTTGACCGTGATTGGTCCCTTAGGGCCAGGTAACCTCCATAGCAGGTACGTGTAGTGTGGTACCGCCATAAACTTGGCATATGCTGGTCGTCCCAACAAAGCGTGATATTGCGACGGGAAATCCACAACCTCAAACTCCACCTTTCTCGTAGTTTTCGGTCCCAAAGAACATTGAGATTGATCGTTCCCAATGGATAACTCGGCTTCTCGGCGTGATTCCATGAAAACGTGTGTCGATTGGTTTTAGATTTGCCCGATATGTTCATCTTCCTTAGTGTATCTGGATACATAAGGTTCAGACTGCTGCCTCCATCTATGAATACTCGAGATACGTCGAAACCTGCAATCACCGCTGGTAAGATAAGTGTTGACTGCCCTGGTCGAGGAACTTGTTGTGGGTGATCTGCAATTGTGAAGCCAATGTCCCGACCAATTTAGGTACTCAATCGTTGGTGGAGGCATCTTTTCTGCCATGAACACATGTCGTGAAATTACTTTCTAAGCCATATTAGACGGCCTAGCTTTCTGAATCATCGAGACCACGCCATTGGAGTTAGGATCAACATATGGAGGTGGGTGTGGTGCTGTTATCACCAGATTTTGGCTAAATCACGAGGTGGGCCGCGGTCAAGATGGGCTTGGAAGATTACACGTGGAAGATCTCTGAAGCGGCCTTGTTTAGGGAATTTGGGCTATATTGCCCGTGTATCTTTAATTACCATAGATCGTATTTAGATTGAAAGTTAGAGTTTATCTCGTGCACGGTTTAGTGCACGCCCACATTAGAAAGTCCCCTGGACTATAAATATGTACCTAGGATTTATGGAATAAACAACAACAAACGTTCAACCACAAACAAATCTCGAGCGCATCGCCAACTCCTTCGTCTCGAGGGTTTCTACCGGTAAGCACCATGCTGCCTAGATCGCATCTTGCGATCTAGGCAGCACAAGCCTACCCACGTTGTTCATGCGCTGCTCGTGCTGAAGCGTTTTTGATGGCGAGCAGCGTAGTTATCTTAGACATGTTAGGGTTTGCATTGTTCTTCATGTTACATGCTTTCGTAGTGCAACCCTTGCATGTCTAGCCGCCCTTACGCCTATCTTAGGCGTAGGGGCGGCACCCCGCTTGATCGTAGTATAGTAGATCTGATCCGTTACGATTACTCCTTGTTCTACAAGGATTAGTTTAATATCTGCAATAGTTAGGCCTTACAAAGGGGGGAGGATCCAGCGGCACGTAGGGTGTCGTTCGTGGCCCTAGACGGGATGTTCCGAGGATCAACCTCGTGTTGGTTTTAGGTCTGTTTAGGATCGCTTACGATCACCGTGCGTGGCCGCGAGGCCCAACCTGGAGTAGGATGATCCGATTATGCGGTGAAAACCCCACATCGTCGTAGATCTCATCAGCTTTACCTTGATCAAGCAGGACCACCATATATTCGGACACCTGTCTAATCATGGGTGGATCGCTCCTTGAGCCGATTCACAGGATAACCGGAGAGCCGATCGAGGCTCGTATTTAACGTTTACGTGTGTGCCCTGCAGGAAACTAAGCAAGGCATCATCCACACCTTCCTGACCAGGTATAGGTCCGGTGGCACGCCCTTGTGATAAACATCGGTGCGTGCGACCAGGAGGCTTTGCGGGCCGTCGCTCAGAGGGACTAGGGCCAGCCGCAGCCCTAGTTGTTCCCGGCTCTACGGTGTTGCCCGTCTCTACCCGCCGGTGGGTTTCTGACGTCAACACATTCTGGCACGCCCGGTGGGACACTGACGACATCCACGACATCGCCATCTACATCCAAGATGGCGGAAGACGCTCCGGTCACATACGCGGATCTGCCTGATGAGCTCAAGAAGAAGCATGACGAGATCAAGGCAACCCTCGAAGCCGAACTCATCGGCTCCTTCCACCGAACCCGCTCCCATGGCGTCAGGTGGAAGGGTTCACACCTGAAGGCGCGCTCGATGGAGTGGACCTGTCCGCCGTCGGAAGAACGCACCGGTCACTGCGGCAGGAGATCAACTACATGGTGGCTCACTCGCTGCACCGCCACTCCGAGAGCCTGGTGAACACCTTGGAGCGTGTCGCCCTGCGCGTCGTCCGAAATCATGAGTCACCGGTACTCCCCGTCGGGACCGGCTCGGGGACTTTCAAAGGAGAGATGCCGCTCAGCCCCAGCCGTTCGCATGGGCAGCGCCGGAACTGCCGAACTCATCGGCATACGTCATCTACAAGGTTGGCGGTGATCCTAGTGACTACCATTCCTACCTGAGCCACCTAAGGAGATCCCGCACGGGTACACGTGCGCATACGTGCCGGACCCGCGCACCTGGGCACTCTCGAGCCAGGCTGCAATATCAGCGGCCTCGGGAAGCAGGAGGAACGTCGGAGCCGATCTGAGAAGCAATCTGGCTGGCCGGATACGCCGCCCCGACGAACCTCCAAGGCCCAGCTCCTGCAGTTGGCTTAGAACCGGAAAAGCAAGCATGGCTGGTCAAGTATGCCACCCCGGCGAATCTTCAGGGTTCGACACCTTCAGCCATCACGCGGATCAGATCAGGCAATTCTGAAAGATCAGTTCGGTATGATGCCGAAAAGGAAGGCGTTCGGCTACACCAAGCCGTACCCCAACAGCTACGAACTGATCCCGCTGCCACCCAAATATCGGCTCCCGGACTTCACAAAGTTCAGTGGGACAGAGGGGTCCAGCTCCATCGAGCATGTGAGCCGATATTTGGCAGGCTGGCACGATCTCGCGTCGGATGAGTTGCATGTGAGGTTCTTCTCGTCCCTCACAGGATCGGCTTTGGGTGGTACACATCGCTACCGCCGAACTCCATCCAGACTTGGAAGCAGTTGGAAGAGCAATTCCATGAGCAATATCATTCAGAAGCTTCTGAGTCTAGCATTGCCGATCTAGCACAGCTACGTCAGAAGCGTGGAGAAACTGTGACAGAATACATCCAGCGCTCAGAATCTTAGGAACCGATGCTATTCGGTTCGTATAACGAAAGCGATCGAGTTGGCAGTAGCAGGCCTTGCAACACAGCTCAAGGACATGGCCTCCCAAGCAGATTATCCCTCGCTGGCGCACGTGGTTCAGAAACTTTCAGCATATGAACAGCGCCACCGGACTGTGCCAAGACAAGTTCAAGCGTGCGTAGCCCTGGTCGAGGCGAGAGACGAGGTTCCGGGAGACCAAGAAGTAGCAATGGCTGAGTGGACTCGGGGAGGAACCCCGTGTCCTGCAGATGGGTAAAGCCACCGGGCCCGCCCGGGGACTTTACCGTGACCAAGACCGAGCAAATCTTCGACCTCCTACTCAAGAAAAGTTGAAGATGGAAGGTGTCAAGTTCCCCACGGCGCAAGAGCTGAATGGAAAGCCATACTGCAAATGGCATAACTCGCTCTCCCACGCTACCAACGACTGCAGGGTGTGGCGTCAGCACATCCAAGCGGCGATAGAGAACGGGCGTCTAATTTTTAACCAGTACGCCATGAAGGTCGATACCCAGCCCTTCCCGCCGTGAACATGGTGGAGTATGCTTGCCATGCAGGGTGCCAGCCGGGTTTCCTGTGCAATATCAACATGGTAGATCTTGGACACCACGCTGGCAAGGATGGAGATGAGGGCAGCTACTCTCATAGCAAAGAAACGGAGGAAGCCGCTCCACGCGATCGGCTCCGCCAAGACGGCAAGCGACGTCACAGGAGGGAAGTGAAGAACATAAGATATCAGCGACCTCTCCTCGATCACCTCCTCAACAAGTATCGAGTCGTACGACCAACGCCGACGGTCCAGACGATGATGAAAGAGTTCGTCGGCCAGAAAGCCGGAAGACATCGTCGGCGGAATCGCGATGAGGAGGAGCACGAGCGTTGTGCCAAGGGAAAGGCAAGGGAGCAAGGCGACGAGGACATGCACTGGGATTGTCCTTTCTTCAGACCGCTGGGATTCAGGAATGAGCCGATTGCCAACAATCGGCAATTGCCCAGAATGCAACCGGAAGAAGAAGGAGGCAGCCAACGTGTCCGTGTTCGAACGCTTAGGACCTCTCCCGCTACAGAGCAAACGAGTTGAGTCCCCTCGGTTGGAAGATCTCGAAGATTCAGAAGACGAGGGGGAAGAAGAAGACAGGTACCACCAGCCAAGGTGGTGCCCTGACGGACTCAGCCGTTCCCAAAAACGCAGGGTTCAACGATTGCGCGGCCTGGAAGAAGCCGAGAGGTTATACTTGCATACATTGAGGAAGGCAAGGCCTGATCTGGCTGCAAAGGTTCAGCGAACCCTGGATGAAGAGGGTCGTCCACGGAAAATGGAGTGGCGCCCCAAGCAAAGGAAAGCCGATGATGAAGCATCGGCTGGCACAAACATGGTGCTCGTTCTTCCGGCAAAGCTTAGCGCTCCACGATCACACGATGCATTCAAGGTGGGCGACAGCGAGCACACCAACAGGATGAAATCAGAGATTGGGCTGGTTTTGTCTGCCGGCCTGAGCGAGTAGCAAGGACTCGTCAATAAGCTAGCATGGCGAGGCTGATCCTTGTGATCGGCCCCAAAAAATTTATGAAGGGACATTACAAAACCTTCCTCGAACAAGCAACATGGTGGCCGATTCCAGCAATCGGCCAAAATTATCCTCACCCTCCATTTTGTCTGGGTTCAACACATGATCCAGCAGAGCCGATACCATCAATTCTCTTGACAGAATCGGCTCGGGGGGGCACATAGAAGGATAAAACACGAGGGTATGCAATGGAGGCGTCTCATTCTGTGAAAATATATGGTGGCCGATGCATCAATCGGCCGTAAAAAATCCAAAATTCAAAAAATTTTGAGCTCAGCCGATGTAGCAGACATCGACTTAAGAATCTTCTAGAACCACGGCTGCAGGATTGAGGATCATGACCCTGACCAACGACAAGAGCAGCGTAGACGTGCGAGTCAGGGTAAGGGCGAACCTAACAAGGGGAGCATATCTCTTCTAAGACTAAGAGAACAGCCGATTACGAAGCAATCGGCTGTAACGTTTTGACCAAGGTGGTGGCTTGGTAGCTGTCACTTCCAGGGAGTGTTACGCCCAGAGTTTGGAAGTTGCTTCAGCCTGCCATGGATGATGAGCCGATCTGGTCAGCAAGGCTCGGGGGGCAGCTCACCTTGAAGGTTCTCTGCGCTGGGGAACCGATTTCGTTGGAATCGGCTAACTCTGCATTACAACTTGCCTGAAGAATGGTGCTGATGTTGTAAAATCATCAGTTTCAGTATGCAAGATAATTCAGTGACAAGCCCAGGGCTGTGACGAGGGCACCTACTCTGCACCAAGATTACTAGCCTGCTGGATCGACTGTATATGCTGTCAATGAAAAAAGGCGATCGGCCGGTTGGCCCTGCGGGATAGCTCTCTTGGATGCGATCGAGCCCGCCCTGAAATGACGATGATCTGGGAAAACGATTTGTTGGAATCAGTTGATGTGGCGCCACAGTTGGGAAGCCGGTGATGGTCCATTAGGCTGGTCCATCTTTTATCCTCGCCTTGGCTGAGGCTCGGGGGGCAGCTCGCCCTCAAGGATTAGCCGATTTTGTCAAAATCGGCTAGCTCTGCATCACGGCTCATGTGAAAGATGGCGAATTATCGCGGAAGGAAACCGCCAGAGCTGAGTGAGCGGAGTTTGAAAAGGATGATGCGGCAGAAGAATGTCTGAAATTTAAAAGTTGATAAGAATATTGGACATTATTTCAGGGGTTTTGCCGCTATGATTAACATGCCATCCTGTGAAATCTGCAAGTCCCGGGGTTTGCACGATTATGGTTTGGCCTCGTTGGACCAGGACTTTGGGTCCGGATGGATCTATCTCGAAATTTATCGTGAGGGACCGATGCACTGCCGTCGGCTCGCTGGGCCTTGACCCAATTGACGATCGGCAGAATCAGCACAAAGGACAATCGGCTAAATTATCCTAAGGGAAATCGGCAAAATCAGATTGGGGAATTTCTTCAGCAATTAACCAGATTTCTTACAGAAGAGCTGATTGCTCTCAAAAGGGAGTGCTAAGGGGATACATTGCCCCGTCTACTGCTACTAATCCTGTGCTACGGGTTCTATCTATGGGCTGTTGCTGCCCTCGTCGCCGCCGTCGTCGCCGCTGTCGGCGCTGCTCCCGGCCGGCTCGTCATCGCCACTCCAGCGGCCGCCGGCAGGACCTTCGTTGTCCTCGTCTTCCTCGTCATCGCCGTCGTCGTCGTCGCTGTCGAGGTCACTCAGACTCCCCGGCCAGGGACAATGGCGCTTGGCCGGCGGCTCGTCGGGAGGGCTGTCGTCGTCGTCTTCCTCCTCTTCCTCCTCCTTCACCTCCTCGGAAGTGGTGAAGTCGTCCCAGGAGAAGCGATCGTCATCGCTCTCCTCCTCCGGTTCCCCGACGGCGAGGAAGCGGAGGTCACGCTCCCCTTCCGTCGAGGATTTGTCATCCTCCGACCAGAGGGAGAAGTCATGGCTCGACTCCTCCCCGGCCTCAATGGCGCGGCGGATGTTGGCCGCGTGGACCTCCACCGGGTTCGGCTCCGGCGTCGGCTCGCGAGACGAAGAGGACTGGGTGGAAAGGTCCGACGAGGAAGAGGAGGAAGAAGACATCGTGGCAGAGGAGGGTTTTGGAAGTGCTGATGCGAAGGGGAGAACTGTTCGATGCGGTTAAATAAAAGGATGGGGATTTAATTTTCGAACAGTTTTCGAGGACATGGTGCCAAAACTGTCAAATCATGCGGAGAAGTTGGGAAGGCAAGTCGTCATGATGAATCATACTGCGACGGTTCTGCTCTGCCACGACGTGACCCCTCGGAGGAAAGAAACAGAGTGGTTTTGAAATTACCATTATCAAAACCAGGGGGCATGTGTTATCACCAGATTTTGGCTAAATCACGAGGTGGGCCGCGGTCAAGATGGGCTTGGAAGATTACACGTGGAAGATCTCTGAAGCGGCCTTGTTTAGGGAATTTGGGCTATATTGCCCGTGTATCTTTAATTACCATAGATCGTATTTAGATTAAAAGTTAGAGTTTATCTCGTGCACGGTTTAGTGCACGCCCACATTAGAAAGTCCCCTGGACTATAAATATGTACCTAGGATTTATGGAATAAACAACAACAAATGTTCAACCACAAACAAATCTCGGCGCATCGCCAACTCCTTCGTCTCGAGGGTTTCTACCGGTAAGCACCATGCTGCCTAGATCGCATCTTGCGATCTGGCGGCACTAAGCCTCCCACGTTGTTCATGCGCTGCTCGTGTGAAGCGTTTTTGATGGCGAGCAGCGTAGTTATCTTAGACATGTTAGGGTTTGCATTGTTCTTCATGTTACATGCTTTCGTAGTGCAACCCTTGCATGTCTAGCCGCCCTTACGCCTATCTTAGGCGTAGGGGCGGCACCCCGCTTGATCGTAGTATAGTAGATCTGATCCGTTACGATTACTCCTTGTTCTACAAGGATTAGTTTAATATCTGCAATAGTTAGGCCTTACAAAGGGGGAGGATCCAGCGGCACGTAGGGTGTCGTTCGTTGGCCCTAAGCGGGATGTTCCGAGGATCAACCTCGTGTTGGTTTTTAGGCCCTGTTTAGGATCGGCTTACGATCACCGTGCGTGGCCGCGAGGCCCAACCTGGAGTAGGATGATCCGATTATGCGGTGAAAACCCCACATCGTCGTAGATCTCATCAGCTTTACCTTGATCAAGCAGGACCACCATATATTCGGACACCTCGTCTGAATCATGGGTGGATCGGCTCCTTGAGCCGATTCACGGGATAACCGAGAGCCGATCGAGGCTCGTATTTAACGTTACGTGTGTGCCCTGCGAGGAAACTAAGCGAGGCATCATCCACACCTTCCTGACCAGGTATAGGTCAGGTGGCACGCCCTTGTGATAAACATCGGTGCGTGCGACCAGGAGGCTTTGCGGGCCGTCGCTCGAGAGGACTAGGGCCAGCCGCAGCCCTAGTTGTTCCCGGATCTACGGTGTTGCCCGTCTCTACCCGCCGGTGGGTTTCTGACGTCAACAGGTGCTGCCGTGATTCTGAGTTGGTGCCGATTTTCGTCCGTAATTGCGGGAGGAGGTGGCAGGTGGATCTCACTCCTGGGCCCTTGGGGGTTTCTATTTGTTGCTTGAGCATTGGCTAGCCCTGCGACCCTCAACGTTGCTTGAAAATTGCGACAATCCTTCTGTAGATGTCCTGACTGCCTCTTCCCATTACTGTCGAGATAGAAGTGCATCTGACATGGCCCGTTTATCATATCCTCGGGCGATACGAAAGGTCTCTGAAACCTTGGTCCACTATTTTGCCTGTTATTGCGGGAATCATCTCTATTGTCGCCTCGCTGCTCATTACTCCTTTGATAATCATCTCGACTATTTCCCCCAGTGTTTCCTCGGAAACCAGCCGATATCTGGCCCGGGACGTCATAACTCGAAAACTGCCGAGAGAATCGTCGTCTATTTTGGAAATTTCGACTGCGGTCCTCCTCTGGTGACCTATGTCGCTTATTGTGAACAGCATCTTCTCCATCAGCCCATCTGTTTGCTATCTCCATTAATGCTGATACTGTCCTTGGGTTTGTTCTCCCCAAGTCCTCGACAAAATCTCCTCGTCGAATTCCTGCCACGAACGCATCTATTGCCCTTTCGTCAGATATGTTCTCTGCCGAGTTTTTGATAATGTTCCACCTCTGGATGTATTTCCTCGTTGACTCATCATGCTTTTGTCGACATGATCTCAACTCTTCTAGTGATGCAGGTTTTTTACAGGTGGATCAAAAATTCTTGACGAACACATCCTCAAAACTATCCCAGATGTCGATGGAACCTGGAGGAAGTTTCTTTATCCAAGATCGTGCGGCTCCACTCAGGTGTACTTGAATGCTCTGCATGGCTGTTGCTCTGGTTCCACCTATGAACTTTACCGTCTCGAGATAATCCACTAGCCAATCCTCGGGATCTTGTAGACCATCAAATTTCTTGAAGTTGTCGGGTAACTTGAATCCTGACGGGACTCGAGTTTTTCGAACTCGTCTCGTAAAACACGGGAGTCCACACATATCTTCTTCAGCAACTTCTGGTGAGTGCCAATGTTCCCTTCTATCCTGTCGCGCTCTATCCACCCTGGCCTGAGTCGCTGTATCTCTAACTCAGCTCGCTCTCGGGGGATCTTGCACTGCTGCAGTAGGTCGTGGATTATTTTGTCTTGCAGCTCCTTCGGGAGGTGTAGCTGCGAATGCTGCTCCCATGGCTCCACATCCTGCCATGGCCATGTTATACAACGCTTCTCTTGAATCTCCGGGAGGTGGCTTGGACGCTAGAATGAAAGCTTGCGTTGCCATATATCCCGCTTCCGGCGTTTTGGGGATAATGTTCCCCCTCGTGTCGATGGACATAAAAGACATGTCGAGGTTTTGAACCAAATTCTCTCTTTCTGCTTCAGGTATGTTTTTGCAGCCGAGATCTTGCTCTCCTTCGAGCTTCTCTATGACTATCTCCCGAAGTTCCTGAATTTCGGCTTAGATCTGCCCTTCACCTTGTGAAGCTGCCTCCCTTCTTCTATCCAAAGCGGCTGTCTGTTTTTCTAATTCTCTGCCAAAACGAGCGAGTCTATATTGGTAAGCTTGCAATTCCTCTGTCGTAGCAGTTGTAGTCATTGGTGTTGTACCGTCCATGGCTCTTGCGGCTCTCCCATGCCTCTTGTGGGAGTTGAACCCTTAGACGCGGAGTAGGCCCGACGTATTTAATGCATAAACCTCGCCTGAGATCAGGGGGATCGACATATGGGTTTCCCACATCGTCGAAAGCCTCTGACGTCTCCGGTTCTGACCGGCTTGGTTCTCCAATTGCATAGATCTGATGATATTTCAGATTCTGAGTTTTGTCGGGTTTGGTGACACCATCATAAAGATTGGTGAAGACCTTTCCAACGATGGTGGACTTGTCGATGAAGTTGAAGCTGTTGATGTCGCCCGAATCATCGCTTATGTAGGAGTCCGCAGATGACTCGAAAGACATATCGCTGAAGATCTTGGCGAGTTTTTCACTTGCCCTGGTGCTGATGAAGCGTGGTGATGAAGTTTCCTCGTCGCCTGACTCGATTGATGATGCTGAACTTGAAAAATCGGGATCGACCGTTGATAATCCCGACGAGATCGGAATTTCAAGACGATACGCTCCTTCTTTCTCGACGCGGAAGTGGAACTTTCCAAACGTCATCTCCATGGGCTCCTCCAGATACGCATATGCATCCAAACGGGAGGCGGGTGAGGAACAAAATCAACGAGACCAGTTTCGATCTGTTTATCTCTGTCCATGGCGTTGCTTGCTACCGAAACGATCTTGAACGTGCCATCGAGATCGATCCTTGACACCTCTAATTCCCACAGACGGCGCCAATTGACAAGGGATTAACTTATCAATGCCTACGTATTGTAGACTAGGGTTTTAGTCGAAAGTAGAGGGCAAGTAGATCTCGAAGGTTTCAGCCGAAAAGTACTCGACGATGTAGAAACTAGGGTTGCGTAAAACAATGAATCGATCCTCTCTTTGTCCCTCGACTCCCCCTTATATAGGAGGTGGAGCCGAGGGATTTCGTAATACACAAGTTACAGAGTCCGGGATGGTTTCTAACCCGTCCCGTAAGATTACAGGTAGTACTTCCTAATACAACTCTACCTTTCCTTAATAGTAACTTGGGCTTCCGAATCTTCTTTATTCTTCGAGTTATGGGCCTTCAGTAAACCCCGGGTACCATCTTCGGCAGGCCCATTGGGGATGCCTATGTCATTGGGTATATAGTTTGCGATAAAAATAAAGTACAGAAAATACATAGCAAATAAGTAAATGCTCTCGATGAGAGAAAATTCCAATCCTCTATGCAGCAAGAGGAGAAGCTCAAGTGTATGTGCTTATATGAGACTAAAGTTCCCGAGGGCAGCATGAATTTACTAGCATCTGAGTTCTAAACAACATGGTAAATATCTTGTCAAGCTTTATTCAATTAGGAGAGGCGCCTTAGTTAGGTGCAGCCTTAGATATATGCAAATACACCCCTTCTGATGGGTCCTAGAGCCATTTTCATGAGCAAGTATATGAATCATTAAGACATAAATGTCCCATCATAACCATAAGATTTGGGGCCCCCACATAAACCCCTCTAATGCAACCCATAGTGTTGGAAGACGGTTTCTATCATTCCGACCACTCCAACACTATTGCATTACATTAAAGTGCAGCCCTATGAGCCCATATAGGTGAAGTAATATGCAGTCGACGTTCGCCTAAAACCATAATAGAGAACAACATAAAAGATATAAAACTTGACCAAATACTCATTGCACATCATATAAAATCATAGCTAGATCATCATATGCCCTCAGGATGTCAAACATGATATGGACCAGAGGCATATATAATGGTTACAACACAATCTGAATATATAATCTTCCCACCGAATAATGACAAAGTACCAATCACGAACATGCAATAGCACTAAAAATAATATCCGGGGTTCAATTCAGCACAAACTATAAGGGGGATCACGTCGATCTCGTAGATGGAGATGGTAGTGATGATTGTGCTGATGGAGATGTTGATGGAGATGCCTCCTCCCAAGCCAAGGAGGAGTGGGGATGTTGATGGCGTTGATTTCCACTTCACCGGAAGCATTGGTGCCACTGGCGGAGGGTCTTGGAGACCATCCTAGGCACTGGCCCAGGCTTCCAACATTAAAACCAAGCTATTTAGCCTACTAAAACCAGTAAACATTAGCTAATCAATGACATCTTGTCTATTCGGCCCATGCTTTCCCTTTGGGCTAAGAAATCGGCCCATCCTGGTTTCGGCGTCACGCTCCGCCACTGATTGGTGCAGCAGGATCTGCCCTCTCCCGAGTAGGAGAGGACTTTCGCCTCTGCCGCCTACTCAATAAATCTCGGGAAAAATATAGCTTAGGTTTTGTGGGCAAAATAGAGCTTCTAAAATAAAAGGGGCCCCGAGGCTCTTACATGCTCTTTCCCCATGTTTTATGTTTGTGTGAATCAAACAAGCTCTTACATGCTCCATTCGTTTTACAATTTACTAAAACTATGTATAATTTTCTAATCATTGTTTGCGGGGATATAATTTTCTTACTAAGTTACTACTCCCTCTCTCCCCATTTAGGTGGCTCACGCGTTTTTGGGTCTAGATTTGTCTAACAAAGCATACGCTATATGTCTCAACTGTTATATTATTGAATTCGTATTCAAATAAAGTTTTCCAATGTTATATTATATGTACTACTATTACTGATCAAATTAGTGGTCAAACTTGTAAGGCACGAAAATCAGTGCCGCGATATACATCGGGAATTTGGGATGGAGAGAGTCTGGTATAATTTTTGCTTCCGAGCAAAGGATTTCCAGCAGCCGCTTCTTCCTAGCGGTAGCAGCACCTCAAGCACACCTGTAGAAGAGCAGGCGAACCAAGAGTGTATCCGTGCATCTACAAACGAAGTAAACGAGCAGTGGAGCCGTGGAAAGGAGAAGCAGTACCCACCACATTTGATCCTTTTCGTGTCTTTAGCAGGGCTGAATGCTGCGGAAGATCTCGGGGAAAAGAAGCGAAGCAAAGCAAAGAACCCACCGAGGGAAATCCATCCTTCACTCCTGTGTCTCCTCCTCGTACCAATTAATAGTGCGATGCTAAACTCAGTATACGAATTCAGTGATATATGCATGCTCATTGCTCCACTAAGCATTGTGGACAAAACTGCATTGCGGTCAAATTGTTATATTCTATCTTAAACCAAGATTAGAAACCGTCTTAGCTCTAAAATCCCTTAGTTTGGCATTGTTTAGTGTCTACTCTACTTATGTACACATGACCCTAAAGACCATATCTTGTGCTCCAATCTTGCTCGAGATGAAGATGCTGCTTCAATGCTTCACCGAAAGAGAAACTTTTATTCTTCGAAACCTTGCCCAAAGAGGCAAAGCTACATACCCTGAGTGCCGTTTATGGAATACTGTAGCGCTGGTCGTAAAACAGATGCATGGTTTCTACCAAACACAGCCCCTCGTAAAATTCTCTTATAGCGAAGAGGCCCCTCGCCTCCCACTTCTCCCGCCGAATGCCCGCACAGCGGCTGCCCCTCCTCCTCAAGGTCGCCGCGGCGGCCGCCGCCGGCGCATTGGCGATCGTCGCGGCGACGCGCCTCCTGAGGGATGACGCCGTCTCCTCCCTGCGCCGGGACATCCGCGACGCCGTCGCCGCCCTCGCCCCCAGCGACGAGGACGGCGCCGACGACGACAAGGGAGACCACGACGCCCCGGCGCCGTCCGTGCTGATCACCGGGTTCCGGGCCCACGGGAAGAGCTCGCTGGTGAACACGGCGTGCCGCGCGCTCGCGGGCGAGGAGGGCCCGCTGCTGCTGCGCGCGGAGGCGTCGCCGCCGGGCGGCGGGTCCGACGGCACCAGGAAGCGGCTCAGGGTCAAGGCGGTGGTCGGCGGGACGGACGGCGAGATGGGCGCCGAGGAGGCGGCGGTGGAGCTGCTGGACGCGCCGCCGCTCCCCGAGGCCGCCAGGCTGACGAGGGACGACATCACCGCGGCCATCGGCGAAGGGAGCCCGGAGTGCGTGGTGCTGGTGCTGCGCTGCGACGCGCCCAGCAAGGAGCGGAACGCGGCCGTCAAGCGCCTGCCGGAGATCTCCGCCGCCGTCAGGGCCAAAGGTCAGTCGGCTTCTGCAAAGATCTTCTGGCCTGGCCTGTTTGTCGCACTATTTTGTATATTGGGCCGTGAAACCACCCTGCTTTCGGTTCCAGCCCAACCTATAAAATTGCAGCGTTCAGTCCATAGATCCAATGACAGAACGCTAGGTGATAGGTTTTCTGCTGTTTCTCCAGAAGAAATGATAAATTTCCAATCCAACTGACCCCCCTCCCCCTGTATATTTTTATGCTATGTACTGCCATAATAATGTTCAATTGTTAATGAAAACATTGACATGAATGACATACATCTCTGGATTAAAAAAAAATCGAGTTGTTAAGGCCAAGAGACGATCAAAGCTGGATTCAGAACATTGATATGAATGGCATACGTCTCTGGATAAAAAACTTCGAGTTGTTAAAGCCAAGAGATGATCAAAGCTGGATAAAAAAATGAGCAACATAACGCCATTTAATTACTAGTACATATAATATATAGAAACAGCTTTAATTTCCCATAATATGACATGATATGGCTATTGTTAATCTGCAAGATATATAACATAGGAGTAGTATCCTCTATCTGATGATGCCATAAAATTGTTTGTCATGGGTTGCTTTCTTTTAGTATCAGAGTTTCGGGATTCTTTTTTTTTTTTTTTTTTTTTTTTTTGCCTTTGCTTGTACTTATCAGGAAGATTTTAGATATGAACTTTGGTGGTGATCAGAAGACTGACTATTTAATGATACACGTTACTAATCTATAAACACGGAGGCTCTGCTAAATTCTATTACCTCTGTCCCAAATTATATGATGTTTTGGTACTCTAAAATGGCTTACCAAAACGTCTTAAAATTTGGAACAGATATATAGTATATTATATATGCATACTTCCTTTCAATCCAAAGCTGTCATGTTAGGTTTGGTATTGCAAAGAACATTGAGATTTCTGTTTTTTAATCTGTTCCACATCTACAGAAAGTCTTGCACCTGACCAATTTTTACTGAACATCTGTTAACCAGGGATGAATCTAACTGCTACTCCACCTCTTTTTAACAGGGCTTAATTTAATAATTGTATTGACGTTTAAGAAGGCTATGCGATCAGTACGGCAAGCTGAAGAGCTTCTAAGAGAGGTTTCGTTCAGGGCCAGAACAGACTGTGTATACTTCATTGAGAACTACACCTGGAGCAACAATGGGCCCAATCTTCGCCACCCTCCTATGATAAAGAACGACTTTGCGACACATTTCACTGTGCTGACTATCATTCGGCAATGTCTGGAGTTCATCAAGCTAAACAGGAGCCAGTCCAAGGAGAAGGATGTCAAGCCACATACAGATGCTAAAATAGTTCCCAAAGTTAAATGACTCAAATGTAACGCATTTCAACAGACTGATTCGAACAGGTACGATGTATCTTTAGCACTGACATAGTCTGACAATCTGTACAAAATGTGCGTTCATCATACGGAGTATATCTGATTATCTGCCGCTGTGTACAGCTATTGCTCTGATTTTGTTATTTTCCAGATACATAAATCAAAGTGGAAAGCCTCTTGCCATATATATCATTGCTGTTAAACATGACTCGTACAACTCTAAATCACCGCTACTATACTCAACCCAACCATACATAAGCCCAAAGATAATTAGACATACGTAATCATTATTACTATGGATCAGTTATGACAAAACCAACATCAGTCGGTCCTGCCTTGTTCTCTTTAGCTCATCAATTCAAGGGTCCAGGCACCAGCAATAGTAGTCTGATGCTGAAAGTGCCAGGAGTTCTTCTGGGCTCATCCTCTCCAGCTCCCTCTGCCTCCAGGCCGGGTAGTTATTCTGCACCTCCCCTGAACCGGAGGCGTAATCTCTTGGGTGGGCTTGTGTTCTCATCCTTATATATAGCCTCATCACTGCTACACAGTCCTCGTATGGATCTTGAATGCCAGTGTGGACATCATACCTGCAAATGGGATGGATGGAAAATTCTTCAGCATTTTGCAGCAGACCAAAGGGTGCAGAGAGATGGTGTAGCCCAGGTAGCAAGTTACATACCCAAGATATGCTTGTGCAAGGTACTTGAGGGTGTTGCTCAGCTTGCTGGTTTTCATCAGTGGTGGGTACTTTGCAGTGTCTCTGCATACCCAGAGATAAATTGTGTCAAGAAGATAGTAGAAACCACTGTAGCTCCTGAACCATGCTCACAAAGCTAAGATATGTACCTGATCATGAATGTGGGGTACTCCAGCCCTAGGCGCTCAAGGTCCTGTTCCACGCCATGGCCAACAAGGATCCTTGCCCTTCCGTAGCTCCTTGGCCGTATCTTCCACAGCGACTCCCCGTTGCAGAGGATGTCCTGGATCCTCCTCTGCACAAGCTTCAGTGGCATGGCATCCCTCAAATACTCTGGCCTTATTCCTGTGACTTCATACCTGAACAAATGTATCATTTTTTCCAGAAAACAGTCAATTCATGTCTTTCATTTTTTTTTGCCTAGGCCAAGCAATATGTTTTCTGCTAGACCAGTTGCTACTAGCAGCCGTGTTTTGGTGATCCATCAACAGAAGGAAAAAAAAAACCAAACCAGTAGCTTTATCATCAATAGTAAATGCCATTGACAAAGACCAGTAGTTAAGCAGAATCCAGTCCAAGGTAGTTAGTAGAGTGAACTACCTGTAGTTAGTGACAGGCGCCGTAGGCTTCACATAGGTCTGGAAGATGACGGTCTCATCTTCTCCAATAAGGCACACTCTCGCACAGAGGTCTACGGATCCGTCGCTTCCTCCTCCGACCATCTTGCAGGCCATGGCAACCGCGCGTCCACCTGCGCCGCTCTTCGGCATCTGAGATACAAGGCCACACGAGAAAAGAAACATCAGAATCTTAGTTTGTTGCTCGGCACTTTAATGTCATGGAGCTCTAGCATTCATTCAGTTAAGAAGAAGTCGCGGGAAGCACTACCGGAGCAGCACGGGAGTACTGGCAGGCGGAGCGGTGATATCTGGCGGCGGCCTGGCTGTCAAAGATGTTGAGGCAGATGCTGCAACCGCGGACGCTGAAGACGCGCGCGCACTCCACCTTGGGCAACGGCCCTTCAATGTCAAAAGAGAGAGATCATCAGAGTTGTCCTTGGTGCCATCGATCTGTGCAGTGTTTGAGTTGATGTGCTTACCGATGAGGTGCTCCCTGAGCGACTCGAAGGAACGGCAGTGCTTCCGGCAGGCGCCGCACTTGGGCTCGTGGACGGAGTGGTAAGACACCTTCATGTGCTCCACCAGGTGCTCCATCTTGTTGTACTGCCTGAAGCACGCCGAGCATTTGTTCCTGGTGATGGGGACATGCATATGCTTTAGTTTCATATATCATCTAGCCCCCCCTACTATAATTTGGAATGGGCTAGCACAAGAGATTTTTATCTATAGAAACTAGGACAAGAGATCAAACTGAAGCATTTTATTCATCTCTTTTTCAAGTCGATTGATGATCTAAAGTATACAACTATGTTAATGCATGTGACACAAGAATGCTAGTACCTCAAGGTCTCGGCAGACTCCCTTCTGATGTCCATCGCACTCCTGAGATTCCTGCAGATCGATCAAGATCTCTCAAATCTCGAGGTTGGCGAGGATGAGCGGTATGGGTGAGCCTATTTATAGGCAGTGTCCACGAGAGATAGAACCTCCACGAGAAAAAGCCCTTACACTGTCACTGCTCCATGCCGAGAACATGCGTCCAGTTTTCTCTATGGCCGCATTAGCATATCCGTGACACATTGCATAAGCATCTCGTATCGGCAAAGACGTCTGAATGTCTTCTCTTTAAAAGAAACTGTGGGTGTAGCGAGTTTTATGGCTTGATGACTTGCAAAAAGTCAGTAAATATGATTAGACATCTCGTTTAAAGAATGGAGACGAGATAGATAAATACTAGTAGCACGTCCCAAATGATCATATTATAAATCCAATTTGCGAGCTTTCAAGGCCTAACATGGACCACAGCCGTTAGCATCTCAAATTAGGCATAGTTGTTGTTAAATTTTGCCTTGTTGAACTAATTTATAAGGTTGTGCAAAAGTAGCCGCCAGAAAATGAGCACCTTATTTGGCAAAGCTAATTGCATTCAAACTTACTACTCCTATACAAAAACAATACTCCCTCCGTTCTCTTTTACTAGTAGTCTACATTCTAGGAAAAATCAGACAAATTAGTAGTGCATTTATTACTTAAATTGGTAAACATTCAATCCAAGCTACATTGGAAATAGTGACATCTAATAGATAAAGAGGAACACTTCGTTTTCCGTATTCTTGTTGACTAGTACAAGATAGAATGTAGAGTATTTTAGAATAAATTTTAGGCTTAGAATGCAGACTATTTCACAACGGAGGGAGTACACTTACTGCAAGAGTAGGTGTTTCTCCCATCATCATATGCATATATGCTTAACCAAGGCACATGTTTAGGGTGGTGCTAAATTTAAGTTGCATGGTTTTGTTATGTCTCAAAGGAAAATAGACTAATCCTTCCTTTAAAAAAAAGACTTGTAACATCTTTGCATAGGTACAGATGCCCCTATATATATTAAATGTTACATTTGTACCTAGGCAAAGTTGTGACAAGTTTTCTCGCAACTGATGGAGTAAAAGGAAACAAAGCGTGGCGGTCCAATCAAACGAGGCTAATAGTAATCTACCAAAGGCAACCTTGTCCATACGATCGGTGTGGATGCAATAAACGGCAAGAAATTCCCTCTCGGAGAATTATTAAAGCATGTATAAGCCTCTTGGCATCTAGGTTGTCTATTTCATCGTCATCCTTACAAAATTAATATGACATGCATATATGTAATTCTTATAAAGAAAAATCCCACTAAGTGCAGCAAAGATAATCTACCTCTTCATGCAGGCTACCAACATCATCAGTTTCTTAAGATTGCTCATTTCATCTAATCTACGCTTACAATTAATTTGCATGCAACATTAATCAGACGCACTCCTGAACCTTGGCGACCTATAATTTGTTAATTACACGTACTATCGTGGCCAACTAAATCTCGCATATTCCCGTTACATAGCTTCATGTTTCATTTGTACTATACCTTTTTGTCACAAGAAAAGTATTTTATACAATGGAAGGTTCATCAAAATGAGGATCATAAAAGGCAAAAAATAAACCACGTGGTGGCTAACGTCGGTGAATCCCACCACCAGTAGCACGACAAACTGCAAAGGATGCTACACACCTAGCAAAACCTTTTTTAAGCGTGACACTTGGCAAGCAAAGCACTCACAAAATATGTCTATGTTGAGTGTTTTTCTTTGCTTAGTGTTTTTCCGTGACACTTAGCTATGGAGGAGGGGGTTCTATCCGAGTGTCCGTGAAATACACTCGACAAACTATTTGCCACTCGGCAACTTTGTCATTTTAGGTGGTGACTTACAAACAAACATATATCCACAATCATCGAACAACCAAGGAAGATGCAAGACTCGTTCGACAATGTTGGTGGAAGTAGACTGTAAAGGCCAGAACATATGTTTCACCCTAGAGTTCATCAAAACTCCAAGAGAATGTATTCACGAAAGATATGACCAAGGCTAAATGGCTCGACCCAACAAATGAAGGCTAGCTAGAGCATTCCCGGTAATTGCACTGATGTCTACTTTATTAGGCTAGGCGAATGAAATCGTCGCCAGCCATGGTTCTGATCGGCAGGGAAGCTCTTGCGAACATGCTAGTATTCGCACTGCCAAAGGTCGTGTTTATTACGCACGCTAAAATCCCGATGTTATTTGGTATGGCGGATAAGGCTGGTCATAGTGGGGAGTAACTTAGACTAGTAACATATGTCATGTTACCAGTCTATGTTACTACCTTTATAGTGGGTAGTAACTTATATGTGGTGTCATGCATAGTGTCATTTATTATGTTGTAGACTCATTTTACCTTCGGGTGTGTGATGTTATGGTAACATAGCTAGTTACCACCTCACTCTCTTTCTTCGTTTATTGGCATGCCATATCACCAAAATAACTTCAGATGTGTGATGTTACTAGCTATGTTACTCCCACTATAAGCAGTCTAAGGCTGCCCAGTAGCCTAGTTGAAACAACATGAGGAATGCTGCCCCGCCCCTGTGGCTGCTACAACCTGCCGACAGATAACCTTAATTCAACGGATGTTTCGACGTCAGAAATAATGCAAGTGTGCCATATATAGCAGCAACCCCTTTAGCATCAGGGCCAGGCGCGTCGCGTCATTTTGACCAAGAGTTTATGAAGCTGGCTGGAGCAACTTGAGCTTCAATACCAGAGAGGTTTTCAGCCTCTAGATCGGCTAAAGTCGGCGAGAATGGTTAACGTCGGAGTACGTGTAGATTGGAATTCTGCTTATAAGCAACGCGGGCCTGGCTAGATCCTGCGTCCCTGGAGCTCACATCCTCCAGGCACGTGATGACTGGTTCGTGTAGAGATCTGCTCACCAATGCAGTCGACACCCCATCTGTCAGCCACACCTAATGTAGCTTCTATAGTCGTAGCTAGTGGCCAAATTAGTGGGAAAGAAGAGGAGAGGATGAGCCGTACGTGCATGCGGGAAAGCACACGAGCATAGCATATCGATGGACCTCGACATCTCCGGCTTTGGCCCTGGCTAGAGTGTTCTTTGGGACGGTCATGGGATGGGGGATGATCAAGATATGTATATTCCCGGTCAAAAAGATGGGCGTGGAAAGGGGGGATGCGACGCGCCCGTCCGTCGACGGCGACGGACGGCATCCTCTCAGCGAGCCGGGCGACCGACCCGTCGGAGTAGCCGCGCGCGGTATAGGTGGCCGGATGGGCACGGCTGGTCAAAGGAATTCTGAGCTAGGTGACGGCGACGGCGGCGGATTCCTGTCCGGCGACACCGCGCGCGCTAGCTCCTGAAAGATCGATCCATCGATCGTTCTCCTGCTGCTTTGCAATAATATATGGTGGGAGGATTGGCCTCCGTCCCTCTGGCTCTGGGACACCCTTCCACGCGGTTCAAGATTGGTGGCTCTCCTTCGTCTTCACCAACGGCACTAGCGGAAATCTTTTGCGTCCTTTACCATGCCAGACTCTCGAGAGATTTGGAATGAGCACAGGAGAATTTTTTCGCAATGTATCAACTATGTGTCGTCCATTGTTGTAACTAAAATTAAAGGGAGGTACGTAGCCTTAGGTTTGGAGCGGTACGGACGCTAGGCACTTGGATTCTATCAATGCCGTGAGAGTGATTCCTTTGTTTCAGAGCCTCACTCGGTTTTGTAACAAACCTTGAATTCTTTATTAATTATGAGGTAATTTTTTTGTATCTGTCTAAAGAAATGATATATGCTAGGAGGTTGGACAGGCCCCGCCCATGCCACATGCCAGCTCCCAGGTGTAGATGCATGCATTGAAGGCTCGCTACCCCTTAATGTCATGTGGATTCTCCGATCAGCTAGCTATAACAAATAAAAATAACATATTCTTATTTAGTTGGAGGAGAGAGAGCAAGAGCTAGCTTAAGCATACTCCTAGGTAATTTGTGAGAGTAAAAGATGGACCATACATTGATAAAGTACTACATTTTTATAGCCAACTATTATACATGTTAAATTAGCTATAGATGACATTGCAACTTGCTTATAGCCAATAACCGGCTATTCTATGGACTTGCTCTTATAAATCCTAAGAATGTATGTGCCCAAATAGGCATATGTACATTTTGGATATTTTCTTGCCTCTGATCACCTACATATTGTTCTGCGAGATAGGAATATTATTTACCTCTTTGTGGTAGCAATCACGGAATATAAAAAGTGGAAGGCTAGGGAACAATTACACATGGGCAGGTGTGGTATTCTTGCACTTGCTATTCTGGGCCTTTAGCCAGTGGGCACGACATGGTAGCTCAGAAGATAGCTTATTAATAGATCAACAAAATCTATCTAGATGGGGTGAATACGAAAAACAAATGCATGCTTGGCTTTGAGTGGTCAATTGTTGTCATATCATGAACTCTCATAATTATCTTTGAGTGGTCAATTGTTGTTTGCTAATTCAAAAAAATGATTCTAATCTCTTTCATTGATTAATTGCTTAATGCCATGTGTTGGGTTTTATGTATTACCAAACAAAGAGCCGGTGGCTACATAGTCTTGCTGGACTAGTGATAAAAAAATGACTGGAGAAGACTATTCATAATCTAAGATATAGTATTTACCTCATATCAGTTTTTTTTTAGAGTATAGGCGGACGCACATAGAGTGCACACACATGATCGTTAACTAGAAATATTAAAGCCTCCACCAGCCGCACGTCATGGGTTAGGCTTGCAACTCGCGCAAACTCCGAAAACAATTCCTAATCAAAGATTTGATATTTCTGCCACGTTTGAACGTGTACAAGTAGACAGCACAGAGTGCACACACACGATCATCCACGTGTCGAGAATGGGAGTTTTATTTTTGCAGGGGAAAAATGGGAGTCGTTTATCGAGAAATTGAAGTTATGACAAATTTCCCAGTAGACTACACGATCACAAAGGTTAGGAGGGAGCACGCCAAGATGACGCATGAGACTGCTGTCTTTTCTCGGGTGAACAATACTTGCAAGGTGTGGCACTCCATGTGCCTTTTCCAATTGATCATGTTGTTGATGGAGTTTATTCATCAAACTCTTTGTCAGATAAACAAAGTTCTCTATTGGCCCTAGAAAACAACTACCTCTAGTCCTAAGCATTCTAAGTGTGGCCATCTATAAGAAATGGACTACTAGGTCAGCACGCGCCAGTGGCGGTGGAGGACGTCCTCCAGATGGGTGTGCCGCTGCCGCCCTCAGGTTCCAACCTTCCTACCTCCTCCAACTCGCAGGTCACGCGATGGACCTCGCGGCACGGGCGTGAGTTCGCGGATGTCGGGGTGGCGGCCCCAAAAGGTGGACTGCATGGACGACTCAGTGATACGTCTCAAACGTATCTATAATTTCTTATTTTCCATGCTACTTTTATGATGATACTCACATGTTTTATACACACTTTACATCATTTATACGCATTTTCCGGCACTAACCTATTAACGAGATGCCGAAGAGCAAGTTGCTGTTTTCTGCTGTTTTTTATTTCAGAAATCCTACAAAGGAAATATTCTCGGAATCGGACGAAATAAAAGTCATACTTCCTATTTTCCACGGAAGGTTCCAGAGCACCGAAGAGGGACCAGAGGGGAGCCAAGGGGGCCCACCCCACATGGCGGCGCGGCCAAGGGGGGCGCCCCCCTATGGTGTGGGTCCCCCAGGACCCCTCCGAGGCTGCCCTTCCGCCTATAAAGTCTCTCCGTCGCGAAAACCCTAAGAAGATAAGCCACGATACGGAAAACCTTCCAGAGCCGCCGCCATCGCGAAGTCAAGTTCGGGGGACAGAAGTCTCTGTTCCGGCATGCATCCGGGACTGGGAATTGCCCCCGGAAGCCATCTCCACCACCATCTTCATCGTCGTTGCTGACTCCCATGATGAGGAGGGAGTAGTTCTCCCCCGAGGCTGAGGGCTCTACCGGTAGCTATGTGGTTCATCTCTCTCTCCCATGTGATCATGAGCTTTGTATCACTATTAATCTATGTGCTACTCTAGTGATGTTATTAAAGTAGTCTATTCCTCCTCCATGATCTAATATTGACAGTGTGTGCATCATGTAGTACTTGGCGTAGGTTATGATTGTAATCTCTTGTAGATTATGAAGTTAACTATTACTATGATAGTATTGATGCGATCTATTCCCCCTTTCATAGCTATTGTTGACAGTGTGTATGCTATATTAGTACTCGGTCTAAATTGCAACGGTCTATTATGCACTCTAGAGGTTACTTTAATATGAACTCCGGACGTTGTGGAGCTTGTTTACTCCGGCTTGAGGTGTACTTTTATAGCCCTACACAATGAATGGTGTTTGTTATCCAACAAGAGAGTGTGAGAAAGTAGCACAAGTGAAGAGCTTTATTTTATTATGTGATCATTGTTGAGAGTGTCCACTAGTGAAAGTAGGATCCCTAGGCCTTGTTTTCAAATATCGAATCACCGTTTATTTACTGTTCTACTGCATGTTTACTTGCTGCCATATTTATTTCAGATTGTTATTACCACTCATATTCATCCATATCACTTGCATTTTACTATCTCTTCGCCGAACTAGTGCACCTATACATCTGACAAGTGTATTAGGTGTGTTGGGGACACAAGAGACTTCTTGTATCGTAATGCAGGGTTGCTTCAGAGGGATATCTTTGACCTCTACCTCCCTGAGTTCGATAAACCTTGGGTGATTCACTTAAGGGAAACTTGTTGCTGTTCTACAAACCTCTGCTCTTGGAGGATCAACACTGTCTACAGTAATAGAAGCGTGCGTAGACATCAAGCTATTTTCTGGCGCAGTTGCCGGGGAGGTAAGGTAAAAGGTATTCACATCCTCCGACTACTAAGCTATTTCCTAGCACTGTTGCCGGTGTGTGAGTGCTCGAAGTTATTTCCTTTAGATCCTGCAATTATATCTTTTTGTTTCTTGTTTTTATTTTTCACTAGTTAGGCATAATGGAAAACAACAAAAAAATTAGAGATCTTTATGAACTTTATATTGAATTAGGACATGATGTGTTTGAAGAGAGAATTAAAAACCCCATGGAACTTTGTTTGCAAAATAGTTGTAGCAATGTTATTAGCATGAACTCTTTGAACACTATTATTGCTAATGCTATGGAAAATTTTAAGCTTGGGGAAGCTGGTTTTGATGAGCATGATATTTTTAGTCCCCAAGTTTTGAGGAGAAAATTTTCTTTGATGATACTTTGCCTCCCATTTATTATGACTATAATGATAGTGGTATTTTGGTGCCACCTACTATGAAGGATAAAGTTTATTATGATTATA
This sequence comes from Lolium multiflorum, assembly GCA_030979885.1. NCBI lineage: Eukaryota > Viridiplantae > Streptophyta > Magnoliopsida > Poales > Poaceae > Lolium > Lolium multiflorum. The sequence continues at coordinate 188,327,385 of CM061752.1, read as the reverse complement.
CCATGCCTGCAATTTATGATGATTACAATGATGGTTGTGATAGTTTTACTCCCACTATTACTAATAAAATTGATTATGCTTATGTGAAGAGTAATGATACTTTTATGCATGTGAATAAGAATGCTTTATGTGATAGTTATATTGTTGAGTTTGTTCATGATGCTACTGAAAGTTATTATGAGAGAGGGAAACATGGTTATATGCATCTTAATAATATTAAGTTTCCCCTCTTTATGTTGAGAATCTTGAAGTTGCGCTTGTGTTGCCTTTCTATGCTTGTTGCATTATGCTTACATGACTTGTTTATTTACAAGATTCCTTTTCATAGGAAGTGGGTTAGGCTTAATTTTTTTTCATACTTGCTTTTTGATGCTCTCTTTGCTTCAACTCTCATCTTTATGTGAGCATCATTAAAATTACTGAGCCCATCTTAATGGCTATAAAGAAAGCACTTCTTGGAAGATAACCATGTTTTTATTTTGCTACTATTTTGTTGTGTCTTGGAAGTTGTTACTACTGTAGGAACCTCTCCTTATCTTTATTTTATTGCATTGTTGTGCCAAGTAAAGTCTTTGATAGAAAGTTGATACTAGATTTGGATTTCTGCGCAGAAACAGATTTCTATCTGTCACGAATTTGAGCAGGGCTCTCTGTAGGAAACTCAGAAAAATCTGCCAATTTTCATGCGTGTTCCTCAGATATGTACGCAACTTTCATTAGTTTTGAGTTTTCTGATTTGAGCAAGTTAAGTGCCTCTAAAAAATTCGTCTTTACGGACTGTTCTGTTTTGACAGATTCTGCCTTTTATTTCACATTGCCTGTTTTGCTATGTTGAATGGATTTTTTTGTTCCATTAACTTTCAGTGGCTTTGTGCAATGTCCAGAAGTGTTAAGAATGATTGTGTCACCTCTGAATATGTGAATTTTTGATTATGCACTAACCCTCTAATGAGTTTGTTTCAAGTTTGGTGTGGAGGAAGTTTTCAAGGATCAAGAGAGGAGGATGATACAATATGATCAAGAAGAGTGAAAACTCTAAGCTTGGGGATGCCCCCGTGGTTCATCCCTGCATATTTCAAGAAGACTCAAGCATCTAAGCTTGGGGATGCCCAAGGCATCCCCTTCTTCATCGACAACTTATCAGGTCACCTCTAGTGAAACTATATTTTTAATCCGTCACATCTTATGTGCTTTACTTGGAGCGTCTGTATGTTTTATTTTCGTTTTGTTATTTTCATTCTCTGAATAAATTCGGATCCTAGCAATCCATGTGTGGGAGAGAGACACGCTCCGCTTGTTCATATGAACACTGGTGTTCTTAGCTTTACTTTTAATGTTCATGGCGAAGGTTGAAACTGCTTCGTTCATTGTTATTTGGTTGGAAACAGAAAATGCTTCATGTGGTAATTGGTATATGGTCTTGAATAATTTGATACTTGGCAATTGTTTTGCTCAAATAGATCATGTTTAAGCTCTTGCATCATGTACTTTGCACCTATTAATGAAGAACTACCATAGAGCTTGTTGAAATTTGGTTTGCATGATTGGTCTCTCTAAAGTCTAGATATTTTTTGGTGAGGTGTTTGAACAACAAGGAAGACAGTGTAGAGTCTTATAATGCTTGCAATATGTTCTTCTGTAAGTTTTGCTGTATCGGTTCATACTTGTGTTTGCTTCAAACAACATTGCTAGCCAAAGCCTTGTACTGAGAGGGAATTCTTCTCGTGCATCCAAAACCTTGAGCCAAAACCTATGCCATTTGTGTCCACCATACCTACCTACTATGTGGTATTGACATAGGCATCCCCAATGGGCCTGCCGAAGATAGTACCCGGGGTTTACTGAAGGCCCACAACCCGAAGGATAAGGAGAATTCGGAAGCCCAATTTGCTAGTTAAGGAAAGCTAGAGTTGTATTAGGAGAGAACACTTGTAATATTACGGGAGGAGTTGGAAACCTTCCCGAACTCTGTAACTTGTACATCACGAATCCCTCGACTCCACCTCCTATATAAGGGGAGTCGAGGGACAAAGAAAGCATCGATTCATTGTCTCACAAACCTAGTTTTCATATCGTCGAGTACTTTTCGGCTGAAACCTTCGAGATCTACTTGCCCTCTACTTCTAACTAAACCCTAGCCTATAACCCGTAGGCATTGACAAGTTAATCCCTTGTCAATTGGCACCGTCTGTGGGGATTAGAGGCGTCAAGGATCTGATCTCGATGGCACGTTCAAGATCGTCGACTTCATCAACACCAAGCAACGCGATGGATCGAGGTAAACAGATCGCAACTGGACATGTCGATTTTGTTCCTCACCCGCCCTCCCGTTTGGATGCATATGCTTATCTGGAGGAGCCTATGGAGATGACATTCGGAAGGTTCCACTTTCGCGTCGAGAAGGAGGGAGCGTATCGTCTCGAAATTCCGATCTCGTCGGGATTATCGGTGGTCGATTCCGATTCTTCGAACTCAACATCATCAATCGAGTCAGGCGAAGAGGAGACTTCATCGCCACGCTTCATCAGCACCAGGGCAAGCGAAAAGCTCACCAAGATCTTCAGCGACATGTCCTTCGAGTCGTCTGCGGACTCAGATATAAGCGACGACTCGAGTAGCTTCGACAGCTTCAACTTCATCGACCAATCCACTACCATTGGCAAGGTCTTCACCAATCTCTATGATGGTGTCACCAAACCCAACATGGTTCAGTATCCAAAATATCATCAGATCTATGCAATCGGAGATCCGAGTCGCCCACAAGAGGAGACATCAGAGAACTTCGACGAGGCAGGAAATCCGTACGTCGATCCTGCAGATCTCACGAGAGGTCTAGGAACAAAATATATCGGACCAGGAACACGAGAGATGGTGCGATTTCCGCAGGAAGTATGGGATCGAGTCGCAAGAGCTATTAATGGTACAGAGCCAATGACTTAACGGCGACACCTGAGGAGTTACAAGCATATCAATATAGGCTTGCACGTACCAGGCGGGAGCTCGAGAAGCAGAAAATCGCGTTGGACAGAAGGCAGGAGGCAGCCTCTGCATCAAGCAGGCGAAGAGCGGAGTTAAGTCGACATTCAGGAACTTCGGGAGATAGCCACAGAGAAGCTCGGAACAGGGCAAGATCTAGGATGCAAAACATACCTGAAGCTGATAGAGAGCACTTGGTGCAAAACCTCGACATGTCCTTTATGTCGATAGACACTCGAGGGAACATCATCCCTAAAACACCGGAAGCTGGGTATATGGCGACACAAGCCTTTATCCTCGCGTCTAGGCCACCTCCTGGAGATCCAAGGGAAGCATTATACAACATGGCCATGGCAGGTGTTGGAGCCATGGGAACAGCGTTTGCATCAACACCTCCCGAAGGTTCAGCAAGGCAAAATAGTCCACGACCTGCAGCAGCAGCAACAGTTCCCGAAAGAACAGGTGGAGCAAGAAACACAGCAGCGCAAGCAAGGGTGGACAGAGCACGACAAAATAGAAGGGAACATCGGCACTCCCCAGAGTTAGATGACGAGGATATGTGCGGGCTGCCGTGCTTTACAAGGAGGGTGCGAAAAACTCGAGTCCCTGCGGGGTTCAAGCTGCCTGATAACTTCAAAAAATTCGATGGCCTGCAAGATCCAGAGGATTGGCTAGTCGATTATCTCGAGACGGTAAATTTAACAGGAGGAACCAGAGCAACAGCCATGCAAAGCATCCAGGTACATCTGAGTGGAGCTGCGCGATCTTGGATAAAGAAGCTTCCTCCAGGTTCTATCGACAGCTGGGATAACTTCGAGAATGTGTTTGTCAAGAATTTCCGGTCTACTTGCAAGAAACCCGCATCATTAGAGGAGTTGAGAGCATGTCGACAAAAGCCGGATGAATCAATGAGAAAGTACATCCAAAGGTGGAATATCATCAAAAACTCGGCAGAGAATATATCTGACGAGAGAGCGATAGATGCGTTCGTCGCAGGAATCCGACGAGGAGATTTTGTCGAGGACTTGGGGAGAACCAACCCAAAGACAGTATCTGCGTTCATGGAGATAGCAAATAGATGGGCAGATGGAGAGGATGCTGTTCATAACAAACGGCATAGGTCGCCAGAGGAGGACCGTGGTCGAAATTATCAAAATAGACGCCGGTTTTCTCGGCAGTACTCAAACTACGATGCACCTGGCCAAATCTCGGCTGGGTTTCGAGCAAGCGCTGGAGGAAACAACAGAGATGATTATCAAAGGAGCAACGAGCAGCGAGGCGACAATAGAGATGATTCCCGAAACAGCAGGCCAAATAATGGGCCTAGGTTCCAGAGACCTTTCGTGTCCCCTGAGGAGATGATGAACGGGCCGTGCCAGATGCATTTTTATCTCGACAACAATGGAAAGAGACAGTCAGGACACTGCAGAAGGATTGCCGAAATTTTCAGGCAATGCTAAGGTGGGCAGGGCACGCCAATGCCCAGGCGACAAATAGAAACCCGCAAGGGCCCAGGAGTGATATTCACTTGCCACCTCCTCCCGCAATTACGGACGAAAATCGACATCAGCTCAGAATAGCGGTAGCACCAGCGCCACCGCCTTACGTTGATCCCAACTGCAATGGAGCGGCAGGCCATCCAATAGAGCTCAGAAAGTAATCTCGCGACAGGTGTTCATGGCAGAGAAGATGTCTCCACCAACGATTGAGTACCTCAATTGGTCAGGGCAAGACATTGGCTTCACAATAGCGGACCATCCGCAGCAAGTTCCGCGACCAGGGCAATTAGCACTTATCTTACCAGCAGTAATCGCAGGATTCGACGTATCGCGAGTATTCATAGATGGAGGCAGCAGCCTAAACCTTATGTATGCAGATACACTAAGGAAGATGAACATATCTCTAGCAAATCTGAAGCCAACCGATACGTGTTTCCATGGAATTACGCCGGAAAAGCCAAGTTATCCGCTGGGGAAGATCAATCTTGACGTTCAGTTTGGGACCCGAGAAAATTACAGGATAGAGAGCTTGGAGTTTGAAGTCGTGGATTTCCCATCACAGTACCACGCTTTGTTAGGGCGCCCAGCATATGCCAGGTTTATGGCGGTACCACATTACACATACCTGTTGTGGAGGATGCCTGGGCCTAAGGGACCAATCACAGTTAAAGGAAGCTTCACGCTAGCCGATAAATGTGACAAAGATTTTCATCGACTCTCATAAACTTTCGGGATGCAAGCAGAGTACATGGCGTCAAGGCTCACGACTGATTACGATGTGTTGCCAGATGTAGGAAGGCCTAACAAGGAATCAACTTTCAATACTGCGAAAAATTCTAAGGAGGTGCAGATTCACCCGACAGATCCCAAGAAGACGACGTCCATCACGACAGACATGGACCTCGCATAGGAAAGCGCTCGTCGAGTTCCTCCGTGAGCACTGGAAAATCTTCGCATGGTGTCCAGCTGACATGCCAGGAGTACCCAGGGAACTTGCCGAGCACCACCTAAACTTGGATCCACTAGCGAGACCAATCAAACAACCTTTGCGGCGTTTTTCGGAGCCAAACCGCAAAGCTATGCTGTCAGAGATCGATAGATTGAGAGAAGCTGGTTTCATCAAGGAGCTACATACAGAGGCCACGTGGGTCGCAAACCCAGTATTGGTCCCGAAGAAAAACACTAAGGTCCTTCACATGTGCGTCGACTTTACGTGTCTCAACAAACATTGTCCAAAGGATCACTTTCCCCTCCCAAGGATCGATCAAATTATCGACTCCACGGCATGATGTGAACGTCTTTCCTTCCTGGATGCTTACTCTGGTTATAACCAGATCAGATTGATAGAAGAAGACGAGGTCAAAACAGCGTTCATCACACCTTACGGCGTGTTTTGCTATCGAACAATGCCTTTTGGTCTGAAAATCGCGGGAGCAACATATCAGAGGATGATGCAGAAATGCTTAGCAACACAGATTGGGAAAAACGTACAAGTGTACATTGATGATGTTGTAATAACATCAAAAAAGGGAGCAACGTTAATCGAGGACTTGAAGGAAACTTTCGACAACCTCGACAAATTCTGCCTCAAGCTGAATCCGACGAAGTGTTCTTTCGGCGTCCCTGCAGGAGAACTTCTCGGGTTCCTAGTCTCAGCAAGAGGGATTGAAGCTAACCCCGAAAAATCCAAGCTATGTAACAATGCGGAAGCCAACAAAGTTGAAAGAGATACGAGCTAACGGCGAGTCGCGCTTTAAGCGATCGTCGCGGCGGGAGAAAAGGTGTTGCCGTTCTACGCCTTAATCAAGCAAGGAGAGAAGTTCCAGTGGAACGAAGAGGCAGATAGAGCCTTCGAGGATCTTAAACGCACAATTTCGACACCACCAATCTTGGTGGCGCCGAAAGAGAAGGAACCCCTTTGTTATACATTGCAGCCACACCTCGGGTGGTCAGCACGGTGCTAGTTGTCGAAAGAGAAGAAGAAGGAAAACTCCATGGAGTGCAAAGGCCAGTATATTTCATTAGTGAAGTTTTATCGCCTTCAAAATAGCGGTACCCGCAGTACCAGAAGCTAGCATATGGAGTGTTCACAACCGCAAGGAAATTGCGCCACTATTTTTCGGCACACCCGATAGTAGTGGTCAATGAAGCACCTCTATCAAATATACTGAACAATCCAGAAGCTACAGGTCGTGTCTCCCTTTGGGGAATAGAACTTTCTCCTCGGGATATCACGTACGAAAAAAGAAAAGTAATAAAGTCGCAAATTCTGCCAGATTTCATCGCATAGTGGATGGAGTTGCAAAATACAGGACCCCCAGATTTATCGAGAACTTGGACTATGAACTTCGACGGGTCCAAGAGGGTAGAAGGAGCCGGGGCAGGCATGATACTCATATCACCTGAAGGCGACAAACTAAAGTATGTCCTACGGATGACGTTCCCAAACGCATCTAACAATGAAGCAGAATATGAAGCTCTTATACACGGGATGAAGATGGCGAAAGCTTGTGGTGCAACCCGATTAAAAATCTTTGGCGACTCGCAGTTGGTGGCTCAACAAGTCATGAACCAATGTGATGCAGTCAATGACAGTATGGTGGCATACAAGGAAGTGTACAATGAGCTCGAGAAGTTATTTGATGGATGCGAAGTAAATCACATCAGCAGGCTGAGCAATGATGAAGCCGATGTTCTCGCAAACATCGGGTCGCAGTGCCTCGCAATTCCGCCAGGTGTGTTTTGGGAAGAGATAGCCGAGAGATCCACAAAGCCAAAGAAGGCGCAGAAGAAGGAGAAGGAGGAGAAAACTTCGGCGCCTCCCAAAGAAGCACTAGAAGAAGAAGAGGACCAGGAGCTGGTAATGATGGTGCAGGTCCCATGGATGCAAGCGTACATATCTTATATCTTAAGGAACGAGATACCCGACGACCCAGTTGAAGCAAGGCGAGTTATTCGACGATCCAAAGCCTTTACAGTGGTCAAAGGGGAGTTGTACAAACGAAGTATTTCAGGCGTACTAGAAAGGTGTGTTACACCCGAAGAAGGGAGGATAATCTTAAAGGATGTACACGAAGGAATATGTGGTCATCACGCGAGCAGTCGAGCTATCGCGGCGAAGGTTTTTCGAGCCGGATTTTACAGGTTGACAGCAATCGAGGACGCAAAGGAGATAGTACGAACTTGCGACGTGTGCCAGAGATTTGCCGCAAAACCGCACTCTCCGGCAGCAGAACTGATGCCAATACCATTGTCTTGGCCTTTTGCCCAATGGGGTCTCGATATGGTGGGAAAATTGCACAAGGCCTCGCCAGGAGGATACGAGTATATGCTTGTCGCTGTCGACAAATTCACCAAGTGGATAGAAGCGAAGCCGATAAATTCACCAGATGCAGCGTCAGCAAAAAATTCGTGAAGAGCATTGTTTTTCGGTTTGGGGTACCTCATAGCATCGTCACGGACAATGGCAGTAACTTTACATCCAAGGAATTCAAAGCATACTGCGCAGAAGTAGGCATCAAATTGCACTTCGCGTCAGTTGGGCACCCGCAAACCAATGGTCAAGTCGAGAAAGCCAACGGTATCATCTGCAACGGTATCAAGAAGCGCCTTCTTGGACCGCTGGAAAAAGCTCGACATACTTGGCCAGAAGAGCTGCCAAGTGTTTTATGGAGTATTCGAACAACGCCAAATACAACGACGCAGGAAACTCCATTCTTTCTGGTCCACGGAGCTGAGGCAGTGTTACCGATTGAAATAGAGCATGAATCCCCAAGAGTCACAGAGTATGATGAAGAAACTTCCAGAAGAGCATTAGAGGACGACGTAGATGCACTCGATGAAGCTCGAGATGAAGTACTATCACGGGTCACTAAGTACCAGCAAGACTTGAAAAACTACCACAGTCGACGACTGCGGCCAAGATCTTTTCAGGTCGGAGATTTAGTCCTACGACTCAATCAAAAAAGTACTGAAAAACTCGAGTCGCCATGGCTTGACCCTTACATCGTCACGGAAGTAATCAAAGGAGGAGCATACATGATCAAGGACAAGAAGACAGGGGTTCCCGAGAAAAATCCCTGGAACGTGGCGCAACTCAGGCGGTTCTACGCTTAGAGTCGAAATATAGTCCTCCTTTGTAAAAATACAATGTACTGAAACACCCGCGAGTTTTCAGACGCACTTTTCCTTTTCAGGGCACCGAATGGGGCTGGAAAGGTTTTTAATGAGGCGGGCTCGCGGTGCTGCAATATAGTAAAAGATATTGGTGATATACATCTTTTTCGTCGACAGGCTCGGGGGCTCATAACCCACGATAGCAAAATATATATACTCTCGCAAAATAGTAAATTCATCAAGATGACAAAATAGTATAAGCTTCGGCCAAAGGCTCGGGGGCTTCGCAATATAGATTACATTTTACAATATAGACAACTCATTAACACAAAGAATTTGACAAACAATATAGACATGATTTTCTCGCAATATAGTACAACTCAGTCAATGCCTAATATACTATCTATAGATAGACCTTTGTTATTTGCAGCAGTCGTCGTATGATCAGCATAGCTCCCTTTGACAAAGAATTCAGAGTCCATCCGAAGAAGTTCATCCATCATTTCTTCGGCTACAGGAGTCACAATGTCGTTGATTTTGTCGACGTTACTTTTTCGCTTCGACTGCTTGGCCAGACATTTGGAGACAATCGTCGTCAAGTCTAATTTTTGATGGCAGATCTGTATCATGATCATGGCGAATCTTGCCCCAGCAGTCAATTGAGCTTATACAAAGTTATGAATACGAGGAGCATCCCGAAATTTTTCCATCAAACCAAGAAGAGTGTCGGGCGCCTCGTCCCGAGGAAACATTGTCTTGTAAACAAGGTACAATGTTCTAGTGGAGAGATCAAGGAACTCGCGAACCTGACAGGCGCGGTCTTGAAACCTGACAATCTGTCGGGTCCGCTCTGGAGTGGCCCAGAATAGAGAACCATGGTCAAGAGAAAGGTTAACGAGAAGATTTGTCCTCGCGTTTACCCTTTCGTCTTCAGCAGCAGCGTCGAGAAAGGAACCTACTTGGCGACAACACGAGAAATTCAAAAAAAGATACATCAGAAAGATAGAAGAAGTTCTGGTTTGAAAAAGCATACCTGACATATCGACACTGGCTTCATTCATCAGTTCGAGCATGCAATTCTCTCGAGTGGTTGCCTTTTCAGCTTCAGAAACGGCGGCTTCCTTGGCAGCAATGGCCTCTCGAGCTTGTTGAAGTGCAATCTTCTCTTTTTCGGATGCCTTGCGAGATTGCTCCATCATCACAAGTGTTTGCTTTTTCGCATACTGAAGTTGTTGACGAAGTTCTTCCAAGTCTTGCGATAAACTCTTACTCGAGGAATCTTCACCAAGTTCACTGTTCACAAGCGTTTTCTTCGAGCAAGAAGAGGTAGGCAAAACATCGGAAGGAGCAGGAGTTGGAGTATAGTTATCGAACGTCAACTGAAAGAAAAGGCTCGACATCAATCATCAAGCAAGATAGAATTCCATTGATTTTCAGAATATTTACAAAGACATTACAATGGAGAAAGCCCTAACAAACTAGTGGGGCAGCCGTCGCCAAAGCTACTTTGGCGACAGCATCAAAAGAAAAAAGAAAAGAAAGAAAGGGTGGTCTACTTGACCTCCGACTTGGATGTGCTTGGAGCAGGAGTTGGTGTAACACCAAGGTAGGCAAGGATTGGCTTTCAGGGAGGTTTGGCAGCTCTAATTAGAGATTGCCACTTCTTCGTTTCCATCTCCCCAATGTCGCCAACCCTGGTCCAGTCGACATTTTGCTGGCTATCAGCAATCAGCGTGATGGTGCCCTCAACGCCAACCTTCAGGCCCTCTTGACGAAGTTTGAGCCCAAGATCTTCCGGCACATTGAAGCTTTTGGCAAGCGCAACAAAAGTGTTGGGCTCCTCTTTCTTCGGGAAGAAGTAGGGGACAGACCTGCCTCGCAGCAAGGCCTTCGCGTGCTTCATCCCCATGGATTTCAAGAAGGGTTAGCGCGTCGAGAAGCTCGTCGCCTTCAGGGCCATCCACTCCGTACTCTTGATGAGTTCTCCCTGAAAACAAGCAAAGGGTAGCTCGTAAATAAAGAGTGCTCGGAAAATGAGAAGTAACTCGAGGAAAGGCACAAAGAGTCGAGCACTTACTAACAAAACGTCGACTTTGTGCCTCCAAGCGACTGAGGATCGATTCCTCTCGAGCAGCTTGTTCAGCTATTTTGTCGCTCAAAGCAGTTTCTGCGTCGTGAAGCCTCTTCCGAAGATCTTCAACACCAGCAGCATCTGCCTTGGCCTTTTCAGCATCTGCCTTGGCCTTCTTCGAATCTGCTTCAGCCTCCTTACGAGCCTTTTCACTTTGCTCCAATTTTTGAGCAAGTGCATCAGCACGCTTGTTGGCTTCCGCAAGTTTTTCTGCCAAAATATTCAAAACCAGTCAAAATCACGACAAGAAAGGAGTGAGAAGTCATGGGCCAGGAGAAGCAAAAAAATATTACCTTCAGCTTTGCTAGCATATTCACGGTACCCGACGAACTGGGCACCGAAGCGGATGAATTCCTTAATCAAAGGCTGATAAAGAAAGATAGAGAAAGAAAGCGTCAATATAGTCAAAAGCTCGACAGCACAAAGTAAAAAAGAAGCAAACAATAAAAAAAAAAGTCGATAGCATCGGAAAGTATTTAGGGACTTACATCATCCAAAAGAGGAGTCGAGGAGCCACCCAATTGTAAGGCAGGATCCATGATTGATTCAACCCTCGCCATTTTTGGCGAAGGGACATGGGGGCATGCAGGAGGAGTAGGTTGTTCGGTGTTTTGTTGAGGAGGCGAGGATTCTTCTCTTTCAACTTGCACTTCAGAAACAACTAAAGTATGTGACGTACTCGTTCGAGCAGTCGCATCAATAGCTGGCGTTTCTTCCTCGTCACCACTACAGTAAAATGGCGACAGTATAAGAAGCGAGATAGACAAAAAACTTCAAGAAGCAAAACAGTAAGAAGCAAAGGGTAACTTACGAGCTGACGAGGGCGTCAAGGTATGGATTGAAAGCTGCCTTCCTAACTGAAGGACTAGCTTCTTCGGCTTTGGAGGTGCCGGAATCTTCGACTTCGTTCCTTTTCCTCTTGTTCCTTGGAGAAACAGCAGGAGGAAGGGAATGTGTCGAGGCAGTGGCCTCAGAATCAGCGTCTTTTTCAGAAGAAGCCGCGGATTTGTGAGAACCCGCGACTTCACTTTCAGGGCGTGAGGTACCCTAGTTGTCATTATCGACAACGGTACGGTCCTCAACTTCTCCACCCTCAGGAAGAGGAGGAAGAGAAGCAAGAACGGGGTGGTTCTGAGAAAAAAAGAAAGAGTGTCGATAAAAAAAAAGTTGTGCAAAAAGCTAGAAAAATAGCAGTCGACAAATAATAAAATTCAAGGAGACAATATAGCAAATAAGAGGAAAAATTACCTCGGGGAAGGGATTGGCGCCACTATATGGCGTAATGCGGCAAGAAGATGGAATTGGATCCTTCTTGCTGAGCGATGAGATTCTTCGGATAAGCTTCTCAAAATCCTTCAGAGGAAGATCTTTTGAGAGCCTATCGACGTCTTTCTCACCAACATACTTCCAAAGGGGATTTTTGCGAGCCTGGAGAGGCTGCACTCTGATCCTAAGGAAATACGATGTGATCTCAATACCCGACAGCTCCTTGCCGCGGGTGTTTTGTAGCTCGTGGATGCAAGTCATTAGCGCTTCTGTCGCCAATTTCTCAGCTTCGGTAGCTTCGGCATCCCAAGAACGGCGGCGAAGGATTTCGGCTTCTCCGTCAAAAGGGGCGATGTTGTCCTCCACTGGATTGGAGCTTTCTTCGTGTACATACAGCCACCTCTTCTGCCAACCTTGAGTCAGGGAATTTGACGTCGAAATATTCGACGTCGAGCAAACACAGATAACAACGCCGCCAATGTTGTAGGCGACGTTGTGGGAGCCATTACGGCGGAGGCAAGATACGCTTCCACAGCCCAATTAGGTTGGACACCGAGGAAGCACTCACACAATGTGATAAAAATCGACACGTGGAGGATGGCATTGGGCGTCAACTGATGCAGTTGAAGCCCATAGACAAACAAAAGACCCCGAAGAAACTCGTGGATTGGGGGAGAAAGACCTCGGATGAGGTGGTCAACGAAACTGACCCGATACTCGATTGGAGGCCTTGGATAGCTCTCCTCCTTGGGGAAGCGGAGCGAGTTCTCCTTCTTGTTGAACCCCATCTTCTTCAGCAGGTTCATATCTTGGGCGGAGATCTTGGATCTTTCCCATTCGGCGCTTCCCAGATCCACCGTCGCCATCTTGGACTCCGGAGTGCTGTGCCTGGTCAAGCGGGCGCGCGGTGGCATCAATGAGCTTAGCGGAGAAGCGTATGAGTGTGGTGGAGCGCTCGAAGCAATGGGAGCAATGGAGGATTTTGCAGAGAAGAAGCAGAGGTGCGGCGCGAGCGAAAGGACTAGAGGAGGAAGACGATGCCTTTTTATAGAGGTGCGGTGAATCGACGCACCGTTGGATTGAGAGATTGCGGGACAGATGGTGTACACGTGGACAAGGGGTAAAAAGTAATTTCATATAGACGAGAAAGCACAGGCGCTAAAGTACGTGCGCCAGAAAAAGCGGAGGACGTGTGTCCCCCACTTACGCGACGTGTCAATACGATGTGAAATTTGGGCCCGCAAGGCAGTGAGAGAGAACTTCTCGCGTTTTCCAGGAACAGCGGTCGTGGCTATGTCAGCAGTGATGTCACATTAGCAAGAGAAAGTTTCGACTAAGCAGCTTCATAAAAAAGGCGACAGCAGAAGATTATGGACTATTTTGAGAGCCTTTGATCAAATACAAGTTTTTGATCAAATGCTCGGGGGGCTACTTTGGAAAAATGTTAAAATGAAAAATTCGAGAAAGACAAAATACAAATGGCGAGAGCCTATGATCAAATACAAGTATTTGTTCATAGCCTCGGGGACTACTCCCATCGGGAGCGCTGTTCGCGCACCCGAGAGATTTGAAAAATTATGCGACAGGTGAAAAATATAGCGACATAAGGCGTGGAGCCTACACCCAAGCACAAGTCCTTGGCTGTAGCCTCGGGGGCTACTCCCATCGGGAACGCTGTTCGCGTGCCCGATGAAATTATTAAAAAAAAGAAAAAGAAGAAAAAGTGAGCATATTTCGAGTTATATAAATAACTCTACATATACTCACATCGGGAGAGCAATATAAGTCATCCGTTGACTCAATAAAATGTGCTATTCCAACAGCCGAAAAGGCACTCGACAATATATTCTCAGAACGCCAAAGTTGCGAAATTTTGAATGCCGCAAAACTTTGCGAAGGTAAGACCCGGATCCGTTACGTGTGGCGTGGCGCCGTCTCTGACGTCGGTTTGCTACTTTTTTCCGTATCAGCAGATACGAGGAAAAATCCTAACGGACGCGTTAGGTACCCGATAAATATAACTGGGACTCGACAGAATGGTAAGACCTTAAGCGGCACCTGTCGAAGTTTACACCAGTATCCCTAGATCATGTCCAGGGACGTGATCTTGAAGTAGGTTTTTGAGGATTGCCACTAGAGCAGTTAACTAGTACCTGATCCGTCAGATGAACTAGCCCCAACTACCATTATCCCTGTACAATATAGAAATTCGTATGCAAAGATATATGTTAAAGTTCAGAGTTATCGAATAAATATAAAGGTGGAGATTTTCCCTGACTCTACGATTCAAGCAAAATCTCGGGGGCTACTGACATAGGCATCCCCAATGGGCCTACCGAAGATAGTACCCGGGGTTTACTGAAGGCCCACAACCCGAAGGATAAGGAGAATTCAGAAGCCCAATTTGCTAGTTAAGGAAAGCTAGAGTTGTATTAGGAGAGAACACTTGTAATATTACGGGAGGAGTTGGAAACCTTCCCGAACTCTGTAACTTGTACATCACGAATCCCTCGACTCCACCTCCTATATAAGGGGAGTCGATGGACAAAGAAAGCATCGATTCATTGTCTCACAAACCCTAGTTTTCATATCGTCGAGTACTTTTCGGCTGAAACCTTCGAGATCTACTTGCCCTCTACTTCTAACTAAACCCTAGCCTATAATCCGTAGGCATTGACAAGTTAATCCCTTGTCAGGTATTTCTCTGCCATTCCAAAGTAAATTGCTTGAGTGCTACCTTTAAAATTTCATTCCTTGTCTTTGCAATATATAGCTCATGGGAAAATAGCCTTAAAAACTATTGTGGTAAAGAATATGTAGCTTATGTATCTTATTACTTATAAATTGCTTGTTGAGCGGTAACCATGTTTCTGGGGACGCCATCAACTATCACACTTTTGTTGAATATCATGTGAGTTGCTATGCATGTTCGTCTTGTCTGAAGTAAGGGTGATTTATCATGATTAAATGGTTTGAGTATGCATATTGTTAGAGAAGAACATTGAGTCGCTAACTAAAGCCATGTATCATGGTGGAAGTTTCAGTTTGGACATTAATCCTCAATCTCTTATGAGAATATTATCTGTTGTTGAATGCTTATGCATTAAAGAGGAGTCCATTATCTGTTTTCTATGTTGTCCCGGTATGGATGTCCTTAGTTGAGATCTATCAAAAACGAGAAATCAAATGTGATCTATCTCCTTGGACCTTTGTACAGGCGGCATAGAGGTACCCCTTTGTGGCACTTGGTTGAAACATATGCTATGCAATGATAATCCATGTAAATCCAAACTAATTAGGACAAGGTGCGGGCACTATTGGTAATCTATGCATGAGGCTTGCAACTTATAAGATGTCTTATGCATAACACATATGAATTATTACTACCGTTGACAAAATTGTTTCTATGTTTTCAAAATAAAAGCTCTAGCACAAAAATAGTAATCCATGCTTCCCTCTGCGAAGGGTCATTCTTTTACTTATTGTTGAGTCAGTTTACCTACTTCTTTCTATCTTAGAAGCAAACACTTGTGTCAACTGTGTGCATTGATTCTTACATGTTTACCTATTGCACTTGTTATATTGCTATATGATGACAACTATCCATGAGATATACATGTTACAAGTTGAAAGCAATTGCTGAAACTTAATCATCCTTTGTGTTGCTTCAAAACTTTCTACTAAGAATCTATTGCTTTATGAGTTAACTCCTATGCAAGTCTTATTGATGCTTGTCTTGAAAGTACTATTCATGAAAAGTCTTTGCTATATGATTCAGTTGTTTAGTCATTGTCTTTACCATTGCTTCGAATCACTTCATTCATCTCATATGCATTACAATAGTATTGATCAAGATTATGATAGCATGTCACTTCAGTAATTATCCTTGTTATCATTTACCTACTCGAGGGCGAGTAGGAACTAAGCTTGGGGATGCTTGATACGTCTCAAACGTATCTATAATTTCTTATGTTCCATGCTATTTTTATGATGATATTCACATGTTTTATACACACTTTACATCATTTATACACATTTTCCGGCACTAACCTATTAACGAGATGCCGAAGAGCCAGTTGCTGTTTTCTGCTGTTTTTGGTTTCAGAAATCCTACAAAGGAAATATTCTCGGAATCGGACGAAATAAAAGTCATACTTCCTATTTTCCACGGAAGGTTCGAGCACCGAAGAGGGACCAGGGGAGCCAAGGGGCCCCACCCCACATGGCGGCGCGGCCAAGGGCGCCCTATGGTGTGGGTCCCCAGACCCCTCCGAGGCTGCCCTTCCGCCTATAAAGTCTCCCGTCGCGAAAACCTAAGAAGATAAGCCACGATACGGAAAACCTTCCAGCCGCCGCCATCGCGAAGTCAAGTTCGGGGATAGAAGTCTCAAGCACGCCGCCGGGATGGGGAATTGCCCCCGGAAGCCATCTCCACCGCCATCTTCATCGTCGTTGCTGACTCCCATGATGAGGAGGGAGTAGTTCTCCCCCGAGGCTGAGGGCTCTACCGGTAGCTATGTGGTTCATCTCTCTCCATGTGATCTTTATGTGATCATGAGCTTTGTATCACTATTAATCTATGTGCTACTCTAGTGATGTTATTAAAGTAGTCTATTCCTCCTCCATGATGTAATGTTGACAGTGTGTGCATCATGTAGTACTTGGCGTAGGTTATGATTGTAATCTCTTGTAGATTATGAAGTTAACTATTACTATGATAGTATTGATGCGATCTATTCCCCCTTTCATAGCTATTGTTGACAGTGTGTATGCTATGTTAGTACTCGGTCTAAATTGCAATGGTCTATTATGCACTCTAGAGGTTACTTTAATATGAACTCCGGACGTTGTGGAGCTTGTTTACTCCGGCTTGAGGTGTGCTTTCATAGCCCTACACAATGAATGGTGTTTGTTATCCAACAAGAGAGTGTGAGAAAGTAGCACAAGTGAAGAGCTTTATTTTATTATGTGATCATTGTTGAGAGTGTCCACTAGTGAAAGTAGGATCCCTATGCCTTGTTTCCAAATATCGAATCACCGTTTATTTACTGTTCTACTGCATGTTTAATTGCTGCCATATTTATTTCAGATTGTTATTACCACTCATATTCATCCATATCACTTGCATTTTACTATCTCTTCGCCGAACTAGTGCACCTATACATCTGACGAGTGTATTAGGTGTGTTGGGGACACAAGAGACTTCTTGTATCGTAATTGCAGGGTTGCTTGAGAGGGATATCTTTGACCTCTACCTCCCTGAGTTCGATAAACCTTGGGTGATTCACTTAAGGGAAACTTGCTGCTGTTCTACAAACCTCTGCTCTTGGAGGCCCAACACTGTCTACAGGAATAGAAGTGTGCGTAGACATCACTCGGCAGCAGGAGACGTGGCGGTAGTGATGGCCGTCTCTTGGGGCCGGGAGGGTGGCGAGGAGTGGGCATCAGGAGCTCCTGGTGTTGGGGGCAGCTCGGCGTGGGCAGTGCCCAGGTCGTGTGGTTGAAGCTCGGATCGGGAATGCCTTGTCGTTGAGGGATCGGGTATGGCGAGGGTTTTTCCGGGCGAAATCCTAGCGCTTCAATGCCAACGATGGCGACAGATGTATGTGTCATGACCCTCTTGAGGGCGTAGTTGTGGCTACCCTCTCCGCATTAGGGCTCCAGTGAAAACCCTAGACCTATGTGCTCTTGGTAACGGTGGCACCTTTGACGGTGTTACCTCCTTGGGGGCGTTGTCGTGGAGCCCAGGTATCCTTAGTCTCATGGTGTTTTCGGTGGCAAGCTTGGTGATTCTTTTTTGTTTTTCTATGATCTGCTTGTAAGAGGAATTCCTCGTCACTTTTTATCGGTTCGTCTGTTTGTAAGAGGAATTTTGGACTGGTGGAAGCAAAGAACAAGTTGATGCACTGCTGGGTCCAACCAAGTCAGTTTCAAGGTGGGTTGCAAAGTTCAGTTCGATGCTGCGACTTCTGTTTTTCTGATGTTCCCAAAGGGTGCTTGTTTATGTATATGCCTTGCTGTTCTTAGGGGAGATAGCCTCTGCAAACTGTAATAAACCCTGTAGTAACCGATGCTTGACCAAGTGACTAGCGTGCACCCTGTCGTGGCCACACGTGGATCCAGTCGACGTTATCGCGCTGTTGCCTTCAAATATTAATTTCTGTATATGCCAACTTTATTGAGATGATTCCTCCTTGTAAAGCGAAAGAGATCCGTAGATATGCAAAGCGCGGGTGAATGTGATTCCCAGTACGACCTTCAAAGTGGTGTGTCGCTTATCTTGTTTACTTATCCCTAGCCAAAATAATTATCTTGTTACCTGCGTGTGCAATTTTTTTACCTTGGGATCGATGAGAATCGTCGATAGATTTGGAGAATCCAGTGGCAAATTTTACCTCGGATGAGAATCATGGCTTTGGGGAATCTAGTGGCGACATCGAGCTGTACCTCTTGTCGCCCGTACCTACCGGAGCTAGTGAAGGGTTTTGGTTTTAATCTCCTGACTTTGTGTCGAGAGTTTATTGGTCTTGAGAGTTGCTACTAGTTTGCAACAGATGCAGGCATGTGGCACATGCGTTCCGTTGCTACGAGAAAGGTGGTCAATGGGCATCTCCGGGCCGCACCTTCATTCTTCCCCCCCGTCGCATTCTCTGATACTGTCCCTATCCTGCGTGGAAAACTTGTTCGTCCGGCGCATGAATATCCAGCAAGATCTATTGGCCTGTGCTTTGATGCTGTCTGTTGACATCCGCAACTAGCTACAGTAGTAAAATTACTGAGCACAGCTGCAACTAATTAAAATGTCACGTCCTGAATCATGTGGTTCTGAAGAAGCGTGCAAATTTGTTGGAACAGAGATAGACTATAGGATTCATGTTGTTCTGCGACAGTGCATCGTCAACTTCACTGGACATACACTCGTCTCCTATGTTGACAGCACAGCTGCAGGTCGCCACAGCGCACTGCGCACACCACAGGGCCGTTTCTCCAAGTATGCATGCAGGCAAACCAAGGGTCATGTTGGCGCAACTCCGCCCTGCTGCCACTTGCATGCGTCGAAGTGTTAGCCTTGAAATTGTGGTTCAAATCCACTTTTTACAAACGAAAATGTGTCACGTCCAAATAGAAGAACCACAGGTTGTGGTACGATCAGACTGCAGATCAGAATTCAGCGCAAATCCATACTTACAGTGCATGCACAGTTTCCTAAAACACTACCAAAACAGTCACTGCAACACAAGTAAAACTCCATCATCAGCCGATTAACAAGTAAAGATTCTTGCTTCAACCTCGACAATGGAGCTTATGAGCAGTAAAAATTGAATGAACATATTTTACAAAGACACTGACTTCTTGCCTAAAAAGGAATGCAGCCTGAATTGCTCTAATTTTTGGCCGCTTCTAACAAATCACCAGTTAAGTGCCATGACTAAAATTAATTCTATGGTGTACCTAGTCACTGTTGTGAGTCCTATATCACAAACACTATCGGTTGCCTGCAGAACAAGATACTGCCCCTGCATTCAATTGGTTGCATCAAGAATGAGATCCTACCTGGCTACCCCTGCATTCAAGCTCTAGGAAAAACAATGCTATCTGTTGCTAAGTGATCAACATTCTACAAGCTTCTGAAGATGCAGTACTAAGCAATGAACCATTCCTCTTATTTGCTCACCCTGCAATATCAATAAACACGGCCTCGGCAATTCTGAGCTCCACAATGGCAAGGGCAGCCATCGCCAGGTACCAGCTTTTGTCGATAGTCATAGGACAATTCCTCTCCAGCAGCAATCTAGAGAATAGCGTGGCAGCAATTAGGAACAACAAAATAAGTTTGTATGGTGATTCAGCTCATATGTAGTACAGCTAAAATATGCTTACATCTTGATTAGCAAACAAGCCAACGTGAGCTAGCTGGCAATCTTTACTCTCCACCATAACTAAACGGGTATTGAGGTTAGGCGCACAGCTGTCATGAAGAGACAAACAAATAAGCATCTCAAAATCAATTTGCTCCAGTGGAATAGATGCTCCTAAAATAAATTAAATAGTCCAATTACCTATGATTAATAAAGCGGGATACATTCCCATATCTTGTAGCATCAATCATGTACGGGAAAGCCCCTAAAGTCTTAACTCTTTCCCGGTCAATATGTGAAGCGATGTCAAACAAGTAGCTGCACCCACCTTTTGCCTCACTGGAATTCAAGAAGTTTCATGTCCATTTAGTGAACACAAATTATTTTTACAGAACATGAAATATAGGAAATGACCATCACATGTTTCTGCAATCGAGACCAGATTTTTGCCGGATGAGAATTCAATATTATGTGCCTGCCAGGGCAATAGAACCAACCATGCAAATCTCACACACGGACACACCACAACCAATAGCTCAGATTCACCCAGCAATTAAGTGCTATATCTACAGATACTTTAGATGAAATACCAATTGGACCTGTAACTTGTAGCATCAAAAATCAGATAATGGGCATCACTTCAGTATTTTCTCTAGAAAAGGGATCTATTTCTTTCTTTTTAGGATGGAAGAGTTTGTGTCTCCTTCTCAAGAGACTGGCTTGACCAGCTTGCTTAATCACTGTGAGTACAGTAGTCCTAGCCCTCTGCCCTTCCCCATCCCCCTTGTACATCTCCTGTCTACTCCCTACAGTTTCTAATTAAAATATGGGCATTAAATTAAATGTTGAAATTTTAGATGATGTCCACGTTCTGTACTTCTGTACATCTGAAAGCTTCAGTAAGTTTTAGCCCAAACAGAAAGGCGTGAAAAAGAATTAGCAAACCTTTCAATGTTTCTCATGGCATCGTCATTCTTCACAACCTCCCCAACATACTCGCACACAAAAGTGCCCCGTGGAATAGGTTCTGCCGCTCTAACAGCCCAACCCTGCAGCAAATGAAACCATTATAATATGATCTGTGCAACATGTTATATCGTAATAGCAAAGGTATGTGAGCAGGGTTGAGGGAAACCAAACTGTGGTTATAAATACTTAACCTTATTCTCAGTTCTGAAGATTTCCATCTTAATCAGCAGCCCTTGCTGCAATACTTTATTTGGACATGATGCATCACAGGCGCACAACGAATTGCACTCATATATTGGATATCCTTCCTGCATTTTTTTTTTAAATAAGCACACCAGTACAACAACAGAGATGAAAATAATGCTAGAGGATGGATGCAATTTTTTGAAGTAAAAAAACTCGTGCCGAGCCTAACTTGTGAGGCATAAGCACTAATAACAGTCACCATGGATGTAAAATAACAGTAAATGCTGGTTTGAGATTCATTATTGTATTGTCTGTGCAACTCACAATGGAGAAGAGTATTAGGCTTTTGGGTCCTGACACTGTTACAAGCTTACATGACACAGAGGAGGTTGCTTTGCCAATTAAAACAGTTGAAATATGCGAACCATGAGTGTGGATGGTGCCCTGTATGAGGGTGCATGAGACGGACATGATAATGGACAGCCAAAAACCTTTCTGGATTCAGAAAGATAAAAAAATTACATAACCTACTGGTCACTTATCTTGATATCAACCACCCTATCAACCATGGGCGGAGGCAGATACAAATTTACACCCATTATTTCAACTGAGTCAACTTTGTCTGGATACGCATGTATCCAGACACGTTTTAGTGTGTAGATACATGTGTATCTAGACAAACCCAAGTCAATTAATTTCGAATGGAGGGAGTGTGTCTGATAGCAATATACATAAAAACAATTAGTATGTTGTTGGAATTTTAAGTTAGGAACTCTAATAGAGGTGTGTTCAAATATTATTGCTTTGATATTCAAATTATTTTTATAAATATTTTACTAATTACCTAGTGATATATAAGAGTTTAATTCATATGATTTTTTTATTTGAGGAAATGATCTCAGAGCATTATTTCATGTGCTCAAACTTTCTAATAACTTGGGAATTGGTCTAGGACTATCCAAAGTGATTTTTATGCCTTTCCTAGACCTTGGCTTGGAATTCTTAGGATAGATCTTGTTTCTCTCCTCAAGTATGTATTTTCTCATAATGGAGATTTAGGTTTATATATATATATATCACTTATTAATTTAGTCCCTGGTTCGATATGCTCGACTTCAACTCAAATGATAAGCTATCAAGCATACTATTTGGATTTGGGTATGAGGTTTAGTACTAGGGTTTTATGGTGATCAACTAATCACTTCACTTGTACTTGAGTTTAAGCTATGGTCTGGAGGCTTTATTTGTGATCACCCCAAATGATACACAAGTTAGGATTGAGATATAGGCACAGGGTTATATGTGTGGTTGATATCATGTTGAGTTAACTAGGGTTGCTCATTAGTGGTTTCCCTATGATTTTATGTGATGGATGATATCTGCTTATCATATAAAGTTTTAATTAATACTATATATCTCCAAAGCATGATCATGCATTAGACATGATCGACTCATTTTCAATAGCTTCTTACTTAAGGTTCTTAGGGTTCATGATCATAAATATCAGTAAAATTGTGTGTTTTAGTGTACACCCATTGTTCATATGCTGGCTTCGCCACTGCTATCAACAACAGCATACTAAGTGCAGAAGAAGAAATTTTTGACTGGCAAAACAATTCATTTAGCAAGAACAGTTGTTCACTTGTTTAGTCCACAACTTAGTATGCTATCAACAACAGCATACTAAGTGCAGAAGAAGAATTTTGACTGGCAAAACAATTCAATTAGTAAGGACAGATTTTCACTTGTTTAGTCCACAACATGGTTTTTAAGGTGTCCGCTGTAGGACGCTTAGGCGATAGAGCGCCCCCAAGCGCTTTAGGACGCCTTACCGCCTTAAAAACAATTTGTCCACAATGTTTTTCATATCTTTCATTGTTCCAAATTCTACGTGTGCTGACAGACTTGTCAAAAATATCTAGGATGAAAGATGTGTAAGTGCCAACAATTATTACCTGCAAAATGATTTTACTATTTTCATCATAAGCAAATCTGCCATGCATGGGTATACCATAGACATCCACTGGGTTCTCATGGACACTGTCGAAGAGGTTCACATGATCGCATTTCCCAGGAGAGCAATGGGCATGAGAACATGCACAGCTGACCAGACAATCCTGCAGATACATAGTTTATTAGAAAACTTTGATGAAGATAAACCAAATTTGCATAGACATGAACAGCAAGACCCTTTTGTGGAACCTATATGATTTTGTTTATAGATGATAATTTACTTCCAAGATGTACCTCTGAATCAATAAGGGATGAATCCATCAAACGCACTGTGACGTATTGAAAACCTTGCCATGGCACAGAACTGAAATGCTGCAATAGTTCTTCAGGTTTCATAGGCAGAGATACTTTTGCATCAACATCAATGGCACAGACAATTGGGAATTTCTCGCCACCAAAGCTTACATCTTCACAAAGAACAACCCTCTCATTTTTAAGCTTCCACCTGAAGTCCCCTGAATGAAGAACATAATGGTATTCTTCCATGCCCCACGTTCCATCATTATCTGGAGGATTCATCACAGAAGGAACTACGGGAATATCAACTTGGGTAGGCTGTAAAGGTGGCAGGGTATTTGTACTATATTCAGATTTGCATCCCATGGGGCAAATGAACTCCTCTTGATGCCAATTGATTTGGGTGCCAATGTCACTACAAAGCTTTGCAGCTTTCACAAATATGTTCTCAGGCATGGTTCCATATTTAACATCCAATGCAGCAAGAAGACTTGTCTTACAGCATACAGAGCGGGCCACAGATAAAATGTCAAGATTACTTGGATGAGGTCTTGTCTTTTGTATCTTTGAAAATAGAGTTTGCGCCAGATCTGAGCATTGGAAATCCAGCAACTTACCAAGGTTTGCTGTTTCAGAATCCACAATTTGTGATGTTATCATAGATAAATCAGAGCTTGAAATCTTAAAATGTTTCTCAATACCAGAACTACTCCTTTTCTTTAGTGAACTTGACGGCCGTAAGGATTTCTTGAAGGCAGAATAGTAGTGTCGACCACGGTTGAGTTGATACTTCCCACGTCCTGGTGGCACCAGGCCAACGGTGCCTTGGTCCATATGAGCAACTTGATGGTGACGTCCAAGATCTGCCAGTAGATCGAATTTCAATCCACATAGTCTACAGGTTAAGTTCTGAGAGCCATCATCCTTTCCAGGGTTATGGTTATCATAAAGAGCCTTGATACTTGTCCCTTCTGTTCTTTTAACAGACGGACCTTTTGGTCGTTGAGGGGCATCGAGAAGCTTGAACTCGTGGATATGATCTGATACAATATGTTGCCATAACAGATCCATGTTCAAGAAATTGCTGTTACACGACATACACCGGAAGAGAATCGAATACTGCAGAAATTGAGCACCATGTCTTTCCTGTACATGTTTTTCAAGAACTTTTCTGTTCGTAAATGGGTCCATGCAAACAGCACAGGAATACCCTCTGAATAGCCATCGAGTCTCCTTTCTGTGAACTTCTGTCCAATGTAACCCAAGACATTGACCATCAGAGAAATCCTGAAAACATATTTTGCACTTCAGACCAGCTGAAGGATTAGTTATTTCTTCTTGTAATACCATCATAGGCCCCTCTGTGTTATCAAGTAATATTTGCTTCGATTCATTTGAACCAAAGCCCCAAAGGTTTGAGAGTTTTTCTCTTTCACTAGATATCAACTTTAGCAAAAATTCTCCAACATCAAGATCTTTAGAAACTTCAGCTAGTATTTGCGGCATATAGTCGCTATCAAGACCAGAATGTTGACGAGAGATGTTGTTTCTTAAGAATGAATAAAGAAACTCACATGCTCGATGTAGACATAATTTTTCTTTCCTTGATGCACAGCATTTCAACAGATTGATAAAGATATCTTTAGAGATGAGTCGACTCTTTCCATTCCTGGCACGTTTAAGGAACTTTGGAAGGTGTTTGTCACAGTAAAGTGTGTGCCGCTTGGCGTAATCTTGGCATTCAACACTGTTGTCATGAGAAAGAATTCCAATGCAAAGGTGGGTATCTAAATTAGCTGTTGCCATGGAAGCTGAGATGGGGTAGAGCAAATCCGTGCTCTCTAATCCAGGAGCTTTGTCACCTGAAATCTCTTCGGAAATGGCTGGGATTAATTTAACTTGAACAGAAACTTGGGAACCACTTGCGGTTTCTGAGCCTACGACACATATTGCATTCGAGTTGCAATCCTTTTCCGTCCCTTTATTTGGAGACTCTTCATTCTTATGAAGACCCTCAGCTGAACTGAATAAATTATCTGAGCTTACTGTATCCAGGTTTGTCTGGGTACGGTGCTTTTTGCAGAAAACAGAACCATGCTGAGCTCGATGCTTGCATTGCCTACCCAGATTAGTCATACCAGTGCACACTGCAGTATCACTAGTAAGTGCCCTGTCCTCCCAAGAAGAATGGTCAACAAAATGCATACTTTGATGCACACAACAGTAAATATCACCATCATTCGCCCACCTGCCACACTGTCTTCCCTTTGTTTCTATGTATGCAGAACACTGCCTAGAATTCTTGAATGAATCAAACTCATGTCTGGCATTCTGTAAAGCTGGGATGATGCTGCCTGATTCTGCAATCTCACGGGGCTCGGAATTACTTAGGAAGGTAACAGTGTTATTCTGATTCATTGATACCGGTGCTTCTATATTTCCATCGGCAACAGGTCTACTAGGGAGGTTATTACCATTTGGGTTCTCGCTTGGAGTGCTGCAGTTAGCATCATCCATGCGAGAAAAATGTGTTTCTCCTCGGCGTACTTCAAGTTTGGGACGCTTTCTGCGAGTTTGTTGATCCATACCTGGATCGTCATAGCTATTGCTTTGTTCAAAGTTGCCCGTGTTACCTACAGAATGTGATGAAAAGAACTGTTTCATGACTTCCTGCTTCCATGTTTTCCACTCTGGCAATAACTCAGGCTGCATTGGTGCATTCCACAATTCATCAACCTTGTCCCAAAGAACAGCTTGCCTAAGTTCCTGCGTAAAAGGAAAACATTAGCAAGGTTGCCAAGTTTTAACGCTTTAGAAATGGTATAATATATCAAAACTTTTTTTTCGTGAAAAGGCAAAAGACTTTTGCATTTCATTTCATTGCATAGATAGAGTTTTATAATATGTCAAAACTAACAAAGGAATAATCCATATAAGCCAAATGAAGACAGTGTGCAAAAATCTTACATATGCAGTTATGCATGATGCAATTTCATCAGTAAAGCGACATTGGAAACCTAGAGTTTTGGCTAGAGAATTTTATTTGTAACACCAATGTCATTGTTGACAAACTTCATGCTACACAAATTTCAAGTTACAAGTTGAAAATTGATAGGATTCTGTTCTTTTAACAACATCCACTTTTTAGGCCGCGGTGACTTACTTAATTTTAAAAGGAGTGGGCATTTATTCATGTCGACACTCTCACCAAATCAAATCAACAGAATTCACCCTCTGCACCACTACATATGAGTGTCATTGATGAGATGTATCCACTATAACCTTATTTCAATGCTTTTGGAACAGGTCAAGCTGTTGTACAGTTGTAGCAGGTCATTAGGGGTATGTGTGGCATTTCACAATAACTCTGTCTAAGATACAGGGCTCATTGTCCATCCGTAGGTCAAGCTGATGGTGACAATATAGTGAAACACAGAAAGTATTGAGTAAACCAACCAAAATTACCTATCTCTATGCAATTAAATGAAAACTAATTAGTCTTCCAAAAAACATGTACACGAAAAACACTTCCTACTGGGTGTATCCATCTTACACCATTTCACCCACTTAATCTAACGAGGTACATGTCGTCAGGATGAATTGTGGTAGGCAACAAATACCAGATCAAGACTAACTGGACAGCTACTCATCATGTGGCAAGTCAACTGGATTTGGATCCTAAGAACCTCTGATTTTTACATAAATTGAAAGCCAAACAGCTGACCCATGGACACCAGAATAAATGCTTCAGCTGAACAGGCAGAAAGCCGGAAAGTTTAACTGTATGACACAGAAGCAGTCTGTATTGTAAGAGTTAACTGGGCTAGGTAGGGCATACCTAAACAGGACTATTTATGAGCTTCAATGATCTGGATATATGCAGCTCGTGCAAGGAGCTCAAGTGCTGAGCCATATGTCTAATCTTAACTCAAGAACATGTTGTCCAGAAAATGATCACAACTCAGGAACAAGGTTACCACCATATCCATATTGATATGTGTATTGTGTAAAATCAAATTGAGACATCAAAGCTCATGCTAAGAAAAGAAAAGAAATGGACACAAGAAAACGTGTAACTTCAGATTTTATAAGCAGGCAAAGTTAAAAACTAAATAAACTGTTTGGTAATTATTTCTAAACCACAGACTCCAAAATAAAAGTGTGACCTGCAGGAGAACAGAATCCATATTACCTCCACAAGGATTTCAACAGTCTCAGCATCATGAGCAACGTTACACTTCCGGACCCACAAGTCGAAAGAACTTTGCAGCCAATGAGAGCTTGTGTAGTCTGGAAGAATCATCTGAAATTAAAAAACCAAGGTGAAACAATGCAAAGAAATGCCAGGATGTTACTCAAGAATCAGAACACTGGCATTGGACAGCTGTGCTCTTAGAATTCTTTACAACACCAATAAACAGGAGGATGTATTGGCCTAATGCAGCCAAAAACTATTTTTGTATGTCCTTTTTAATATATGATCAGCTGGCATTGGACCTTTAGCAATGTACCACATATAATGTCATTTCCTACAATACTCAAGAATGTGCTTACACATTAAGCAACCAAATCAATTTCTGATAATGGAGATTTAACATTTTTTATGAAGATTGCAAAGTAATGCTGCTGCACAGAAAGTTATTCTGTAGACCAGACATAGTTGTGGCAATTGCAAGATAGCAACATTTCATGGCAGTCCTAGATAGAATAGAGAAGGTGTCAAGGTGCACAACAATGAGTGTTTCTTATCCAGGAACAGCAAACAAAGCTATTTACCAAACAAAAATGCCTAGAGAAATATACAGCCAAATCACTGTCACTCTGATGCCTGACACACATAAGGCAATAAAGGAATACACACATAAAAGTTACCGATATCTTTCCATTACACAATGAGTGCAAATGATAGGAAAAACCACTTAAGATTTGCAGCAATAAAAAAGAGCATCAAACTCGCAAGGAGAAAAATTAAGCGAGTCACCATGGAGTGTGGAATAGGGTCATTACGTTTTGCAGTTTGACAAGCATCTTCCCAAGATCAGTATAATCTCCACAGCATGATGCTTCCTGAGCAAATTCTTTCCAAGCTGTCGCCTTCCGAGCATTCTCAATTATGGCCTATTAAACATATAAACAGTGTCAAGAGCAATAACGATGGTATATGAATACAATATTTAATTAACGGGAACGAGCATACCTCTGTGTGAAGTTCATCGCCAACATTCAGCATTGAGATAGCAAGTTTCTGCATGATGAATCGCCGAGGAACACTCAAATCCTTCACAAGCTTTCGCCATTTGCGATGAGTTCCGTTCACAAGTGGCACAGGATTGTCATCAATTGGAAGAACAAGAAGCATATCAACCCAAGAATAAGTTCTAGTTCGTGGGAAGAAAACAACGATATAGCTCTTTCTGTCAATCGTTGGTTTTGCCTTGAGAGTAGATAAAGGACAGTCTACTCTACAGCATCGAATTCCTGTTTGCCATTTTCCTCTCCACTGTTTTCAAACGAAAAAGTAATTGATAGTTCAGGGTGAAGCTATTAGATATATTGGAAGTGATTAACGTGCAAAGGTAAGTGATTAACGTGCAAAGGTAGAGCCGCATTGTTGCAATATCTAAGTTCATATGCAACAACATAGTCATTTTAATTATGAGAAACCCCATTGTTGACTTAAATGGTGCAGTGATGTAACTGTATAGAAATGACTTTTAGCGCCTACTCTATGGCCTCTAGGGTATACATTCGACAGACATGAGCTTTGCAGGGCTATTTTTCATGTTATATGTTCACAGTTTGGAACAGAATTGCAAGATCAGGAATCCTAGTAACTACTACTGCAAAAAACCTTGTAGAAACATTGGTATCATTGTGTACATACTAGGTTCTACAGGGCTGACAATTTGCTAAATAGAAATAAAAGGTTTGGTAGTATTCAGAAAGTAGAAGCTTCTGAAGTTCAAGGACTTCGAACAAAACCCTCCATAGTAGCATTTTAGTTATATAAGCATTAGTCGCTTTTATGGCTATGAATAGAGATTCCTAAATAAACTGAAAATCTTGTGAGATGGTGTAAACTTGCTATACTAATTAATTGCACAAGAAATTAGAAAGAGAAAATGATGCCACCTATAGCATCTCAAAAATACAAAATTTGGAAAGAAGACAGATTATGTAAAGGTCTCAACAGCATCAATGCAAAGACATATAAATCGCAGATACTATCATGTAGCTCACAATAAAGAAACATACCTTTACCCAAAGTGCCCCAGCATGATCTTCAATATCCATCTCTCCGCCAGCAGTATTACCATTAGAACTGTTGTTATGAATAAACAGATCCATGCCATTTTTAGGTGAGACAGATGTCTCATTCTCTTCCTGAGATTTTTTATATACCAAACCAATGTCATTTGCTAATTCTGAAATATCTTCAACTGTGCAATGTGATTCCTTTTGCACTGCATGAGACCCTACCATGTCAGTCTTGACTTCCTTCCTTGCCATTGCACTCCCAACACCCTTACTTTCTCCATAAACATTTGCATTCTGTTTGGCATCTCCATTTGACTGGCATGCCCTTAGTCCTGTCACTCTACCGGTAGGTGCATGCATCTCTTCCTGAGAATGATGTAAATCCTCCTTATTGCAGTTGGTATCCTCGCTTGGGGAGCCATTATCCTCCATGTTTATATTCAACTGAAATCTTACATCATTGAAGTAAGCATCCTCACCATTCTTTTCTTTATGTGGTACGAAATAGTTCACCTGAGGTAAACCATCCAAACTGACAGAAGAATTTTCAGAGGAACCATCTGATTTCTCATTTGCGCCTTTTCGAGAAGAAGAATTGTTGACTTCAACAGGGTTATGTGCATCATCTGTTAGATGAGCACCAGGACCTTGCCACCCATAATTATCATGTGGCATGGTATGTTTCCTATCATAAGCAATCGATGGCATTTTCTCCACATCATTCTGTAACTGGCAATCAGCTTGCATAACAGGAGGATCCATCAGCATTTCTCTGACAAGTGCTGATCCGCCAATACACTGTGAAACAAAACAGGAATTCCAAAAGCAGCGAGGGGAAAATCCTTTACTGGCTTGAAGTCCATACACACTTGCGACTTACTCAGCACCTAGAAACAAAGGTGTTGTTTAGGAGCACGAATAACGTTTCAGATAAAAACACATATGCATGGCCGAACAAACAAAAATAAACATGCTTGAACAGATAACAGAGCTCCAGTTAAAATATAGAACTGGTACAATGGTTAAAGTTCAGCTTTGTTATAATGTTGTGGATTTACCACTTCAATGACTATGCACAACAACGTGTAGTTCCTTCTGATTCACCGAGCTAATTTCTTGTCCATTAAACACCAAGTGTTTGCACTCAAGGACTCAACAAAACTTGCTTTCACAATCAGCTACTTAACATTTTAAATTAAGCAGCATAATAGAATTATCACGCGACACTTGGCGATACATACTACACAACAAATAACTTATTGGCTGCACAGGAATTCAAGGCTACAGATGTAACACTAGTACCGAGGCTGATATGAAGACACTGCAGGTGCCGCTTATGCACATTGAAGCGCTAAGCGGAAGGCCACCGCACCAATTACGCTTAACGCTTTCTTGAACCTTGTAGAACAGATAACAGAGCTCTAGTAAAAATACAAAACTGGTACAATGATTAAAGTTCACCTTTGTTGTAATGCTGTGAATTTACCACTTCAATGACTATGCACAACAATGTGTAGTTCCTTTTGATTCACCGGGCTAATTTCTTGCCCATAACTCAAGCACTCAACAAAACTTGTACTTAACATTTTAAATGAAGAAACATGATAGAGTTAATACGCGACACTTGGTGATACATACTACACAAATAACTTGTTGGTCCCACAGGAATTCAAGGCTACAGATATAACACTAGTAGTACTGAGACTGATATGAAGACACTGCAGGTGCCCCTACCTAAAGATAAAATACAAAAAATACACACCATCAACAGAAATTCTGAAATCTGCTGGAGCAATCGAGTGTTTACATAAATCATATGAGTTCATCCCGGTCCAATAATTTTTATGCATCAGCTAACATCAAAAAATTACATTAGGGATGTAGGTTATTTGTTAAACCGTACAACAGCAGAAAAGTGGGCGGCATTGGTGTACGGGAACCGGTACCATTAATAACGTTCCATCAAAACCCTAACGGCCCGCCCGTTTCAATGCCTAGGAAAACCTATCGCGGTAGAACGGATTCAACCCACGAATTTATTTGTGCGCATGTAGGATCTAGCCTAAGAGCAACGGCATCGTCGAGGCGTGCCCGCGACGGAGTTTTAGATTTCGCTATCGGCACATATACGGGTATTCGGGCGGCCAACGATTCAAATCGCGGAATACGAGGAATGGGGTCGATGCGAGGGGATAAGGGCGCGAATTACCGGTCTCCACGAGCCGCCGCAGTGGCATCGGCGGTGGCGGCGGAAGCGGCGGGGCGGCGGGGCGGCGGGGCGGCGTGGGGCAGGAGCGCCCGCCGCGTCGGCGGAGGCGACGGGAGGGCGTTCGTCGACGGGCCTGCGGCGGGGCCGACCGGAGGAGGGAGCGGGGCGGGGCGGCGTCGCCGCGGGCGGTGGTGGTGGTGGTGGCGACGGAGGGTTTGCGACGTGAGGGAAGGGAAGGGAAGGGAGAGATGCGGGAGGTGGGCGGCGTGCGCGATACCCACAGGTAAAAAAAGGAAATAGCGAAATAAAAACCCGCATCCGGATTTCACTTCTTCCCGAATTACCCGGTCGGGCCTACTTGGCAGAACGAGTAAGACGCCCAACTGGTGTTCTTTGTTTGGGCTGGATGCGGAGATCGGGGGAAAGTAGGCCCAGGTTCTGGTCCCGTTTGGAGTCCATGTGGTAGTATTGCCAATAGCAAGGCCCGAGTCCATGTCCGTATGCAGTGGGAAGAGACAAACGGCCCAGCACGATAAACTGGAGACCATTAGGACGAATTTGATGTTCTAAGGGCATCTCCAGCGGCGAGACGCACTCCAAACGGACGCGTCGTGTGGGTCAAATGGTCGAAATCGTCCGGGCGTCCGTATGCGTCGGGGGTGGCTCCAGCGGCACGACACATATTTTTTTCATTCATAGGCCATAATTTACATGATAAAAAAAACATAAAAAAGCCAGAAAGGCGTGCTAAAAGTACGTGTTGTCTACTGGTCGTCATCGCTGACGAGGTCAATCAGCAGCGGCGTCGGCCATGGAAGCTCGTACGCCGGCGTGGAGGAGGTACAGCCGCACGGGCAGGAGGCTGTGGCGGGATCCCAGTGGCCGGAGCAACAGGCGGAGCGGATATTGGAACACGTCTGGCGTGGCCGAGGAGTCGCCGGCCTCCCTGCGCGAGCGCTGACTCGCGGAGCTGGATTGCTAGCCCGTCCCACAAAGCGAGCTCGTTGAGCTCTGATGGCGTGTAACTCACACGTTCGTTGGGAACCCCAAGAGGAAGGTATGATGCGCACAGCAGCAAGTTTTCCCTCAGAAAGAAACCAAGGTTTATCGAACCAGAGGAGCCAAGAAGCACGTTGAAGGTTGATGGCGCGGGATGTAGTGCGCGCAACACCGGATTCCGGCACCAACGTGGAACCCGCACAACACAACAAAGTACTTTGCCCCAACGAAATTGAGGTTGTCAATCTCACCGCTTGCTGTAACAAATGATTAACCGTATTGTGTGGAAGATGATTGTTTGCAGAAAACAGTAAAACAAGCAGTAGATTGTATTTCAGTAAAGAGAATTGGACCGGGGTCCACAGCTCACTAGAGGTGTCTCTCCCATAAGATAAACAGCATGTTGGGTGAATAAATTACAAGGGCAATTGACAAATAAGAGGGCATGACCATGCACATACATATCATGATGAGTATAGTGAGATTTAATTGGGCATTACGACAAAGTACATAGACCGCCATCCAACCGCATCTATGCCTAAAAGTCCACCTTCAGTTATCATCCGAACCCTCCCGGTAAGTTGCAAAGCAACGGACAATTGCATTAAGTATGGTGCGTAATGTAATCAACAACTACATCATTAGACATAGCATCAATGTTTTATCCCTAGTGGCAACGACAACACAACCTTAGAACTTTCTCACTGTCCCTTCAATGCAGGCATGAACCCACTATCGAGCATAAATACTCCCTCTTGGAGTTACAAGCATCTACTTGGCCAGAGCATCTACTAGTAACGGAGAGCATGCAAGATCATAAACAACACATAGATATAACTTTGATAATCAACATAACAAGTATTCTCTATTCATCGGATCCCAACAAATGCAACATATAGAATTACAGATAGATGATCTTGATCATGTTAGGCAGCTCACAAGATCCGACAATGATAGCACAATGGGAGAAGACAACCATCTAGCTACTGCTATGGACCCATAGTCCAGGGGTAGACTACTCACACATCACACCGGAGGCGACCATGGCGGCGTAGAGTCCTCCCGGAGATGATTCCCCTCTCCGGGGTGAGGCGATCTCCCGATCCCCGAGATGGGATCGGCGGCGGCGTCTCTGGAAGGTTTTCCGTATCGTGGCTCTCGACTGGGGGTTTCGCAACGAGGCTTTAAGTAGGCGGAAGGGCGGGTCAGGCGGCACGAGGGCCCCACACCACGGGCCGCGGCCAAGGGGGGGCCGCGCCGCCTAGGGTGTGGTCCCCTCGTGGCCCCTCTTCGTCTCTTCTTCGGACTTCCGGAAGCTTCGTGATAAAATAGGACCCTGGCGTTGATTTCGTCAATTCCG
Organism: Lolium multiflorum; assembly: GCA_030979885.1. Classification (NCBI taxonomy): domain Eukaryota; kingdom Viridiplantae; phylum Streptophyta; class Magnoliopsida; order Poales; family Poaceae; genus Lolium; species Lolium multiflorum. The sequence continues at coordinate 188,293,307 of CM061752.1, read as the reverse complement.
AGAATATTTCGTTACTAGGATTTCTGAAACCAAAAACAGGAAGAATCGGCACTTCGGCATCTTGTTAATAGGTTAGTTCCAGAAAATGCACGAATATGACATAAAGTGTGCATAAAACATGTAGATAATATCAATAATGTGGCATGGAACATAAGAAATTATCGATGCGTCGAGACGTATCAGCATCCCTGCTTAGTTCCGTCGCGGGTAAAACGATAACACGTATAATTTGGAGTGACATGACATCATAACCTTGATCATACTATTTGTAAAGCATATGTAGTGAATGCAGCGATCAAAACAATGTATATGACATGAGTAAACAAGTGAATCATAAAGCAAAGACTTTTCATGAATAGCACTTCAAGACAAGCATCAATAAGTCTTGCATAAGAGTTAACTCATAAAGCAATAATTCATAGTAAAAGCATTGAAGCAACACAAAGGAAGATTAAGTTTCAGCGGTTGCTTTCAACTTGTAACATGTATATCTCATGGATATTGTCAACATAAAGTAATATAATAAGTGCAATATGCAAATATGTAGGAATCAATGCATAGTTCACACAAGTGTTTGCTTCTTGAGGTGGAGAGAAATAGGTGAACTGACTCAACATTGAAAGTAAAAGAATGGTCCTCATAGAGGAAAAGCATCGATTGCTATATTTGTGCTAGAGCTTTGATTTTGAAAACATGAAACAATTTTGTCAACGGTAGTAATAAAGCATATGTATCATGTAAATTATATCTTACAAGTTGCAAGCCTCATGCATAGTGTACTAATAGTGCCCGCACCTTGTCCCAATTAGCTTGGACTACCGGATCATCACAATGCACATGTTTTAACCAAGTGTCACAAAGGGGTACCTCTATGCCGCCCGTACAAAGGTCTAAGGAGAAAGCTCGCATTGGATTTCTCGCTATTGATTATTCTCAACTTAGACATCCATACCGGGACAACATAGACAACAGATAATGGACTCCTCTTTTATGCATAAGCATGTAACAACAATTAATAATTTTCTCATTTGAGATTGAGGATATATGTCCAAAACTGAAACTTCCACCATGGATCATGGCTTTAGTTAGCGGCCCAATGTTCTTCTCTAATAATATGCATGCTTAACCATAGGGTGGTAGATCGCTCTTACTTCAGACAAGACAAACATGCATAGCAACTCACATGAAATTCAACAATGAATAGTTGATGGCGTCCCTGAACATGGTTATCGCACAACAAGCAACTTAATAAGAGATAAAGTGCATAATTACATATTCAATACCACAATAGTTTTTAAGCTATTTGTCCCATGAGCTATATATTGCAAAGGCGAATGATGGAATTTTAAAGGTAGCACTCAAGCAATTTACTTTGGAATGGCAGAAAATACCATGTAGTAGGTAGGTATGGTGGACACAAATGGCATAGTGGTTGGCTCAAGTATTTTGGATGCATGAGAAGTATTCCCTCTCGATACAAGGTTTAGGCTAGCAAGGCTTATTTGAAACAAACACAAGGATGAACCGTGCAGCAAAAACTCACATAAAAGACATATTGTAAACATTATAAGACTCTACACCGTCTTCCTTGTTGTTCAAACTCAATACTAGAAATTATCTAGACCTTAGAGAAACAAAATATGCAAACCAAATTTTAGCATGCTCTATGTATTTCTTCATTAATGGGTGCAAAGCATATGATGCAAGAGCTTAATCATGAGCACAACAATTGCCAAGTATCACATTACCCAAGACATTAATAGCAATTACTACATGTATCATTTTCCAATTCCAACCATATAACAATTTAACGAAGGAGAAACTTCGCCATGAATACTATGAGTAGAAACTAAGGACATACTTGTCCATATGCTACAGCGGAGCGTCTCTCTCCCATAAAGTGAATGCTAGGATCCATTTTATTCAAACAAAACAAAAAACAAAAACAAACCAACGCTCCAAGAAAAGCACATAAGATGTGATGGAATAAAATATAGTTTCAGGGGAGGAACCGATAATGTTGTCGATGAAGAAGGATGCCTTGGGCATCCCCAAGCTTAGACGCTGAGTCTTCTTGATATATGCAAGGGTGAACCCTGGGCATCCCCAAGCTTAGAGCTTTCACTCTCTCTTGATCATGTTGCATCATACTCTCTTGATCCTTGAAAACTTCCTCCACACCAAACTTAGAACAACTCATTAGAGGGTTAGCGACAATAAAATTAACATATTCAGAGGTGACACAATCATTCTTAACACTTCCGGACATTGCATAAAGCTACTGGACACTAATGGATCAAAGAAATTCATCCAACATAGCAAAAGAGGCAATGCGAAATAAAAGGCAGAATCTGTCAAAACAGTTCGTATTGACGAATTTTATCGAGGCACCAGACTTGCTCAAATGAAAATGCTCAAATTGAATGAAAGTTGCGTACATATCTGAGGATCACGTAAATTGGCATAATTTTCGAGTTACCTACAGGGAAAACAGCCCTTGATTCGTGACAGAAAGAAATCTGCACAAGAATCCAAATCTAGTATGAACTTTTCTATCAACGGCTTTACTTGGCACAACAAAACACTAAACTAAGATAAGGAGAGGTTGCTACGTAGTAAACAACTTCCAAGACACAAAATAAAAACAAAGTGTTGTAGGTAAAAACATGGGTTGTCTCCCATAAACGCTTTTCTTTAACGCCTGGCGCAGAAAGTGTGTATCAAGTATTATCGAAGGGTGGTGCATTCTCATTGGGGTTGGAGTTTTCTCAACTATGCATACTATCTTTTCTATGTGAGTTTCAGAGGCTCCTTTTCATTAGTCTTAGGCTTGCTACTCTCATCAAACAAATCTTCAGGAACAATCCAAGCATATTTTTTAGTGCATCATTCATAGCTAAGAGTTTACATGGTATTGGTGCTTTGATCCCCTCCATCATTAATATTATTGGTGTACTTTATTCTATCCATATCCATCTTTTCAAGGAGACTAACAAAATTGGTATAAGAACCAAGCATATTAAATTTAGCAAAGACCTTTCTAGCCTCTCTCGCTATACCACCAAATTCTCTAAGAAGGGTTTCTAAAACAAAATCTTTCTTTTCCCCTTCTTCCATATCACCAAGTGTGAGAAACATGTGTTGGATTATAGGATTGAGATTAAAAAATTTAGTTTCCAACATGCGAACTAAAGCAGCAGCAGCAATTTCATAGGTAGGGGCAAGGTCTACCAAGTGTCTATCCTCAAAATCGTCAACGGTACTAACATGGTTGAAGAATTCTTCTATATTATTTCTCCCAATTATAGACCCACGTCCTACCGGTATGTCTTTCGTGGTAAAATTAAAAGGAAACATGATGAATCAAATAAAGTAAATGCGAGTAACTAATTTTTTTGTGTTTTTGATATAGCAAACAAGATAACAAATAAAGTAAAACTAGCAACTAATTTTTTGTATTTTGATTTAGTGCAAAAAACAAAATAAAACTAAGCAAGACAAAAACAAAGTAAATAGATTGAGAAGTGGAGACTCCCCTTGCACGTGTCTTGATCTCAACGCGCGAAAAAAGAGCTTGATGGCGTGTAACTCACACGTTCGTTGGGAACCCCAAGAGGAAGGTATGATGCGTACGGCGGCAAGTTTTCTCGAGAAACCAAGGTTTATCGAACCAGGAGGAGCAAGAAGCACGTTGAAGGTTGATGGCGGGATGTGGTGCGGCGAACACCGTGGGATTTCGCCAAATGGAACCGCACAACACAACCAAAGTACTTTGCCCCAACGAAACGGTGAGGTTGTCAATCTCACCGGCTTGCTGTAACAAATGATTAACCGTATTGTGTGGAAGATGATTGTTTGCAGAAAACAGTAAAACGCAGTAGATTGTATTTTAGTAAAGAGAATTGGACCGGGTCCACAGTTCACTAGAGGTGTCTTCCCATAAGATAAAAAAGATGTTGGGTGAACAAATTACGCTGGGCAATTGACAAATAAAGAGGGCATGACCATGCACATACATATCATGATGATAGTGAGATTTAATTGGGCATTACGACAAAGTACATAGACCGCCATCCAACTGCATCTATGCCAAAAAGTCCACCTTCAGTTATCATCCGAACCCTCCAGTATTAAGTTGCAAAGCAACAACAATTGCATTAAGTATGGTGCGTAATGTAATCAACAACTACATCCTTAGACATAGCATCAATGTTTTATCCCTAGCAACACAACACAACCTTAGAACTTTCTCACTGTCCCAGTGTCAATGGCATGAACCCACTATCGAGCATAAATACTCCCTCTTGGAGTTACAAGCATTGGCCAAGCATCTACTAGTAACGGAGCATGCAAGATCATAAACAACACATAGATATAACTTTGATAATCAACATAACAAGTATTCTCTATTCATCGGATCCCAACAAACGCAACATATAATTACAGATAGATGATCTTGATCATGTTAGGCAGCTCACAAGATTCGACAATGATAGCACAATGGGGAGAAGACAACCATCTAGCTACTGCTATGGACCCATAGTCCAGGGTAGACTACTCACACATCACAAGGCGACCATGGCGCGCAGTCCTCCGGAGATGATTCCCTCAGGGTGCCGGATGCGATCTCCGGATCCCCCGAGATGGGATCGCGGCGGCGCGTCTGAAGGTTTTCCGACGTGGCCTCTAATCGGGGCTCGCAACTTAGGCTTGCAGGAAGGGAAGGTCAAGAGGTGGCACCAGGCCCCACACCACAGGGCCGCGGCCAAGGGGGGCCGCGCCGCCTAGGGGTGTGGCCCCTCGTGGCTCCCCTTCGTCTCCCTTGGAAGCTTCGTGGCAAAACAGACCTGGGCGTTGATTTCGTCCAATTCCGAGAATATTTCGTTACTAGGATTTCTGAAACCAAAAACAGCAAAAACAGAATCGGCACTTCGGCATCTTGTTAATAGGTTAGTTCCAGAAAATGCACGAATATGACATAAAGTGTGCATAAAACATGTAGATAATATCAATAATGTGGCATGGAACATAAGAAATTATCGATACGTTGGAGACGTATCAAGCTCGTCCTGCTCGATGTTGGCCAGTGTCATGGCAATGGCCTCCTCCTCGGAAATGTCCGGCGGCTGGGTCTCCGGATCCCACGCCGGCCCGCCGTCGTCGTGGTCGTACTGCGCCATGGTCACGTCCTCGTCGCCGTCCTCGTCCTCGTCGCCGTCCTCCTGGTTGTTCTCTTCTTCTTCGGCGGCGGCGGCGATCTCGCGCCGGCGAGTCTACGTCTGAGGTAGGCGCGCGGCGCCGCGCGTCGAACTCCACCCAAGGAAATCCGGTTGTAGGAGTTTAGCCCGTACGCCGGATCCTCCCGGCATCCGGCGGCAAGATCGCTCGCGGCGGCGCACCTCATCCCGCCGCTCTCGGCCCTCGCGGCACGGGGACCGACACGCGCCGCGTTCAGGTACCAGCCCCTCCCGGCAAGTTCGCGTCCGGCCATGGTACCAGCCGGTTTTCCTCACATAGCTGCCGCGCGAGGTCAACGCGGACGTACCGGCCAACCCGTGCCTTCTGCTCAACGCGCCGCTAGCCTCCTGGTTTCTTCGTCTTCCGGAACGGCCAGCATTTCTTCCCCTGGCGGCGGTGTGTGGTGGATACTGTGGTTTTGGCAATGGTTTTGGTCGGGAAATGGGCGTCGCCGTCCCTTTAAGAGGCTCCGCGCCATTTCGCCTTCAATGGTCTGCCAAGCAACGCCTACTAGTTGTGCATGCTCGCGGGCGAGGCACGCCATTAACGCAGCCTGCAAAGGGCTGCAGCGCGCCGCCCGGAAGTAATCGCGGAAGACGGCGAGTTGTGCCGCCCAAAGCGGGTCTGTGCGAGGACCGAGCGGACACTTTGCGCGTCCGCCGAGGCCCCGCAGACGCAATCTGGCGCATATTTGGGTCAGGTTTGCCTCTGCGCACGGTCCAGCCACTTTGTGTCGCCTCGGGAACACGCGCACGCATTGCCGGTCACGGCGGACACAAACGGTCGCTCAGCGTCCGTTTGCGTCGCGCCGCTGGCTAGCTAAGTCCTCACTAAATATTATACTCCCTCCTCTCAAAAATAGTCTGCTGAAGTTTGTCTAGATACGACATGTTTTTAGTGTGTACATACATTTGTACCTAGAAAAAAATTGAGCATCTTATTTTGGAAAAAGAGGGAGTACTTCTTATTGTCGTATACTTTGAAAATTAAAAATATAAGGATTGAGAGGAAAAAAAATTATTAAAAGTGAAATAAGTAGCCTACAAAACAACCGGTTTTTCTACGCGCGAGCGGAGACGCTCGGAGCCCGATCACCCTATGGCTAGCCTCCGGAAATGTAGGACTTCCGCTAGTCTAACCTATGCTTTTCATGCAAAAAAAAATCTAGTGTTTCACTTTCACCTCACACTAAAAAGGCTAGTGTATGTGTTCTCTTAAAAAAGGCTAAGTGTATTTGTGTTGCTACAATATTTTAAAGTAATACATATAATGAACGCAAGTTATTAAGTTTTACAAACTAAAACATCAAAATTTCCTTTTGACCGCATGACGATAAGTGACCACGTTTTTTCTCACTTCCTCATGTCATGGGCGGAGCCAGGGGGCAAAAAAAAAAGATGAGCTTGGTTATCCTTTCCCATACACGGGGTTTAAAAACAGGCCAGAAAAACTTAGTAGTGGGGGCAAATGTATTGGGCTGAGTGGGGGCAAATCCCTATACTATGGGTCAGGTATAAGGAGGCCAGAAAATCGAGTGGGGGCATTCGCCCCCCTGGGCTTGTGCCTATCCGCCCATGCCTCATGTTATCCATCCTTCCAATCCCTCCCTCTCGCTCGGTTCGCATGGTCCATGTTTTTTTTGTCTCTTTGATTCGATCACTTAATGTACAAACTCGTAAGGTCATCGTCACAAGTTATTACCCAACCCTTATTGCGATTTTGTTGCGCTCGGAAATAGAAGGTGGTGCAATAAGAACGTCATGTGTATTAGCTAGAGGCTTGGGAGGCCCTTGGGACCACTCTTGCCGTATAGCGGAGGCCAAATCGGGCCAATCTTAGTTTGATGAACGCAATTTTTATATTTTAGATTTGACTAAATCTTAAAGTCTAACTTTGTTTTAGCCCATATTTGTCGTCGTGGCGAACGAGCAGATGCCATAGGATGGCTTAGATTGGGGCCGAATGGATGCTAGAGGATTCGGGGGAGGGTTTGCGACTAGATGGGACGAACTTCCGGATGCTTTCCTCAAGAACACAACCAAAGGCCGGTATGCAAGAAGAGAGACAAGAGGAAGAACTCTTCACTAGATCGCTTGCTTCATTGATCTCAACATGGTTACAAGTGCTGGAATACAAGTTCTATCGTCTAATCTCCTCTGTCACACACAGATGAGAAGAAGACTCCCTCCTTATATAGGGAGAGGGTGGCTTACGGAACAAGAAACCTAATGGCATCTTTTTGGACAAACTACTTTACAAAGCTACTTTAATCATAGATGACGTCGGAGTCTTCTTTATCAGGGACGCTGACGCCCTCCGGCTTCTTTCTTCGTCACCTCTCTCTTTGGCGTCTAGTCTTCGATTAAAGCCAGTTTGCTTAGCTCATCCTTGTCTTCTTGCTCAGGAGAATCTGACCGGGCCCTACGATCAGTCTCTTTCTAGATCTCTTACCGTGTTCCGGCATACCCTTGGGGATACCTACTAGCTTCACTTAGCTCAACTCCTACCTTTGTTTCCGGTAAGAATATTAAACCAGTATCTCGATGGCTCAAGCCATCCGGTTTGGCATGCCTTTGGCATACCGCGTCTCCCCAACATTAGTCCCCGAAGCTGGTATAGTCTCATGATTCTATCCTACGTAATTATGCCAGTTTCCATGTTTTTAGGATACTGATGGCGCAACTCACACGTTCGTCAGGAACCCCAAGAGGAAGGTGATGCGCACAGCAGCAAGTTTTTCTCAGAAAGAAACCAAGGTTGCTCGACCAGAGGAGCCAAGAAGCACGTTGAAGGTTGATGGCGGCGGATGTGGTGCGGCGCAACACCAGGGATTCCGCGCCAACGTGACCTGCATAACACAACCAAAGTACTTTGCCCTAACGAAACAGCGAGGTTGTCAATCTCACCGGTTTGCTGTAACAAAGGATAACCGTATTGTGTGGAAGATGATTGTTTGTAGAAACAAAGAGAACAAGTATTACAAAGAGATTGTATTTCAAGATAGAGAATTGCCCGTCCATACCACTAGGAGGTGTGTTCCCTCCTATAAGATAAAAACAAGATGTTGGGTGAACAAATTACAGTTGGGCAATTGACAAATAAAGAGGGCAAGACCATGCACATACATATTAAGATGAGTATAGTGAGATTTAATTGGTAATATTTATTGTGCATCGATAAGACTCCTCGACGTATCAATAATGCTCTCTTATGTTCCATGCCACATTATTGATGTTTTCACATGTTATATGCACACTTTATGTCATATTCGTGCATTTTCTTCCTGAACTAACCTATTAACAAGATGCCGAAGTGCCAGTTCGTGTTTTCTGCTATTTTGGTTTCTTAAATCCTAGTAACGAAATATTCCCTGAATCGGACGAAATCAACGCTAAAGATCTTGTGAATCCCTAAGCAATCCGTAACACAACTGCAGAGGTCGAGGGGGCCACAGGCCCACCAAACTGCTGCAAGCCGGGCGCTCAGAGGGGGGCCGCGCGCTCCCATAGTTTGGCCCCCTGCCGCCCTCCCGCGCGCCTCTTCGCCATTTCAAAAGCCTCCGTCGCGAAACCCTATCACGTTCGACGAAACCACGCAGAACCTTCCAGAGCCGTCGCCATCGCGAAGCCAAGATCTGGGAAGGCTTCTCCATCGGCACGCTGCCGGAGCGGGGAAGTGCCCCCGGAAGGCTTCTCCATCGACACCGCTGCCGTCTCCACCGCCATCTTCACCGCCATCGCTGCCTCCATGATGAGGAGGAAGTAATCCATCCCCGAGGCTGAGGGCTTCGCTGTAGCTATGTGGTTCATCTCTCTCCCATGTACCTCAATACAATAATCTCATGAGCTGCTTTACATGATTGAGATTCATATGAGTTTTGTATCACTACTATCTATGTGCTACTCTAGCAATGTTATTAAAGTGGAGTTCTATTCCTCCCGCACGTGTGTAAAGGTGACAATGTATGCATCTGTGTTAGTACTTGGTTTATGCTATGATTGTGATCTCTTGTAGATTATGAAGTTAACTATTGCTGTGATAATATTGATGTGATCTATTCCTCCTACATATGCATGAAGGTGACAATGTGCATGCTATGCTAGTACTTGGTTTAGTCTTTTGATCTATCTTACACTAAAGGTTACTAAAAATATGAGCATTATTGTGGAGCTTGTTAACTAGGGTTCGTGTAATCCTACGTAATGTGTTCATCATCCAACAAAAGTGTAGAGTATGCATTTATCTATTCTCTATTCTGCTATGTGATCAATGTTGAGAGTGTCCACTAGTGAAAGTGTAATCCCTAGGCCTTGTTCCCAAATATTGAAATCGCTGCTTGTTTACCGTTTTACCGTGTTACTATCGCGCAATACTACTACCATCAACTACACGCCTGCCAAGCTATTTTCCTTGGCACCGTTGCTACTGGTCATATATATTCATACCACCCGTATTTCACTATCTCTTCACGGAATAGGCACCTATTAGGTGTGTTGGGGACACAAGAGACTTCTTGCTTTGTGGTTGGAGGGTTGCATGAGAGGATATCTTTGACCTCTACCCCCCCGAGTTCGATAAACCTTGGGTGATCCACTAAGGGAAAACTTGTCACGTTTCCACAAACCTCCGTTCTTGGAGGCCCAACACGCCTACGTAGCGAGGGGGAACGAGACATCAAGTACCCTTTCCCTGGCGCCGTTGCCGGGGAGGAAAGGTAAAAGGTACTCACACCGGATCTCGGCCACCAAGCTATTTTCCGGCGCTGTAAGTACTCCAAGCTATTTCCTTTAGATCCCAATTGCATCTTTTGTTTTTTGTTACACTAGTAAGGCATAATGGAAAACACATCTCATGAGCTTTTATTCTCATTTCCTGAGTCAAGACATGAATGGTTTAATGCGAAAATTAAAAACCCATGTAATCTTATTTGCATGCGTAGCAATGATATTAGTATGAACGCTTTGAACACCATTGTTGCTAATGATATGGAAAATTCTAAGCTTGGGGAAGCTGGCTTGGATGAGCATGATATTTTTAGTCCCCCAAGCATTGAGGAGAAAATTTTGTTTGATGATATTTTGCCTCCTATTTATGATGATTATAATGATAGTGGTCTTTTAGTGCCACCTACTATGGAGAGTAAATTTTGTTGTGACTATACTATGCCTCTTACACTTGATGAGAATAATAATGATAGCTACTTTGTTGAATTTGCTCCCACTACAACTAATAAGAATGATTATGCTTATGTGGGAGAGTAATAATTTTATGCATGAGACTCATGATAAGAATGCTTTATGTGATAGTTATATTGTTGAGTTTTGTCGTCGTACTGAAAGTTATTAGGAGAGAGGAAAATATGGTTGTAGAAATTTTCATGTTACTAAAACACCTCTCTATGTGCTGGAAATTTTGAAGCTACACTTGTTTTATCTTCCTATGCTTGTTACTTTGCTCTTCATGAACTTGTTTATTTACAAGATTCCTATGCATAGGAAGCATGTTAGACTTAAATGTGTTTTGAATTTGCCTCTCGATGCTCTCTTTTGCTTCAAATACTATTTCTTGCGAGTGCATCATTAAAACTGCTGAGCCCATCTTAATGGCTATAAAGAAAAAGAACTTCTTGGGAGATAACCCATGTGTTATTTTACTACAGTACTTTGTTTTATATTTGTGTCTTGGAAGCTGTTTACTACTGTAGCAACCTCTCCTTATCTTAGTTTTGTGTTTTGTTGTGCCAAGTAAAGTCTTTGATAGAAAAGTAAGTACTAGATTTGGATTACTGCACAGTTCCAGATTTCTTTGCTGTCACTAATCTGGGCTATCTCCCCGTAGGTAGCTCAGAAAATTAAGCCAATTTACGGCATGATCCTCAGATATGTACGTAACCATTCGATTTGAGCATTTTCATTTGAGCTGTGCCATTTTAAAATTCGCCAATACGAACTGTTCTGTTTTGACAGATTCTGCCTTTTGTCTCGCATTGCCTCTTTTGCTATGTTGATGAATTTCTTTGATCCACTAATGTCCAGTAGCATTATGCAATGTCCATAATAAAGAATGATTTAGTCACCTCTGAATATGTCAATTTTTATTGTGCACTAACCTCTAATGAGTTTTTTAGGTTTGGTGTGGAGGAAGTTTACAAGGGGAGAAGAGTATGATGCAACATGATCAAGGAGAGGGAAGCTTCTAAGCTTGGGGATGCCCCGGTGGTTCACCCCTGTATATATTATGAAGACTCAAGCGTTTGGGGCTTGGGGATGCCTTGGCATCCCCTCTTCATCGACAACATTATCAGGTTCCTCCCCCGAAACTATATTTTTATTCCCACGCACTTATGTGCTTTTTCAAGTTAGCTGTTTGTTTTTGTTTTTTGTTTTGTTTGAATAAATGGATCCTGGCATTCATTTTATGGGAGAGAGACACGCTGTAGCATATGGACAAGTATGTCCTTGGTTTCTACTCATAGGTATTCATGGCGAAGTTTCTCCTTCGTTAAATTGTTATATGGTTGGAATTGGAAAATGATACATGTAGTAATTGCTATAAATGTCTTGGGTAATGTGATACTTGGCAATTGTTGTGCTCATGTTTAAGCTCTTGCATCATATGCTTTGCACCCATTAATGAAGAAATACATAGAGCATGCTAAATTTGGTTTGCATATTTGGTTTCTCTAAGGTCTAGATAATTTCTAGTATTGAGTTTGAACAACAAGGAAGACGGTGTAGAGTCTTATAATGTTTTCAATATGTCTTTATGTGAGTTTTGCTGCACCGGTTCATCCTTGTGTTTGTTTCAAATAAGTCTTGCTAGCCTAAACCTTGTATCGAGAGGGAATACTTCATGCATCCAAAATACTTGAGCCAACCACTATGCCATTTGTGTCCACCATACCTACCTACCACATGGTATTTTCCGCCATTCCAAAGTAAATTGCTTGAGTGCTACCTTTAAAATTCCATCATTCACCTTTGCAATATATACCTCATGGGACAAATAGCTTAAAAACTATTGTGGTATTGAATATGTAATTATGCACTTTATCTCTTATTAAGTTGCTTGTTGTGCGATAACCATGTTTACCTGGGACGCCATCAACTTTTCATTGTTGAATTTCATGTGAGTTGCTATGCATGTTCGTCTTGTCCAGTAAGGGCGATCTACACCGAGTTGAATGGTTTGAGCATGCTATTGTTAGAGAAGAACATTGGGTCACTAACTAAAGCCATGAATCCATGGTGGAAGTTTCAGTTTTGGCCAAACATCCTCAAATCTCTAATGAGAAAAGAATTAATTGTTGTTGAATGCTTAAAGCCTTAAAAGAGGAGTCCATTATCTCTTTGTTCATGTTGTCCCGGCATGGATGTCTAAGTTGAGAATAATCAAAAGCGAAATCCAAATGCGAGCTTTCCCCTTGTACATGCGGCATGTAGGTACCCCTTTGTGATACGGTTAAAACATGTGTATGGTGATGATCCGGTAGTCCAAGCTAATTAGGACAAGGTGCGGGCACTATTAGTACACTATGCATGAGGCTTGCAACTTGTAAGATATAATTTACATGATACATATGCTTAATTACTACCGTTGACAAAATTGTTTCATGTTTTCAAATCAAAGCTCTAGCACAAATATAGCAATCGATGCTTTTCCTCTATGGAGGACCATTCTTTACTTTTATGTTGAGTCAGTTCACCTATTTCTCTCCATCTCAAGAAGCAAACACTTGTGTGAACTGTGCATTGATTCTTACATACTTGCTTATTGCACTTATTATGTTACTCTATGTTGACAATATCCATGAGATATACATGTTACAAGTTGAAAGCAACCGCTGAAACTTAATCTTCCATTGTGTTGCTTCAATGTCTATACTTTAAATTATTGCTTTATGAGTTAAACTTTATGCAAGACTCATTGATGCTTGTCTCCAAGTACTATTCATGAAAAGTCTTTGCTATATGATTCACTTGTTTACTCATGTTATACATATTGTTTTGATCGCTCACTACATATGCTTTACAAATAGTATGATCAAGGTTGTGATGGCATGTCACTCCAGAAATTATCTGTGTTATCGTTTTACCTGCTCGGACGAGCAGAAACTAAGCTTGGGGGATGCTGATACGTCTCCGACGTATCGATAATTTCTTATGTTCCATGCCACATTATTGATGTTTACATGTTATATGCACACTTTATGTCATATTCGTGCACTGAACTAACCTAATAACAAGATGCCATGCCGCCTCGTTTTCTCGCTGTTTTTGGTTTTGTGTAAATCCTAGTAACGAAATATTCTCGAATCGGATGAAATCAACGCCAAAGATCTTAGAATCCCTGGAAGCATCCAGAGAGAGGCCAGAGGGGGCCACAGGCCCACTAAATCCGCTGTGCTGGCGCCGTAGGGGGTCACGGGCTGCCATAGTTTGGCCCCCTGTCACCCCTCCCGCGCCATTTAAAGCCTCCGTCGCGAAACCCTATCACGTTCGACGTAAACCACAGAACCCTTCCGGGGAGTCGCCCATCAAAGGGCCAAGATCCGGGGACAGAGTCCCCCTGCCTCCGCACGTCACGGAAAGGGAAGTGCCCCCTAAGGCTTCTCCATCGACACCGCTGCCCCACCGCCATCGACCGCCATCGTCGCCTCTCCATGATGAGGAGGAAGCAATCCCATCCCCCGAGGCTTCCAGGGTCATCGTAGCTATGTGGTTCATCTTCCCATGTACCTCAATACAATAATCTCATGAGCCGTTTTACATGATTGAGATTCATATGAGTTTTGTATCACTACTATCTATGTGTTACTCTAGCAATGTTTAAAGTAGTTCTATTCCTCCCGCACGTGTGTAAAGGTGGTGCGTGTGTGCACCGTGTTAGTACTGGGTTTATGCTATGATTGTGATCTCTTGTAGATTATGGGGTTAACTATTGCTATGATAATATCGATGTGATCTATTCCTTCTACATATGCATGAAGGTGACAATGTGCATGCCATGCTAGTACTTGGTTTAGTCTGCTGATCTATCTTACACTAAAGGTTACCAAAATAGAGCATTATTGTGGAGCTTGTTAACTCCCGCATTGAGGGTTCGTGTAATCCTACGCTAATGTGTTCATCATCCAACAAAGTGTAGAGTATGCATTTATCTATTCTGTTATGTGATCAATGTTGAGAGTGTCCACTAGTGAAAGTAATCCCTAGGCCTTGTTCCTACAAATATCGCTATCGCTGCTTGTTTACCGTTTTACTGTGTTACTACTTCCCGCAATATTACTACCATCAACTGCACGCCGGCAAGCTATTTTCTGCCATACTACTGGTCATATATATTCATACCACCGTATTTCACTATCTCTTCGCCAACTAGTGCACCTATACGTGTGTTGGGGACAAGAGACTTCTTGCTTTGTGGGTTGCAGAGTTGCATGAGAGGGATATCTTTGACCTCTTCCTCCCGAGTTCGAATGAACCTTGGGTGATCCACTTAAGTGAAAACTGTCAGCTGTTCTACAAACCTCGCTTTGAGCCCAACACTGTCTACAAGAAAGGAGGGGGAACGTAGACATCAAGTACATAGACCGCCATCCAAAGATGCATCTATGCTTCAAAAAGTCCACCTTCAAAGTTATCATCCCAACCTCCGCATTAAGTTGCTAACAACAGCATAATTGCATTAAGTATTGCGCGTAATGTAATCTGTAACTACTACATCCCTGAACATAGCACCAATGTTTTATCCCTAGTGGCACAAAGATATCCATAACCTTAGAGGTTCTGGTCACCCCTGGGTTCCCTACGGAGACATGAACCCACTATCGAGCATAAATACTCCTCTTGGAGTTACTAGCATCAACTTGGCCGGAGCCTCTACTAATAACGAGAGCATGCAAGATCATAAACAACACATAGACATAGCTTTGATAATCAATATAACAAGTATTCTCTATTCATCGGATCCCAACAAACGCAGCATATAGAATTACAGATAGATGATCTTGATCATGTTAGGCAGCTCACAAGATCCGACAATGATAGCACAATGGGGAGAAGACAACCATCTAGCTACCTCTATGGACCCTAGTCCATGGGTAGACTACTCACACATCACTCCCGAGGCGACCATGCGTAGAGTCCTCCGGGAGATGATCTCCGGCAGGGTGCCGGAGCAGGCGATCTCCTGGATCTCCCGAGATGGGATCGGCGGCGGCGGCGTCTCTCCGGGAAGGTTTTCCGTGATCGGGTTTCTTGTGACCGGGGTTTCGGCACCCGAGGCTTTAAGTAGGCGGGGAAGGGCGGTGTCAAGAGGCGGCACGAGGCCCCCACACCACAGGGCCGCCGTGCCATGTGGGCCCACGCCCTAGGGTGTGGCCCCCCCTCATGGCCCCTTCGTCTCTTCTTGACTGGAAGCTTCGTGGCAAATAGGACCCTGGGCGTTGATTCCGTCCAATTCCCAGAATATTTCGTTACTAGATTTCTTGAAACCAAAAACAGTGAAAATGCTTGAATCGCACTTCTATGATCTTGTTAATAGGTTAGTTCCGTAAAAATGCACGAATATGATATAAAGTGTGCATAAAACATGTAGATAACATCAATAATGTGGCATGGAACATAAGAAATTATCGACACGTTGAGACGTATCAACATTCCCAAGTTTAACTCCTGCCGAGCAGGCAAAACGATAACAAAGATAATTTCGGGAGTGACATGCCATCAACCTTGATCATACTATTTAAAGCATATGTAGTGAATGCAATGATCAAAACAATGTATATGATATGAGTAAACAAGTGAATCATATAGCAAAGACTTTTTCATGAATAGCACTTCAAGACAAGCATCAATAAGTCTTGCATAAGAGTTAACTCATAAAGCAATAATTCAGCGGTTGCTTTCAACTTATAACAGGAAGATTAAGTTTCAGCGGTTGCTTCCAACTTGTAACATGTATATCTCATGGATATTGTCAACATAGAGTAATATAATAAGTAATAAGCAAGTATGTAGGAATCAATGCACAGCTCACACAAGTGTTTGCTTCTTGAGGTGGAGAGAAATAGGTGAACTGACTCAACATTGAAAGTAAAAGAATGGTCCTCATTGAGGAAAAGCATCGATTGCTATATTTGTGCTAGAGCTTTGATTTTGAAAACATGAAACAATTTTGTCAACTGTAGTAATATACTAGTGTATCATGTAAATTATATCTCATAAGTTGCAAGCCTCATGCATAGTATACCTAATAGTGCCCGCACCTTGTCCTAATTAGCTTGGACTACCTGTCATCACAATGCACATGTTTTAACCAAGTGTCACAGTGGGGTACCTCTTGCCGCCAGTATAAAGGTCTAAGGAGAAAGTTTGCATTGGATTTCTCGATATTGATTATTCTCAACTTAGACATCCATACTGACAACATAGACAACAGATACTGGCTCCTCTTTTATGCATAAGAATGTAACAACAATTAATAATTTTCTCATTTGAGATTGAGGATATATGTCCAAACTGAAACTTCCACCATGGATCATGGTTTAGTTAGCGGCCCAATGTTCTTCTCTAACAATATGCATGCTTAACTATAAGGTGGTAGATCGCTCTTACTTCAGACAAGACGAACATGCATAGCAACTCACATGAAATTCAA
Source organism: Lolium multiflorum (assembly GCA_030979885.1). Taxonomy (NCBI): domain Eukaryota; kingdom Viridiplantae; phylum Streptophyta; class Magnoliopsida; order Poales; family Poaceae; genus Lolium; species Lolium multiflorum. Next base: position 188,276,408 of record CM061752.1, on the reverse strand, counting down.
CAATGAATAGTTGATGGCGTCCCCATTGAACATGGTTATCGCACAACAAGCAACTTAATAAGAGATAAAGTGCATAATTACATATTCAATACCAAAATAGGCTATTTGTCCCATGAGCTATATATTGCAAAGGTGAATGATGGAATTTTTAAAGGTAGCACTCAAGCAATTTACTTTGGAATGTAGATAAAATACCATGTAGTAGGTAGGTATGGTTGACACAAATGGCATAGTGGTTGGCTCAAGTATTTGGATGCATGAGAAGTATTCCCTCTCGATACAAGGTTTAGGCTAGCAAGGGCTTATTTGAAACAAACACAATGATGAACCGACAGGCAGCAAAACTCACATAAAAGACATATTGAAAACATTATAAGACTCTACACTGCCTTCCTTGTTGTTCAAACTCAATACTAAATATTATCCTTATAGAAACCAAATATGCAAACCAAATTTTAGCATGCTCTATGTATTTCTTCATTAATGGGTGCAAAGGATATGATGCAAGAGCTTAAACATGAGGCACAACAATTGCCAAGTATCACATTACCTAAGACATTATAGCAATTACTACATGTATCATTTTCCAATTCCAACCATATAACAATTTAACGAAGGAGAAACTTGCCATGAATACTATGAGTAGAAACTAAGGACATACTTGTCCATATGCTACAGCGGAGAGTGTCTCTCTCCCATAAAGTGAATGCTAGGATCCATTTTATTCAAACAAAAACAAAAACAAAAACAAACCGACGCCCAAGCAAAGCACACAAGATGTGATGGAATAAAAATATAGTTTTGCTAGAAGAACCCGATAATGTTGTCGATGAAGAAGGATGCCTTGGGCATCCCCAAGCTTAGACGCTTTGAGTCTTCTTGATATATGCAGGGGTGAACCACCGGGCATCCCCAAGCTTAGAGCTTTCACTCTCCTTGATCATGTTGCATCATACTCCTCTTTTGATCCTTGAAAACTTCCTCCACACCAAACTTAGAACAACTCATTAGAGGGTTAGCGACAATAAAAATAAACATATTCAGAGGTGACACAATCATTCTTAACACTTCTGGACATTGCATAAAGCTACTGGACAATGGATCAAAGAAATTCATCCAACATAGCAAAAGAGGCAATGCGAAATAAAAGGCAGAATCTGTCAAAACAGAACAGTTCGTATTGACTAATTTTATCGAGGCACCAGACTTGCTCAAATGAAATTCTCAAATTGAATGGAAGTTGCATAACATATCTGAGGATCACTCATTTAAATTGGCATAATTTTCTCGAGTTACCTACAGGGAAAACAGCCCAGATTCGTGACAGCAAAGAAATCTGTTTCTGTGCAGTAATCCAAATCTAGTATGAACTTTACTATCAACGGCTTTACTTGGCACAATAAAACACTAAACTAAGATAAGGAGAGGTTGCTACAGTAGTAAATAAACTTCCAAGATACAAAATAAAAACAAAGTACTGTAGGTAAAAACATGGGGTTGTCTCCTATAAGCGCTTTTTTAACGCCTTTCAGCCAGGCAGAAAAAGAGCGGCATCAAGTATTATCAAGAGACGAAGTGTTCACATCATAATTTGTTCTAATAATAGAATCAAAAGGTAACTTCATTTTCCTTCTAGGGAAGTGTTCCATACCTTTCTGAGAGGAAATTGATATTTTATATTACCTTCCTTCATATCAATGATAGCAACAACAGTTAAGAAAAGGTCTTCCAATATAATGGGACAAGATGCATTGCATTCAATATCCATGACAACAAAATCAACGACAAGGTTAAGTTGTTAACGGTAATGCAACATTATCAACTCTCTCAAAGGTTTCTTTTGTGAATGATCAAGAAGATTAACATCCAAATAACAATTTTGAAAGGTGGCAAGTCAAGTATATTATAAATTTTTCTTAGGCATAACGGAAATACTTGCACCAAGATCACATAAAGCATTACAATCAAAATCTTTAACCTTCATCTTAATGATGGGCTCCCAACCATCCTCTAGCTTTTTAGGAATAGAGTCTTCGCGCTCTAGTTTCTCTTATCTAGCTTTTATGAGAGCATTTGTAATATGTTTCGTGAAAGCCAAATTTATAGCACTAGCATTAGGACTTTTAACAAGTTTTTGTAAGAACTTTATAACTTCAGAGATGTGGCAATCATCAAAATTCAAACCATTATAATCTAGAAGCAATGGGATTAATATCCTCAATAAGTTGGAAAAATTTCATAGCCTTATCTGTGTGGGCCAGTTAGCTTTTAGTGCCTTTATTGGGGCCATTGCATTAGAAGTGGAAACATTGCTAACACCACTTCTTATATTAGGAGGTGCAGCAACATGTGTAGCATTAGCATTACAAGTGGTGGTAATATCCAAACTTTAGCTACATTCTTCTCTTTAGCTAGTTTTTCATTTTCTTCTCTCTATCCCACCTAGTACGCAATTCAGCCATTAATCTTATATTCTCATTAATTCTAACTTGGATGGCATTTGCTGTAGTAACAATTTTATTATGATGATTTTCATTAGGCAAAACTTTCGATTTCAAAAGATCCACATCAGCAGCAAGACTATCAACTTTAGAAGCAAGTATATCAATTTTCCCAAGCTTTTCTTCAACAGATTTGTTAAAGCAGTTTGTGTACTAATAAATTCTTTAAGCATGGCTTCAAGTCCAGGGGGTGAATTCCTATTATTGTTGTAAGAATTCCCATAAGAATTACCATAGCCACCATTATTATAAGGATATGGCCTATAGTTGTTACTAGAATTGTTCCGCTAAGCATTGTTGTTGAAATTATTATTTTTAATGAAGTTTACATCAACATGTTCTTCTTGTGCAACCAATGAAGCTAACGAACATTATTAGAATCAATATTAGTCCTATCATTCGCAAGCACAGACATAATAGCATCAATCTTATCACTCAAGGAAGAGGTTCTTCAACGTGTAATTTACCTTCTTACCTTGTGGAGTTTGTTCCGTGCCATTCAGAGTAATTGATCATCATAATATCAAGAAGCTTTGTTGCTTCACCAAGAGGGATGGACATAAAGGTACTTCCAGCAGCTTGAATCCAATAAATTCCAGGAAGAAAAATTTAGTCCCGTATAGAAGGTTTGGATGACTTCATCCAAGTAGTCAATCCATGAGTTGGGCAATTTTTAACCACTAGAGATTTCATTCTTCCCAAGCTTGATAAATAAGTTCAACATCTTTAATTGTTTAAAATTTATTATGCTACTCCTCAAAGATATAATTTTAGCAGGGGGATAATATCTACCAATAAAAGCATCTTTGCATTTAGTCCATGAATCAATACTATTCTTAGGCAAAGATAGCAACTAATCAATCTTTAGCTCTTCCTCTTAATGAGAAAGGGAACAATTTTAATTTTATAATGTCACTATCTACATCTTTATATTTTTGCATTTCACATAGTTCAACAAAAATTATTAAGATGACAGTAGCATCATCGAACTAACAACATAAAATTGCTCTCGCATAACAAGATTCAATAAAAAAGCAGTTTAATTTCAAAGAATTCTGTCATAGTAGCAGGTGGAGCAATAGGTGTGCATAAGAAATCATTATTTGTGGTTGTGAAGTCACACAACTTAGTATTTCAGGGTTGGCCATTTTAGCAACAGTAAGTAAAGCAAACTAGATAAAGTAAATGCAAGTAACTAATTTTTTGTGTTTTTGATATAGCAAACAAGATAGCAAAATAAAGTAAAACTAGCAACTAATTTTTTTGTATTTGATTTAGTGCAGCAAACAAAGTAGTAAATAAACTAAGCAAGACAAAACAAAGTAAAGAGATTATATGGAGACTCCCTTGCAGCGTGTCTTGATCACCACGGCGCCATAAAAAGAGCTTGATGGCGTGGTAACTCACACGTTCGTTGGGAACCCCAAGAGGAAGGTGGTGATGACAAAGAAGAAGTTTTCCTCAGAAGAAACCATGTTTATCGAATCAGGAGGAGCCACAAAGTATTTGGCGAAGGTTGATATATGGATGAAAAGCGCAACACCA